>CM062819.1:1172006705-1172736705 GCA_031772625.1 Pinus tabuliformis
TTAAATTGTTATAGCATTAAGAATCAAAATATTACTCCAAACTTGTTAAGTGCCCAAATCCTGGCTAGGTTTGGAAGATCCACAACAACCATGGGGTGTATAAGTGACAACATCAACACTTTAACATCAATTTCACTGTTTTTACATGAAATTCAACAAACTACAACCACAAATGTATATGATAGTATAATAATTTGAATGAGATGTTCAATAAACTTGGACACAATCCGTCAAGGCAGAGGCTAATACTGTAGTCATAAGGATTTCCATAACCAAGAAAGAAACTTGTAACAATTTTCACATAAAAGCAATTATTGCCAAATGACACAGATTCCACAGATGGTGCATGAAATTCATTGGTAGAAATTCACATTTGTAGTTTTAAATGACAAAGACTCCATAGATGGTACGTGAAACTCATTGGCAACAATTAACATTGGTAGTTTTCACATTTTCAAAAGCTAAAGGAAATTGTGAAATTCACATATGTAGGTTTGCACATTTCCAAAAGAAAAAAAAAACAATTAAAGAACAATTGTAGTTACTTGAAGTTTGAAATTGCATCCAAGCAATATTTCTTGGAAGCTCTTTGTTAATTGCAAAAGCACAACAAAAGTTGGAAATAAAATACCTAAAAGAGGAGTATGAAACTGAGACCCAAGAAACTGTAAGAAAGCATTGTTCATTTATGTTTCAAACATCTCGATATCTGGTACAACATAAACTACCACTATCCACCATGTCATCCAAACCTCAATTAGGATTTTTGCAAAGTCTGCAAAATAGTCATCTTCGCATTGGTTTCTATGAAGCTTCATCGACCCAATGGCCCTAAGGAGGGGGACAAAGTAGCCCAACACCACTAACAACATCCTCCAAAAGAGTGCCTTAGGAAAGGTCTTCTTGGGATTCTTTATCTCTGCTGCAAGAGTACATGATAGAAGCATACTAGAGATGGATTTGTCCCCCCACTTAGACCTGGATATTGATGGGTTTATCTCACAATTGGCTTAGATATTGCATATTGCATATCCATTATTTGCCTAGTGATTTTTGATAACTTAGCGAGGCTTAACATCCTCATTAGGTTGGAGGATTCTAGAACTACCAAATCTAAATACATAAGTCCAAGAACATTGCACATAATGATGAGGGTTGGATGAACATTAGCACATAATGATTAGGCGTAGGAATTCATCTGGTAGGTCCATACACTGTAGAGCTACAGACATTGAATCTATTAAAAATAACTCTTATATGGTATGTACAAACAACAAGGGAAATTAAGAGGCTTGGAAATTCATCCATACAAAGAAGAGAATTTCGATATAATGATAGAGGTTTGTGAGTTCATCTAGTTAGCTTTACTAGGTCTTGCTGGAGAAACTCATATAGGTATGTAGTGAGAAATGAGATGACTATTTTTGTCAGTAGCATTGTAACAATGAGCTGACTAGAATGATACATTTGCATACAATGATGAGGCTTGTTGATTCATTCAGAAAAATTGTCCAAGGCCTACTGGAAAATATCTTATATGGTAGAATTGAATTGTGAGATGGTTATTCTGTTAATAACATTGCAAAAATAAAGACAATGATGAGGCTTGGGAATTCATACAGTAAAGCTTTGTCCAAGGCCTACTGGAAAAATCTCTTATATGGTATGTACTGAATAATGAGATAAGTATCATGTCAGTAGTATTGCAGCAAAATTGGCAAAGTTAATCATCTCTCCAGATTCCCAATTTCTCTCATTGCACTGCATGACTCTTTGTTTCAAAACGCAACCTCAATAGTGATCAATGTCACATCTATTAACAAAGTGATTTATCCAAAAGATAAGACCCAAGTCATTTCTATGTCAATTGCTTTAAAATTAAGAATTTCATGTTAAAGTAGGTAGTTCAGTAAGTTACACTCCTATTCACCCATGCAGAATGATGTTTCCTTTCTTTAGGACATGTCAAAGATAATTTCTTGTTTGAAGTAATTTTCCTGTCTCTCCTTAAAAGTGGCAACTCAATTCTTGGTTGCTGCTAAGTGATGAGAAACATTATTTTATAGAGGTATGGTGCAAGCCTGTAGCAAAGAGATCATGAAACCCTTGAATGAATCTTAAAGGTAAATACTGTATATTTCATTTTCCCCTAGCTATCGTCCCTATTGAAAACCACGGCTATTACAGCTATCCTGTACGTGAAATGCAATGACAGTGGACATTGCACAATATAGCTGTTTTGAGACCCTTGAATGTTTTGTGATTCTTGAGACAAATTAATACTGGTAGAAAAGAGTGATCAAAGTTGGGCAAACAATGTAAGGGGCAAGTTACAAGCAGAGTCTCCGTTCACCAGAAATTGGGACAATTTTTTTTCTAAAATTGAAAAACTCATATATAATCTCCAACAACTGGGAGCAAACAAGGCTTGCAACAAACAAGAGATTGGGTGTTAAAACACTATATTCGACATAAATAATCATTGTTTTACAACATTCCTTGTGACAGCATAGTTAGATCTTCTGGTTGTTGTATGAAGTATAATGATTTTACATATCGAGGCTAGAAATGCCATACATCTAAAATATTGATTATAAATAAATTTATTCTTTTGCACCATTTCTGCTTGATCAAAGCATGCAACTATAAAGTTTTATTGATTTCACCATCCTTCTGGTGTAGTACATGAACTCAGTTACATTGTTGTTTTCATGCTAGATAACATTGAATAAACTTGTACAAGCAGCTCAGCAAATACATTTTTTAAAGGGGAAAAGTGGAAATGGAACCTTTCAGGATCTTTCCATGGAAAATCAATCATGAAAGCATTCCAAATGGGAAAGAAAGAAAAATAGTTGTAGCCATTTGACAGAAATTAGAGTCAGTATTGATGCCATTGTGTTTATATCATTTCACTGAGCTAACCATTTCAATTGCTTTAAATATCCATGTAACATTTATAATAGGGGAAATAAAAATTAAATGTCCCTTGTATAGTGCTTAAAAAACAGAAAAATAGAGGGGAAAAACCCACCTAAATCCATCTTCACGAGATCTTTTAAACAACATGTTTGAATTTGATGTTTTTATATCCTTTTCAATGCTTGAAAATTGAGAGTGAGGTTAAGATAGGTCCATTCTAGTTGTTAACTAAGAAACCACACATATAGCTACAAATAAGAATATTCAACACTATATAGAATATGTAGTAATTTACATAATGAAAATGATTTATACAATCAAATTCGACAAAGTTGAATTGGCAAATTATCTTGCTTTTATGCAATACCAATTTGGAAAATGATAGAACTAGAAAGTCAGCTTGTTTTGATACATATATCTGAAAGCCACAAGCAAAAAAGTGTTTCACTCAAGTTTTGATGACAAAAATTTATCTGCTGAGGTAGTATAGCTATTTTTTCTCATGGGAAAACATTTTGGTTTTAGCATTGCGACCTAGTCTGCTTTGGTTTGAAGCTACTGAAGCTACTGAAGCTAACTCTTGATTATTGTTCTAAAACATGAATCAAGGATATTTTTATATACCCCCTGATTTTGAAATAAATTGTCTCCCCAACCTTCAATAAATTCAGCATCTACTACAACTTTTTTTTTACAGAGTAGCATAGATGTATGCCCATATATATGTGGAATTGACATCAAACTTATATAAATTCAATGAACCAATTGAATCTATTCACTCTAATGAATTCACCCTATTTCAATTGAATTTATGCTTATATAAAATTTATTGAGCTTAACAAGATTTCAGTAAAATATAAGCTTCTTAACCTAGATATTTTTGTATTGCAGATGGTATTTCAATTTCTTTTCTTAAATGAATTCTTAGCTTCGCTGTCACTGTTTGAGGTAATTATGTGCTTACCAAGAAACATGATATAACAAATTAAGATATACAGAGCACTAACAATGATATTTTTCATTTGCAACAAGTTGGCGATTAAGGTCACTTGTTGAGCTCCATTGCTTGGATGAGGCCTGCAACTATCATATGGGAATTTTAATATCCAGCTAGAAATAGCTCCTTCGTGGATCTTTAAAGGAAGGGTAAGGTTGGGCTCTTGACTTAACTCAAGATTCACTACCTCCTCAGTGCTATTCGATAACTAGAAGGGAAGCATCCTCAGTGACATTGCTTTCCTGAGGTGCTATACATGCACACAAGAAACGTGTTGCTAGAGAGCAAAGAGTATGGTTGTGCATGCACTCCCACTTGACAATCAATGATTCCATAGTCTACCATAATGTATAAGGATGGCTCACTAAATAACATAGCATTTAATACCTCTAAATTAATGCTAGCATTAGTTTACACTTCCAAAATATGAACCAAACAAATTCAACATAATATATGGTTTTTGCCTCTCCGCCTCGGGAAGAGGCCAAATAAGATGATGAAATAGGATGTAGTATGGTTTAAAAGTTTAGATTAATTATGACACGAAGTAACATTAAACAACTGATTCCCGATTACTATAGTCCCATGCCAAATGACATGAACTAATAAGAATAAAAATGTCTTTGCTTTTTTAGAATAATTAATAAAAATAAAATTTATTGTTTATTATTTGAATATTGAAAAATAGAAAAGATTAAAAATATAAAAAAAATAATCTAATTAAATATATATATTTTTAAATTAAATAATTATTAAGTTATAAAGATTAAAAATATAGAAAATAATTTAATTAAATATATATATTTTTAAATTAAATATTATTAAATTATAAGAAATTGAATAAGTACTAATAAATTAATTTAATTAAATAAAAATTATAATTATATAATATGTCTTTTAAAAATAATTCACGTTATGATATGTATTTAGAATATTACACGTACTGTATTGAATATACTCAGTTTAAGGAAATCAGTGAACTATTTTATATTTCATAAAATATCTTGAAGTGTTTTTTTAACTAAATTCGTGATAATTTTAAATAAATAATTTAATTAACTAAAATATAATTTAAGTATTGGAGGGTTTTATATCAGATATCATTTTGGGATTCAATTGCGTTAAGTAAGTCATTTACGTATGACCATTGCCATGAGAGGTAGTCGTAACTGACTAATTTCTCATGATTTTTGAATAGTTCTCTTAACACTCATTGCATCGGGTGATGCTCACAGGGGTGAAGAAGTGGGGTTAAAACAAGTGAAATGAATCACATAGCATCAATCATCACTTCCGAGGCTTGCATCCGGTAACCAAGATTTCCTGGGAGGTCACCCATCCATGAACCATTCAAGTAGATATCCCTTCACTCTTTTTGAATTTAAGTATTAGGGGGTTTACACAGTGCATTATATTAGATATCATTTTTGGATTCAACTGCATTAAGTAAGTCATTCACATATGACCATTTCCATGAGAAGTAATCGTAACTAACTAATTTCTCATGATTTTTGAATAGTTCACTTAACACTCATTGCATCAGGTGATGCTCACAAGGGTGAAGAAGTGGGATTGAAACTAGTGAAATGAATCACATAGCATCAATCATCACTTTCGGGGCTTGCACCCACCAAGACTTCCCGAGAGGTCACCCATCCTAGATCGCCTCTAGCTCAAGCACGCTTAACTATGGAGTTTTCCCCACAATCAAACCCACTTAGCTTGCCACCCCATTTGCAAAACCTTAGCAAGTATTGTGCCTCATGAACCATTCAAGTAGAGATCCCTTCACTCTTTTTGAATTTAAGTATTAGGGGTTTACGCAGTGCATTATATTAGATATCATTTTTGGATTCAACTGTGTTAAGTAAGTCATTCACGTATGATCATTTCCATGATTTTTGAATAGTTCACTTAACACCCGTTGCATCGAGTGATGCTCACAGGGGTAAAGAAGTGGGATTGAAACTAGTGAAATGAATCACATAGCTTCAATCACCAATTCCATGGCTTGCACCCGGTAACCAGGACTTCCTGGGAGGTCACCCATCCCAGATCGCCTCTGGCTCAAGCGCGCTTAACTGTGAAGTTTTCCCCACAATGAAATCCACTTAGCTTGCTACCTGAGTTACGACTACCTCTCAAGGAAATGGTCATACGTGAATGACTTACTTACCACAATTGAATCCCAAAATGATATCTAATTTAATGCACTGTGTAAACCCCCTAATACTTAAATTCAAAAAGAATGAAGGGATCTCTACTTGAATGGTTCATGAGGCACAAAACTTGTTAAGGTTTTGCAAATGGGGTAGCAAGCTAAGTGGGTTTGATTGTTGGGAAAACTCCACAGTTAAGCGCACTTGAGCCAGAGGAGATTTGGGATGGCTGACCTCCCGGGAAGTCCTGGTTACCAGGGTGCAAGCCCTGGAAGTGATGATTATTGGTGATTCATTTCACTAGTTTCAATCCCACTTATTCACCCCTGTGAGCATCACCCAATGCAATGAGTGTTAATTGAACTATTCAAAAATCATGAGAAATTAGTCAATTACGACTACCTCTCATGGAAATGGTCATACGTGAATGACTTACTTAACGCAGTTGAATCCCAAAATGATATCTAATATAATGCACTGCGTAAACCCCCTAATACTTAAATTCAAAAAGAGTGAAGGGATCTCTACTTGAATGGTTCATGAGGCACAATACTTGTTAAGGTTTTGCAAATGGGGTAGCAAGCTAAGTGGGTTTGATTGTGGGGAAAACTCCACAGTTAAGCATGCTTGAGCCAGAGGCGATCTGGGATGGGTGACCTCCCAGGAAGTCCTGGTTACTGGGTGCAAGCCCTAGAAGTGATGATTGATGCTATGTGATTCATTTCACTAGTTTCAATCCCACTTCTTCACCCATGTGAGCATCATCCGATGCAATGAGTGTTAAGTGAACTATTTAAAAATCATGAGAAATTATTCAGTTACGGCTACCTCTCATGGAAATGGTCATACGTGAATGACTTACTTGACGCAGTTGAATCCCAAAATGATATTTAATATAATGCGCTGCGTAAACCCCCTAATACTTAAATTCAAAAAGAGTAAAGGGATCTCTACTTGAATGGTTCATGAGGCACAATACTTTCTAAGGTTTTGCAAATGGGGTAGCAAGCTAAGTGGGTTTGATTGTGGGGAAAACTCCACAGTTAAGTGCACTTGAGCCAGAGGTGATCTAGGATGGGTGACCTCCTTAGAACTCTTGGTTACCAAGTGCAAGCCCCAGAAGTGATGATTGACGCTATGTGATTCATTTCACTAGTTTCAATCCCATTTCTTCACCCCTATGAGCATCACCTGATGTAATGAGTGTTAAGTGAACTTATCAAAAATCATGAGAAATTAGTCAGTTACGACTACCTCTCCTGGAAATAGTCATACACGAATGACTTAGCGCAGTTGAATCCCAAAATAATATCCAATAAAATATAATAATAATCTTAAAAAGGTAGTGTAAAACTCTTATGCAAAAATGTGTAATAACTTAAAAATTGAGATTTTAATTTTTTTTAATATTTTAATAATCAATATAATAAAAAGTTTATAATAATTTATTATATATTTTATTTTTTTTATAAAAATATGTGTGAATTTATTTTTTTATATATATTTTTAATAATGTGTATGTTAATATTTTTCTCTTTATTATTTATAATGTTGATATAAAATTTAATTAGATTAATGGAATAGAAAGTAAGAACACTTTTTTAATTTAATTTAATTGTAATTGACCAAATACCATGAATAAAATATGATAAATTCCTCGCAAAAATATTTGAAATTTTCACTATCAAAAAATAATAATAATAAATAAATAAAGATAGTTAATTAATTTAGAGTTCAATTGTAGCATTGAAGTCATATAACTAAGCTTTGCGCGGAGGATTTTATTAAAAAGATCTAATGCTCATGACTTTGGCTTTTCCCGTAGTGGATATAAAAATATTTTAAGCAATTTCTTATGATTTTGGTTAACTACTATGATCTCGAGGATTAAATACATCAATAATGCATTAAGAATTAAAATAGTAAAACTTTCCAAACGACAACCATTTGAAACACCCTCATATAAAGAGAGAAATTTTTGATACACACTCAATTATATTCTAAAATGTTCATGTTAGATATTGTAGTGTATCTCGATAATCCCACACTCTCTTCGTTCTTGTATGTCACTCCTTTTTGCGCCACTGTTTTATTCAAGTTCCACCTTTTTATGCTTTTTCTTTGCAACTTTATTAAGGATTTGCATCATTTTAGGTTTACTTTGTTATTCTTTACATTCTTTACATATTACTTTGGTTTTTGGTCTTTCGCCCCTGTGTTCTTGGGAAGCTCTTTCTTGTTGATTTTTTTTCAAGCTTTCCTCCCTTTCTAGTTATCTATTGGACTTTTCACTTGCTCTCTATCTGGTTTTAGTCCAATTTTCTTTCTCTTCATTTTATGTTTTGTTTTGTTTACCCCTCTTTTGGTTGTTTGCTTCTTTCCTTTGATCACTTCCTCTTTCTTTGGATTGTCTCTCCCTCCTCGACCTCCCTTGTTACCACTCCATTCTCGATCATGGTTTGGTGTCAGTTGGTTAGACTCATGTTGTGGCAGAGGAGGTAGACCTGGGGCTCCTTTTACTCCCGACTTCATCCCCCTACTCTAAGAGGAACCCATGAACAATCCTATGCCAGAGCTGTTATGGAGTGATATACCTAAATTCATCCAGAGGGAAATTTGAGATGTAGAAGAGGAAGTTAGGAAGGCTCCCACGTTCATTTTAGAAACACGTGGAGTGAGAGAGTAGATATTGGATACCTGATGTTGCAATTCCACCAGACCCAGGGCATTTTCTTATATGCAAATTGAAAACTCGCATTGGAACTATAATATGTGAAATTTTTATCTATTGTAGCTAATGGAAATTATTCTTCTAATAGAAAATTTAACTATGTAGTTTATTTGCTACGACAAACAACAAATAAAATCACAAATACAATTTTCACCATAAGAATACTGTGGAAAATAAATTACTAGAAATAGAGAAATTCTTGCACACACAAAAGAATTTCGACACAGTTATTTTTTTACAATTGTCCCCAGAAAAACCTAATACAGGGAAACTGGTGCAGCAAATGAGGGTTTTATTATTATTCTTCAACAACAATTCTAAGTACATTAATTTAGATGTCTAAATGGCGATCTAATCTGAGGAAAATACTGGAAAATATAGTGAGTAATTTTCTCTCACCCCACAGTTATTTTCTGCCTCCAAAATTACCTCCCTAGCCTCTGCACTGAGCCTCCTGTGTCACCCTCTACACAGATCTTACACTGGCCCTTGAGAATTTCGGTCTTCCTTCCTTTGCCTCTTCCGAAGACTCAAAACCTTCCTCCCAGAATGTTGCTATCCTCCTCTTCCACTTGCTACTCACCCTCTAGCTCTATCTTCCCTGTTGAGCTATTGCCACTGAGAAAATCAAACTACCGAGAAACTCAGTATATGCACTAGTGTATTTTCCATCACCACATCGACCTCCTCTTATAATCCATTGTTGGAGAAGCAATGACCAATATTAAAACATAATCGATGGATATGATCATTTCTGGATTGATCCATGTGAGTTTCTAGATGATTCTCACCTTATCTCAATTAATACTGATAAATTAACCATATTCCCTAAGTTTAGACTTAGGAAATATTAAAAAAATGGTTAATAATTTAATTGGGACACTTTTAGGCATAATTTCCAGAGAGGATTTCTAGGTTTTTGAGGTCTCATGTATTCTAGCTTCTCCTCCAAATTTTGTGGTTATACCATAACCGATGATACAAAAACTAACACTCCCTCTTAGCGAGGAATGTGCCTAGTGCTGCACTCCCTGTCACAACACCTTGTCTTTGCATCATCTCCTCTCACACTCTTGATGTCTAGATAGTGCTACCCACCAACCACTATGTAACTTTGATATATGTTGCATCTATGCTGCTGCTAACATTGCCACACTGCTTCCAACACTTCATCTACACTGCAACTCCCTCTCATTTGTTGTTGTTGCAACTGCAACATCTACAACTAAGAATTATCCAAAGTAACTTGTCCCTTCTATTGAAACAATCTCTCCACCATACCCATTTGTTCCCTTAAATAAACAAACTTACCTCTCCCTAGAACTTTCGTGAGTATATCTGCAACTTGCTCTTCTATGGGAACATACTGTAGATGAACTGCTCCACATTGTACACAATCTTTGATGAAATGACATTAAATATCGATGAGCTTCAACCTGTCATGAAACAATGGATTCTCAGAGAGCTTTATGCAACTTTGATTATCACAGTGTACATTGGTCTCCTCCATCCTTTGTTTGAACAAGCTTACTAACAACTTTCAAAGCCATATAGCTTTGCACGTAGTTATGCTCGCTACCATATATATTTCTTTTACAAAGTTCCTTGCTACTGACTTCTGCTTCCTGCTACACTAAGAGACCATCCCTGATCCAACACTGAACCTATCAGTGCTAAAAAAAAACAAAAAATTAATATACAAAGAACCTAATGAAATTCAGAGATAAACGTACATATACAGAAGATACTTACCTGTAACATACCTCTGCTGCATCATTTTTCTGCACCTTTCTCTTTGCTTCCCTAGAAATTCTGGCCCTTTGCACCCCTTGAAAACACTTGATCTAGCTTTTCTTGATTTCGAGGAGCATCATATTAAATATAATGTATCTTTGTGACTTCACATCCTCAACATGTGATCTTCGGTCCTGTAGAAGCCCTCTGTGTCTTCTTTCCAATGCCACAAGTCTGACCCGATATGGACTCTTCAAGACAACGTTATGCCCAATCTCTCACAATGACTAAATTATGGACTAGTTCAGTAGCGCGAACTTGTACGACATGCCATGTGTCACTGTTTCCTCCTTCGGCTCTAAAAATGATACACAGAACACTGCAATCCATGAAATATCTGCCACTTTTTACAGAATTCCAATCCCCATCTCAGAGAGAGAGTGATGATGATTTTCCCAAGGTCACTTCTTTGAGATGCAATTCGGCAGCCTGCAAAAACCCTAACTTCCACAGATCATATCTCCGAAAATATAGCAAACCAATATCTAAAATTAGGTCATGACGTTCATCAGGATTGCGACTCAAATGGGTTTTAATTTTAGAATCTAAGGCTTCACATAAATTAAGTTATAGCGAAAATTCCACGATCACTACATTTGGAGGATATATGAAATTTCTTTTTATAGAGTTGAGAGGGGTTTCTATAGAGAGTGTTGGAGGGATTTTAGGAGATTAAAATATTATTAATTAATGAGTATTCAATGAACAAAACCAATTATGAGTGCCATGCCACAACCCCATAGGGTTTTAGCCCACTAACTAGGGTTACTAACTTCAAACATGAATATCTCTCAAACCGTGAAGAATTACTTGGTGTGCCATATATCAATGGAAACATCTCGACAAGTAGAATCCATCTAGAAGATCCTTGACTCAAAATAGAGTAAGTTGTCAAGTAAAAATTCCCTTGCAAGATCAAGGTAGCCCCTAGTGCTGCTTGGGTTGACATCAATGACAACCTCAGATCATCTTTAGATCAACAATCTCCCCCTTTGGCATTGATGGCAACACAAGTACTCCCTTGTGATCAAGGCACCTCTTCCTACTGCCTTCTCTCCCCCTTTGACATCAATGGAAAAGGGTAACTCCCCCTGACACACAACCATCCTATGGACCTGTACACACTTCCACTCCCCCTTTATTTTCTGAATAAGGAAAATCTAATGAGAACTTGGGAGAATCCCAAGCTTCTGGCAAAGATATTCAAATGCTTCACGATGTAAAGGTTTAGTGATGATATCAACGATTTTCTTTTGTACCAACATATTCAAGCTTGATATTGTTTTCGGCAACCTGCTCTCTAACGAAATGATATTTAATTGGAATGTGCTTCATTTTGGAATGCATCACAAGATTCTTGGAGATACTGATGGCACTGATTTTATCAAAAAATATGGGAATAGGCTCATCAAACTTGACCTGAAGATCTTGAAAATTTTTCTTAATCCAGAGAACTTGAGTACAACAAGCTACTGTTGCGATATATTATACTTCTATTGTGGATAACGAGATTGAGGTTTGCTTTTTTCTCAATCATGATACGAGACAACCACCTATATAGAATGTTGCTCCACTAGTACTCTTACAATCATCGACACTTCCTGCCCAATCTGAATCTGTAAAGGCTTAAATAATGAGATTGTTCCCTTGGGATACCACAAGCGATATTCCGTTGTGCCCTTTAGATATCGAAGAATTCTTTTGACGGAAATAATATGTGATTCTTTTGGTGCTGCTTGGAATCTTGCTACTTGTCCAACTACTTGCATAACATCTAGCCGGGAGGTTGTTACATATAGAAGACTACCAATCATAGATCTGTACAACCTCTAATCCACATCCTTAGATGCATCATCTATGCTCAATTTGCAACCTGTTACCATTGGAGTAAGGATGAGTTTGCAATCTTCCATTTGAATTTCTTGAGCATTTCCTTGATGTACTTGGCTTGACATATAAATATTCCTTTCTCTTACTGAGATATTTGAAGCCCTAAGAAGTATGTCAACTCACCAAGTAAAGACATCTCGAACTCACTTTGCATCTTTGTAGCAAAGTTCTTACTTAGTCGATCATCATTGCTACCAAATATTATATCATCCACATATACCTCGATGATTGTTAAATTATCTTTATCTATTTATATGTAAATATTTTTATCAACAGTACCTTTCTTGAACCCTTGTTGATGTAGGTATCCATCAAGACGAGCATACCATGCACTGGGAGCCTGCTTGAGACCATACAGAGCGTTCTTTAACCTGCAAACATAGTCTTTTGTTTTATGATAGTAGAAAACCTTCAGGTTGTTTGATGTAAACTTCTTCTTCTAATTCTCCATTCAAAAATGTTGACTTAACATCCATTTGGTAGACTTTTATTTTTCTTGAACATGCATAGGCGAGAAACATCCGGATGGCTTCCATTTTGGAAACTGGTGCAAATGTTTCGTCGAAATCAATTCCTTCCACTTGTGCATATCCTTTGTAGACAAATCTTGTCTTGTTCCTGGTAACCTGTAATCCTTCAACTATTTTGCTCCCCTGAACCTTTAATGAAACTACCATATTGTTCAAACTACCTTCCTATCAATTGTAGACTTGTGCCATATACTGCTGCATAGACTCCTCTTGTACAAACATTAAGGAGTCAACAAGCCAAATTGTTCAAAATAGTGAGTCACCTAACGGGCCATCTTGACTTGAGTCATTATCTGAAGCAACTGCTAATTCCTCATGACTTTTTTGCTTTTATAAATCCTGAAAGCATAACCACTGAAACATTGTTATCTACTTTGTCTTCCTATACCTATTTCCTTTTCCAGACCTTCTTATTCCTGCAATCTCAAGCCATGTGCCCATAGTTATGACACCTGAAGCATTCATTGTTGTCCATAGGAGATTCCATCTGATATATGCAACCATGCGCGCTATGGCCATAGTTATGGCATTTGAAACATTCAATATTTGGCCCATGTAGCATGTATTCTCTTCTGAAAAAATCATTGTGGAACTTGTCTTGTGATCCTGCAAACTTGCTTCTAGGGTTTTGCAGATAATGATTGTACCTATCAAAAAATTCACAATCCCTAGCCATATGTCCATAGTTAGCACATAAAAAGAAATAACCATTAAATAAACGAACATACCTGGAATATTTTTCATTCTTCTTTGGAGGCGGTGTTGTAGTTTCTTGTGGTCCTTTGTTCTTGATTTCTTTGGTCTTGTTCTTTGGAGTTGAAATATTCTTCTTTTTCTTTTCACTTTGATCAAATTCCTTCTTAGAATCATCCTACGAAGTTGTGGAGCTTGTACCTTCATGGGCTGGAGCTTTACCATCTTTAACTGCCTTCATTTTTGCTTCTTCATCTATCTTATCTTGTAAGTATTCTTTTTGCGATCCCTTGAGTTTGTTGATCTCATCACAAGTTACATCAAGTTCTTCTTGCTTTTGAGCAAGATCTTCTTGAAACCATCTTTTCAAGATCTTCCTTCTTTTTTTTTTCCTCCTCAACCTGTAGCTTGAGAAGCATGGTCTTCTCTACATCTCTGTTGAGAACCTGTATCTGTTCTGTCTGCTTCTCATTTTCAATCCTGAGCATGCTTATTTCTATTGAAGATGTTTCTAATTCCTTTTGCTTTTGGTCAATGATGGATATGTATCTTTGATCAGATTCCTTCCTTTCAATTTCTGCTTCTTGCATCTATTGTGTGATCCTACTAATCTCTGCAAATGTTGTGTCGAGTTCTTGTTTCTTCTATTGGACTTCTCTCTTGAGGTCTCCCATCATTGTATTATTGATTTCTTCCAACTTCTTTTGAAGTGACTCTTCAATACATTTGTGTTCTTCAACTTCAATTTTGAGACATTGAACTTGTTCTTCAAGAGTATTGGAATAGATCTTCTCAGCCTTGAGCTCTTTTATAAGCTTGATTGCCTCAGAAAATTCTTCTATGGTCAACCCTTCTTCATCATACTCAGAAGGATCTAAGTTTTCAATAACACCTTGACCTAATTTCTTTGTTGAATAGAGATTATGAAGCTTTTCCCAAAGAGCGTTATCTGTTGAACATTGACCAACTTTTGTTTTCACAGAATTTGGCAAAACATTAAAAATTACATTCATGGGCTTTGAATTGTACCTTTTAGCATCGTCAGTAGATCTGTCTCTAGAAACAATTGATTCCCATACTCCATGTGCCTGCAAAGATACTTCCATCCTGGATTCCCATATATAGTAATTATCTGCATCAAAATCAAGGGTTGGTATACAACACTCACTTTCTTGAGATTTTATTGTACCTGTACCTTCCTTTGAAATCCTTGTAACCCGCTTCTTTGAATTTCCCATCTCTGTGCTCTGAAAACTAACTTCCAGCAGTTAATCTGTTACTGAAGGAACCAATCTCAGATACCAATTGTTGGAAAATATTTGGGGGGGGGGGGGGGGGGGGGGGGCGGTGAATCAATATTCCTTAGCAATTAGCACTTTTAAATCTTTTCATATCATTAGTTAATCTTTGAATATTATTAACGTTTATGTAGTAATAACAGTAAATAAAATAACCCAGGAGGTACAAATATTTTATGTGGAAAAATCCCTCCAGGTCAAAAACCACCGAACTCTTTTCTAATAAATTCTTTAATCTTCAACCCCAACTGAAATCAAATCATCAACTTCCTAGAATTATATAAAAGCATTCTTCTCTAGCTCCCACTGGATGGATGCTCCAATGCCTGAGATTCTTCAGTAGTCAACTGAACGGATGCCCCAACACCCAATGAGCTACAACTCACCCTAGCACCACCCTACCACCCTGAATTTTTCACAGGCTTGAACCTGTTGGTGACTTCATGCACCAGCCTAGTACCACCCTACCACCCTATATAATAATAAAAGAAGAATGGACTCTCGTACCAGGGAAAATGGTCCACTTTACAATGATATAGAATGATGTAGAAGAAGAAGACACATAGACCATAAACCCAACTATGACACAACCACCTAATGATGATCCTAGACCTCCTGACACTACCTCTTCAACTCTTGGCAGATAGAAACTTGTACAACTTTTACAAAGATGCTTTTATAATGACTCTGTACAATGATACTTTTACAATATCTGTATGTAGTTCTGCCCACTTGAAGACTTCATGTGGTGAAGTTCTTGATGTTGTTCTACACCTTGATTTATTCTCTTGTCATGCTACCCTTTCTCATTCTTTAGAACATTAGATTATGCATTGATTCTTCTCTTGATGAATATATAATACCTGCAAAAAGTCTTCAAGGAAATACCCATGACATGATAATAGTAAAACTTACCTCATCCTGCAGAGCATATGTCAGTGCTAAACAAAAACAACAAATTAGAATACAAAGAACCTAATGAAATTAAGAGATGAACATACATATACAGAAGATACTTACCTGTAGCTTACCTCTGCTGCATCATTTTGCTGCACCTTGCTCTTTGTTGCCCTAGAAATTCTGGTCCTTTGCACCCCTTGACAACACTTGATCTAGTTTGTCTTGCCTTCTAGGAGCATGATATTTAATCTGATGTATCTTTTTGATTTCAGACCCCCAACATGTGATCTTCAGTCTTGTAGAAGCCCTCTGAGTCTTCTTTCCAATGCCACAGGTCTGACCTGATTTGGACTCTTCAAGACAAAGCTATGCCCAACCACTCACAATGACCTAATGATGGACTAGTTCACTAGAGTGAACTTGTACGACGTGCCACGTGTTATTGTTTCCTCCCTCCACTTTGAAATTGATACATAGAAAAATGCAATTCGAGCACTATCCACCACTTTTTACAGAATTCCAATCCTCTTCTCAGAGAGAGAGTTATGATGATTTTCCCAAGGTCACTTCTTTGAGATGAAATTCGGCAGCCTGCAAAAACCCTAACTTCCACAGATCATATCTCTGAAAATATAGTGAACCAAGATCTGAAATTTGGTCACAATGTTCATTATGATTGCGAATAAAATGGCTTTAATTTCAGAATCTAAGACTTTGCAGAAATGAAGTTATAGTGAAAATTCCACGATCACTACATTTGGAGGATATATGAGATTTCTTCTTATAGAGTTGAGAGGGGCTTATATAGAGAATGTTGGAGGGATTTTAGGAGCTTAAAATATTATTAATTAATGACTATTCAATGACCAAAACCAATTATGAGTGCCATGCTACAACCCCATAGGGTTTTAGCCCACTAACTAGGGTTACTAACTTCAAACATGAATATCTCTCAAACCGTGAAGAATTACTTGGCGTGCCATATATCAATGAAAACATCTCGACGAGTATAATCCATCTAGAAGATCCCTGACTCAAAAAAGATTAATTTGTCAAGTCAAAATTCCCTTGCAAGATCAGGGTAGCCCCTGGTGCTACTTGGGTTGACATCAATGACAAGCTTAGATCATCTTTAGATCAAGATCCCATTTGCTGGAAGTAGGTGTCAATCCTACCATACCATGCCCTAGGAGCCTGCTTGAGTATGTATAGATATTTCTTCAGTCTACACATGAGTGTGCCTCTCATGAGACTCAAAGCCCTCTCGTTATTCTATGTACACTTCTTCCTCTATCACCCCGTTCAAGAGGGTTGTGTTGACATCTATTTGGTGAATCTTCCATCCCATCTAAGCTACCAACGATATAACTAACCGGATAGAAGTGTATTTGGAAATTGAGGTGTATCTCTCCTCATAGTATATCTCTCCTTTTTGGGCATACCTCTTTTCCACAAACCTAGCCTTGTAATTTTCCACATTGTTGTCTACAACATATTTAATCTTGTAGATTCATCTAGAACCTACAACAGATCTATCGTCCAGCCTTGGCACTACCTCCCAAACATCATTCATCATGATAGATTTATACTCTCCTACCATGGCATTTACCCACACTTTATGATATGCGTCCTGTTGAAAGCTGGAAGGTTCTACAACCTGAACCACCAACGCTTGGTACCTATCAGGTTGTTTGCATTGTCTTTTGTTCATCTTAGGAGTTTCAATAAACTCCTCTACATCTCTCAATGTCTGACAAAACTCTCTACTAGCTCGACCACTATTCATGGGAGGTTCAACTAGCTACTCCTTGTCCTGTCTCTACTACTTCATATGCTAAGAACTCCCTGGATTTCATGCACTTGAGGAAATACTAGTACTGATCACAGTACTAAATCGTTATGAATTTCCTCCTGCCTATCCCACTGGCTACCCCTACTACTGGACCAAAGGATTTTCTGCTAACTGATTCTGATCACCTGTAGACCTCTCACGAGATCTCCTGAAAGGTCAGTCCTCCATGAGCTTCACGTCTCACCTTGCTACAATATTCCTATTGCTAGGAATGTAGATTTTGTATGCCTTTGAGGTTTCGATGTACCCAACGAAGAACCCCTTCTCTGCAGTTTGATCCAATTTGGTATGTTTATAATCTAGCACATGGAAATAAGTAATGCTACTAAAAATTATGAAGTGGCTAACCTTTCGTTTCTTCCTAGTGAAGACTCCTTCTGGCATTTTCTTCCCCAATGATTTATGAGGAGTCCTGTTCTGAATATACACTATCGTGTTACATGCCTCTACCCATAGAAATCTGGGTAGATCCTATTCATGTGTTGGGACAGCGTCCCCTATGGTCAATTTTGGGGAAAAAGCCCAAGTTTTGTTGTGAAGAATGTAAATTCTCTACAAGCTATGGTAGCAGAGCATGTAGATAGTAAAGTGTCATAAAGGTTTTACCATTATTTTATGTAATTTGCGTCAGCTTTTATAGATCTCCCCATGGTCCGTGGACTATGGGATTGTATAAAGAGGAGAGTCCTAGAGATTCTAAGGCAATAGGTAATGGAAGATTAATGTAATGGGTCAATTGATAGATAAGAAAATAAGTCTTAGAGTAGAAGAGAGGCTCTACAACTGTGTGCGCAGAGGCCTAGAGTAGAGTCTGCAGTTGAGTGCGTAGACCCCTGCAGCTGAGTGCGTAGGGAAGTCTTGAGTCTGTAAGTAGAACTGAAGTATTAATAAAGAGATTATTCCAGCAATTCTTGTGTTTTGTCTATTTATTTCTGTTATGAATGATTGCGCTTTTATGCTGTGATGAATGATGGGTTTATGAAATAATATTGTATTGATGCGTGACTTTACATGATTTATATTGTTATATGAATGCAAGTAATAGTAATTGTTTACGCGAAGAATATCTTGTTGCATGTTAAAGTTATTGAACACTTAAACCGATCTGGGTAAATACGAGATAAAGGGAAATCATAGAGGCATGTAAGTGGTTTATTCATCTGTTTAGGGTCCACGAAAAACAATCGTGAATGTTCGCAGAGGTATAGAATCTGATTAAGGGACATTATATCGAACCCTAAGGGCTTATCGATTTGCGTAAAGGAAAGTTTAGGGCTTAAAAAAACATTACACTAATCACTGGATGTGGAAATTTGGTTCTAGTATCCCCCATACTGCTTTGGCTGAGAATTTAGTCTACGCACCGTGGGTTGATGTCGAAAGGGCCAGTAGTGTAGGGATTTGTTTGGAAAATCTTAACTCTGAACCTGGGTCAGGACCCACTAAGCCAACAAATGGTTTCATTTTCAGGATCGGGATCTCAATAAAGAGATATGTGATGTCGCATCACTGGAATCCAACTAAGAAGGAAACTGAGGAGTGCTTGGATAGAAAGATCCACAATTTCACAACGTAAGAAAATATAAATCCGTGATTGACGAAAGAATAGTGGTTGGACATATATATGTACATAGAGATACACGAAATTTTCTTCTGTTCCTCCCTGATCGAACTATACGAGTGGATCGTTAATTGGTAGACGGTCAAGGAAGGTGGAGGCTTGGTGGTCCAATAGTGTGGACCCTGGAGTTATTGTAGAGATTAGAAGCCTCTGAAGATAAGATCACGCGCGCTATCAATCACTGGCTTGATCATTTCATAGGAGGATTTGTGGTAGAATTCGTGTTACATACCTCAGTCAACTACAACGAAGCAGAGAAACACTTCGTAAAGGGACCGCGAGGTAAGTATTTGAGATCTTTGAATACTTGTGTTAAGAAGCTCTTGTGTGAAAAGAAGGTTATGCCATTACCTTGATTTTTGGAGCTACGTGAAGTGGAAATCTCTTCAGGGATAGAGGAAGAACAGGACCTAAATATAGCCCACTAATTGAACCTCCTCTGAGTGACAACAAAGGAGCATCATAGGCTTCACTGTAGAGTGTTGTCCAATTAATAAGGCAAGGGTTCTCGTGAATATCTCATCCACCCACACCACCTCCACCTTCACTTCCACAACATACACCTTCACCCACACCGCCACCACCTCCACCACCATTCGATATGTTGAATATGATGAAGTTTTGCTTCATTGTGAAGGCCGTTTGGACAATCCAAAATATTACCGACGATTAGATGAAGAAAGCAACGTTGGTTACTACTCTATAGGATCGCACGCTAACATGGTACATAAAGTACTGTACTGATAACTCGACGGATCCATTAGCAAACATTCAGACCGTGTTGAATAAGGAACTGAATAGGCCCTAGTCTAAATCGCAATTAGTCATTGGATTCAAGGAAATCATGATGAGGCCTAGAGAAACACCCTGGGATCTGGATTAGAGATTGAAATACCATATCTGCGAAGCTAACATGAATCTTATGCATGGAAAACATCGCAAATGGTTTGTGGCTTCGCTCTTGCCTCACTTAGTGGTTGCTTTATCACAACAAAATATTGCAACCCAGACGAAAGCCCTGGAAATTGTAATGACACTACATGAAACGCTGATTCAAGACGTTGCTTTGGGAGTGTAGCAGATCCATGTGGAGTTGTGGAATCTTTTCCTAGAGTTTCAAAGTCTGAAGAAGGATAGAGCGGCTCGGCCAAAGGTGCACGAAGAAGTTTGGTGCCTAAAGTGTAAGAGCCATTGGCATGATAAAGATCACTGGTCTATCTTCGAAAATTATGTTGCAGGAGGAGGGACGATGCCTTTCAGGGTAGAAGCTCAAGCAGGGGTGAGTACAGGGCCCGCGCTATGGTGCTATCTGTCAGGTAGATAGAAAACATGTAACAAAAAATTGTTACTTGCAACAGAAATTTGTATAGACACCACAATAACTCTTCTGCAACTTCTGTGAATTGGTGGGTCACGATGAGCATAACTTCCGTAGCTATGAGCTAATGATGGAAAGAACATGCATGTATCGAATGCAGACAAAAATTTGGCCTTTGGATCAAGGCACTGGGGGTGCACATGGAGGATATCAGGGGCACGGACGAGGCTGAGGAGGAGGAGGACCTGCAAGAGGTTGAGGACAAGTTATTTGCTACAACTGTGGAGTGCCAGGACACTATGCACGGGAGTGTACAAGCCCGACACACCTGTCATGCCGATACTGTATTCAATTTGATCACGCTATAGAAGACTACCCTGTATTAATAGCTAATATGCAGGAGAAGAGGGCACAACCTCAAAAGCCTACCTAGAACCTGCAGATGATGAGGGTTGAACCCCACAAAGAGGATCCTAATGTAAATATTGTGCTGCGAAGTGGAATGATGACTGGTGAGGATAAGGCAAAGCAGCCTGAAGAGAGTGAATGGGTTTGCAAGGCTCTAGAAAAAGAGGTTGGGTTTGATTTGGAGTGCGTGAAAGAAACATTCATGGAAGCAAAGAGAACCTTTGCTGAGGCTTCTACCTCAGGAAGTCAAGATAAGATGTCTGAAGAAATGGACCCCTCCATGCTTACTAACTTTTTGGAGACTTGTATGAACCTGCTACCCGATAGCAAGCCTGTGAAATGGTTACAAGAGTTGATAAATAAATGTGTTGGTAAAGAAAATGCTCCTGAAGGACCCCGCATAGTTAGAAAAATTGGTAAGCATAAGACAAGGACAGGGCGTGAGACGAGGCTCACTATGCAAATAGAGGAGTATGAAATGGATCAAGTTATTTTGGATTTGGGGTCGGATGCGAATGTATTTCCCAAACAGATGTGGGAAAGAATGGGGAGACCTATGCTGCAGTGGTCTCTGATTCAATTGAGGATGGAAAATTAGCAGAAGATTATCCCCATGGGAACATTGCAGGGAGTGAAAATAGATATTGAGGTGCAAATGCATTGGATGATTTCGAAGTGATAGAGATTGTTGATGATAGCAATCCCTGTCCTGCGCTCCTTGGGATTGATTGGGCTATTGATATGAATGGGGTGATCAATTTGAAGAAGAGGATGATGTCGTTTAAAAGGAAGTCACTTCGCGTAGGAGTACCTTTGGACCCTGCAGAAGGACCGCGCTATACTAAGCCGGTCTGCGATTACGAAAGGGACGATGATTTGGACCAGATCTACAAAATAATAGCACAAGGCCAAGATTGGGTAAATCCAACAGCAGATGGACGCATTGCATGGGACCGCGACAGTTCCTGTACATCAGATTTAGATGAGGCGTTGTAACACTGGTAGAATAGGTTGCACGAAGCATCTACATTGCGCTATAATGTGATGACTAAATTGTTGTGATGTGTATCATCAGAGATAATAAGTTTGCATTATTATGATGGTCTAACTGATGCAGATAAATTTCTAGATGCATTTGAAAGGGAGGTTCCTGAGAAGCATCGCTTACAAGCACTAGATTTGGCACTGCATGCTACACCAGCAAGGTGGTGGGGTACGCATAAACACAGTTTTGATGGGTGGTGTGAGTACAGAAAGATGATGCAATTGCGGTTTGGTCAACCAAAAGTCTAGTTAATAGAGAAATACGATGGAAGGAATGATCCGTGCACTTGAGAAAAATGGACTAACGTTTATGGGATGGAGCCACAACCTAAGTCCGTACATCTATTCTGTACTTTGAAACTAGACACAAAGCCTCTTAAGCGGATGCCATATCGCCTTAATCCTAAGTACAAGGAAAAGGTTCGCTTGGAATTGGACAAGATGCTGGCAGCGGTTATTATTGAACTAATCGAAGAATCTGATTAGGTGAGTCCAATGGTAGTTCAGGAAAAGAAGAAAAAGGACAAAATCAGAATTTCCATAGATCTCAAGAAGCTCAACGATGCTTGTGTTCATGATCCTTTTACAACTTCGTTCACAGATGAAGTACCGGATAATGTTGGCAGGCAGGAGGCCTATTTAGTCACTGATGGGTTCTTTGGATACCATCAGATAAAGATCATGCCAGAAGACAGGAGTGATACTACCTTCACGACTGAGTGGGGATGCTTTTAGTATACAATAATTCCTTTTGGGCTCAAAAATCCGTTGGCAATCTTCTCGCGCGTAGTCATTGGGACTTTCAAAGAGTTCATTCAAAAGTTTTTGGAGGTATATTTTGATGATTGGACAGTGTTTGGACTGGTAAAATGCCATGTATCTAGTTTGCGCTTCATGTTGGATACATGCCGGAAGTATCATATCGCGCTAAACTTGAAGAAGTGCTTATTTTGCGTCCCTTTCGGAATCTTGCTGGGTCATGTAATGTGCAGACAAGGATTAATGGTGGACCCTACTAAGATTGCAGTTATAATCAATTTGGAGGCACCAAGAAGTGTTAAACAACTATGCACAACATTGGATCATACTGGATACTATCGGAAGTTCATCAAGATTTATGCCCAGATTACCGCGTCGATGGAAAAGCTACTAAAGAAAGATGTTACATTATGTTGGGATGAAGAATGTTAGCAGAGTCTAGACGTATTGAAGGAGAAAATGGTCACCACGCTAATCTTAATCTTCCCAGATTAGAAGAAGGAGTTTCATGTGCATGTGGATGCGTCATGTATCGCACTGGGAGCACTGCTGACACAGGCCAGTGAGGGAAAATTGGATCATCCTATAGCATTTGCGAGTAGGAAGTTGCCTAAGGCTGAAAATAATTACTCGACGACTGAGCGTGAAGGGTTGGCTATGGTGTACATGCTCTAGAAGTTCAGACATTACCTGCTAGGAGGACACTTTAAGATCTATACAAACCACTCTACATTAAAGTACCTAGTCAACAAGCCTGTGTTGGGGGAGAAAATATGAAGATAGATGTTGTTGTTTTAGGAGTATGATTTCGAAGTTATTGTGAAGCCAGGGTGATTGAATACAGAGTTAGACCATCTGTCATGCATTGAAATAGGAGAGGAGCCTACCAATTTGGAGGGAGGACTACCTGATGCGTAGCTCTTTGTGGTACACGTAGTAGACAATCACTTTGCAGACATTATCCACTTCTTGACTATAGGAACAACTCCAGAGGGATACACTAGTCAACAGAAGAAGGAATTAGTGGTACGCGTGACAGACTTTTCTGTTATTGCAGGCCATTTGTATAAGATGGGATTAGACAAAATACTATGACGTTATGTGCCTGATTTTGAACAAAATAGTATCCTTGCTAAGAAGTCTTAGAGTAGAAGAGAGGCTATGTAGCTATGTGCATAGAGGCCCAGAGTAGATTCCGCAGTGAAGTGCGTGGACCCCTACAACTGAGTGCGCATGGAAGTCTTGAATCTATAAGCAAAACTAAAGTATTAATAAAGAGATTATTCTAGCAATCCCTGTGTTTTGTCTATTTATTTCTTTTATGAATGAATGCACTTTTATGCTATGATGAATAATGGGTTTATGAAATAATATTGTATTGATGCGCAACTTTACATGATTTATATTGTCATATGAATGCAAGTAATAGTAACTATTTATGCGAAGAATATCTTGTTGCATGTTAAAGTTATTGAACACTTAAACCAATTTGGGTAAATATGAGATTAAGGGTAATCATAGAGGTGCGTAAGTGGTTGATTCACCTATTTAGGGTCCGTGAAAGACAATCGTGAATGTTCATGGAGGTATAGAATCTGATTAAGGGAAGTTATATCGATAAGCCCTAAGGGCTTATTGATTTGCATGAAGGTAGGTTTAAGGCATAAAATGACATTACACTAATCTCTAGATGTGGAAACTTGGTTCCAGCATCCCCCCATACTGTTTCGGGTGAGACTTCAGTCCGTGCACTGTGGGTTGATGCCGAAAGGGCCAGTAGTGTGGGGATTTGTTTGGAAAAACTTAACTCTGAGCCTGGGTTAGGACACACTAAGCCAACATCATGTAACATAGCCTTTGCAGCTGCAACAATGGTTATTTTTTTCCACTCTGCTACACCATTATTATGTGGATTATATGGAGTTTTCCATTCTCTCTTGATGCCTTCCTTCGAACAGAAATATGTGAATTCTTTATCAATATATTCTCCACCATTATCAGAGTGAAGCACCTTGATCTTCTTCCCTGTCCCATTCTCCAAAAGAGCTTTAAACTCTTTGAAATGATCGAATAACTCATCTTTGGTCTTCAAGAAGTAGATCTAGGTTTTCCTAGAATGGTCATCAATAAAGGTGACGAAATATTTAGCATCACTGAGAGCTATAGTGGACATTGAGCCGCAAATATCTGAATTTATAAGTACTAACACACCATCAGCTATTTTGTCACTTCTTAGAAATGTTGCCTTAGCATACTTCCCAAGTACGCATCCTCTGCACAGATCATCATGTTCTGTGCCAAGTTTTGGAACCCTTGTTACTTTTTCTCTTAGCATCCTGAGTGCTCCATGGTGTAGATGTCCCATTCTCCTATGCCATAACTCATTTAGCTCCTTCCCATTGCTACTGTCCCTACCTTTTAGTTCCATTGGAGAATCAATCTATAACTGGTACAATCTGTTACATCGAACTCCAATCTATCTTACCTTTTTCCAGCTTGGGTGTTGACATACACTTTCTTCCCTACGAAGTGAATATCATACCCATTATCCTGTAACTGGGATACTAAAATTAGGTTCATACCCAATCCTGGAACATACAATACATCTATAGCATTGGTGCTTGCTCCTGACTGTTGAAAATAACAACAAGAAATGTTAAAAATAGATTCCAAAAATTCCAATTTAATTTGTCCTTGAATTAAATTGTGAATTAAAATTGTAATTCTTTTCTCATAGCAACATGTAATAGTTAACTAAGTTAATTTGACTTATTTAACATAGGAATTTCAAGTTGGAAGTCTATTTGAAGTCATGTAAGTGTGATCCCTAAGTTTTAGGGGTCCAAGATGAGTTTATTTATGAGTTTTAATTAGATAACTCAATTTACTGAGTTATGTTCAGTTAAATTAGTTCCAAACTATTTGTGGAACTAATAGAGAGTTAAAAGTCAGTTGGTGCACTAGTGCATCCACAAGTGTCACTCTAGTTAACTGAATATTCCCTCATGAGAAACTCATGCATGTCGAGAGTGCAGGAACAATGAACTATCAGTTGTATGATTTACTAAGTTGTAAATATCATACATGAAATCAGAGAATGACCTAATTTTGGATTGTGTAGTTATGGATGAGGAATTTCCCTTTAAATACGGGCTAATTCTCTCAGGAATTGTGCAAAGATTAGAAGCTTGGAGATTGGAAATTTGGCTAAGTATTGGCCAAAGAAAGTCATCAGGTGGAGGATAGGAAATACTTGTGTAGGTTAAGTTCAAGATTGAGCAAAGCATAGTGTATTCATCCAAATTCTTTGATCAAGGGCGCAAGGATATAGGGGCTTGGAGAGATGCAGAATTGGCTAAGTGTTGTCCAAGAGCTTGCTTGTGAGTTGAAGATTGATCATATTGAGTGCTGGGATTGTTCTTGTGAGAACAAGAATTGTATTATCACCTTGGATTTATGATTTAATGAAATACAGATAGTGGGGTTATGAGCTGTGGATTTCCTCGGATACTTATTGTATTATGTGCCATTGATTCATATTCCTCTTGTCAATTATTGTTTTCATCGATCTTTATGGGCCTCTACTGTAAAGAGTAGAAATAGATTCTTGTCTTTTTCTTTAGTAAATTGCACGAGCTTGTGAATCTACAGGACTTTTTGATGAGCCAAAAAAATGGGTAACTTATTGGGCTCATTTTGCCTATTATTCTTCATAAATCCACCATTCTTCATAGTTTATGCATGCTTTTGAGTATATTTATGTTAATTGGATGAATGAGAATAGTCACTTGACCATGAAGGCTAATACGTGTTTATTGCAGATTTTTGGACAACTTTTGGACCAAGGTCAAGCATTTATGAGCCATTTGACAGCCAAACACGAGGGAACAAGGCTGAGGATTCATAGGAAGGGTGTCTCCTGCACTAAATGGCCCTTCCTCGAGTTCTCCACCATCAGCTCAGAGTTCAGCAGCCCACCAAAGTTGATTTCCAAGGGCAGTCGAGCAGCTTTTGTGAAGTGGCTGAGTACTTGCAGTTTTGAGCAGCCAAGCCCCTTGAATTAAGGAGAACTGTTGGAGGTCCTCATAGTGCATAAGTAGGAAGGCTTCCAGCCTTCGTAGGTTACTTTTTGAACATTTTGTATTTTGCACTTTAGTGTTGCTCTGCCTTTCAGCTCATTTTGGAGCTTCTGCTGTAAAACCTTTTTTGTGACATGGTTATTTTCTGAGTAATGGAAATCAGTTTCAATTTGCATCAGCTTTGAGCTTCTTCTTAGGAGCCTGTAGCTCTTGGGGTTGGTCCCAACCCAAGTGCCAGGTCTTCCTCTGTGTACTGTTATATGTTTTTGTTGTCTTCATAAAATAATTTCTGCTAGTAGATTAAAATCTTGCTTGGTTACCTAGGTCATTTTTGATGATTAAAAAACTTTTCATGTTCAGAGTGATTTGATAGGTTGGTAACAGAAAAGATCTTCGAAAAATGCCATCAAGCAACCCTGGATCTCACCTCTCCCTCCTCGGGACCATGAGCTGAGACCAAGGTGTCCTTGCTGCCACAAAAACACTATTCTTGCTTCTTTATGCAATTGCTAGTGTTAGTTTCTCAGTTGCAAAAGTTGATACCAGATGCGATTACATGCTTAGATCCATTCTTGCTTGGTTTTCATATTTATTTTACATTATTTTCTCCCAATGAATTTATGTTCATCATGGTTGCTAGTTCCTAGGTCAAAGTAGGTTAGAATAGATAGATATTTGGTTTGCATGGTCTTTGTTTGGTTAGTTTCAAGAAATAGTGTGCAGAACACCTGTGATACCTCCCTACCTACCCTTCCTCCATCAGTGCAACTTGCTCCATCCCCTAACTCAGATTCTTGCCCTTCGTTTGCCACATTTTCTCACTTTGACCTAATTTCCATATTTTTGTGCAACATTGCTCTATCCATCCGTGAACAAATCCAACCATCCTCATCACTTCTCAGCTTCATTTTCTAGGTCCTAGACCCCTCCACATCCTCGTCCAACCTCCATATCCACTTTTCCAACTTTCTTTCACCATCAACCCTTCAAAATCCCCTTTCGGAACAACCTGTAGAACCCCTGCAGACTTCCTGTAGAAGATCACGTGAGCAGTTTTTCAAGGTCTGAACACTGTGAAACTCTCTGGAAGGGTGTTAGGGACCCCTTAGGCCCTCTTCTTACCTTCCCAACCTCCTGAAAGCACCTACCCCATTTCATTTCACCAATCAACCTCTGCACAGTTAAAAACAGTTAAAGCACATGCACATATGATTTTTACAAATTACTCAAAAATACAAAAATATGCTCCTTTTCAGATTTCACTGCAGAAGTAGCTTAGACACATGCATTTGACCTCCCCAAGAGTCAATGGCATCCATTTCTGTAGTTTCATCCTCCTTTTTGCACCAGTAGGGGTAGTTAGTAAAACTAGGGTTTGCTAGGGTTTACATTTCCTTTCAGCTTTCAGCCTCTTTCTACAAGTAGGCTAGCTTCCTTTTAAGTTACTTTCATCCATCACTGTTAAAAGCTTCTTCTAAGAGCTCATAGAAGTTGGCTTAAGCTCCTAGCGGACTTGTGCTAGCTGATCCAGTGACAACCTACAGTAAGAGCTAGTACTTGCGCATATAGCACTCTCGCTTCCAAGTTTGTTACGAACTACCGGGTTGACAAAAGTAAAGAAGGGAGTCCCAGGAGTTGTAGCATTATTGCTGCAATATTGGAGCCCACCATATTTTTGGCGCCGTTGCCGGGGACGCGTCAAAGTATTTGTGATTGCTGCTTTTCTTCTATTTTCTACTTCAATCTTCTGTTAAGTAGTTTATTTCAACAAGCATAGAGTAATTGTCTCATTTCCATCCTGCAATTTCATTTCCGCAAAAGTAGAGTAAACATTTCCTAATTTCATTTCATTTCAGCAAGCATAGATTAGGTATTTCCCACTTTCATAGATTAGCATTTCAATTCCGCAATTTCAATTCTACAAGCGTAACTTAGCATTTCATTTTTGCAATTTCATTTCAGCAACATAGATTAGTCATTTCCTGCTTTCATTTCAATTCTACATTTTCATTTCAGCAAGATAGATTTTAGTTAGTTGCAGTTCAATCTCTTTCAGTTTTGTAGGTACAAGCAGAAAAAACACCAAAACTCCACCAAAAATATTCCATTTCATGCCTCATAGGAACAAAGACAATACAGGGAAATTCTTACCCAACACCCCCACCACATCACTGAGTCACCCTTCTCTCTTCTTCAGTGGCAGTGATCTAGAAGAACCTATAGGTGAACCTCCAGAGATATACGAAGATCCTATAACAGAAGAAGAGCAAGAAAACATTCCTCTTGAGACCATGGCTGAACACAGAAACGGTATAGGAGATGAGGAGAGAATAGAAGGTGCCTTTCCCATCTGAGAGACCAACGGGGACATGAAAATGAAAAAAATAAGTCCCTCAGCCTTACCTCACTTCCATGGATTGACCACTGAAGACCCTGATACCTTCCTGTTTGAGTTTGTTGTCCTTTGTCGAACTTATGACTATGCAGAAGATGAGCAAAAGTTGAAACTCTTTCCCTCTACCCTCAAGGATGCAGCACTATGCTGGTTCATGGGGTTACCTAGAAACAGTATCACAACTTGGGCTCAGATGTAGCAAGCCTTTAACAACAAATACCGAGACTACTATAGGTCAAAGGAAACAAAGGGAGAGATCTTTCAGATGACCATGGGAAGTGATGAGTCTTTAGAAGACTATGAAGAAAGGTTCCAACTTAGTTATAAAAGGGCCAGGTGCACACTTGACCCCGAATCTCTGAAGCTGGTTCTGCTCCGAGGAGTCCCTGAAGACCTTCTAGATACCCTCCATTTGCTAGCTGGAGGAGACATCTACCAACTACCTTATGAGGACATAAAGATTGTGTTTAGAAACCACTCTAGGGCAGCCGGAAAAGAGGTAGGGGGAATCCACTTTCAGCTAGTGCCACCTTCTCCAAGCATGAGTTTGCAAATTAGATGGAAGACCTCAAAAGTGAGATGAGATAGACCATTGCCATGCAACTAGATACTTTCTGAATCCAACAGAAGAAAGAGGAAGTTGAGAAGGCTTTGGCCATCTTTTGTCCCAGATGTACAAGGAAGCATCCTAAGAACGAATGTCCATTGCACTCAGTGGAGGTATGTTTCGTTTGTGAGGAAGACCACCCCACAAACCAGTGCCCAACCTTACCTGGACTTAAAGCCATGTACCAAGGGGTTGAAGGAGCCACTGAACCACTCTACTTCCTCAACCAAAGGAGGCCACATGGATCCAGACCTTACCAGCAGGGGATGCAAGGGACATCCCAAACTTATTACAACCCCAACCAATCTGTTCACATGCCTTCTTGGGGCCCCCCTGCTCATCCTTCCTGGTCCGCACCTCCTCCTTGGTCTTATCCATCTCAATACCATACTCAACCTGCTGCTCATTCGTTTCACTCTCATGTTCAGCCACAACCTCAGTGGAATGCACCTCAACTGGGGTGGAGGCCCCAATACAACTCTCCTCCCGCTATTTTGCCTCCACCGCTTGCTCAATCACAACCATTACCTCCTACTCCTCCAAGACAACCCCAGATGCCTGCTCAACTGAACCTGAACCCCAACATCAGATAGGCCCAGCAGGTATACGCTGGAGAGATGACATGCCCTACCTATGCTATGGAGATTCAGGAGATCAACCTTCAATCTAGAAAGGTCCTTCTAGATTGCCAACCTCCCCCCTGGAGGATGAGGAAGGGAAACAGGAAAGTGAACACAAAGCCATTCCACCCTTTCCTGAGAGACTATCAGTAGCCACGCAACCAAACCCAGAGGAGACTGAACTTCTGGGAGAACTTAAACAGTTGTGTGTGAAAATCCCACTTCTCTAGGCCATAAAAGATGTACCAATCTACAACAAATTGATTAAGTATAAGTGTTTCAAGCACCCGGGCAGGCGAAAAAGAGATGCCCTGACTATTAATGTCATAGGACAACTATCCGATCTAATTCTGGGGCAAATAATCTGTCCAAAATATTTGGATCCTGAGAGTCCTGTAGTTGATGTCCACATCAATGGCACCATAATCCCCCACACCCTGATCGATCTAGGGGCTGCCATTAATGTGATGACCAGGGACACTATGCTCAAACTCAACCTTCAGAGTTCCTTAAGAAAGACCTCGACAGTACTACAATTAGCAGACCGCTCCACCGTGACTCCCGAAGGGATTGTGGAGGATGTCCTGGTCTCTGTTGATTCTTGGGAGTACCTTGTGGACTTTTTGGTCCTTCAGCCAAAGGAAAAACTCACTGGATACCCCCTCATTTTGGGAAGGCCTTGGTTAGCTACCACGGATGCTTACATCAGTTGTCGAGCTGGGAGCATGACCATAAAGAATGGGCCTATGTCCAAACAGCTAGTCCTATATCCTCTTGCCCAACCTCTGCTAGAACATGACTTACCTCTCTGGTTGGAAAAGGAAGATGAGGATGAAGTCTACTTTGCACCAGTGTGCATAGTGGAAGCCACCCGGGGAGGTCCTCAAACCAAGGATGACCTAATTGAGAATTTGATTCAAAATCCACCTCCCAGTGTGCTGCCATTAGAGGAGTTGGTGGAAGGTACCCAAGCCAGCGCTTTAGTGGACCTCTGTGTGGCTGATCCGACCTCTCCCAGAGTTAAGAATGTGGAATTTGGCCCTGAAAGAACCTTGAAGATCAGCTCATCCTTATCTCCCTCTCAGGAGAAGGAGCTGTGTAGCTTATTGAACCACCATTTGGATGCTTTCACTTGGAGCTATAAGGAGATGAAAGGAGTCCATCCGTTAGTCTGTACCCATCACATTTACATTAATGAGTATTGTAAATCAGTCAGGTAGCCTCAGAGGATAATTAATCTAGCCCTTAAAGACATTGTTAAAGAAGAATTGCAAAAGTTATTGGATGTAGGATTCATCTACCCCATCTTGGACAACAAATGGGTTTCTCCTCTGGTGCTTGTGCCCAAGAAAAATGGGAAGTGGAGAATCTATGTAGATTATCGAGAACTTAACAAAGCCACCAAGAAGGACCATTTCCCTTTGCCTTTCATAGATCAAGTGCTAGATGGGCTGGCAGGGAAGAAGTTCTTTTCTTTCCTAGATGGGTTCAGCGGGTATAATCAGATCCAAATCAGCCCGAAAGACCAAGATAAGACCACTTTCACTTGTCCATGGGGTACCTTTGCCTACCGGGTCCTTCCCTTTGGGTTATGCAATGCTCCTGCCACTTTCCAGAGAGAAATATTGAGCACATTTGCTGAGCTGGTTCATGATTCGGTAGAAATCTATATGGATGACTTTACTCCTTATGGGTCCAACTTCCAAGAAGCATTGACTAACTTGGGAAAAGTTTTAACCAAGTGTATTGAAATGAACCTGTCCCTCAGTCCTGAAAAATGTGAATTCCTGATGACTGAAGGGACCGTGCTAGGTCATACAATCTCTCAGCAAGGATTACAGGTGGATCCTAACAAAATTGCTATCATCCAAAAGGTTCCACCTCCTCAAAAGGTAAGAGATGTTCGGAGTTTTCTAGGCTTAGCAAGATACTATAGAAGATTCATTAAATATTTTAGTAAGCTAGCCTCGCCATTGTTTGGTCTTTTGGGGAAAGATGTTGAGTTTAAATGGACTAACAACTGCCAAGAGGCTCTAGATGAGTTGAAAGATAAGCTAGTAACTACCCCAATCCTGAGAGGTCCCAACTAGGCCCTACCTTTCCACATCCACATTGATGCCTCAAACAAAGCCATAGGGGCATCTTTAGGACAAGTTGAAGAGAAGCTACCATATGCCATATACTTTGTCAGCAAAAACCTATCATATTGTGACTGAGAAAGAGCTCCTAGCTGTAGTCCATTCTCTAAACAATTTCAGACACTACATCACTGGTTATCAAACATTTGTACACACTGATCATGTTGTGATAAGGTATTTGATGAATAAACCTGAGGTGAATGCTCGTATCATTAGATGGTTAATTTTATTGCAGCAATTTGACTTAACCATTGTTGACAAGCCAGGAAAGGAAAATGTTGTTGCTGATTTTTTGTCTAGTTTAAATTTGCCTGCAGGTGAAGAAGGGACGGTGGATGACCAGATGCCAGATGAACACCTGTTTGCTATTTCAATACTCTCTCCATGGTTTGCTGATATAGCAAACTACTTGGTCTCAGTACAGTTCCCTCCACACCTATCCTCAACAGAGAAAAGCAAAATTGTGAGGAAAAGTGCCCACTTTACTTGGATTGGGGGCAACATGTTTAAACTCGGCCCAGATCAGATCCTGAGGCATTTTGTTAGGGAGGAGGAAGTTTTTGACATTCTCCTAACCTGTCATGATGGACCCTGTGGAGGCCACTTTGCAGCAAAAAGGACTGCCTTCAAAATTCTACAGGCAAGCTACTATTGGCCCACTCTTCATCAAGATGTCAGAAGATACATCAGCCAATGTGACCGATGTCAAAGGATGGGGAAACCGACTCTGAGGGATGAAATGCTCCTCCAATCTCAAGTGACTTTCGAGCCATTTGAGAAGTGGGGCATGGATTTTGTGGGTCCTATCAACCCTACTTCAGAGAAAAAGTCTTACATCATTGTGTGCACAGACTACCTGACAAAGTAGGCAGAAACAAAGGCAATCAAGGCAGTGATAGAAGAAAAAGTGGTTGAGTTTTTAAGGGAAAATATCTTCTACAAGTTTGGCTACCCAAGAGAATTAGTCACAGATCAAGGAAGTCAGTTCACATCTAACCTGATTGAAGACCTGCTCGCTTATCACAAGATCAAGCACAAAACTTCCACCCCTTATCATCCACAAGCAAATGGGTAGGTGGAAGTCACTAATATGGCTTTAGAAGAGATTTTGACTAAAGTGGTGAGCAACAGTAGAAAGGATTGTGCAGATCGCTTGGTTGAGGCCACCTGGGCCTACAACACCACTTGAAAAACCACAACAGCTTTCACACCTTATGAGCTGGACTATGGGAAGAAGGCTCTGCTGTCCATAGAGTTCGAGTGCAACACATTAAGGTTGGCAGCTCAACTGGACCTGGATCTCAGCCATGCGCAACAGGAAAGGCTACTACAGCTGAATAGATTAGATGAACAGCGAATGCAGGCCCCCTCCACTCAGAAGTAGTTTAACTCCAGAGAAAGATATGGCATGACCGACACCTTAACGAAAAGCAATTTCGGCCAGGAGATTTGGCATTGTTATATGACTCAGGATACAAGGATTTCAAAGGGAAGCTGAGGAAAAGGTGGCTGGGACCATATGAAGTGGAGAAATGTAATGACAATGGTTCAGTCCTTATCAGGACCATTGATGAAGAAGCCATCCCCATGCTCGTCAACGGGAATTGATTGAAAATCTACAGGAAGCCCCTTTCCAAGCAGGAGTTCATTGAAACTCTGGATAAATCAGTGCTGGTAGTGGAGCAGGGCCCTGTCTCTACTCCACCCACACCTTGATCATAAAAAAAAAAAAAAAAAACAAAAAAAAAAGAGAGAAAAAAGAAAAAAACAGAAAAGAATAAAAAGATCCTTGGGTGAAAACCTCTTAGAGGTGCCCAGGGCAGACAGTGAGGGTGAAAACCTCCTAGAGGCACCCCAGCTGTCTCACCAAAAAAAGAAGAAGAAGAAGAAATAGGCCTAATTTCTATTGAATAATTGCAAGTTGCAGGGAAGACATTACAGGTTAGGAGGGTCGCGCAAAACAAGGACAGAGGTCAGCAACAGGCTGCAAGCATCCCTCACAGACACTTCCTCCATGACCACTCCCCTTTCCTAGGATTTCATCACATTTGGGTTAAGATTTCACCTTCTACAGGAAGTTCTAGGCCTTCTACAGGAAGTTCCATGTCTCCTACAAGAAGATCTTGTAGAACCTTCAGATAGGCAAAAATTGATCTTAGAAGGGAATCCGAAGGTTGGAATCTGCCTGTTAGGCCTGCAAACACCCCTGTTTTCGTCCATCACCAGATGTCACCCTGTTTAATCTCTTTACACCTCCGTTGCACCCATCCTGTTATTTGTTCCTGCACAGTCACACAGAAAAAAACCTGTTTTCCTCATACTGTCAGCAAAACCTTTTATTGACAAATCAAGAGATATTTTTTTTTCACTTACCATACCTGTCAATCTCTATCTGGACTCCTCGTCAGCCGAACCCCTCGACAGTAGTATAGGCCTGCTCATGTTAGCTTGCATCCCAAGAGGAGAAGAAGCTACAGGACATCTTACAGGAATCCTATAGCAGCCGATCCCTCTAAGAGATGTACTCTGGAGATAGGGATAGCCGAAAACAACAAAGGAAACATGCAAAGGGCTCATCTCAAATGAGAAAATATCGTCAACAGTTGAAGCCAAGAAAAACCTGTGCATGTAGCAGTAGAAAATGAAGGAATGGGTTCCAAAACCCGTGCATGCAGCATCAACAAAGGAAGGAATGGTTTCTAACACCCATGCATGAAGTAGCAGCGAACGAAGGAGTGGTTCCATGACCCAAAATCTGCATAACGCGACCGTGACCACGTAGGTAAGTGTCTAAACTCATTCACCGATTGCATAAACTATATTTTAAGAGCTGCATGCCTATGGAAATGGTTCAGATTGAATGGAATCGGTGGCTAGTCAATTGGCCACCCTTGGCTAGTTACATATCCTCATGGGATCTGAACGAGCCAACTACATTCAAAATTGCTGACGAGGTGTGTAGCCAAGACGTGTGGAGTGTCCATTCAGGAAGAAATCACCAAGACTGGTAGTGGTGGTGGCAGTTAATGGCAAAGGGGAGGTGATGGCGGTCAGAAACACGCAGAGAAATTATCGCCGTGACGTCAGATCAACGGTTCAGTCCGGCCACCTCATCCCCTCACCACGAATCATGCCACAGTTAATAGATGCTCGGCTGAAACTCACACCACCTTCTGTTCATTTTGCACGTGCAACATCCTCGACTGAAGTACGTCTCCACTTCCAAAAATTGTTAACCAGTTGTCCTCCACCAGGTTTTCTACTTGTTTTTTAGAATATCCCACGTATCGGTCTCGCACAGAGGCACAGAGACATTCTACAAGAACCGGGGGGTCTTCTACAGGAAGGGTTCTACAGGAAACCCTGCACAGCTTTTTGGAGTAGAGAAGCCTAGGATTTTTCTTCGTCAAATTTGGAGCTCCAAACGAGGTAGGCTCGAAAAACTCTTCTATGCATGATATGATTTAAAAAGGTGGTGAATTGAATGGTATCAGATTGGGGAATCAGAGAAAAATCTGCCTCGGAATTGGGAGTATAACGTTTGCCTGTGTGTTGCACTGGGTTTCTCAATTGTTTTTGCATAAAGATTCTCCTCCACGTTCCTATTTTTAAAATTCTCCTACAGGGAAGATATGCAATTGTGGGGGCCAGCCTGTGTATGAAAAATGTTGAATTTGTATATCTGTATGTGTGCTGAGCAAAAAAATTAAGCTCTGTACTCTGTCTATAGAAACAAGAGTCTTCCTTTCATAAACAGACAACCGAGTTCTAGGCAACAACAGTCTTGAAAACCAGGGAATAGTTGCTAATTAATAGTGGATACCCGAGAAATCCCTTCTTGAGTTCAGGGGGAAAACCATAAACAACATTCCTGTTTCTGATCAAAGCATAAAAAGATCACTCTCACCATGCCAGGGGGATTCATAAGGAAATAACCCTCGGACCCCAGCAAACTGCACGAGCGTCCTGAGGTGGTGGACCTTTTCACCCGAGCCAATTGGATTCCATTCTTTGACAAAATTTGGGGTCATGACGAGGAGATAACAAAGTAATTTTTAATGTCCCTGAGACCCCAATCAAAGACACAGGCCACAGTTACTTTTAGGGGTTTGACCCTAGAACTTACCCCTGAGCTCATTAGTCGTGTTGCTGGTCTACCATTAGTGCTCCCTTGGAGCAAAGAAGATAGGTCTTTGGGCCAAGTTGCCAAGAAAACATTCTTCCTACTCGAGGAACATCTTGTAGAAGTCAAAAACAGGGTTCGAAGAACTAGCTTTCCTCCTCTCTAGAGTGAGGTCAGTTTCCAAATTATGAAGTACATTACATGTGAAGGGAGGTTTAGCATTGTCTACGGTTATCATTTCAGGTTGCTGTGTGAACTACGACATGGAATTGATTTACCTCCAGACAAGAAACTGATCATCCCATATTTTCTTCTTCAATCACTAATTAAATGTGGCACAAAATCGAATGAAGGGATCCCAGATCAGTTGGCCCATCATGGGCTCATCAAGCTATTAGTAGAAGATGCCCTGTGCACCTACATTGTCCCCATACCTTGGGAAATCTTCCGAAACATGTCCCAGGATGACGATATTATAATTCTGGCCAAAGACATCACCTCATCCAATAGTGAGGAGGGAGAACACACTGAAGAAGGTAAGAAAACCAATGGTGAAAGAACACAGGGCATTCAAGCACAACAAGGACAGAAAGAAAAAGGGGGAAAGGGCCAGATTGCTGAGCCTAAAACAGAGGAAGAAACAACAGCACAAACACCAAGGGAAAAAAGAATGTAGAGGAGAGTAGAGAAGGCAGAAAAACCCCAAATGAAGGCTGCCACAACCAAAGTAGACACACAGAAACAAAAGGGAAAGACACATTCTGAAATGGCCACAATATAGACAGAAATAGTTGACATAGGTACTTCTACAAGAAGCATGGAAAAAGAACAGCAGAAGGAGAAATCACCTGAAATATTGGCAAGGGAGGTAGCAGTTGTGCTTGCCGCCTTAAGCACACCTCCAAAACAAAAAGGGAAGAGAAAGAGGCAGACCTCCATGTACTTTAAAGCAAGGAGGAGCACATGAATCAAAGTGGGCAGACCCCAGCCATAGTCAAAGGAGCCAATTGTCATTATAGACACAACACCTAAACCAAAAGAAGGGTCTCCTTCAAAGATATCCGTCACCTATGAACGAGGAAGCCCAAAAACCTCAACTTGGAGAGAGAGAATTAAGATGATGGACTCAAAGACAACTCTATAGGAAGCTGAGAAATCTCTACAGGAAACTCGGGCTAAGCTAAAAGAGACCAAGAAATTGGAGGAAAAGGTGGCCAAAAAATCATAGGAAGAAGAAAAGGTAGAGGAAATATTGGAACCAAGCCCTCAGCCTAGATTGGGCTCATACTATAACCTGTTAGAAGCCGGGAAAATAATTCCCCAGAAATTTGCGATGCCACTCTTCTTTGCACTGGAAGAAGAAAGAATTAAGACTCACACTTGGATGAGGATTGGCAAGTCCAAGGGTGTGGCAGACATAGGCCACCTGGAAGAACAACTCAAGGAGTAAAGGAAAGAATTGGCCATGGTGAAGCATGTGGGAAGTAGTCAAAGAGCCAAACTACAGGAAGAGAATGAGCTACTGAAGCAGCAACTATGGCTACAGGAAGACAAGCCCTCCATTCTAGGAGAACAATAGCAACGGGAAAAGCCTCCAGCAGACAAAGAAACCTCTAATGAATAGCAGAGAGTGGACGGGCTGCACGTTCAGGTTGAGGCACAAACAAAACAGCTACAGGAGAAGGAGTCACAAGCAGTAGAGGAAATATAGTCTCTAAAGCAATAGGTACAAGAGAAGGAAGCCCAACTGGCCTGCATGGCTAGTTGGGCAGTATAGGCCTTGCAGTGTAGGCAACTTGCCAAGTCATATGCCTTATATCTTAAAGATCAAATGTTGCAGTTCCAGATTAACACCTTGGCCCAAAGGAGCACCATTCTGTTTCAAAATTACCATCAATTCATGACTTTGTGTGATAGCAGCTCAGCAGAAGATAAGGCCAAGTTATCCGAATTCTATCTACACAATTTGGCCCTTCCAAACATGACTCTGTGGGACCCTAATGCTACATTGGGAGATGTGCAACTTATGGCCATGGCCTCTTGGTTAAATCATGAGGAAAAGAGGGCAGCAGAGATTTAGAGTATTATGAACGGAGAGCTAAGTGAACCACTCATGATCAGGGCAGAACCAAAGGATACATCAACTTTAATATATGCCAATTATTACTTGGCCAACAACCCTCAGGTTTTACCAGATTACATTGAACGACAAGCTCAAGCCATTGCTCACTTTGAGGACATGGAAACACTGTTGGGGGATAACTGCATTCATGCTTGCACAAGGAGGTGGAACACACTGCCCCACAGTCTGAAAATAAGAGAATACCACTCCCCAACCAGGATGAGGGAGGCCTTGGCAAGGGTACCCCTCTATAAACAGTCAATGCAAAATCTACAGGCCAACTGGATCGGCCTAAAGTTCAGTCCTCCCTTGCTTTTAGGACTGCTAGAAGGAGTCAAAGAAGAAGAGGAACACAGGCAGTGGGAGGAAGTAGAAAGAAAAGCAGGATTTCATGACCGAGAAGAAGACATCACCTCGGAGGCCTGGGATGTGAGAGAGGCAGTCAAAGCAATCAAAGATGATGAGTTGGATTAGTTGCTCAGAGGATGAGCAACCCATTTAGCAGGGGGGTGATGATGAGCCCAAAAAATGGGTAACTTATTGGGCTCATTTTGCCTATTATTCTTCATAAATCCACCATTCTTCATAGTTTATGCATGCTTTTAAGTATATTTATGTTAATTGGATGAAGAAGAATAGTCACTTGACCATGAAGGCTAATACGTGTTTATTTCAGATTTTTGGACAACTTTTGGACCAAGGTCAAGCATTTATGAGCCATTTGACAGCCAAACACGAGGGAACAAGGCTGAGGATTTGTAGGAAGGGTGTCTCTTGCACTAAATGGCCCTTCCTCAAGTTCTCCACCATCAGCTCGGAGTTCAGTAGCTCACCAAAGTTGATTTCCAAGGGCAGCCGAGCAGCTTTTGTGAAGTGGCTGAGTACTTGCAGTTTTGAGCAGCCAAGCCCCTTGAATTAAGGAGAACTGTTGGAGGTCCTCGTAGTGCATAAGTAGGAAGGCTTCTAGCCTTCGTAGGTTACTTTTTTAACATTTTGTATTTTGCATTTTAGTGCTGCTCTACCTTTCAGCTCATTTTGGAGCTTCTGCTGTAAAACCTTTTTTGTGACATGGTTATTTTCTGAGTAATGGAAATCAGTTTCAGTTTGCATCAACTCTAAGCTTCTTCTTAGGAGCTTGTAGCTCTTGGGGATGGGCCCAACCCAAGTGCCAGGTCTTCCTCTGTGTACTATTATATGTTTTTGCTGTCTTCATAAAATAATTTCTGCTAGTAGATTAAAATCTTGCTTGGTTACCTAGGTCATTTTTGATGATTAAAAAACTTTTCATGTTCATAGTGATTTGATAGGTTGGTAATAGAAAAGATCTTCGAAAAAGGAAATCAAGCAACCCTGGATCTCACCTCTCCCTCCTCGGGACCATGAGCTGAGACCAAGGTGTCCTTGCTGCCACAAAAACACTATTCTTGCTTCTTCATGCAATTGCTAGTGTTAATTTATCAGTTGAAAAAGTTGATACCAGATGTGATTACATGCTTAGATCCATTCTTGCTTGGTTTTCATAGTTATTTTACATGATTTTCTCCCAATGAATTTCTGTTCATCATGGTTGCTGGTTCCTAGGTCAAAGTAGGTTAGAATAGCTAGATATTTGGTTTGCATGGTCTTTGTTTGGTCAGTTTCAAGAAATAGTGCACAGAACACCTGTGATACCTCCCTGCCTACCCTTCCTCCATCAGTGCAACCTGCTCTATCCCCTAACTCAGATTCTTGCCCTTCATTTGCCACATTTTCTCACTTTGACCTAATTTCCATATTTTTGTGCAACATTGCTCTATCCATCCATGAACAAATCCAACCATCCTCATCACTTCTCAGCTTCATTTGCCGGGTCCTAGACCCCTCCATATCCTCATCCAACCTCCATCTCCACTTTTCCACCTTTCTTCCACCATCAACCCTTCAAAATCCCTTTTGGAAAATCCTGTAGAACATCCTGTAGAACCCCTACAGACTTCTTGTAGAAGATCACGTGAGGGGTTTTTCAAGGTCTGAACACTGTGAAACTCTCTGAAAGGGTGTTAGGGACCCCTTAGGCCCTCTTCTTACCTTCCCAACCTCCTGCAAGCGCCTACCACATTTCCTTTCGCCAATCAACCTCTACACAGTTAAGAACAATTAAAGCACATGCACATATGATTTTTACAAATTACTCAAAAATACAAAAAGATGCTCCTTTTCACATTTCAATGTAGAAGTAGCTTAGAAACATGTATTTTACCTCCCCAAGATTCAATGGCATCCCTTTATATAGTTTCATCCTCTTTTTTTCACCAGTAGAGGTAGTCAGTAAAACTAGGGTTTGCTAGGGTTTGCATTTCCTTTCAGCTTTTAGCCTCTTTCTGCAAGTAGATTAGCTTCCTTTAAGTTACTTTCATCCATCATAGTTAAAAGCTTCTTCTAAGAGCTCATAGAAGTTGGCTTAAGCTCCTAGCAGACTTGTGCCAGCTGATCCAGTGATAACCTGCAGCAAGAGCTAGTACTTGTGCATATAGCACCGTCGCTTCCATGTTTGTTATGAACTACTGGGTTGATAAAAGTAAAGAAGTGAGTCCTAGGAGTTGTAGCATTATTGCTGCAATACTGGAGCCCACCACTTTTCTACATGGTATCAGAGATAGATTTGTAGAAATTTTCTACATGGTATCAGAGCTAGATTTGTAGAAATTTTCTACATGGTATTGGAGCTGGATGTTTTTTGAGCCGCATTTTTGCAGAGTAGATATGAAATTTTTTGTGAAAATGTTTTAGAAAAAGATAGAAGATCTAGATTCCTTGTGCAAAAATACTCAAAATCAAAAAGAAATCGGCCGAATCGGAGTTCGGATGAGGGAGATATCACTAATTTAAAGTCAGCTCTTTTTCCTGAAAATTTTGTGACGGTGAGACAGATGAAATAGATTGGTGTGCTAGCGAAGAACTTGTATCCACTTCAGGTACAAGATGCATGAAAATCCTTGAGGAGCAAGGAAAAGGTTAGAGACTTTATGGTTGAGATGGAGAGTAAACTACCTCCCAACATGCAGCCCTGGAAGAAGCAGTCTCAGACAATTGTGGCACATCCACAGTTGGAGAAGTCGAGAGGAGACTAAGTGGAGGCATCCATGTTGGCTTATTAGGGCCTGACCCAGGTTCAGAAGTGATTTAGCCAAACAAATCTCAAAACTATCGGCCCTTTCGGAAATATCTTGTAGTGTGCGGACTAAGTTCTCACCCGAGGTAGTATGGGAGGGTGTTGGAACCAGGTTTCTACACTCTAGGGATGTCTTGATGAGGTCTTAGGAAGTTTGCGAACCCAACCTTTGCAACTTGTGCAATTTCTTTCGCGCAGCTCTATAAGGAGCGCGAATAGGTGCTATCTAGATTCTTAATCTTCCCTATGCTATTATTATAGATCTTGACTTAATTGTGTGTACCCAATATCCTTATTAACCATTCAACATTTATAACCAGTGCATGCAATCATAAAACTGTAAAGAGATGCATGAATACAACAGAATCATAAACACACACAGATCTATGAGTAGATGCACAATATTTCATAATCAACTTATCTTTTATTAAACCTCTGTTCAGATACAATCCCAACTTTGCCCTGCGCACTCAGCTGCTAGGGTCCGCGCACACAACTGCGGACTCTACCAAGCCTCTGCGCACTCAGTTGCAAAGCCTCTTACTACTTCTATGACCCAAGACTCGGACTTACAGACTTAGAGTGAATTCCTTATTCAAAAATCCATCATATCATTCAAGACTAAAAACTGCCCTCTACACTTAGAGCTTCGCTCTATTTATATAATCCCATGGTCCACGAACCATGGGCAGGCCGAAACATTCTATATTAAATTACATTATTTTAGGGTGGACAACCCTAGACTCTCGCGTTCCACACCATCATTTTGCAGGTTCTTTACATTACAATGACCAAAACTCAGGCTTTGAGCCCCAAAACCATGCTATGGGGGGATCCGCTGCCCAACAGGCCCCCAACACAATCATCGTGACTCGTCCCGAGTCACTCGGCTAGTGCGGTGATCTTCATGTAGAGTCCATCTAGTAACCTCTGTGCTTCCCTTACGTCCGCAGCACACTCTTCCGTAGTCCGTTGTATCAGTTGTGCACGAATATCTGATGCATCGTTGTCAGGGGCCTCTTCTTGCCTTAGCACATATGTACTCTACAGCTGTGCCAACTTTTCCTCGATCATGGCAATGACCGTGAATGCTTCCTCAAGCCAAGGCTAGATGTGCACTTTAAGCACTACTTCTTTATAGCGTGTGGCATCCACTTGTTCCTTTAGAGCCTAGGCCTCTTTCATCTTGGTAAGTCGTTGTGTAAGGGTGAAATTCTATGCGGTTCCCTTGATACTGTCATATGCCTACTGTAACTTCCCTGCTTCTATCTCCAAACATTGTATGGTTGGATCTTCCTGCAGTGAGGTGAGCGTGAAGAGGGACTGATCCAACAATCTCGTGTAGTCCTGTACAGTGTGCTCTATCACTTCCAACCTCGATTGAATGGCACAGTGGCACTGCTCTCTAACTTCTGGGGGTGTAGAGGGCTGCGCCTTCAGCCGCAGCTCAATGATCTGCAAGTTCAGCTCCAACTAAACCTTCGCAACCTCTTCTTGGACCTTGCCAACTCTAGCTGATAGCTGGTGAATCTTGTCTGCTGTTGGGAGTACCGTCGACACAACCAACTCTGGTATGCTACTGCAGGCCTCCTCCATGGCCTGTTCTAACCCCTGGGTGTATGTGACCAGGTTGTCACACTGCAGGCTGAGCTGTTCTAAATTTAACTTCTTCTTACTCAAGACTTGGAGGGCGCAACCCTCCCTACTGCGAAGCTCAACAGTTACCCCATCCTGTAGTTGGTATAAGGTTTCTTTGGGAACGATAGCCAAATTCAACCCCTAACCCTTCATTTGACTTGTTGTGGCCCTGTCACACTCGGTGGCTACTAGCACTACACCCTCTGGTAATACAAAAGTGTTCGTGGTGTGGGCGTGTAACATCGGTTTGGCTTCGGATGTAATTTCCGCAACGTGTGGTGCCATCATTCCTGCGGGTCACACCTGTAATGTCTGCAACTGTGCTCTGAGAAGCCCCAACACATTTGTCTACTCCGTCACCAGTTCATTAAAAGAATCCTTAGTGACATCGTGAACTGATTCGGGAATGTCAAGAAGGTCTCCCTTAGTGAGCTGGATTGGGTCGGCGGAGGTCTTTGTGGCCTTTGTATTTTTGCATGAGGCTGGCTTCTCATGGATGCACGGCCTCTTGAGTTGGGCTGATTTTCGTGCCAGGTCCATGCATTCCTTTGTCTCTACCTCCCCCTATATGTCGTGCTCCATGAACATTTCCTAGCCTTCCTCGGACTCTTTGGTTATCGCAATTGTGTTTTCTGCCGTCTCCATTGCCACTGCTACCTCAACCGCCTTCTGGTGCATGGCCGCTTCTTCTTCCTAGTACCTTCTCTCCACCAGCTATGCGATGTGTAGCTTGGTATCCCTCTTTCATTGCTATGATGTTCTCTTTTCCATTTCTGTCAAGTCCAGGGCGCGCCACTTCGGAGGTCAGGATGCCATTACTGCAAAGATCGCATCATCCATTGCGATGAATGGGAGCTTTGCCCATGTTTGTGTGGGATCTTTGCACGCCTGAATATATAGGTTATGGATATTTGCTTTGAAGTCTACCACGCTTTGTAAGCTGTTATGGATTATAGGAGACAAGCTCGGCCCGTGATTGATCCATGTTCATATGTTTGCCTCTACGAACACCCAAAACACCTTTATCTCAAGAATCCATGTCGCATCTTTCATTGCCTAGAGTGATGTGTACCTTGCGGCTTCGGGTAGGTCACCCTCAACTGTGGGAAACTGGCTGTCCTTTGGTAGTTCTCCTACAACCAACAGGATGGAGAAGAGAAACCACGCATAGTGGAAGGTCTTACCCTGCCCCTGGGCCTCCCTGCAATTTGTTAAAACTCGTCACAGAGGAACTACGTCTAGTTGAACTAGACCCCCTCTGTGCATTTCTCTGCTAATGCAATTACATATGTTGGCACCTCGTCTACGTGACGCTTCCTCATCAGCTTGTTGGCCAACAGCTGGGTGGCTAGATGCACCCCTTGGTCTTTGATGCTTGCACTTACATACCCTCACTTCCTCTTCTCCAGCTTATATTTAGCCTTCATAGCTTCTGCGAGGGCAAAGTTGCTGCTCTTTATTACTATGGCTGCGGGGTCATTTCCCTTGATGGGCAGCCGAGAAATCTAGTGAATTAGATCGGCCGTGATGGGAATTGGCTCTTCTAGCCAGAGATACTCATCATGTACTAGGCACAATAGATGCCGGATGACAAAAATAGTGACAGGTGCACGGTGGTAGTGGGGTATCCTTCGTAGATGGAGTAGCCCAACCATCTCTAAGCCACGTAGTCATTTCTGTTTCAGCAATCTCTCCGCGGCCAACTATGGGAACTTCTTGCCATCTGTGATGTCCCAGTCTTCAAACTTCATACTAGGTACCCATCCCAATGGCGAACCTTCAAACCTTATTTCATCAGGAAGGAGTGGGGTTTGGAGCGCACTCTTTGTGGCCTCCAAGTCCTTTGGTATCTTGGCTTTCCCCTTCCATGGGGGTATATAGGGGGGTAACTTTATTGTGAAAGGCACTTGGGAGACATTCTTCGCCTCCAATTTGGGCGATCATGGCTTACAAATCTTCCTCCTCCTCCTCTGTTTCTAAGGTGACGGCTTTGCCCTTCTCTGCCATTGACAATTTACTAAATCGTGGGTTCTGTGGTGATACCCGAACTAGCCCCATTGTCTGCTTATCTTTCTGTGGTTGCGACGTGCGTGGTGACTTTGGAACCTCTGGTGCAGTTGCTGCCTCTCCAAGCTCCTCTTGGACCATACGGGGCTTTGGGGTAACTTCCGCGAATTGGACTCTGGTTCTCGCAGCCGTCATCTTGTCTACACTAGATCCATTCGATCGCGTACTCAAGGGTGGCAAGAGTGCTTGGTGCTCAATGCTCTGTACTAGTTCAAATCTTAAACAACCAAGTATTTCCTCGAGGCTAACCCAAGGGATTTTATAGTATCATTTGAATTTGAATTCAACCATTCCCTCCACTTCTGAGTCATTAATACCTTCTTGGATGATGATCATCCCAAATCTAGCTCTTAATTCCTGCCTTAATTGCCTGCCACCCACTCCTTTCTACTTTAAATTTGATCTCTTGTCATGAACAGTGACATCAACGGTCACCTTCTAGCCTACCCATGCAGCAACGTAGCCCCTTATGCACGACTGCAACCCTTGTGATATACTGACCCTACGTATAACCTCTTTCCCTCGCAACTCTCCTACAGACTTGTTTGTAGTCCTGCGCTCTCTTTCAGCTGTTGGGAGTGTTGACACTATGCTTCCTACAGATAGTTAGGTGGTCGCACCACTGTGTGAGGCTTCATGTCACCTTCCAACCTAATCCACTGGCCTTCCCTAGTCACCCTCATGTCAGTCCGTGCCTATCATTCTTTCTTACGCAGTGCACTTCCCTAGTTACTTTGTCTAATAAGGTGTGGTCACAGCCATGGTAGTATAACTAGAAAATTTCAGCGACAGTCTTCTAGTGTGGTGGTAGGGTTGCTCATATGTTGTCCTGTCCTTCGGTCGACGCATAATGCTTGCACGATTTTATTTTCCAGTTTTCTGATATCCGCGTCCATTAACATGCTCTTCTGTTTCATCCATACCCACTCTTCTTCGAGTTTGTTAAGCTCCATGTTCCCTCGCAGAATGGCTTCTTGAATCTGCATATGTTCATCCTCACGTGGTTGCATAATCTCTTCACTCTGGTCCTTGCGTGCTATCCCAATTACGGAATTTATTGCGTGAGGATTCTTTTCCCATGCTACGGCCTCGACTCTACTCGTCGTCTTTGGAATCATTCTCACGCTCAGGTTCCTGTGCATGGCCCTACAGGCCCATCGGGCTACTGGTATGCGCAGGTCTCAATCAATTCGTTCCACCTGGTAAACCTTATTCAAGATCCCGCGTACCCGTTTGAATACTTCTATGTTGAACTTTTTCAATACGCGACGCTTCTCCTGTTGCTGCAACTGGTTCCGAGTGTCGATCCTTAGTCTAGGATGTGCTTGCACAGCACACGTTTGCACCCATCGACACAGGTGGGCGCATAAAATGTGTCATCCTGGCAGTCCGGTTCTTGTTCGGCACTGGGGACTTCCAAACCATAAGCACATTGGTCTTCTACCTTCGTGCCAGTTTCCAATGGTCTTCTGATGTGTACTCCACCACCGTGCAGGTTTTGCGCGCAATGCCCATTCCATTGCATCGTACTACTGTTATTCCTGTACTGCATTTTCAAATTTTTCTAAGAATTCATCCACCGCTATTATCCCATCATATGTTGGCAATTCCCTTGCTTCCGTCGTCATGCACCGCAGTGATCTAATCATCATGTTGCAATTCAGTGTTGTCACTTCGTGCAACCGGTTCTGCCAGTGTTCTACTTCTTCATCTGAATCTGAAGTACAGGAACTGTCACATTCCCACAAGATTTTCCCATTTGTAGTCGCGTTCACTCAATCCTGGTCTTGCGTCGTTATCTGGTAAATGCAATCTAGCTCATCGTCGCGCACAGGTTTAGTGTAGCGCACTCCTTTGGTTGGATCTAGCAGAACTACCATGCGTAGGGACCTTTTCTTGAATATCATCTTCCACTTCTTCAGGTTGATGAATCCATTCATATCAGTGGTCCAGTCTATTCCTAGCAATGCGGGATGAGGATTGTTGTCATCAACAATCTCTATTACTTCAAATTCTTTCTGTGTGCTCGCACCTTTGATATCAAATGTTACCCCTTGCAACCTACCCAAGGTCAGAATCTTCTGTTGGTTCACCATTCATAATTGAATAGGGGACCACTGCAATGTGGGTGTTCCCATAGGTTCCCATGTCTATTTTGGTAATACATTTGCATCTAAACCCAGATCTAGGATTACCTGGTCCATTTCATATTCACCAATTTGCGCTGTCAATCTCATTTCCCTCTCGGTGTGCAATGCATGCTTTCCCAATTTCCGGACTACGCGTAGTTCCCCTGATCCCACACACCTCGTGATCAAATCTTGTAGTCCCTTAATTGCCTTATTATAACGCAGCATTTTCATGCATGTCTCTAAAAAGGTAGTAAGCATAGAAGGATCCATTCCTGGCTCTAGTTGATCCTTACTACCTGAAGTAGAGGCCTCCGTGAAGCTCTTTTTAGCTTCCAAGTCAAACTCAAGTTCCTTTGTAGGAGCCTTACAAATCCATGTATCCTCCTCGAGCTTCTTCCCCTTATCCTCTCCTATGGTTGCACCGCTTCTGAGCACCATATTCACATTTGGGTCTTCTTCACGTGGTTCAGATCTCATCATTTGGATATTTTGAGTTGGAGTAGGCTGGAGTACCCCTTTTTTGCACAGCTGTTCAATCAAAGTAGGACAATCTATCATTTCATGATCAAATTGAGCACAATATGAATAGGATACTCTCATTGGATTGGTACAATCGTGGGCGTAGTCCCCTGGTCCTCCACAATTGTAACAAATCAATTGTCCACGGCCCCTTCCTATGCCCATCCCTCCTTGTCCCTGAAATCCAACGCGCGCCAACCCCGCGGCTGGGTTGAGACCTCGCGTTTCTATCTACATTCTATATGTTGGGGTTTGCTCCATCATCCATCATAGTTGTGACAAGTATGCTCATTGTGGTCCACCAACCTACAAAAATTACAAAACAGCTATTGCGGAGTCTGTGTATACTTCTGCAACAAATGATAGTTATTCGTCGTCTGTTTTCCTCATATCTGACAGATCGCGCACCATAGTGCGGGTGCCGCACTCAGCCCTTCCTGCGCCTCTGGTATCAATGGCATTGGCCCCCCTCCTACCAATTAGTTCGCGAATACCGGATAGTGAACCTTGTCATGGCCCTGGCCTTTGCATTTTATGCACCACACTTCCTCGCATGCCTCTGGGAGAGGTGCCCATCCTGCTTCAACCTCTACATTTCCAGGTAGAGATTCTGTAGTTGTGCATGGATTTGCTGAACTCCTAGCCCCGAATCGTGTATCGATATTTTATGCAACCTCATCGCCATCTCCAACGCTTCGCCCTGGGTTGAAAGCTTATACTGTGACATCACTGTCCTCAGGTGGGGTGTTAAAGACACCAAAAACCATGCGTAGTGTTGCGCATCGATTAGTGTCATATTAGCCTCGCGGATTGTACTCTTCATCCTTTGATCCAGATCCCATGGGGTCTTGCCTAGAAGCATTGCGATCTCCTTAAATCCGATGATTGACTGCGTCTCTGATTTCGGCCGATTAAATTCTCTGTTCAGCACATTCCGGATCTCCGCTATTCCTATGTTTGGGTGATCATTCGAGTGTTTGATATACCATGTCAACACGCAATCCTACAGCATGCTCACCAATGTAGCCTTCTTAATGTTATCATCTGTAGCCCCTTGTGGTTCCCACACTGCTCTTACCACAAACTAGAACTAATCCGGGTCCTCATTTCCTACTCCTATGAATACAGGTAGCTTAATCGCGCTCACCATACTGAACTGTTGGTTTGGTGGAGGTGGTGTGGGCAAAGATGGAGGTGAAGGAGGTGAAACAAGTGGTGGCGTGAGTGGAGATGGTAACTATAGAATGCGCTACTTTATCAAACTGTCCGCACTCCTCGGAGAGACCCGAGTGAGCTCTTCCTCTCTCTCTCGCGAAGGTGAAATTAAGGGAATGTTTCCTAATTCCCCGCTACCTTTGTAGACCTTTCCGCTCTGCGTCGTTCCAAACATTAATGTATTCGCATCACCCGTTTTTCACATAACAACATCTTAATCTAGGTATTCAACAATTTGAGGTACTTACCTCGCGGCCCCTTGAGAAAACGTCTTTCTGCTTCGCTGCAGCTCACAGTCATGTCTATTGCAAATTCAATGATAAATCCTCTTATTATCCAGCTGAGCCAATGGTGCATAGCTCGTGCAATCTTATCTTCTGATGCCTCTAGTTTGTGCACTAACTGCAGCGTCCACACTATCAATTGATCGAGCTTGTACCTTGCCTGGCTGTCGGCTAACCTTGCGATCTAGTTATACAGTTCAGACAAGAAGGACACGAAGAAGATCTCGTGGATTTCCATTTATACGTCGTGATCTAGCCACCTCTTCTTGGATATCTGTGGAGTTATGTTTTTCTATGTCACAAGCTCGTGAAGCTTCTTGTCCAACCACTCTTAAATTTCTTCCTAGGTAGCGTTCCAATGGCACGACATCAAACATCCCTTAGGCAGGTCCCAGTCTCAGAAACGGAACCATTTGTTGTCTTATTGGGGCCTGACCCAGGTTCAGAAGTGATTTAGCTAAATAAATCCCGAAACTACCAGCCCTTTCGGCAATAGCCCACAGTGTGCGGACTGAGGTCTCACCTGAGGTAGTATGGGAGGGTGCTAGAACCAGGTTTCCGCACCCTAGGGATGTCTTGATGAGGTCTTAGGAAGTTCACAAACCCAATCTTTGCAACCTGTGCAATTGATTCCACGCAGCTCTGTAAAGAGTGCAAATAGGTGCTATCTAGATCCTTAATCTTCCCTATGCTATTATTATAGATCTTGACTTAATTGTGTGTACCCAATATCCTTATTAACCATTCAACATTTATAACCAGTGCGTGCAATCATAAAACTGTAAAGAGATGCATGAATACAAGAGAAGCATAAACACACACTGATCTATGAGTATATGCACAATATTTTAGAATCAACTTATCTTTTATTAAACCTCTGTTCAGATACAATGCCAACTCCGCCATACTCACTCAGTTGTTGGGGTCCGCACACATAGCTACAGACTCTACCAGGCCTCTATGCACTCAGCTACAGAGCCTCTTACTACTTTATGAACCAAGACTCAAACTTACAGACTCAGAGTGAATTCCTTATTCAAAAACCCATCATATCATTCAAGACTAAAAACTGCCCTCTACACTTAGAGCCTCGGTCTATTTATACAATCCCATGGTCCGTGAACCATGGGTAGGTTGACACATTCTATATTAAATTACATTATTTTAGGGTGGACAACCCTATACTCTTTCACTCTGCGCTCGCATTTTGCGGGGTCTTTACATTACAATGACCAAAACTCGAGCCTTGAGCCCCAAAACCATGCTATGAGGGGATCCGCTTCCCAACAGTCCATTCATGCAGAGACCTCCAGTAGGGGGAAATTTCAAGACAAGTGGGAAAAGGGAGGACATGCAGCCATACCTCCAGGTGTGAGGTGGGGCGATGTGAAATGCTAGTCCCAAGAGGGTTGCAATTGGGTAGGGTCCATTGAGAGGTTTTATCTCATGGACCATACCTTGCTACGAGAGGCCAAAGTACATAGTAACAGGAGGAATAAGTGGTTATTGAAGCAATCAGAGATCAGAGTGACAAAGGCTAGAGCAGTCAGATACTAAAGAGCATAGAGAAGGGTTGACAAAAATGCAGAAAGGTAGACTCAGTAGAAGTGCAGAGTTTTCAATCGATAGAGGCAATAGTAGTCAGAGACTTTGATGACAGAGGCATCATGTTGATTCAGGTTGAATGTTTTTTTTTTATAGTTTCAGTAATTTTTATAACAACAACACTAGAGAGAAGTGTTGCATGTAGAACATTCGAAAGGTTTAGGATCGGGATCGAGTTGAATTCCTTTCTTGTTGAGAGGGAGTGTCGAAAATAGTAACAAAAAATGTTAAAAATAGAATCCAGAAATTCCAATTTTTGTCTTTGAATTAAATTGTGAATTAAAACTGTAATTCTTTTCTCATAACAACTTGTAATAGCTAACTAAGTTAAGTTGACTTAGTTAACTTAGGAATTTCGAGTTGGAAGTCTATTTGAAGTCATGTAAGTGTGATCCCTAAGTTTTAGGGGTCAAGGATGAGTTTATTTATGAGTTGTAATTAAATAACTCAGTTTACTGGGTTATGTTTAGTTAAATTAGTTCCAAACTGTTTGTGGAACTAATAGAGAGTTAACAATGAGTTGGTGCACTAGTGCATCCACAAGTGTCACTCTAGTTAACTAAATATTCCCTCACGAGAAACTCATGCATGTCGATTTTGAGAAAGGCCCAATTGAGACTAGAGTGTAGGGAAAGTTTACTATCAGTTGTATGGTTTACTGAGTTGTAAATATCATGCATGCAATCATAGAAGGACCTAATTTTGGATTGCGCAGTTATGGATGAGGAATTTCCCTTTAAACACAGGCTAATTCTCTCAAGAATTGTGCAAAGAATTAGAAGCTTGGAGGCTTGGAAATTTGGCTAAGTATAGGCTAGAGGAAGTCATCAGGTGGAGGATAGGAAATACTTATGCAGGTTAAGCTCAAGGTTCAGAAAAGCATATTGTATTCATCCAAATTCTTTGACCAAGGGTGCACGGAAATAGGGGCTTGGAGAGCTACAAAATTGACTAAGTGTTGGCCAAGAGCTTTCTTGTGAGTTGGAGATTGATCATACTGAGTGTTGGGATTGTTCTTGTGAGAACAAGCATTGTATTATCATCTTGAATGTCTGATTTCATGCAATACAGATAGTGGGGTTTTAAGTTGTGGCTTTCCTGGGATACTTATTGTGTTATGTACCATTGATTTATCTTCCTGATGTCACTTATTGTTTTCATCGATATTTATGGGCTTCCATTGTAAAGAGTAGAAGTAGATTCTTGTCTTTTGCTTTAGTAAATTGCATGAGCTTGTGAATCTACGGGATTTTCTACACTGAATCCCTTTGAAAAGTTATGGTACCTCTCCCTACTGGAGTACATTTAGTTCTATTTCCCATAGTAATATGGAATTCCATATGATCCTCATTGTAGTTAGATAAATATTCTCTAAGCCCTATCATGTGAGCTAATGCCCCACTATCTATTTTCCAGACATCTTGTGATGTTGATCGTGATAGGCAAGCGAATTTGTCCTCTAATCTAGAAGACAAAACTAAAGTCTCCTGAATGTTACTTCTGTCCATGGTTATCCTGAAGAATTTATAGTGTGTTATTCCTCTTTTCCACCCTGACATTACCTCTGGTCTAGTGAACTACTGTAGAAACACTCTTCGTTCAGATAGATATCGGCTCAATGAGAAAATCTGAGTTGTTCCCTCGGCCTCTAGAATCACTTTCTCTAGAAGGGTCGAATTTTTTTGCCCTTCTTAGAAAAATCGGTCTTCTTCAAGAAATTAAGCCTCCTGGAAAAAAGACTACACTGCCCCTTGGGAATTTCGGCCTATTGACCACATTGAGTAGCAAAATTCCTTCTTTTTTCTTTTGAGCTGTCCACCTAATCAATTGTGCTATGATACCATGTGAAATTTTGATCTATTGCAGCTAATGGAAATTGTTATTCTAATTGGAAATTTGATTATGCAGTTTATTTTATACGACAAACAGCGAATAAAATCACAACTGCAATTTTCACCATAAGAATATTTCGAAAAATAAAATATTGGAAATAGAGAAATTATAGCACACACACAAGAATTTTGACACAGTTATTGTTTGACAATTGTCCTAGGAAAAACCCAATGCGGGAAAATTGGTGCAACAGATGAGGGTTTTATTATTATTCTTCAACATCATTTGGAAGTATTAAAATTTAGATGCCCAACTAGCAATCTAATTTGAGGAAAATACTGGCAAAATCTAGTGAGGAATTTTCTCTCACCCCACAACTATTTTCTACCTCCAAAATTACCTCCCCATCCTCTGTGCCAAGCCTCCTGTGTCACCCTTTGCGTAGAGCTTACACTGTCCCTTGAGAATTTTGTCTTCCTTCCTTTGCCTCTTCCAGAGACTAGAAACCTTCCTCAAATAATGTTGTTATCCTCCTCTTCCACTTGGTACTGACCCTCTAGCTCTATCTTCTTGTTGGAAATAATAGTAAGAGGAGGTGGGGGGGGGGGGGGGGGGTGGTGAATCAGTATTTACAAATCAATAAATTTTTCATTTCCATAATCAGATTTATATATGCTACTTCAGTGAAGGGAACTCGCGTGTGCACACAATTGTTCTTAAGGCAACTAGCATATATCCAGTGAACTTATGATTCCGTTAATTCATCATATTTTGATCTTTAATCAGTGCATTAGTACTTTATTAAACATTAAATAGTAACCATGTGTAGTAATAACATAATAAACCATCGCACATAAGCAACACACATGTACACGAAGATTTAAGGCGGAAACCCAATGTGGGTGAAAATCACTTGTTGTTGTCGTCTTTGTCTTCTTTTAATAATAAGAAAATCTGTTTACAATCTTGTAGTGGTGTAGACTCATACTAGTACATAGGCACTCACCTACAGAAGGCCACAACCTTTTCTCATTCTCCATCTTCTACTGGAAGGGAGCTACAACCCCCTAGTTCTTGTACTAGCTGATATGTTTACTAGTACATAGGCTCCGACCTACAAAAGGATACAACCTTCACTCATTCTCCAGCTGCTACTGCAAGAGAGCTCCAACCCCCTGATCAAATCAGTAGCCACTACTGGTAGGGAGTTTCAACTTCCTCACTGAAGGCTCCAATCCTCAGTATCGTCGAGGGACCATGTTTCATAAATTTTCACACTAGATACTCCTGGTACACAATACTACAATATAAAGGCCACATTTCATCAAATATTCATACTGGACCCATCAGTAACATTGAATATCAAAATCAATCACCACAACAATACATCCATCAAATACATCTGCATCAACCAATCACTGAAACTCAATCATCATAATTGAAACCCAATCATCAATCTCTGAATTGATCATAACTGAATCAATCAATCACTGAAACCTCTGACATAATGAATCAAACAATCACTGAAACCTCTGACATACTGAATCATACAATCATTGAAACCTTTGACATACTGAATCTTACAATCATTGAAACTTTGACATAACTGAATCAACCATTCATTCAAGCTTAATCAAATTCAACCAAACATCTGGAATAGTTAGATCACTGTAACCAGTACACAGATCTAAACCCAGAACACTACATCTACAACTAGAACCAACTATAACCTCACAAGTCATGTGTCAGAATATATACGCTCCTTCAATGAAACCAACCCGCGTGTATACGCTACTTCCTTTAGCCCAACCTGTGTATACCTCTAAAGATACTGAATCATAAAATCTCTAAACCACAAACTATATCGATTAGTGACATTTTGAAGATCTACTGTCATATTACAGAGTTATAAAAAGATAGCAACAAGGATCACCCTTCTTTCTCAATTAATCAATCAATCAGATTCAATTTCCTTATACATTTAGTTCTACTTTCAGATCTAAGAAGACATCATTGACAAATGATAATAAAATAATATCACTAATATGATAGATCAGTTATCCCTGAACATCAAGCTTTTATTTTGCACATGCTACTTGGAAGCGCTGAATGAGCATGTATACACAACTTCACCAAAGCGAACCAGCATATAGATTTGCAAATACTTACTTATAACTTCACCGCAATTCCAAACTTCAGACATACCGAGATCATCATATATAAAGGATAAAATGTGCGTTAGCAATAAGATCTAGCCTATCCATTATCAGGTCACATAATGATAAGTCATTGTGATCCTCATCCATGATTAGATCTCATCCATCATCAAACACTCAGGTGCATACTTATTTTAGATCAGGCAAAGCATCAAAAACCCATAACATGCATATTTTCCTTTGATCTAACATTTCATAAGATATTCATTACTTCTGCCTTTACCCCTTTGGTCTTTTTCTTCTCCTCCTTATATAGTTTTATCCTTTCTCAATACCTCAAATCAAAGAAAAACTTAGAGCATGTGGTATTCTTAGACGGGATCAAATAACCGTTACTCCACTCAATATCGTGGGCTAATACCATGGTATTGACCCTTGGTATTATTTCACCTTAATTTCCTTAATTTTTCATACCATACGTGATTTTTCTTCTATGAAAGTGTGTGCATATGTATATGCTCCTTTTGTATAGTGAACCCATGTATACAACTTAACATACTTGAAAATGTCCTTTTTCTTCAACTTCTTGATTCTGATCTATAGTCCTTTGCTCCTTCATCCTATTCTTTTGTACCATTACTTCGTTCCCTTTGAATAAACTTGTTATAATGTGATTTTCCATTGTACATTACTTCTGAACTGATTCCTTTGAACTGCCTTGCATTTTGTCACATTTGATATAGGTCCTGTAGATTCATCTAGTTACGTAGATTCATCTAGTTACCATATACAAGTGAGTTGTTCTGCTACAAGTGGGTTGTCATCAAGTACAAGACATGCATCATAATGCCAACACTTCTTTGCTGAGCTACTGCTACTGAGAAAATCAAACTGCTTGGGTAACTCAACATCTACACTGGTGTATTCTTCATCACCACATCGACCTCCTCTTATAATCCATTTTTGGAGCACCAATGACCAAGATTAAAACATAATTGATGGCTAGGATCATTTCTAGATCGATCCATGTGAGTTTATAGATGATTCTCACCTTATCTCAATTAATATTGATTAATTAACCATATTTCTTATATTTAGACTTAGGAAATATTTAAAAAAAAGTTTAATAATCTAATTGAGACATTTATAGGCGGATTTTCCAGAAACAATTTCTGGGTTTTCGAGATCTCATGTATTCTAGCCTTTATGCTGAACTTCGTGTCTAGAACATGTATGATGTTACAAAAACTAACATAATACCGCTACTTGTTTTGATCATGTAAATATATGTAGTTGGTACATTAGGCTCGTGAGCCAGAAATACTTTTGAGTATTAGGTTGGTGAGCCAAACAATGTATTATGGGTCCTATGTGCCAATGTAGTTGCATTAGATACTGATGTGCCGGTTTTGGCTAAGCATATAGGGGAGCCTCAGTGTAAATATTGTAAATTTATACATATTTTTATAAATTAATAAAATAAGGCTGGTTGCGGTTCCCACTCAATGGAAATAGTACGGGGGACAACAACTCCAAGGAAAAAAGGAAATATTTGGGTTTAGTGGAAATGTGTTCATTGAGGTCCACATGGATTTAGTGAGTGCCACATGGTTAGTTTGGGCCATTCATTTAAAAAGGGTGATGGTTTTGTTTATGATTCATTCATATATTACTTAGTAACAGATTTAGGGAGTTGAGTCTCATAGTTGATAGCCAGTGAGTCCTAGGGTTGGACTTTGGAATTGGGTAGGGTGTGGTTATTAAGTTAACTATGCCAAAGGGATGCATCTGTTTTTTATGTGAGCTCTAAAGTAGCTCTGGGAGCTTGGTGGCTCTAGGGATTTGTTGGTCCTAATTATGGCTTGGTGCCATGGAGTTCTAGTGGGGAACTAGGTTGGAGATAGCCAAAGAGTCTTGGTTGGGATCGAGCACCAACTAAGACCCCACTTGGTTAGAGATATTTGGAGAGTCCCAGTTCGGCTCTAGCATAGACTAAGGGGTATATTCAGTTTGGTTGTTCGACATTTGGACACTAGGAAGTGGCAGGGCTCCTGTAGTTGTAGCTGGAGACTGTTCTAATCAACCATAAGTCACTCAGGAAGGTAGGGACCATTGAGGGTTTCGAGTTGCACTACTTGGGTGCTAGTCAGAGGGACATGATCTTGTGGCTAGATATAGAGGTTGTTGTGGTTGGTGCCATAGCTTGGGTTTTATTTTTTTGTTTTTTATTAACTACTATCTTTGGAGTTTTTGTCCTAACTCGGGGATGACCTATGGTTGAGCTTATGAACCACATGGTCTATGGTTGAGTGGAATGTGGAGAGCTCGTATCTAGTCATCTCTTTTCAACATATAAGTACTGGTGTTGTTGTTTGCGAGTTTCTATTATGTCTTATTTATGTGCAATTGATAATTATGCTTTTGTTGATGTATTTTAATTGTGCATTACACATGTTGCACATTGACTGTGTAAGCATATAGTGTTGCATTGCATTCTATTAAATTGTTAGGTCCAGGTTTCATGCTGGAATAAATGAATATGAACGCTTTTGCAACAATTGAATGGTTTTTATGCAACGTTATCAAGACTGGTGTTTCCCGATTAAGGGCCATGGATGCCACTATCATATTAAAACTCTGATAGGAAGAATTATTACCAACATTTGGGACACTCAGTAGGAACTTATCATCTGCATAGTTGAGCTCCTAGACAAAATGAATAGCATAAATAGGAAATTCACTATGCTAACCAAGCTAATCATTGGCATTGACCCATCATTATTAGACACCAATGGTAATCCGCAACTGCCTGATCAAGTACACAATATTATTGAATGAGAGAATTATGGGCTTAGGCTTAGGATAATATTTTATTTTTCAATGTGGCTATATGTACCAGTGTATGTAGTGTTGTCTATGTAATTTTTTCTATTTGTTTTATGTTATCTTCTTAGCATATTAGGAATAATATAAGAAATCTAAAAATCCTATGTTTATGCTATTGGTATGGTTTCCCTAGTGGCAAACCACTAGCGACTATAAATATTGTAAATATGTGTTTTATGAAGTAATATAATATATTTGATCTTACAACAACAACAAAATTGTTTATTATAGATGTAAAGTTCATTTTTTGTAGGTTTCGTTGGTGATAAGAATTTGAAGAATTTGTTTCCAGAATTTAATCGACAATAATCATTTTTAATTGATGTTTCATGTCTAGATCATGTTCCATCATGAAGATATAATCGATGAGAGAAAGAGGAAAGGGGAAGAGGAATAAATAAACAAAAGGGAAGGAGAAAAAGGAGGAAGCCAACAATAGGGAAGCCTTAAACAAAAAAAACCTAAACCTAAAAATATATTAGAATAATATAATAATACATTAACAGTATATTATTATGTTCATAATAAACATTTTTTTTTGTAAGCTTGGTGGGGCTACATCTTCATCATGTCCAATATATCACCCCAATAAGAGAATTGAACCAATGACTTTACATTAAGGAGTGCCTTAACAAAGCACCCAATCACCATCTATCCAAAACCCCGTGGACTATGTTCATAATAAACATATTAATAATATTGATAATATATTATTATTATTATTATTAATAGTATTACTATTACTAATATATATTAGAAGTAATGTATTGATAACAATACATTAATATACTAAGGTATAATTAATAAATAATTAATATATTAATGATATACTAATAGGTTAAGAGATCATGTATAAAAAATAATGTAATATAATAATATATTAATGTGTTATATTATTAATGCATTAATAACAATTATAATATGCACTGTTGCTTCTTAGTACTTGCCTCTTATGCAAAAAGTAATTGATGACTAAATTAAAGTAAAAACAATAGAAAATTAAAATTGTATATAGAAAAATTAAGTTAAATAATTAGTTTGGTGAACAATATATATCAAGTATACAACATCATTAAATAAAATGAATTAACAAATAAAAAAAACTTAATTTTTTAAATATCTCTTTTTAATAAAATAATATTTTATTTTAACATTTTAAAATTTAAATTTATCATAAAAATAAATTAAATTATTGATAAATAAATTTTATTTAAATAAATATAATTATAATTTTTAATAATTTATTTTTAGATTCAAATAAATTTTTTATCTATGCATTCTTAGATGGAGAAAAATGTTGACAGTTCTTAGATTAAATATTAAGAAAACCAAATTATCAAAATTCATTTAGAGTACTAGTGCTTTTATCAAAAAATAATTATATCTTTAATGCTATGGTTTTCTGTTTATTTTGTTTTTTTAAATCATAGTAAGATTTTTCTATTATTTATTATTTTAAAAATTATAAAATGTTTATTTTGTTTGGTTAATAGTTAATAGTTTATAGTTTTCTATTTATTATTTATTATTTATTATTATTTAATTCATAAAGGATGAATTGTTTTTAAAAAAAGTCAAATAGTAAAACTATAAAATCATTAAAATATGGTGTTTTCTAATAATTATATATTTTATTTTGATTTTGATTTTATTACATAATTGTGAATTAAATTGTGGTTTTGATTATTTAAAATAGATTTTTGAATATATAAATAAAAATATCATATTAAAAAATTAATAAAGTATTTGGATTATATAATTTACCTAACTTAAACTCTTAAATCTATGAGTCTCAACAAACTTCTATATAAAATTTGCTGAAAAATATGCCCAAAAACCAAACAACCTAAAATATCAACCAAATGTATAATGAAATTTTAGCAAAGAAGAAAATTTATCCATGCATTAAATGATCTATATTATTCTACAAGAATAAGGTATATGAAAATTCTTGCAAGTCTAATTTACAGACAGGATGGTTGTAGAATTCATGAGAATTACAGACCAATCCTAGAGCCTTTGGAGAAATATAATATACGACATAAAATTCAAAAGCTGAGAGGACATTTATTTGTTTAAAGTGCAAACCTATGTGAACTGATTCCCTTGTTTTCATTCTGTCAAACCTCATTGATCCACATGGCTCTTGATAATAGATAGTGACATATTATATTGAATGGTTCCTTTCATGCAGTGGCCTAATGGATGATGACATCATCATATTATTTGACCGCCTTCTAGTGATATTCCAACTGTGATGTAGTGGACCTATCTCTATTAGTTGAAAACTCATTTCAATTCTTTGGTTCGATTTGTCTGGCAATGGTCTCTTAGCTATGTCCTAGTATATATATTTTAATGAATGAAAATTATTAAAAATTAGTTGAGCCTTGATTAGCAAGACACTCGGCTATTACAAAGTTTTTTTTAGATTTTTATTTTTATTATAATTTTTATAGATGACCATTCAATTTAAAATCACAGAAAATTAGATTTCTTATTTTTATTATAATTTTTATTTATGACAATTCAATTTAAAATCACAGAAAATTAGATATTCAATGTACATTTATCAATTAGAAAATAAAAATTTAGATTTAAAATAAATTAAAAATTAATTTTTATTTTTCAAAATATTCATTTTAACATTTATTTTTTGTAAAAACTTTTATAAACTTTAAAAATTGTTTTCAAAAATTTACAAAGTAATTTTTACCAGCAAGCAATTGCAATATAACACACATTTGATAGTTATAATAATATAGTACTTTCGTCCATTAGGAAATATAATATTGTATTGATATTAATATATTAATAACATATACTATTAACTTAGTATATTAGTATTAACGTATTAGTGTTAATAAATTAATTAATATATTAATGTAATATGAGTAATATTTGCACGAAAAGGTGCAAGACATGTCAATAAAAGTGTAGATGAATGTAGAAAGGCACAGAGGTAGTGCTGCAAGAAATGAGGATGTGGACGTGGAAGATATGAGGAATCAGGAGGCGAAGGGTGGGGAATGAGAGGGAATTGGTAAAGTAGAGAGTTGCATGTGGGACATGGTTATGTTATCGAAATTTGGTGACTTATCAGGGCGATTAGATACCTTCATGGGAGCATCCAAGAGATAGAGATAGCCACAACCTAATAAGGAATACATTGAATCAAGCAAGTAACTAAAGAGTTAGAAATTAAATTCATTGAAATAGCGAGTCAAAAGTGGAAGAAGACATATATGGAAATGTTGACATGCACCCTCTCTCATAGATTTTCTACAATTATGTTTTTCTCAATTCATGAGCTCATCATGTCCCCACTTTTCACCAACTCTTCATCTATAAAGGTGTTTCCATGGCATGACATTGCAAGCAGCAAAATAGTTTTTCGTTACATCCACAATGATGTGTTTTTTCCACATCCAAATTGCTAACAATATATACTTGGTAGACTCTGTTAGCATGATTAAGAACAATATTTTTAGTTAATTCGTTGATTATTGAAACCAACTTGTTATTGCCTATTGGAATTACTATATCTATAACATCATCAGGTAAAAAAGGTTTAAAATTTCATTTCTTCAAGTTACACAATGAATGAGCTTCATTCCTATAGATTCAAGAAGTGCTTCAAACATGAACTAATGCAAAATGGAATTTGTTTGAATTGCTTCTTTGGTAACCAAGAATGTTCCAAATTAAACTGCATAACCTTAGCAGTTCATAAGACAAAAATCTAATTAGGTGAATTTGAACTCTATCTTTATAAAGTTGTAATGGAAGATTATAGGTATGTGTCATAATAGGTTGCCAAGTCATGAATAGGACTACCTTTTTTACCACTCTTGAAATGGGGATTTGAAAAAATCTTATGAAGTCACCCTTGACATATGAATAAGGGCTTTGCAAATGGATTAATTCATATCAACTAGTGTTATTATGTAGTTTTTTATGCCACTGCTCCATCGATCACGAAAGATAAAATCAGTATCTTGAGGCTTGGGATTATAATGCCTTGCATTTTCAGATACTCTATCCCATGGAAAATTCCCTTGTGATTCTCCATATACCGTATCCCTAATATGAAAAATATTTGAAGGATTCTAAAGTTGGACAACTTCATATTTCCTTTGTATAATTGTTCCAAGTTGAGGCTCCAAAAGACTAATTAGGAATTTTGGGCTAACGCGTAGTAGAATAGTGAATTACGTTAAAGAGTTTTGACTCAATTCTTGCCATCTTTCATTTATTTGTTTTGCTACATAGTAGACAATTTACAATATTTCTCTCTATGCTAGCCTTTGTTAAAATTATTTTTCATTTCCAAAAAGGAGAAAAATAAACCAAGTATTTATCATTTCTAAGAATACATGTGTGCAATTAATAATTTCAACCCTTGAATAAATGATTTGTCAAGTCACTGAAACAATCTTAGTGGGCTTGGACGATGAAAATTCACAAGGAACTCAAATTTTAAGCTAGCTTCGAGGGTGCCATCTTATGTTTTTCCATATATGGGTTGATTACTTGGCAGTGCCATCTTGTATTAACAACTCTAAACTTTCGAAAATTGACTTTGTTGAAAACCCAAAGCTACAATATTTGAGTTTTTGATGAAATGACAACACTCAAGGTAGGATTCAACAATTCGGTATTTTTTATCATGAGCTCAATCTAAGGGTTGTTTTTTCAAACATTTTTCTATGAAATAACCTCACCAAATTTCACAAATAATTTCCCATCAAAATTATTGTTTCTTGTGTTATTGGCCGTGACATCTCTATGATTTCCTTCTACATACTCATCCAAGTATTTCTTGTAGTTGTTACTGGTTGTTGGTTGGTTTACTATGGTACTTGGAGTTTGTTTAGCATATGAAAATAATGACTATAAAGCCCTAGAAATATCATGTATAGTGGGGCAGTTTGATGATTGTCTCTTTGTACAAAGTATCACAAGCTAGAAGATCTTTCTTACAGTCTCAAGATCTTTGCAGGTTGCTACTAGTTTCGGGTGAATAGTTTCCATAACCATGTTATTGTATATTTTAGACAAAATATGTAATAAAATTCCCATGTCATAAAACATATTTTATTGTCTTGTTACATGCAATATCTTAAGACAAACAAGCTTTCCAATTGACAAAAGAAGACAATGCCAAGTGAAGCGAATTCACAAAAAAAATCTTTATTATTTTACCAGCTGAATCAATTTAATAGAAAACAATCTTTATTATTTCACCAGTTGAAGAAAATTAGAATCGTTATCCAAAACCTTCCTCCATGTCAGTAGCTTCAAAAGAACAATGCCACAATTAGATTGTAACAACATTAGGTTGATTTTCTATGTAAAGAAAATAAGCCTCAAGGTCATGGGACACATATTCCAAGTTGAATGGATGGAAAAACATTATAGCAGGAATCACTTGTGGTTAATTAATGGCTATGTAATTTGGTAAAGGCAAGAGGTGATAAATGGAAATTAATATGAGAAATAAAGGAAAATAGGAGAAAAGGTAGATGAAGAGACACAAATATGCATGCAAGGGAAATTAGAGAGAAAATGAGAAAAAATGAAGAAAGAAAGGGAAAATGAAAGGAAGAGACTAGACATCAATGATAAAAAGGAATCAAAGAAAAAATATACAACTTTTATTAGTTCTAGCTTTGATCACTTTTAGAAATAAATCTCTAAGAAAAGAGAGAGCAAGCACTTGGACAAGAAAACAAGCAAATGAAAGAAAGAGAGCATAAGAAAATGGTTGGGCAAACAACTACAACAAGAGGACATTGCAAGTAACATGTTACATATGCAATTTCATTACTGATATTTGGATGAATGGTACATGCATTTGGTTATTTGGTTGCTTTTCTATCATTGGCATGGGATTCCTTTGGATTGGCAATAATTTTTAGCCTTGCCTTGTGATTTCTTGGATAGCCATAGCGTTGTGGGTTCCTTGTTTCATTTAAGGTTTGGATGGCTAGTAGACTTTAGACCCTGCTGAGGTGGTCTTGGGAAATTCCCAAAGGGTCAAGGGTGGAAATATCCTTTCTCCTATAACTCTTGACGGATGGGTGGAGACAAGAAAAATCCTCTAGGTATGGTGAAAGAAAGTTGGAGGCATCAAATATTATTTGGCCTTAGTGATTTATGGACTAGTTTAGGTGAACTCACTGTGGTTGAGGGTTGAGGTGGTTTCGCCTCTGGAATCCTTGGTTGGTTTTGTTTTGATTTATCCCATAAGATCCCATATTCATGCTTGGAATATGGCATGGGGTTGATTGGCTGAAAGAGATATTTGATTCAGCACAATATATGATCGGGTGGTATGTGAATGTCCATGACTTGGTTGGAATTTGAATATGTTAATATGAGTTATTTCCTTATTTTGATCGATGAGCACATGTACTGGTTATTGTGTTAATTTTTTTACTGATTTTTTATGGATTCATTATGATTATATGTTAGTTTTAGACCTATTTAAATGATGTGCTCTGGTTATGGATCATATTCATGATTTGATAAGTTATTGAATATTCATGTAAATGCATGGGCTAACAATTTTTGTTGCAGTTATTTTGAGAAGACATTGAGCCTTCTTGATGGTTCCTTGATGAAGTTAAGGAGACATTGAACATATATGTATTCATGACCTATAGATACTATGTTTACCATGCGTTTGACAAAATATTCTCATGTGTTTGGTAATTTATGAGCAAGATCTAGCCTTAGTACTTATCATATAGACTTGTCATCATATTAAACTTGATTCTGGAAAGTTATAGGCTATTCTGGGTAGTGGTATGTAGGCTAGCCCTGAAAATGTGGCACTGATTTCATGACCGCATGCATGAAACTGGGAAATTTCAACTGAAATTGCACATAGGGATGCTTGTGTGTGCGAATAGAGCCTTGCAACCACACTCACAATGGCTTGTGTGTGTGGATGGGTTGTGAGGTAAGTTAAAAATAAGTTCCAGCTCATGGTCTGAGCACCAGAGGTTCTGGTCTAACACCTAGGTGATCTAATGTCCCTGACATGTTTTAGTAAGTTTCCCGTTAGAAGACCCCACTTCCATAACTAGAAATTAGATGTTGGGTCATGTCATAGTAACTCTTAGCTCATGTTTACCTAGAGAGCTTGTAAAAGTGGGTAAATGTGGGATGGGGTGGTTACTGGGTGGTATTAGAGTGAGGTTGTAGTACTAGACCTCGGGGTAAAGGTAGATTGTTATGTATGCATGTCAGTTCTCTATGTGTTTATCATGCATGCATGTTAGCTATTTATTGTTATGGTTATGATATCCATTTATAATCTAGCATGGCTATGATGTTATTTCGTGCTAATATGGATGGGCCTGTGAAGATGAAATAACCTCCCCTGAGATACCTTGAGGTATGTTTTTTATTATGTTTTACATAGCTAATAATGGAATATTGTAGGACATAGAACGCCAAGAGACGAAGAGTAGAATATTTTAGTATAGTTCATATAACTCTTTGTACAAGCCTGCAGATACATTTATTAGGATGGGAGAGATCTGTTGAGAAGTAAGGAGAGGCACATTCTACTGGTTTGCAAGACACATTGAGAAGTTTGAAGGAAACAATTGTGATTTGCAAGGAAGACAATGAGCAGTTGACTGAGGGACAGGAAAGGCTTGCTAGAGGTCATGAAAAGAAAGTCAATTTTAATACAGTAATTCTTCAGAGCCTTTAAGATTTGTAGAAGTAGGGACGATTGGGGATCAATCAAGGATATGAATAAAAGACTAATGGTGCAGATGGAGGAAGGTGTCAGAAGGGGTACTGGTTGGGCAGGGATGATAAAATGAGAGGTGGAAGATACTTAGATACACCTGATAGGAGGGCTAACACTCATGGGTTCTATTTTAACTCCAGTTCTGAGAGACATCACTGCTAACATCATTATAAGAGGAGTGAGAGATGATATTTTCCAAAAGATTTAGAGAAAGGCAAGCCTCCTACTTTTGATGGGGAAGTGAAGAAATCATAAGATGTAGAAGCATGGCTATTTAGGATGAATAAGTTCTTCATATTTCATAATTATTCAAAGAACATGAAAGCCAAGATAGATACCTTCAGTCTCAAGGGAAAAGAATATATCTAGTGGGAAGATGTTAAGCATATCAGAGGCATCAAGGAAGAGGAGTTGATTTAGGATGAGTTTGAAAGACTCTTCAGGAAGAAGTACTTATATGATAGATATTATGATGAGAAGGAAAAGTAATTCTATGAGCTCAGGATGGGCTCCATGATTGATGAAGAGTAAACGACTAAGTTTTTAAATTTGTTGAGGTGTGTTCCCTACCTCAAGAATGAGAAAATAAAGGTCCAAAGGTTCATCAGTGGATTGTGATTAACATTCAAAGGTTCAATTGAGTATTATGATCCTTGGTCATTGGAGGAGGTCATCGAAAATTTGAAGCATTGTTATGAGAAGTCAAAGTGCAAGTATGAGTTTAAGCGAGACTGGGAAGGTAATGAAAATACTAAAGGAAAATAACCTAAGAAGTGAGTGAGATCTCAGGATGCATGTGACACTTCATAAGAAATTTAGTACAACTGAGAGAGGACATGGTTCTCAACCTAAGGAGAAAAAGGTAAAGGTGACAGGAAGAAACCTTTGAGGTGTTGGACCTATGGTGAAGAGCATCACAGAAGGGATTGTCCATCACATCAAGGAGACATGCCTCAAATTTATAGTGCTCAAGAGGTGTAGACAGTTTGGGATGTAGGCCATAGTAGTCCCACGATCTACGAAATAATTAATAATAGGTAGGAAGATCATAGAGTTGAGACTTCTGTGATCCATAATATGTTTCAGAGAATAATTTCAGCAAAATAACATAAAAAATCATTTGTCAATGCGTTTTGAACCAACCAATGTGGTTCATCGTCAGGACAAGTTGAAGATCAAACCTGAGCGATACGTTAAATAGGGAATGCAGGTCATTCCAACAACTATATTTGACCGGGAAACGGATAAAAAAGACTTCTAATGGCTAGATTTGACCAAGGCCCAGGGGGAGGGGTCAAGGTTGTTAAAAAATATTTTAAATAAATTATTAAAATAAATTTATATTATTAATAATATTATTAATTTGAATTAATATTAAAAAGTATCAATATTATGGAATAATTCTATTAAGAATAATATATTGATATTAAAATTCCTAATATCAAGGTAAATCCCATATTTTTTAAGTGACCATTGTTTTATATAGATGTTAATAAATATTATTGCTATTATTAACTTCAAGTTAATATCACTAGTCTAGGGTAAATAATCCAATATTACTAACTTATAATGTGAATAATTCTACTAATATTATTAATATTAACTATTTTATTTTTTTATTTTTTTTTATCATAGTGATATAGTTATAATGCTTATTATAATGGTAAATTCATTTCTAAAAACAAAAGTGACCTAATGTTATATTAATAAGATAATACTAATATAATGGTCTAGGTTGAAAAATTCATTTATTACTTATTTTAATGATATTTTATTAAAGATTAATTAAAAACAATTAAAACCTCATCAAGGGAAGATAAAAGATAACAAAGGAAAAAGGAAAGCTTAAGAAACCAAAAGGCTAAGGAAAGGAAAAAACCACGAATGGGATGAAAGGCTAGGAATAAAGGGCTAGGATCTAGCAACTACTAATCTTTCAGCCGTCATCCCTATTGAGATTATTAGGCCTTTTCTTGATTTCAAGGGCTTCCCTAAATTTTTGATGGTGAAACTAAGCAACTTTCGCAATAACACTAGCTTATTTGATACACAAGATCATTAGGCATCCATTATCTAGATGGAAGGTAAATTTTGTGATCAAGTAGTTTCCATTTTGATTGATATTGGATCTAATTATAGCTATATTAGTCCAGACCTAGTGGATCTATGCCATTTGAATAAATAAGTGCATGAAAAATCATGGTTGGTACAGTTGGCTATAGGGACTAAGAGAATAGTTCATCACTGGGTGAGATCTTGTGTATTTGAGCTTAATGGCATGCCTACATCAACACATCTAAATGTGCTTCCTTTGGGTTCATATATCATGATTTTGGGCATGGACTCATTTTTTATTCACAAGACCAAGGTGGAATTCTATGACAAGTCCATTGAGTTCTTGGATGATTATGGAGAAAAGAGAATATTGCAGGGAAATAAGAAGCCTATATCAGTGAGAATGGTTACAACTATGAAAGTCAAGTGCAATCGCAGGAAAGCATGTTTATTGTTCATAGTGCATGTTTCCAATGAAAGAGGGCAGGAAGATGGTACTCTCATATTGTGTATTTATTACATGCAGTTGAACAAGGTGACTATCAAGAATAGCTACCCATTTCCTCAGATTGATTATTTGTTTGATCAGCTGAAGGGAACTAAATTGTTTTAGAAGATTGATCTGAGATCATGATATCATCATGTGTGCATCAAAGAATAAGACATCTAAAGGGCTACGTTTTGTACAGGGTATGAACACTATGAGTTTGTGGTCGTTCCTTTTGGGCTTACCAATACTCCAACCACCTTCATGTGTTTGATGAAAAACATGTTACACCCTTTTTTGAATAAGTTTGTGATAGTATTTGTTGATGATATATTGATATATTCAAAGAATGAATAGGAACATGCAAAACATATATAAATGGTATTGATATTGTTGAGAGAGCATCAGTTGTATGCCAAAATCAAGAAGTGATTTTTTTTTTAGACTCATATTCATTATTTGCAACATGTTGTTTCCAAGGAAGGGATAATAGTGGATCCAGAAAATATTAAGGCTATCATGCAGTGTCCAATTCTAAAGAATGTTGATGAGGTTAGATCATTCATGGGACTAGCAGGTTATTATAGGAGGTTCATCAAGAACTTCTCAAATATTGGTTATCATATTACATCTTTGTAGAGGAAAGGGAAGAATTTTGAATGGACTGAAGAATGTGTAGCTAGTTTTGAGCAGTTGAAGCAGTCACTTACAAATGCTTCAGTTTTGAAGATTGCAGAGCTTGATAAGGAGTTCTTGGTTTGTACAAATTCTTGCAAAGAAGGACTTGGTGGAGTCATGATGCAGGAAAGGCAGGTGGTTTGATATGAGTTAAGAAAGTTGAATGAACATGAGCTAAACAAACCATGTGACTAATGATCTTGAGTTGGAAACCATCATTCATGCATTGAAGATGTGGATACATTATCTCCTTGGTACAAAGTTTTTTTTAATGAGTGATCATAATGGGTTGAGTTATTTGTTTGAACAACCCAATATAAATGTAAGGCAAGCTAGATTTTTGGCTACTCTCAGTGAGTTTGATTTTGAGATTAGGTACATCAAGGGAAAATAGAACATGGCTTCTTATGCTTTTAGTAGGATAGTGTAGGTGAATCATATTTCAGCAGTGAGCTCTTATGGGATAACTTTGAAGGGGTGTATCTTGCAGGCAGGGAAACATGATAAGAGGTATCAACAACTAAAGTAAAGATTGAAACAATAGGGTTAATGTGATAGGGATGAGGAGTATCACCTCACAACAGATGGCTTGGTACAATTCAAGAGCCGTATTTATGTGTCGGATAACAGCGAGTTGAAGAATCTTATCTCGAGAGAGTTTCATGTCAAGCCATATTCAGGCCACCCATGATACCAAATGGCTGAGAATGTTCGTAGGTGTTTGAAATATCAGCAGGTGAACGTAGAATGTAAGCAACCAACTGGTCTATTGCAGCCTATTTTTATTCAATGATTGAAACAAGAGGTCTTTTCCATGGAATTCATTACAGGTTTGTCAAGGAAATTGAGACACCATGATTCTATCATGGCTGTGTTTTACATGCTGAGAAAGGTAGATCACTTCATTGTAGTGAAGTCTACTAATTTAGCTAGTGAGGTAGTTGAGATCTTCATCAAGGAGATAATAAGGTTGCATGGAGTTCACAAAAATATTATATTAGACATAGATTCCAAGTGATGAGTCCCATCAATAGGTATATTTTTCAGATCATTATTCCATCCTCCAACCTTAAAACTATCATTTTCTCATAATAATTCACACACTTTTGTCATATTATGCTTAGTAACAGGAGTAAAAGGTGTTTTTTAAAGTAAGTGGACTAAAGTGGTTTAATTGTAGGAAAACGAAGCATTTTTGAGGCTATAACTATCCATGGGACTTATGGAGACAACTAGGAGAGAATATAGGGGGTTTTCCCACCTCCTTAACTCCCTAACTCAGCTTGGTATCACAATATCCTCTCTCACGAGTTCAAATTCATTGGCAGCCGAGTGATTCCTAGTCCAAGTGAAGCTCAAGAGGGACAAGATCCACCATTTTTGAGATCAAGGAGGGAACCAATCCTACTTTTAAGGGAGCTTCTATCAACTGCCATTTTGTATAAATAAGCAAGAATAAGAGCTCATTAGGGTTCTGTTGTGCTAAACAACAACCCCCCATTTCTTTAAAAAATCTTTACATGAAATTTAAATAAGAAATGGGTCCCTTTAAATCAACCTAGATATGATTTTTGTGTTCATAAATAAAATTGGTATTAACCCATCATAAAGAAAAAAACTTATTAAAAGGCTTAAGGTAAATGAATCATCATAAAAGCCTTTTGAATGGAAATAAAAATGTGACTTTAAAAATATTATAAAACTCTTCGTTATTGCGATAAAGCGATCGGAAGATCTCATATCGCAATAACAAAGGACACATATGCAAAGCCACAAAGAACCTTATCCATTCTCGCCGATCCAACAAGGCAATCACAATCAGGAAATCAATGAATCTGAATGAGAAGCAGAATAAAATGGAGCCCCTTAATTCCTTCGATGCGATAAAGCATATCGCAATCGGAAAATAGGCAATGACAACAATAAGCCAACACATGAACAAAGGCATGCTCAAAACCTCTAATGCGATAAAGAATATCACAATCAGTAATCAGCGAAATCACATTGATAAAACAATAAAGCCCGATCCCATTAGGTGTGCATCTCGAAAATATATTTAAAATGGTTTTCATGCATTGTATCAACTTTCGGTGATCAGAGATATTTAAAGCAAGTGTTAAAAGCATTTCCTTTGACATACCCGATCACCGATTTGCGATTTATCACTAATCATTCATCAAATAAATCTAAGGCACGTTTGAATTAATCATTCGGCATATAAGCAACATGATGGGCATTTAAGACCTTCTTTACAATGATTGACAGGTTAAACTACTATTCAATGAAGCAGTTAAGGGTAGATTTTATTGGTTTAATCTGCGACAAACTTTAACTATGTTCCATTATCACCTGCCAATCGACGTAACTCCTTTTCATTATCATATTGGTTTGTAGCAGCATTTCGCTGTATCACTATTTTTCAATCGCTTTTGCAGAATTCCTCTAAAACCAGAAATCTAAAGAAAATGGGGAAAAAATCAAAGAAGTCTACAACAGTAGCTCCTCTAGTGAAAGATCAGGACTAAGAAAAAAGGGATTAATATCAGATACGACGTGTCTTGGACTGGAAGTACTGGTTAGGAGAGTATATATATTCTAATTGAAGTTGAAGAGCTCGAAGAATTATCAGAAGAGGCCATGACTGATTCAACTGATAAGTTTGAAGGAACGCTTAAAGAATTGGCGTGCTCCTTTCTTCACAGAATAGCAGCGCGAGCTAAAGTCCTGCCATATACTGACGTGGTGAGATGGGTGGTAGAGAAAATTGCAGTCACATACAAAACCTTTTGCACATCTAACGGGAGGATATTCGGCTTGTTTCAGCCTGATGATTTAAGGAAAATGTATCACTTACCTGAGCCTGAGAAGCGGTACAACAAAACATTCCTAGAAGCCTTTGCAAAGGAAAACGAGTCAGAGTTAGCCCTGATTAAGCAGTGGAGACATTTCCGTGGAAAGCACAAGCACAAGTCATCGAGTAAGTACTCCGTAGACTCATTGGCTTATCCTTACTGTTATGTCAGAGCTATGATGTGTAGAATGTGGGGAATACATGATTCTACTAAATTCACTAAAGAAATGATCAATCTAATGGAGGCTGCAATCAATGGCTATGTGATGGATTGGGCCAATATTTTGTCTGATAAACTAGCCACAACAATTCTAGAGTATACAACAAATGTATATCATACTACTAGAACCATTCCCCCATTCTATTATAGTGCATTCATTATGGATACTGTTTGTTTTAATTCTGAATTTCCATTGCTCGGGTGGAGATGGACCCCTGCAGACCCTAAACCAATCCATATCTATCATGAGTAGTTATGGAAGGCTAATTACAAAAATCATCTGTATAAAATCTGCAACGGTTTTATTTTGCCTGTTTATTACTCTATTTTTAATAAACCTGCTCCCAGGATATCCCCGGAGGCAGAAACAGATTTGACAGCAATAGGTAGTTGGTTTGGGGAGGAAAAATCTATGTATATAAGGCTTTTTGGTAGCCTTACTAAACCCCATGTCCTTCCCCTGTATGTGCCCGATAAACTATTAGCTCGGGAATTGGCTTATCAAATAACAGTATATGGGACATCCAAAACCCTTAAAAATTCCAAGAAACAGATATGGCCTACATTCCCATTACAGTGTGGCATTTTCACTCTTCATGATTAAAATCACGCAGAGAAGGAGACAGAAAAATGCAGACACTGAAGCTTGCCACAATTCCTAACAGGTAGTATGATCCCAGAAAGGTGGCCTATAATGTTCTTGACCAAGCCAAACTTTCCCGATTTGATCATGAAGATAATGACTTCAATGATCTATTTCCGTCAACTGAATCATTATTCCAAGTTAAAGCATTGGCTAAAATCAAATATCAAGACGAAGGACTAGAAGTGTTTAATAGGCTTAGAGAATAGAGGTTGCAAATTCTGCTTATAGACCTTTTAGCCACAACTACTACAATCCAGTCATTTGATCAAGTTGAACAAATAGTTACTGGTAAGACATCCGATGTACAAAAAGTCTCCGAGAAAGAAAAGGTGCCAGAACAGGAATAGGAACAGGGAAAAGATAGTCAACTCCTAGATACAGATACTCAGATTGATCCCAAGCTACTTAAAGACCGGCAACAGTTCGATTCCATTATAAGCAACGCTGAAGACTTACAGGGATTTAGCACGCCTGAAGTGACAACTAGTGACAAGACAACAAATAATACGGTTCCAACTAAAGGAACCAGTGGCCCACCCATCATTCAAAAGGATATGGAGATAATTCCAGAAAATCCATCCAATGAAATCATTCTACATGTAGAAGAAATACCACCTTTAGATGTCTTCTACAGCCTTAAGCATAGGGCTGTAGTAAAAAGACAAAGGAAAAAGAGAAAGCATGATCAATATTCTCTTTTACCTGCACAGATGGAGATGGTTAATATGGTATGGAGAGAGGAAGTCAATCCTTCTGAAGACCTTACAAAACTCTCTCAATATGCCGGGGCATATTCGACAGCTACTATGGAAAAAACATTGGAAGTCAACAATTTACTCAAAGAAAAAGATCAGACAATTGTTTCGCTGGAAGCATAGGTATTAGGAAGGCAGCAGAGGATAGAGCAGTTAGAACAATAGTTAGCAGCACAACAACAATCAAACAACTAGCTAAATGAGCAATTGCTCAAGGAGAAGCAGAGGATAGATAAAAATGTAGTTTAGAAACAAAAGGAACTATCACTAGAATTGGCCAAACTCAAAACAATGAATGAAAAAATGAGCAAAACAAAAGATGAACAAATCTCTTAACTGTCACAAAAAATAGAAAGGTTCAAAGGTTTTCCTCAGGTAGCAGAGTTTAAATCAGAAGCTCTCTAGATCAATAAGGCATTGATTAATCAATTGAGTTTGCTATGTCATAAAATTTCTCTTTCTCAACCCCTCTGTGAAATTTCTTCATCAATGATTGATAAATCAATTGATGCAAGGTAGAATTTGGAGTAGGCCAATGAAACATTAACATAGTTTCTTTCTTGGCAAGAAACCAAGGAAGGACAAGCTGCAAATATACCTTAAATTCTGGAATCGCATAAGGAGATTCTATTCTTAGAGTGGAAATCTTAATTGATGAAAGTAGAGAGGGAAACTTCAAGATGTAGATAGGCAACTGGTAATTTGATTGAATTAATTAATGATACTCTTTGTCTGTCTAATTTGATTTCAGAATGCACTCCTGGTAAACTGCCATCAGCCAAAGAATTGGAGTAGACATGCAAACAGGAATTGGAAAAGAAGGAGAGATTAATCACGGGCATCCAAAGTTTAACTTGGGATACCTTTTGGTTCTTTCTGATTAAATCGAATAGTAAAAAGGTAGCAATAAAATGTCTAACCAATGCAATTGGTTACATGATTCCTGAAATTAATGATGCTACGTATTTAGCCCAACTGCATTCACTTATGAGTCACCCTCTAGAATTGCAACCAATGCTCACTATATGCCAGCTCAAGCCAAAGGATAATAAGCTGAAATAGTGAATCGTTCTACCGACTGCAAGCATGTCTATTTCAAGGAGATTTTCATGATTTGGTTGTACAACCTCACAACATTTTTATTTCATATTTATTTAGTGTAGTAAGTATTTATAGACCCTTTCATTGTTTTGGAAAGGGTCCTCAATTTTTGTATCAAAACTTGGATCGGGAGTTGCACTATTGTGCTTCCGATATTTTTTTTTATGAAGACTGGACCTATATTTTGAATTTTAATGAAGAATGATTTGATGAGATATGCACTATTGCTTTTTGTGAGAGTATTTCTAAGTTGAAATATGGGATATGAATGCGATTGATATCGGAGGGGATTCAAGTTACATATGGGACTATTATCTATGTCTTTGTTCCATTCTTTTATATGAATCGACGTTTATTAAATTATTGCTATCATTTGATATATGTATGTGTTTTAACAACAATCCTTTTATTTATCACTACTGAATGTTTAAGGAATGTTATTCTTTCAATCGTATTTATGTCAATGATATATGAAGAATAGTGTAATAATGTTTTAATTATTACTTTGTTCAACTACTTGAACAAAGTAATTATCATATGAATGAATGTATTTATTTATAAGTGGAGTCATTTATATGCCTACTTGTAGATAAAGATCATCAAAAGTTGCACTAAAGTGGAAATTTCCAGGGATAGATTAGTTGTTTATAATTTGCATATTAGAATAAATCATCCATCATTATCATTAGACAATAAAAGATGAATCACTTATCCATCCTGTTTAAAAATCATTGGGAAATTGGTCCCATTATATTCAGTCAGAGCCACCACACCAAACGGAAAAGGAGCTACCTTTAAGGTCCGGACCAGGTGGTTTTCCCCGATGTTGATGCAGCGATTTTCGAGGCATCAACACTTTTGGCGCTAGAAGGAGGGCATGAAATGTGAATGGCAAGCAAACCCAAATCTACAACCCATTCTGAGAGTAAATCTCGCTCCACCTCACCTCTGACTTCTCCTTTGCATGCTGGAACTCCAGTCTTCAAACGAGAAGAAGAGGAGACAACTACCCATGCTCAACCCCAACACGTCTCAGATAAATAAGTTCTAAATCCCCTGAAGTACAGTCTCTCATCCATGAACTTCAAGGCTTCTCAATATCACCACAGAAATCTGAGGTATCACAAGGTAGTGTGACTTTGCAATTCATTCCTTCTCACCCCCTCACTAGACTTCAGAGTGAAAAGCTTGGTATTGAACCTACTAAGTTACCTTTACCTAAAAGGAAAAGGGCAAGGAAAACAACTGAAGGATCTGATAGTGAAACTATCTCATCATCATATGCCATTTCATCTTCTCCATTGTAAAGTCAACCATCCACTCCTCCATTACAAATTGTTGTTCAACAGGGAATTGGAACTTCAACATCGGCTTCCCAACCATCTAGAACTTCATCGGCATTATCATCTACTACTATATTGATAATGGCACAAAACCCATGGACTAGTCCTGGTGCAGTCACTATGCCTGCACCATTGCATCCATTGCCAACACACCCTAAGTAATGGCTGCCAAAATTTAATCCAGATGTAGGCATACCAGCAGATGAACACATTAACAACTTTATGTTGTCAGTTAATCTAAAGGGAGTTACAGAAGAGGATGTAGTCATTAGACTTTTCCCTTATACCCTACAAGGATCAGCTGGGTCTTGGTACTTTTCTTTACCATCAGGATCCAGTACCAGTTGGAATATTTTTCATGAACAATTCTTGACTAAATACGGTGATGACAGATCTATACCAACATTAATCAATGATCTTTCAAATATTAGGACAGAGTCCAAAGAACCTATAAAAGAATTCAATTATAGGTTTAATAAACTCTTGAATAAGATCCCAACTGCCTCTAAGCCTAGTGAACAAGTTAGAAGTGAATGGTATATAAAAGCTTTACCTTCAGACATAGCTATCTTTGTAGATAGGGCTAGAAAACCTACTCTAGCAGAAAACATGAAAGAGGCAATTGTCGTGGAAAAACGTATCACCGCTTTGGAAAAGAAAGCTACTCTTGAAGACAGAAAATCTAAAAAGGTCTCTTTCAAAGATGATTCAAAGAAGAAAATGGATAAATATCCATACGATATGGAGGGTCTTCAAAAAGTTCTCAAAACCATGTCAAATGAAATGGTTGAAATCAAAAAGCAGGTAGCTGAAACTTCAACACAAAGGCCATTTAGAAACTTTAAGAAACCTGAATCAAAGCCACCAAATGCTATATCAAATGCAAACTCAGACCTGGAAGAAGATGAAGAAGAGGATAAAGTCTTATCATCTGAAGAAACTGAAGAAGAAGTAACTGTTGAATGTCATGGGATGTGGGATTTCATTTTACCTAATTCCGATACAGAGAATGAACAGGAAGCTTTCTCGGTTACTACCAGAAGTAAAGGTACTTCTGAACCTGTTCAAATAAATCAAAAGAAAAGGAACATAAGTACTCCTACAAAACAAAAAACTCCCACAAAGAAATCTCTAGCCCCACCTTCTCAAAATCAGCCGTTAGCTTCAAATCCACCTACAACAGCCAAAACATTAGTGGTTACAGGCTCTATGGACTACAATATTATTGAAGACATGAAGAAAACAAAGGCAAATATTACCATGTTTGAACTCAGTAAACTCAAACATCAACAAAAGTTGATGCTTAAAGAGTTAGATGCAGTACCATATTCTCCTCTTCCTAATGTTGTAATGTCCAAAGCCGCCAATGAAATAGGTAAACCGCCTGCTGGTAGTGTAGAAGCTGCTGATGTTGTCTTAATTGGGGATAGATCAAATTCCCATACTCCTCCTTTTCTCTTAACCTAGGAGATCTATAATAGAAATCTACAAAATTGTTTGATTGACTCAGGGGCTTCCTCAAATATAATGCCAGCTTCAGTTTGTTCCAAACTGAACATTGAACCCCAAAAGTATGCAATTCATATTGTCCAGTTGGATAGAACTAAGGTTCAGGTTTTAGGAGAAATCAACTCAGTTACTATTAGGTTATCAGCTGATCCAAGAGTGGTTCAGAGAATTGATATTTTAATTGCTGATATACCTGAATTCTATGGTTTGATTTTGAGTAGAGACTGGTCTGAGAAACTTCATGGTTATATTTCCACCGATTGGTCTCATATGTGGCTACCTTATAAAGGAAAGCCAAATCAAATAAATATTGATCGAGAGAAACATATGACTCATACTATTACTGAGTTTGAACAAGAAAATCAACCAATAGCATTCAATAACAACATTTTGGGGAATTACTCATCTGAATCATTCTTTGGCAATTTTACTGCTCAACCATCACCCTTCTCAGTTAATAATTTCACATCTCAAATTGAAATTTTTTCTCAAATAGATACATCAAGGTGTGTTAAAATTTATGAGGAAATTTTAAATAAAACTATAGATAAACTTTTGTTTTGGTCATTGTATTTTGATGGGTCTAAATCTAGTGAAGGTGCAGGAGCATGATGTATTTTAGTTAGTCTCGAGGGAGAAAAGACCATGTTATCATGCAGATTAGAGTTTGAATGCACAAACAATACGACTGAATATGAAGCCTTGATTCAAGGACTTTATAAAGCAATTGGTCTTAAAGTTCAATATTTGAAAGTGTTCGGTGATTCGGAAATTGTTATAAGACAAGTCAGAAATACTATTCATTGCCTTTCTAGTCACCTTAAACACTATCAGTCCTTGGTACAAGACCTAATATCTCAATTTTTAGCATTCAATATCCCTCCCATCCCTATATCCCAAAATGCAGCAGCAGATTTACTAGCTAATGTTGCTTCAAAGCTCCTTCCATCTGAAGATTACAGTCCCGATAGATTTTTAGTAGAGTTAATTTTTAGGCCATCAATTCCTGATAATGTCACTAACTGGCGAGTGTTCAATCACAATGAAGACATTTTAAATTTCTTAACTTCTGACAAGTCCTATAATGATCAAATTATTGATGAAAGTGAACATGACCTTAAAATGAAGGAAAATCTTGATGAAAACTTGATACCTAAACCAGTGGTCAAGCTTGAAGATCTTTATGACATGAAAGACATGTTTAAACAGGTTACTAATTCAAAGCTCCACAGTTCTACTTTGAGATTTTAATTGATAAACCTTGGTACTGAGGACAATCCACAAAACATCAATTTGGGATTAGCACTTTCTTAAGAAGAAAGAATTGCATTCATTAGATTATTGCACAAATATAAAAATTTCTTTGCTTGGAAATATGATGATTTGAAAACGTATGATACATCTATCATACAACATACGATTCCGATGATTTCTGAACAAAAACCAGTGCAGAAAAAATTAAGGAAGATCCATCCTAACTTAGAGAGTCAAATAAAAGTTGAATTAAACAAACTCTTGAAAGCTAAGATAATTTTTCTTGTTAGACATTCAAATTGGGTGTCCAATATGGTCCCAGTAAGGAAGAAAAATGGTGACATTAGAATTTGTATTGATTTTAGAAATCTTAACAAAGCAAGTCAAAAGGATAATCTCCCTCTACCAACAATGGAGCAAACTCTCCATTCAGAAGCTGGTTCTGAATTGATGTCCTTCTTAGATGGTTTTTCAGGGTATAACCAAATTTTGGTACAACCTAATGACAGACTTAAAACTACTTTCAGAACTAAGTGGGGAACTTATGCCTACCAAAAAATTCCTCTCAGATTAATTAATGCTGGAGCTACGCTCCAAAGAGCGATGGACATAGAATTCAAAGGACTGATCAATAAATCAATAGTTGTCTATTTAGATGATATTATTGTGTTCTCTAAGAAAAGATCAAGTCATTTGCATGATCTGAAACAAATTTTTGAACGCTGCAAAAGGTATGATATTTCACTCAATCCTAAGAAAGCTTTTTTTGCTCTTAACCAAGGTAAACTCTTGGGCTTCATTGTTTCAAAAGATGGCATTTATATTGATCCAGATAAAATCAAAGAGATTTATGATATTCAATTTCCTCATAATAAAAAATCCATGCAATCATTTTTAGGTCAAATTCACTTTGTAAAAAGATTTGTACCAGATTTTTCACAGATTGTTTTACCATTACAAACCATGATTAAGAAAAATTCAGTGTTTAAATGGGGGCCTATAGAAAAAGAGACATTTGATTCCATCAAACAATCAATCATAATTGCCCCTTCTTTAAGCACTCCTAACTTTTCAAATCATTTCATATTATATACTCTTGCATCTGATTCATCTTAGGCAGCAGTGCAAACACAAATTAACGATCAAAACTTAGAATCACCAATCTCATTTTATAGTTCAAACCTTTAAGGTGCTGAACTTAATTACTCGGAAGTTGAAAAACAAGCCTTTGTTGTATATAAAGCCATTAAACACTACAGACCCTTTCTCTTAAAATGTCACACAAAAGTTATAGTCCCTTTTTCAGCGGTAAGACAATTACTAGTTCAAAGGGTATTAGGAGAAAAGAGAGCAAATTGGGTCACAACACTACAAGAATATGACTTGGAGATTAAACCAGCAAAGATTGTCAAAGGCCAAGGTTTTTATAGGTTGTTGGCAGGAGCTTCTAATATTCAAGAACTTGAAGATACAAAAGATACTGAAGAAATCAATCAGATAAGTACCACTAATCCTGAATCCCAATACGCAGATTTGATTTTCTATTTGAAAAATGGATATGCTCCTTCTAATATTTCCTATAAAAACAAGTGTGCCATAAGACTAAAAGAAAAAAAACTTCATAATTGTAGATGATGTATTATTTAGATGGAATTATGATTCAATGTTGTTAAGATGCTCAAAAAAACCTGAAGCACAAAAAGTCTTGCAGGAGCTACACGATGGACCAGCAGGAGGACATTTTGGAGCTAATACAACAGCCCACAAAATCATTCATGCTGGGTGTTATTGGCCCACCTTGTTCAGAGATACTCATGAATATGTAAGGAAATTCCAAAGCTGTCAAACTACTAGTGGAAGACAAAGGAAGCCAGCTTTCCCTTTGCAACCAGTTAACATTGAACAACCTTTTGAACAATGGGGATTGGATATTATTGGAGAAATCATGCCACATTCGTCCAAACAACATAGGTATATCCTCACAGCCACTGATTAATTTACTGAGTGGATCGAAGCAATTTCTTTGAAGACAACGAACTCTGAGGTAATTATCGAATTCATAGATCAGTTCATCATTACCAGGTTTGGTGTCCCAAACGCTCTTATTTTTGATAATGCATCTTACTTCTCTGGAAATTTTATATTTGAGTTTACTATCAAAATTGGATTCAAATTGAAGTATTTTTCAAACTACTACCCTCAGGGTAATGGTTTAGCAGAATCTACCAATAAAAATCTCATCAAAATCATTAAGAGAACTATTGAGCAGAACCATAAAAACTGGCATAAGTCTTTGATATTTGCACTACGGGCTGACCAAATAACACAGAAGGCCTCAATAGGCACTTCTCCATTTAATTTAGTGTATGGAAAAGAAGTTGTTATATCAGCAAATTTAGTACTTCCATCACTAGCCTTAGTGCAGTTTATTGAAGAAACTCCCTCATCTTCTATCCAAGTGAGACATGATCAGATCCTGAAACTAGAGGAAGAAAGGGAGAAAACCCGAATTACACATGCAAAACATCAGCAGATTATTAAGTCATCTTTTTATACAACTTCAACCAGCTCAAAACATTTACAAGTTGGTGATCTAGTTTTTAAGTGGGACAAAGTCCATGAGGATAAAGGAAAACACACTAAGTTTCAGAAAATGTGGCTTGGACCATTCCAAATCAGTGAGAAATTAGGCCCTTCTACATTCATATTGCAAGATATATCAGGAAAGAGAGATTCTCTTCCTGTAAGCGGCCTTATTCTGAAAAAATTCTTCAATTGAGGAGGTAACCCATTCTCCCTTTGTAAATATTCAATTTTCAGCAGGATTTGTGTGAATAAATTAGTTTGTTTAAAATCCTAAGAAATAAAGTTGTGAAAATCCTTCCATTGGTCTTTACTATATTAAATAAGTTACTCAAAAGAAAATAGTTCTAATATTTACTTTAGATAGATGAAAGCCTTTAAGGAAAAAGAAAATTCTAGGAAATTAGGTATAATTAGATTCTGAAAACCCCATTTGATTTTTGTAAAATCTTCTTTAAACTTAGAAATACTGTAAATCATTCTAAAGCTTTAGAAGCCTAAAAAAGGTTATCAATATAAAAGAAAGACTGATTCAATCTTAGCATCTTCAACTCTCACCCTGTCATCTAGATTCTCTTAAGGAGAAAATTATTTCATCCCATCCATCAAAGTCTATAATTACTTAGAGTGTAATTCTAAAATATATTTGATATAAAAGATAAGGGGTCTTATTACAAGCCTGCTTACCATGATCATGGGGGAATAGTTCAACTGACATTACCAACATTGCATACCAAAACAAGGTAATGACTTATAATTATAAGACAAGGGGTCTCATCACGAGCCAACTTGTTCAGTTAAATTATAACCAGTGAATGGCATTGTCGACAGCTGGCGATCAAAGCAGGACAATGGATTTTTATCTTACAAAATAAGGAAAAAAAATAAAATGTAATACAAAAAATGTGGAAACATATCTTTTGGATTCATTCTTTTTAATTATACTCTGAAATGGATGAAACAATGAATGATCAAATGGTTAAAAGGTAACCCTGCCGAGACTATAGACGTTTGTTGGCAGCAGAGGCTCTACCTATGACAAAGGAATCATTATAAAAGCTAAGTTGAATAAGTCTTTTGTTTATCATTATCAACCAATTAAGGTTTATTTAAAGTTTAGAATGTATTTAATTTTAAGAAGAGAAAGAAATAGCAAAAATAATTATCATTATGTTCAGAGTTTATGATTATCTAGTTATATTAGATTTTCTCTATCCATTAAGCTTTTCAGATTAAGAAAGTTAAAGTATTATATTACTTTCTCACAAATAACTGTTTCTCCTAGTGAATTGCCAATTGTTGTGCTAAACAACAACCCCCCATTTCTTTAAAAAATCTTTACATGAAATTTAAATCAGAAATGGATCCCTTTAAATCAACTTAGATATGATTTGTGTGTTCATAAATAAAATTGGTATTAACCCTCATAAAGAAAAAACCTTATTAAAAGGATTAAGGTAAATGAATCATCATAAAAGCCTTTCGAATGGAAATAAAAATGTGACTTTAAAAATATTATAAAACTCTTCGTTATTGCGATAAAGCTATTGGAAGATCGCATATTACAATAACAAAGGAAACATACGCAAAGCCACAAAGAACCTTATCCATTCTCTCCGATCCGAAAAGGCAATCACAATCGAGAAATCGGAGAAGCCAAATGCCAAACACAATAAAATGGAGCCCCTTAATTCCTCCGATGTGATAAAGCATATCACAATTGGCAAATTGGAAATGACAACAATAAGCCAACACATGAACAAAGGCATGCTCAAAACCTTCGATGCGATAAAGCATATCGCAATTGGCAATCGGTGAAATCACATTGACAAAACAATAAAACCAGATCCCATTCCCGACTGTGATATAATAATTAGGTGCGCATCTCGAAAATATATTTAAAATGGTTTGCACACATTGTATTACCTTTCGGTGATCGGAGATATTTAAAGCAAGTGTTAAAAGCTTTTCCTTTGACATTCCTGATTGCCAATTTGTGATTTATCACTGATCATTGATCAAAGAAATCTAAGGCATGTTTGAATTAATCATTCGTCATATAAGCGACATGATGGGAATTTAAGACCTTCTTTACCATGATTGACAGGTTGAACAGCTATTCAATGAAGCAGTTAAGGGTAGATCTTTTATTTATATTTTATCCGCGGCAAACTTTAACTATGTTCCATTATCACTTGCCAATCGACGTAACTCTTTTTCATTATCATATTGGTCTGTAGTAGCATTTTATTGTATCACTGTTTTTCAATCGCTTGTGCAGAATTCCTCTGAAACCAGAAATATGAGGAAAATGGGGAAAAAAATCAAAGAAGTCTGCAACAATAGCTCCTCCAGTGAAAGATCCAGGACCAAGAAAAAGGGATTAATATCAGATACGATGTGTCTCGGACTTGGAAACACTAGCTAGGAGAGTATCTATAATCTAATTGAAGTAGAAGAGCTTGAAGAATTATCAAAAGAGGCCACGACTGATTCAACTGATAAGTCTGAAGGAACTCTTAAAGAATTGGCATGCTCCTTTCTTCACAGAATAGCAGCGCGAGCTAAATTCCTGCCATATACTGACGTGGTGAGATGGGTGGTAGAGAAAATTCTAGTCACAAACAAAACCTTTTGCACAACTGACGCAAGGATATTCAGCTCGTTTCAGCCTGATGATTTAAGGAAAATGTATCACTTACCCGAGCCTGAGAAGTGGTACAACAAAGCATTCTTAGAAGCCTTTGCAAAGGAAAATGAGTTAGAGTCAGCCCCAATTAAGCAGTGGAGACATTTCCTGAAAATCACAAGCACGAGTCATCGGGTAAGTACTCTGTAGACTCATTGGCTTCTCCTTACTGTTATGCCGGAGCTATGATGTGTAGAATGTGGGGAATACATGATTCTGCTAAATTCACTATAGAAATGGTCCCTCTAATGGAGGCTGCAATCAATGGCTATGTGATGGATTGGGCCAATATTTTGTTTGATAAACTAACCATAACAATTCTAGAGTACATAGCAAATGTATATCATACTACTAGTACCATTCCCCCATTCTATTACAGTGCATTCATTATGGATATTGTTTGTTTTAATTTTGAAGTTCCATTTATCAGGTGGAGATGGACCCCCGCAGACCCTAAACCAATCTATATCTATCATGAGAAGTTATGGAAGGATAATTACAAAAATCATCTGTATAAAATTTGCAAAGGTTTTATTTTTCCTGTTTATTACTCTATTTTCAATAAACTTGCTCCCAAGATATCCTCGGAGGCAGAAACTGATTTGACAACCGTAGGAAGTTGGTTTGGGGAGGAAACATTTACTTATATAAGGCTTTTTGTTAGCCTTACTAAACCCCATGTCCTTCCCCTGTATGTGCCCGATAAATTGTTGGCTCGAGAATTGGCTTATCAAATAATAGTAGATGGGACATACAAAATGCTTAAAAATTCCAAGAAACAGATATGGCCTACATTCCCATTACGGTGCGGCATTTTCACTCTTCATGATTACAAGCACACAGAGAATGAGATAGAAAAAATGCAAACAATGAAGCTTGCAACAATTCCTAACAGGCAGTATGATCCCAGAAAGGTGGTCTATAATGTTCTTGACCAAGCCAAACTTGCCAAATTTGATCATGAAGATAATGAATTCGATGATTTATTTGCCTCAACTAAATCATTATTCCAAGTTAAAGCATTTGCTAAACTCAAATATCAAGATGAATGTCTAGAAGTGTTTAATAGGCTTAGAGAACAGAGGTTGCAAACTCTGCCTTTAGACCTCTTAGCCACAACTCCTACAGTCTAGTCATCTGGTCAGGCTGAACAAATAGTTACTGGTAAGACCTCCGATGTAGAAAAGGTCTCCGAGAAAGAAAAGGTGCCAGAACAGGAATAGGAACAGGGAAAATATAGTCAACTCCTGGATATAGATACTCAGATTGATCCCAAGCTACTTAAAGAGTGGAAATAGTTCGATTCCACTATAAGCAATACTAAAGACTTACAGGGACTTAGCACGCCTAAAGTGACAACTGGTCCCAAGACAACAACTAATACAGTTCCAACTGAAGGAACCAATGGCCTACCCATCACTCAAAAGGATATGGAGATAATTCCAGAAAATCCATCCAATGAAATCATTCTACATGTAGAAGAAATACCACCTTTAGATGTCTGCTACAACCCTAAGCATAGGGCTATAGTAAAAGGACAAAGGAAAAAGAGAAAGCTTGACCAATCTTCTTTTTTAGCTGCACAGATGGAGATGGCTAATGTGGTATGGAGAGAGGAAGTCAATCATTTCGAAGACCTTACAAAACTCTCTCAATATGCCGGGGCATATTCGGCAGCTACTATGGATAAAGCATCGGAAGTCAATAATTTACTCAAAGAAAAAAATCAGACAATTGTTTCGCTGGAAGCACAGGTATCCGAAAGGAAGTAGAGGATAGAGAAGTTAGAACAGCAGTTAGCAGCACAACAACAATCAAACAACTAGCTAAACGAGCAATTGCTCAAGGAGAAGTAGAGGATAGATCAAAGTGTAGTTCAGAAACAAAAGGAACTATCACTAGCATTGGCCAAACTCAAAACAATGAATGAACAGATGAGAAAAACAAAAAATGAACAAATCGCTCACCTGTCACAACAAATAGAAAGATTCAAAGGTTTTCCTCAAGTAGTAGAGTTTAAATCAGAAGCTCTCTAGATCAATAAGGCATTGATTAATCAATTGAGTTTGCTATGTCATAAAATTTCTCTTGCTCAGCCCCTTTGTGAAATTTCTTCATCAATGATTGATAAATCAGTTGATGCAAGGCAGAATTTGGAGCTGGTCGATGAAACATTAATAGAGTTTCTTTCTTGGCAAGAAACCAAGGAAGGACAAGCTGCAAATCTGCCTCAAATTCTGGAATTACATAAGGAGATTCTATTCTTAGAGTGGCAATCTCAATTGATGAAAGCAGAGAGGGAAACTTCAAGATGTAGATTGACAACTGGTAATTTGATTGAATTAATTAATGATACTCTTTATCTGTCTAATTTGATTTCAGTATGCACTTCAGGTAAACTGCCATCAGCCAAAGCATTGGAGCAGACATGCAAACAAGAATTGGAAAAGAAGGAGAGATTAATCACGGGCATCCAAAGTTTAACTTGGGATACCTTTTGGTTCTTTCTAGTTAAACTGCATAGTCAAAAGGTAGCAATAAAATGTCTAATTGATGCAATCAGTTACATGATTCCTGAAATTAATGATGCTACGTATTCAGCCCAACTGCATTCATGTATGAGTCACCCTCCATAATTGCAACCAATGCTCGCTATATGCCAGCTCAAGCCAAAGGATAATCAGCCGAAACAATGGATCGTTCTACTGACTGCAAGCATGTGTATTTCAAGGAAATTTTTATGATTTGGTTGTACCACCTCACAGCATTTTTATTTCATAGTTAGTTAGTGTAGTAAGTATTTATAGACCCTTTCATTGTTTTGGAAAGGGTCCTCAATTTTTGTATCAAAACTTGGATCGGGAGTTGCACTATTGTGCTTCCGATATATATATTTTTTATGAAGACTGGACCTATATTATGAATTTTAATGAAGAATTCTTTGATGAGATATGCATTATTGCTTTTTGTGAGAGTATTTCTAAGTTGAAAGACGAGATCTAAATGTGATTGATATCAGAGGGGATTCAAGTTACATATAGTACTATTATCTATGTCTTTGTTCCATTCTTTCATATGAATCGACGTTTATTCAATTATTTCTATCATTTGATATATGTATGTGTTTTAACAGCAGTCCTTTTACTTATCACTATTGAATGTTTAAGGAATGTTATTCTTTCAATCGTATTTATGTCAATGATATATGAAGAATAGTGTAATAATGTTTTAATTATTACTTTGTTCAACTACTTGAACAAAGTAATTATCATATGAATGAATGTCTTTATTTATAAGTGGAGTCATCTATATGCCTATTTGTAGATAAAGATCATCAAAAGTTGCACTAAAGTGGAAATTTCCTGGGATAGATTAGTTGTTTATAATTTTGCATATTAGAATAAATCATCCATCATTATCATTAGATAATAAAAGATCAATCACTTATCTATCCTATTTACAAATCATTGGGAAACTAGTCCCATTATATCCAGTCAGAGTCACCACACCAAACAGAAAAGGAGATGCCTTTAAGGTCCAGACCAGGTGGTTTTCCCCGATGTTGATGCAACGATTTTCAAGGCATCAACAAGTTAAAATTTTTTGTTCAGCTGGGTGTAGCTATTGAACTTGAAGCTTGACTCTATTACTTTTAACTTTTATGTGATGTATGAGATCTGCACTTTTTGATAATGAGAAGTTGGATTTTAAGCTACATTTGAGTTAGTTTTACAGTGATGAGACCCTTGGGTTTGGGCCCAGCCCAAAGGATTTTGTCCCTCTTTTTGTACTTATGTTTCTTCTTGATTCCAAGAATTTCATAGTTTCTTTCATTTCAGTAGAGATTAATCTATAAAAACATGTGGTTGCAAGCCTCTACATCACCTCTCTTGTGGGAGAATGAGTGGAAGAATTCATAACCACAGTAAAAAAATATTGTGTTTATGATATCTTGGGAATAGATTAGTGTTAGTTGTTCTGTTTTATATTTTCTTGTTGCAACTTAGAAGTTAGTTTACTGATTAGATCAATGTTATGGCATAAACTAGATGTTATTTAAATTTAACCCATCTTTTCCGTCATAGGTTATCTCATTTTGTTAATGATAAATGGATGTATGCATTTGATTGATTGCAGGGTTGTGTTGATCTATAGGGAAGAGCACCTTTACCACTTCCATATTGAGGTCCTTAATATTCTCTTTTCACATTCAATCGTGTCCCAAAACTTTCTTTCCATAAGTCATTTTTCCTTAGTACACCATGAGCATCCATCCTAGTGCAAGACAGACCTCTAAGGGGTCCTGAGCTTGGATAAAGGCTCAAACCGACCTCCCTTCATTTTCTTCAACTTCCATCCACCTCTCCATACCATTAAGAAATCATCATTACCCTAAAAATCCACTCAGAATCCCTCCTGTAGCATTATAGACCCTCTTATAGAAATACAAGCCCTCATGCAACAACCTCCTATAGCATGCTTGTAGCCCCACTTTCCTTTATTAGTTTTGGTCGCCACTACAACTTTGACTCAGTCAAGATGAATAATGACCCCTAGTTGTGATTTGATGATTAGCTCCCAGGCCACTCCAACCATTTCTTTTCTTCTCAGCAAAAAAAATTCAACTTAGTCTTTTTATCACAAGCATGATGCAAGTAGGCTACTGATTTTCAAGCAAGTGTGAACTAGGTATATGGTACATGAAATTATCATTAGAAGTTTGATGGATTTTTCAAGATAAAATAGTTTTCTTTATGCAAGTAGATTAGTCCTTGTCCTTTATGAATTGACTAAATAATCATCTACAAGTTGAGTAAATGGAGTTTCCACTTTCATAGCTAGAAGTAGTTTCCAATTGTACCTTCATCAACAAGCTTTCATTTTAATTCAGTAGGAGGAATGGTCTCGAAGCACTTTTGATATAATGTCATGACTGAGGGTCACATGAGTGGAATCCAATTTGTTGTGCATATAGCACTATCACCTATAAGTTTGTACAAACCCCAAGATGATAATTTGAGTTGAGGAGTCCTTGGGATTTGCAACATTATTGGTGCAATACTAGGGCTCACCACTTTTTGGCATCTTTGTCGAGGAGCTTTCTAAGTTGATGTTATTTATACTTAAGCATTATTTTTTGTTTTACATACAATTTTTGAAAAAGTGAAAAAATCAAAAGAACATTTCATTCATGCCTTGTAGGAGTAGGGATAATCAAGGAAAATTATTACAAAAAAAACCCCACACCCTCAAATAGTCAACCTTCACTCTTCTTTAGTGACTGTGAGATTCCCTCTCTAACTACAGGGGAGTTAGAAGACCATGTAGGTGAGCAACCTGAAATTTTTGAGTAACCTATTGGGGAAGAAGAATAACCCACTTCACTTATCCAAACTATTGTTGAAAATAGGTTCAATGAGGTTTTCCCTATCAAAGAGACCAATGGAGACGGTAGAATGAAGAACGTAAGCCCTACTTCTCTTCCAAACTTCCATGGATTAACCTCTGAGGATCCTAACACCTTCATGTTTGAATTTGTTTTTGTTTGTAGGACCTATGGCTATGTCTCTGATGAGAAGAAGTGGAAGTTATTGCCCTCTACTCCTAAGGACGATGCCTTGTGTTGGTTTATGGGTTTCCCTGGGGGTAGCATTACTACATGGGCCCAAATCCAATAGATTTTCAATAGAAAGTACAGGGACTATTGTAGATCCAAAGAAACCAAGGAAGAAATATTTATGATGACTCATGGACCTGATGAATCCCTAGAAGTCTATTAAGAGAGATTTCAACTTGGTTATAAGAGGGCCAACTCTACCCTTGATCCTAAGTCACTCAAGCTAGTTATTCTCCAAGGGATTAGGGAGGATATGTTGGAAACCCTCAACATGTTGTCTAGAGGAGATATATATCAATTATCCTATGATGACATCAAAATTGTATTCAAGAATCACTCTATGGCTGCGAGGAAGAAGGGTAGGGCTAGTCAAGGCTTAGTCAGTTCTTCTCCCTTCACAACATCCATTAAGAATGAGATAGGTAACATGTTGGAGGATTTCAAGAGTGAAATGTTGCATACCTTTTCATTTCAAATGGATACCATGAAAATCAAAAGAAAGCAGGAGGAAGCAAGAAAGGGAACTGCCTATTTTCTGCCCTAGATGCACCAAAAGACATCCTAGGAATGAATTCCCATTGAATGTCATAGAAGTATGCCTAGTCTGTGAAGAAAATCATGCAACATACAAATTCCTTTTTTTCTAGGGCTAAAAGATGTGTAACAAGGGGTAGAACGTGGGTAAGAGAAAATTTGCTTCATTAATCAAAGAAGACCTCAAGGGCCTCAACCATATCAATAAGGCATGCAAGGTGCACACTACTCTTATTATAATCCAAATCAGAATGCACCTTTGAAACCTTGGTACTCTTCCATTCATCCATTCTAGTATACACCCCCTCCTTGGACTTATGATCCTCCATATCCTCCTCAACCTTCAACCATCCTTTTCATCCACATCCACCCCAATCTTCTCAATGGGGTAACACATCAAAAGGGTGGAGGACTCAAGTCAACCAACCTCCTAATTTACTGCCTCCACCCCAGCCTCAACCACATCTTACACATCCTACTCCACCTAAGAAACCTCAAATTCCTGCTCAACCCAATCCGAACTTGAAAAAAACTAAAACACAACATGTTTACAATGGAGAGACATCCTATCCTTCTTATGTTGTGTAAATCCAGGAGATTAACCTTCGCTCTGGGAGAGTTCTTCTAGATAACTACCCACCTTCACCACCTGAAGAGCTTAAAGAAGATAATGAAGAGAGTGTTCCTCAATTCAATCCACCTCCTTTTCCTAAGCCAACACACACCAGAAGAGGTTGAACTTTTGGGATAATTGAAGAATTTGTGTGTTAAGATACCACTCCTCTAGGCCATTAAAGATGTTACCATCTATAATAATCTCATCAAGGTGAAATGTTTGAAAAGGCCTTGGAGAATAAAAATAGACACCCACACCATAAATTTTTTTGAGAAACTATCTGATTTGATGCTTGGGAGGGTGATATTCCTAAAATATATAGACCCTATAAGCCCAATAGTAGATGTGCACATTCATGGCCTTATAGTCCCTAATACCGTGATTGATCTTGGGGCTACAATCAATGTGATGACTAAGGAAACCATGCTAAAGCTAAATCTCCAAGGGGCTTTGAGAAATACCACCATAGTGTTTCATCTTGTAGATAGATCCACATTAGCTCCTGAGGGAGTTATTGAAGATGTTATTGTCCCCATTGACTCTTGGGAGTATCCTACTGATTTCCTAGTTCTCCACCACAAAACCAAGTTTAATGACCATCTTCTCATGTTAAGTATACCATGGTTAGTCACTATTGATGCTTACAGTAGTTGTAGGGTTTTGAACATGACCATTAAGAATGAACATTTTACAAAACAATTGGTATTGTATCCTCTTTCTAGACCTTTTATTGAAAATGAATTACCCTTGTGGTTAGAAGAGGAGGAAAAAGATGAACTATATCAGACCACCCGCTACCAAATATGAACTCTAGATACTATTACAGGAGGGGGGAAACCTAATGAACATGACCTCATTGTCGATATCCTTCAAAACCAACCTTCAACTCCCATACTAATTGATGAGTTGATGAAAGATTTGGGAGTAATCCTTGGATTAACTTATGCCCTATTGACCTAAGTGCAGAACATGTCAAGATTGTAGAGTTTGTCCCATCAAGAACCTTAAAGATCAACCCTTCTCTCTTGACCAAACAGGGAGAGCAAATGTTCAAAGTGTTGAGGAAACACGTGCATTATTTTGCTTGGGATTATAAGGAAATGAAAGGTGTGCACCCCTAAGTTTGTACTCATCATATTTCCATCAAGGAGGTATGCATGCCTGTGTTCCAACCCCAGAGAAGGATGAACCCATCCCTTAAGTACATTGTGAAATAGGAACAAAAAAAGATACTAGATGTGAGGTTCATATACCCCATTTCAAATAGTGAGTTGGTGTCACCTCTTCTTTTAGTTCATAAGAAGAACGGACAGTGGAGAATCTGTATTGATTACTAGGAACTTAACAAGGCTACTAAGAAGGACCATTTTCCTTTTCCCTTCATTGACCAAGTCTTAGATGGCCTTACAGGGAAGAAATTCTTCTCCTTCCTAGATGGATTTAGTGGATAAAACCAAATACATATCATCCCTAAAGGCCAAGATAATATCACATTCACATGTCCTTGGGGTAACTTTTCTTATAAAGTCTTCCATTTGGTTTGTGAAATGCCCCTTCTACTTTCTAGAGGGTAGTTTTGAGTATTTTTGCTAAACTTATTTATTACTATGTTGAAATATAGATTGATGATTTCACTCCTTATGGATGTGACTTCCATGAAGCTCTCTCCAATCTATGCAAGATATTGAAGAAATGCATTGAAATGAATCTCTCTGAGCCTTGAGAAATGTAAATTCTTGAAAGAGATGTAAGGAGTTTCTTGGGATTAGCTGGGTATTATAGGAGATTCATCAAAGACTTTAGTAAAGTGGATTCACCTTCGTTTGGGTTATTGGCCAAATTTTCAAATTCTGTTGGACCAACAATTGTCAAGAGGCCCTTGAAGTGTTGAAAGAAAAAGTTACCACTGCACCCATCCTAAGGGGTCCCAACTGGGCATTTCCTTTCCATATCCATACTTATGCATTAGATAAAGTTGCGGGGGGAGCCTTGGGAAAAGTAGAGGATAAGTTGCCTTATGCTATCTATTTCATTAGTAAGAATTTGTCTAAAGTTAAGTTGAATTACATTGTCACTGAAAAAGAACTCTTAGTTGTAGTACATTCTTTAAACAAATTCAGGCGCTATATCACTGGATATCAATTTTTTGTTCATACTAATCATGCAACCATTAAATATTTAATGAAAAACCCTGATGTCAATGCTAGGATAATTATATGGTTGTTATTTTTACAATAGTTTGATTTGACTATTATTGACAAACCAGGGAAATAAAATGTGGTTGTAGATTTTTTGTCCAAGTTAACCTTGTCTACAAGTAATGAGGAGATGTTGGATGATCAACTACCAGATGAATACCTATTTTCTATCTCAGTGCTTTCCCCTTGGTTTTCTGACATAGCCAACTACTTGGTTGCTGGGAGGTTCCCTCCTAATCTATCATCCAGGGAGGAAAGCAAGATTGTAAGGAAAATCTCTCCTTTCACTTGGATTAGGAGAAATATTTTAAGATTAGGATTAGGTTAGATCTTGAGGGTATGTGTTGGTATAGGGTCCCTAGGATAAATTTTGGGGAAAAAAGCCCAAGTTTTGTTGCAGATAATGTAAAGTCTCTGCAAGTTGTGGTTGCAAAGCACGTAGATAGTAAAGCGTCATAAAGGGTTTTACCCTTCTTTTATGTAAGTTGTGTTGGCTTTTGTAGATCCATCCATGGTCTGTGGACCATGGGATTGTATAAGTAAGAGAGTCTTATAGAGTCTATGGTAGGTAACAAAGGACGAAGACGAATGTAATGGGTCAGTAAGAGTAAGAGCGAAGAAGTCTTAGAGTAGAAGAGAGGCTCTGCAGTTGTGTGCACAAAGGCCTAGAGTAGAGTCCGCAGCTGAGTGTGCGTGATTTGGATTTAAATAAGAATGCAACAAATTATAGATATAACCATAAATACAAAGATGCAGTAGAAATAAAACTTCATTTCATTAATATCAAATACTGAAATATGCTTACAAACTGAATGGAAATAAGACTAGCTCGGGTGATGGTAGCTTATCTCTGAGAAGAGATCTGGGGGCTACATGCCTCCAAACTGCGTTACAATGAGGCTCAAGGGCCTTTTTATTATTGAACAATAAGAGGAAACCATAAACAATCAAAACCCTAACTTGAGGAGATGTAACACCAAGAGTTTATGGGCCTCGCTGGGGTGAGTTGGACAACCAACTTCCCGGGGTTGCAACTTGGTCATATTATCTCCGTTTGACGCGCATGATAACCTGTTGCAAAGAAATCTACAAGGACTACGATGGAAAATGTGATTTTAGTTACAAAACTGCTAGTGGCAGATTTCCAAAAAAATGTCGTTTAGGACCTCAAAACAGCTACGGTAGTTTAGGACTCAAAAAACTACTAAAAATAGTAAACTATGCTAAAATTAAGGAAACTAAAAAATTGAAAGAAAAAATGGTGGGGGTCCAAGTGGAATTGGCATGTGGCCACTATCCACCTGGATCATTCCTCCCCCCTTAGGAAGAAATGGTCCCAATTGCATTGAGTTCCTCCATGAGATGAGGAAACTTCTGCTGAACTTGGTCCCTAATGAGCCACTTTCCCTGGTGAAGAAGTTGACCTCATTTGACAACTTGATACAATTGGATCTTTTGTTGGCGAGTGTTATTAATCTACGTTTCCATGATCCAATCAGTTATGTCTTACTCCATGCAATTTGGATTTAACTCTGTATGTGTGATTTTTTCTGCAATGTCTCATGTGTCTAGCAATGGTGGGAAGTATGGTCGAAGGAGGTCCACATTGAACACTAGGTGCAGGCCAAGGAATGGGGAAATGCTAAGCTCAAATGCATTGTCACCCACTATCTTGGTAATGGTGTAAGGACCATGTTGGAGTGGTCTGAGTTTACGATAGGCTTCGGTAAGGTGTTCCTTCTGCAAATGCAACCAAACTTTGTCGCCCACCCGAAACTTGTGTGGCACCCGACGTTGATCATGTTATTGCTTTTACTTGGCATTTGATTTCTCCAGAATGTCATGGACTTGCTAGCAAATATGTTGGATGTGCTTAATGGAGCTAATTTCCTTATCGGCTTCTGACTGGACATGAGCCGAATCTTCCTGAGTATCTACAAATGGTGTGGCCACATCAATGAGACATAGTGGCTGGAATCCCAAGCCCATCTAAAAAAGGTTGTGGCTAGTTGAGTTATGGAGAGCTAGGTTATAACTGTGTTGGACATAGGGAAGGCTCTCATCCCATGTGCATGGATGCTTTGAGTTGTACATGCACAAAATGCGTACGATCATCCTGTTGATGACCTTTGTCTAGCCATGTTAAATTGGAAACTAGGGCCAAACTCCATGTGGGTTAGCTTATTTTTGGCAACTGATATTTTTATTGGATCCCTCTCATCGAGAGGTGTAGGATTGATCCAAAGATCATCTGATTCCGATAAGTATTCATGGAGATATGAATTTATTTTGTTTATGTAATTATTATCAAGCCGACCAGCTCTTATGTAGGATCTAGAAGCCCAACCGACGTGTCTATTCATCATCCTCATTTTAGTATAAATAGATGAGTATTTGATGTCATTTTGAACATGTATCCTTGGGGTGATCTCCTCTCCACGTCTGGGTTTTTGGAAGGAGAGAACCAAAAGATACGCTGGCCTTATGGTGATGCCCTAGCCGCAGGTCGATCTATGCAGCAAACAGAGACACCTATATGTTGTCAAATGGAGATATCTCATACGTTGGAATGGAAGGATCCTTATACGCTGAATAAAGATGACCACAGTAAATACCCTAAGCCGCAGATGTTGGATAGTCATATGCTAATATAAACATTGGACGCTGCGCAATAATATAAAAGCTAGACGCTGGGCAAACACTGGACAGTATTACATAAACGCTGGAGAGTATTATAAACATTGGACGCTGCGCAATAATATAAAAGCTGGACGCTGGGCAAACACTGGACAGTATTACATAAACGCTGGAGAGTATTATAAACATTGGACACTGGACAATTTTATAAAAGCTGGACAGTAATATAAAAGCTGGACGCTGGGCAAACACTGGACAGTATTACATAAACGCTGGACAGTATTATAAACATTGGATGCTGGGCAATAATATAAAAGCTGGACGCTGGGCAAACACTGGATAGTATTACATATCCACTGGATAGTTTTATAAATGTTGGATAGTATTACATATACATTGGACAATTTTATATATGTTGAACAGACTTACATATACGCTATTTATAAATGTGTTTGTAAATGTTGGACAGTTGCATATATGCTGGACAGTTTTTATACACACAGCTATGCCCTATACGCTGTGCAGACAAACGCATCTACGTAGTTAATGAAATACGCTGCTCGTGGAACACATCAACGCAGTCTATAAGATACGATGCTTGTGGAACACATCAACGCAGTCAGTGAGATATGCTGCTCGTGGATACGCATCAATACAGTCAATGATAAACACTGCTCATGAGGCACTTAGCTGCAGTCCTCAGATGTAGCCACAGTCTACGCAGTCATGGTTACCTATATATGTTGTTCTTTACGCAGGGCAGAAAAATTCATACGAAGTCATTCATATGACACGCACAAGACAACGAAGCCACAGTCATAATAGAGCCATAGTAAGGAATGAAGTTGCAGTCAACCGCAGTCAAGGATGGGTCTAGGGTTTGGCTGCGTCCTCAGATTGGTTAAGGAACCACAGAACTAAAGAAGCAATTGTGGTAATGAGATAAGGGTTCAATGAAGAGATCCATAGCATACGACACTCTCAACATGTTTCAGAGAACAGTGACAAGCATCATATATATATGCATGATCAGTAAAAGGCAGCATGATCACGATGATCTAAAGGGCAGCATGATCAGACAATGGGACTGCATGCTGATGTATGAGGCACCATCAATGAGACTGCATGCTGATGATGTATGATGTAGAATAATGGGCATGAGCAGCATGATGATAAATAGGGTTGCATAACGATGGAAGATGTTGCATGGGCAGCATGATGATGAAAACAGATGAGATGGTGCTACACGGTAAGGTGTGGTAAATGGAAAAAATGGATAGGTGAAGCTGTCACCTTAGAGAATCAGTTGAAGCAGAATGTCTTCAACTGATCTCAGGTATCATCATTATAGGAAATGATCTATGCTCAGATCCAGATAAGTCAAAGTGTTGACTTCTATTGTAAATGTATTATCTCTCTCTCTCTCTCTCTTTCTCTACTGAACTTTGAAGATAAAAGAAGATTTGATCAAAGGGTTTCCCCACACACTGTGGGGTTTGTCCCTGGCTTGCGCCACATCTTGTGTCCTCTTGTCTTGGCTTGTCTTCTGCATATTATATTTATGTTCTATCTGCAGTTTATCGTAATGCTGATGTGATTGCTAACTGTGAAAATTTAAATAAATTGCTCTAGCATAGAACATACCTAATCTTAACAGGCCATCAATTTGGGGATGGAAAACTGTGGACTTAGTGATCTTGGTGTCTAGCATCGACCAGAGACTGGACCAAAATGTACTGAGGAACCTACTGTCCCGATCTGAGATGATAGACTATGGGATCCCAAAGTGTACCCACACTCATTCAAAGAAGAGTTTAGCAGTGGCTTTTGTTGTGATATTATTCTTGCAGACCACCAGAATGGGCATCTTCGAGAATCTATCGATGACCACAAAAACACAGTCGTTACCATGCTTAGTAGAAGGAATGCTATACATGTAATCCATGGAGATGGATTCCCAAGGTCGACTAGGGTTAGGCAGCGAAGTATAGAGGCCTTGCTTCTTGATGGTCAGTTTGGAAATGGTGCAGGTAGTGCAGGATCTAATGTACTTCCCGACATCCTGTCGAAGATTTGGCCAGTAGAAATACTTCTGCAGCACTACCACTGTTTTCTTGACCTCGAAATGCCTAGAGGCCCGACTGTAGTGCGCTTCCTAAATCATATTGGCTCGTTCACTTGAAGGAACACAAAGGTGTCCCAGGTGGCATAGCAGGGCATACTAGAGGTGAAAATATGGAACTTGGTGACCCTCCAAGAGCATCTGGTATGTGTGGCCAAACTCTGGATTGCTTTTGTAGAGAAGTGGCCATCAAAATTCTTGTGCCGATAAGAGTTGAGCACAGTGGTTAATGCCATGATGGGTGGTCGGCTGAGGCAGTCTACAAAATTATTGGTTCTACCCTTCTTATAATTGATATTGAAATGGAACTACTGCAGGTATGTGGACCACTTTTGATGGCGATCATTCTGCAAGTTCCCTTGCATCGGTATGAATTGCAGGGGTCGGTGGTCTGTGTGGATGACTGTTTCCTTCCCCAAATTGTAATGCTTCCATTTTCATCAAGCTTGCACAATGGAATACATCTCTTTGTCATACATGGGATACTTCCAGATTGTGTCTGAAAGTGTCTCACTATGATATGCCATTGGATGCCCTTGTTGAGTAAGGACTGCCCCAATAGCATAGTTAGGAGCATTTGTCTCGATTTTAAATGGTTTTTGCAAGTATGGTAAAGTGAGCAATGGTGTAGAGTAGAGGCGATGTTTCAACTCTGTGAATCCCTTCTGTTCAGATTCAGACCAAATAATTTTGCTTTCGCTCCTCCCTTGGTGACATGACTTAAGGGCTAAGTGATATGAGAGAATCCTAAGACGAACCTATGGTAGAAATTGGAAAGACCTAGAAAGCTATGGAGCTCTATCAGAGTAGTTGGGACTGGCCAACCCTGAATGACTTGGATCTTGGTTGGATCCACATGCACCCCTCGTTCATCAATAATGTATCCCATATACTGAACCTGGGTCATGCCAAAAGTGCATTTCTCCAAATTAGCACACAACTTGTGTTGCCGCAGTGTTTGGAGAACCTGTCGAATGTGGTGGAGGTGCTCTTCCCAACTCTGGCTCAAGATCAGGATGTCATCCAAGTATACCACTACAAATGAGTTGGTGAATGGCTACAAGATATCATCCATCAGCCTCATGAAGGTTGCAGGAGAATTCGCCAACCCAAAAGGCATAACCAACCATTAGAAAAGGCCCTCGGATTTGAAGGCAGTCTTCCACACATCGAAGGGTTCAGTTGGTACCTTATGATAGCTAGACTTCAAGTTGATCTTGCTAAAATATTTTCCCCCCTTTAGTTGGTCCATAAAGTCATCAATCCATGGGATTAGGTATATATTCTGGATAGTGATCTTGTTCAGCACCCAGTAGTCAATATAGAGTCTCCAAGTCCCATCCTTCTTCTATACCAACACGATTGGGCTCCTAGAGGGCGATGAACTTAGACAGATGTGACCTTTCTACAACAGCTCCTGAATCTACCTCTTGATTTCATCATTCTCCAGAATGGAGTGCCAATAGATTGGTCCATTGGGCAGTGGCACACCTGGGGTCAGATCGATAGAGTGCTTGACCTGATATTACAGAGGTACCCCTGTGCGAGAGGTGAAGATGTCCTTGTACTCCTCCACAACCTTGTCCATCTGTTGTTGCCGTGTGGAGGGGCCCTGTCTAGAGGTCATGTCCACCATATTATTCTTTCCCTGAGGGCGTACCATCAAGAAAACAAAGTTCCCGGCTTTGGAAATGAGCTTGCTGCATTGTTTTGCAGTAACCAAAGAGATGGCAGTAGGCAGTGCTACCTCCGGTATCCTGTACAACTTATTTCCCAAAGTGACAATAACAACACGAGGCCTTGACACATACACAACATATCATTCCATAAGTATGGTTGGCCTAATAATACATCACAAACATAAAGGGGAGCAATGTCACATAATACCTCATCCGTGAAGGACTTAATGTGGTATGGAAGGCGACACTATTGGCTCATGCGAAGATCACGTCCTTGGTGAAGTCACCCGATGGTGTACGATTGATCCAAGATCTTTTTCTTATAGATGTATTAAAGAATTACATGCATAAATTGTAGCTTAAACATAGAAATTTAATGTGCACATGCGAGAAGAGGAGAAACACATAAAGCATGAAGGAAGACAACAAAACTTGATAATGGAGTTCGTCCGACTTGGACTATGTCTCCAGGTCCTGCTCGATCAATGGGGAGGCCTTCACTCATTAAGTGGCATGAGAAAGAAGAGTACAAGCATCAATTACAAAAAAGGAGTCTTATACCTCCATACTGAAAAATGGCCGAAAAATGCAGAACTTTGATGGAGAAATGGACAGTGCCATTATGTTCGTGGTATCGAGAAATGCTAAAACCATATAAAATTTGTCAAAATCTAATAAAGTGAAAATCTGGCCGTCCTGCAAAAATCTACCTTGAACTACATGCACTCCCTCCCCTGCCTAGGTGCACTGATGAACTGCGTGATGGATTTCTCAAGAATTCTATTGTGGTGCAGTTGGTTTGAGATCTGGTTATTATGGAGGAGGTCGGGCAGTCAAACCTCACCTCTGCCCACCTTACCTCCCTCCTCTCCAATGGCTTGCATTCCCTTTTAATAGGTTGAGGTGGTTGGGTCCATGCCCAAAGGTCTGGCCCATGTTTATTGGAACGATGGTCTTTGATTTTAATAGGGTTGGGTCTGTCCCCCAAGGGCCGGCCCACCCAACTTCTACCTGCATATAGTATGCTGGTTTCCTGGGAGGGGCTAGAGGTAGTGGCCTACCCCTCCACTAATAACATTGCTTTGGATAGGATTGGGGTGGTGGGGTTGGTGGCCTGCCACCCTTTTTTTAATATTTTTTTTGTTAAAAAAAGAAAACTATGCATTTTTGAAAATTCAGGTTTTGACCGAAGGAGTCATTTTAACTTGGTAGCAATTTTGCCCGAAATCTGGTCAGAGTTGGCTAGATTCTGTTTGCCGAAAAATTCCAAATTTTGTCTTCATTAGTCCTACCTAGTCAGCAAAATTCAACCGAACTTTGACTACCTCTATCTCCTTCATCCAGACTCGGATTAGAGTGTCATTTGCACCGTTGGAATAAGGACGATGAGCACTTCGATCTGATGTCAAGTTAATCGAATTTTTGCCACTTTGAATTTTGAGCCTTTTCCATGCCACTGGTGTCCGGAGATCCACCTGGATCAATCCTCCCCATTGAGGAGCTTTTTCACCGCCAAAAGCTTTATCGGTTAATTGGTAAGTGAGGGAATTGTTCCCTCACTCTTTCTTTTTCTAGCCATTTTTCCTTACTAGGGTGCATCCCCTTGAAACCAACTCGAAGGTATTCCACATCTCCCCATCATGAAGTCCTAGTTCTTCTGTCAAGGATGATGTCTTCAGGTAACTCATCGAGATATTCTGGTGCAAAGTCATCAACTGTAGGAACTGTGCCCACCTCTTTGGTGTCCATAATCAATGGTGGCTCATACAGCTTTAAGTTTTCCACATTCACTACGGAGTACATTTTCATATATATCGGAAAATCGAGATGGAAGGCATTGTTTCCAATCTTCTCCAAGATGGTGAATGGACCATACCAGATTGGTCACAACTTCTTCCCTTCTCCTTTCATCCTATCCTTGCTGATATGGAACCACACTTTTTTGCCCACTTGAAATTGGTGGTTGACTCTGTGTTTGTCATGTCGAGCCTTATATTGGGCTTGACTTTTCGCCAGTTGCTCCTGTACTGCTTGGTGAATCAACTGGATCCACTGAATGAATTGTTGTGCTTTGTCCCTATCATCACGTCCGCTGGAGTCATCTTCTCTTCCAAATATCACATCAAAAGGATCTTTTGGCAGGTAGCCAAAACATGTCTCAAATGGTGAATGATGTGTAGATGAGTGTACTTCTCGATTGTAGGAACGTTTCACATATGGAAGATGCTCATCCCACAACTTAGGATGTTTCTCAAAATAGCCTCGCAACAAGTGTACCACAGTGCAGTTAGGAACCTCTATCTATCTGTCAGTCTATGAATGAAATTCCATGCTTATTTTCAACTTGGTGTCCATCATCTTCCAGAAGCTGGTCCAAAACTCTCTGACAAAGCAAGAGTCCCAATTTGACACATTGATGTGGGAAACCCAAAATAGACCCAAACATGTTGAAATAAAAGATAAGCAGTCTGCTCTGCAGTGATCTGCTTTTTACAAGGCATTAAAATACACATCTTACTAAAATGGTCAACGACGACATACAAATAGTCGTGAATTTTCCTAGACAAAGGCAAACCTCCTACAAAATCCATCGACACACTTTCCCATGGATGACTCAGAATAGGGAGTGGTGTGTGAAGGCCGAGATTTCTATTAGAGGGCTTTGAAACAGAACTCATCACACATCCATTTACATATTGAGTCACAATGTTCTTCATATGAGGACAAAAAAAATCTTTTTACATGACATAAAGTTTTTTCAATACAAAATGACTAGACACAAGGGAGGTGTTGGCCTCCTAGATTACATGTACCCTTTCTCCTGTGGGTATGCACAATTTTCCAAGGTGATACAATAGTTTCTCCTGCAAGTGATAGTTTTCCACTTGTTAACCATGGGTTAGTTTTTCATAAATCTCCTTAAAGTCATCATCGTTAGCATATTGTTCAACATAACTTTCAAAAGATAATGAAGCATTATGAAAAATAATAGAAGCAGAAATAGGAGGGCAAGATAGCATATGGGCCACTTTGTTACTAGTGCCCTTCTTATACTTTATTGCCATATGAAACTGCTGAAGAAAACCCATCCACCTGAAATGACGATATTGCTGCAACTTGGTTTGTGATTGAAGATACTACAAGGGTTGATGATCCATATTAATGATGGTCTCCTTTCCGATCAGGTAGTGTTTCCACTTTTTCACACTCTGGACCAAGGCATATAACTCCTTGTCATAAGTGGGATAGTTTATCACATCCTGAGAGAAGTTCTCTTAATGGTAACATATTAGCTTCTTTTGCTGCATCAGTACAGCTCTCGTGGCTTATCTGCTGGCATATGTCTCGATCTTGAGTGGCTATTGGAGATCTGGTAAGGCCAAGACCAATGTGGTGCTGATATTTTCTTTCAATGTTTCAAAAGACTTCTGCTACTTTCTTCCCCATTGAAAGACTTGCTTTACACTTGTAAATGCATGTAAAGGTGCTGCAATAATAGAGAAATTGGCAATAAATCTCCTCTAATACTATACTGCACCCAAAAAGTTGTGAACCTCAGTTACACTAGTAGGCTTAGGTTAATTAAAAATGCTTCAACTTTAGAAGGATCAGTTTTTAGCTGACCATGACCAACAATATGACCTAGGTAAACCAAAGAGGTTTTCCCAAACTCACACTTTGACAATCTTACATAGAGTTTTTCCTTTTTCAATACATCAAGCACTTTCTTCACATGGCATACATGTTCATTCCAACTTTTCCCAAAGAAAATAATATCATCTAGATATATAAGAACAAATTCATCAATGAAAGGGCTAAAGAGATCATTCATGACCCTCATGAAAGTGGTTGGAGCATTACAAAGTCCGAATGGCATCACCATCCACTCGAACAACCCCTATTTGATCTTGAAGGTGGTTTTCCACACATCCTGCTCTGCAATTCAGTCTTGGTGATAACCACTATGCAAATCCAATTTGTTGAAATAGATAGCATTCTTTAATTGATCTAATAAGTCATCAATGCGGAGAAGAGGGTAATGATTTTTCACCGTGATTTTGTTTAGTGCTCGATAATCCACGCACATCCTGCATGTGCCATATTTCTTCAGCACTAAGACAATTAGTGAGCTGCATGGAGAAGTGCTTGGTCTGATGACCCCTTAGTTCAATAGTTCCTGCACCTGCTTTTTGATCTCCTCCATCTCAATGGTCGACATCCTATACATGCCAATATTTGGTAAAGGAGCATCATGCTGCAAATGGATCTCATGTTGGATTTCCCTCTTCGGAGGTAATCCCCTTGGTTCTTGAAACATCTCATCATAGTTAGAAATTAATTCACATAATTCCTTTTTATGCACATGATCACAACCCTGGAAAGCATCAGATAATTCTGCATCTTTCCCCCTTACAACCATAAGCATGCAACCCTTACTGGAATTCACCAACCTCTTCATTTTTCCTACACTTACAAGGTTGGCATTGATTTTAGTTTGATGAGCCCTTACAATATATTCTACCCCATCTTTTGTGATTTGGTATTTGTTTTCATGATGGAAGAAGATTTCCTTTCTATCATATAGATATGGACTCCCTAACACCATGCCACAGATATCCAATAGTATTACATCAAGTTTTACCTCATCCACTAACTACAAGTGATCACAAATTTAAACTTGCACTGCTTAGTTACATTTAGTTTTGCTTTATCATGTATCCATCCAAGTGGGTAAGGTTTTGGATGTGGTTTGGTTTCCAAGCCTAGCTTATTTACCAAGGACTCTGAAATTAAGTTTGCTTGGGATCCGATATCAAATAGAGTTTCCACTTTTGTATGATTTATGATAAATCTAATATGAAATAGCTCAATTCACTTTCGTTCATTAGGAAGAGACTCATTTATTGAGCTAGTGCCTTCATGTGGTTCAGAATTAACATGAGGTGTAAGAGTACCTTTTCTTCCTGCTGTTGTGATCAATGCTTCATCTCTTGAATTGGATCCAAGGTCTTGCTGAACAATTGCCACTATATTCTGCTTGCCTTTTCCTCCATACTTCTTTGGTCTCTTTTCTGGGTATAGTTTCCAACAATGATCATCGTCATGACCTTCCTTTTTGCAGTGAGTTTAATAAGGCCTTTCTCCTTCACCTTTGTTGGTTGATGTCGTCCTCTTCTCCTTTCCTTTTCCTTTCACATTGGGTTTTCCATTTGGAGGTTTGAAAGGTGGTTTCTTGAAATGATCATATCTTTCATTTTTGCCCCTGTTCTCAAGATGGTTGGCCTTTACACTAGTTGAGTCAATAGTAGTTGGTTCAAACAATAATAATGAATGTATAAGGTAACTATGTAATGATCCAATATACTTAGTTACTACTTCAGGTGAGTCAAGTGCAATGCCCAAATTAAGTGCCTGTTTTCTAAATTCCTTTATAAAGATTTGAACATCCTGATCTCTTATTTCCCATCCCACCCAGGGCATGAAATAACATCCCACATTCACACTTTATACCATCCCATCTCCTAAGCATAGCGTAAAAGAAAAAGCACTCATCTCTTAACGGAACAAATACTAGGGAATTGGCAATTAATAAAGGATGAAACGGAGATGCTTACTGGAGGAAGAATCGAAACTCTAAAAGGTAGGTTGGGGGCAGGGGAGGCTCAGACTTTGTTATCCAGGAGGGCAACCCAGTCCTCACCTCCCTATCCATCTCTGAACTCTTTAGGTGTAAGGCGACCCTTCCTTTCCTTTGAGTTTCAGCTTGACCCGATTCTGGGCAAAAACTCCTTAAATAGTCTTAAGTATTTCTAATCCATTAAGGATTCTTGCTTATAACCCAAGGGATAAAATTGTTCCTTTAATGTAGAAATGAAACCAGGACATGAGGAAAGAAGATTACCCACTCTCTCCCACCAGACGAGAGTAGTGCTACTCAACCGAAGAGAGGCTAGCTGAATCTTTGCCTCGTCCTCTTCGTTCTGTTGAGTCCTGCAGTAGATTTCAATCTGCCTAATCCAATTATTAAGCTTTTCTACATTACTTTCACCGTTAAACATGGGAAGATCAAATTTGACATCTAATTTAAAGGAAGGTTTCTTATGTGCATCCCTTGAATTTCTATGATGATGGTGATGAGAGGAAGAAGAACTTTCACTCGTGGAAGGAGAAGGAGTCAGTTCTTCTCCACCATTTCCATGCACTAAACCTTTTTCTTCTATATTTCTCTCTTCTGCTTTCTCTAGCCTTGAAAGCAACTAACCGACATTTTCTGCCGTTATATAGAAGGTTTTGCGGAAATTGCGCTCCTCTTCATGACGAGCCTCTTCATCTGCCATGTTTCTCCTTCGATGTGCACGCCCCGCTTTGGGATCAAAAGACTTTAGTTTCCCTTTGCCTCTTCAGAGCCTGTTTCTTGTTAGCATACAAACATGAAATTCACATCTAAAAAGACCTGCTCCGATACCACTTGATCCAAGATCTTTTTCTTATATATGTATTAAAAAATTACATGCATAAATTGTAGCTTAAACATAGAAATTTAATATTCACATGAGAGAAGAGGAGAAACACATAAAGCATGAAAGAAGACAACAAAACTTGATAATGGAGTTTGTCTGACTTGGAATACATCTCTAGGCCTTGCTCAATCAATGGGGAGGCCTTCATTCATTAAATGGCATGAGAAAGAAGAGTACAAGAATCAGTTACAAAAAAGGAGTCTTATACCTCCATACTGAAAAATGGCTGAAAAATATAGAACTCTGATGGAGAAACGAACAACGCCATTGCATTCGTGGTGTCAAGAAATGATAAAACCATATAAAGTTTGTCAAAATCTGACAAAGTGAAAATCTAGCCCTCCTGCAAAAAACTGCCTCGAACTATGTGCACTCCCTCCTCTGCCTGGGTGCACTGATGAACTGTGTTCAAATAAAACTATGGTGACGGATTTCTCAAGAATTATGTTGTGATACAGTTGGTTTGAGATCCATTTATTACGGAGGAGGTCGGGTGGTCAAACCCCGCCCCCTCCTTTTTTACATAACAATTTCTTTAAATAAAAAAATAGGCTACATTGGGCCCACCTTGGGCAGCCCGCCCACCTTACCTACCTCCTCTCCAATGGCCTGCATTCCTTTTTAATAGGCAGAGGTGGCTAGGTCTGTGCCCCAAGGGTCGGCCCATGTTTATTGCAACGGTGGTCTTTGCTTTTAATAGGGTTGGGTCCGTGCCACAAGGGCCAGCCCACCCAACTTCTGCCTGTGTACAATATGGTGGTTCTATGGGAGGGGCCGAGGTTAGTGGCCCACCCCTCTACTAATAACATTACCTTGGATAGGATTGGGGTGGTGAGGTTGGTGGCTCGCCACCCTTTTTTTATATTTTTTTTGTTAGACAAAACAAACTCTGCATTTTTGAAAATTCGGATTTTGACTGAAGGAGTCTTTTTAACTAGGCAACAATTTCACTCAGAATCTAGCCAGAGTTGGCCAGATTCCATCTACCAAAAAAGTCCAAATTGTGTCTTCATTAGTCCTACCAAACTTTGAGTTCCTCTATCTCCTTCATTCGGACTCGGATTGGAGTGTCATTCACACCGTTGGAATCAGGGCGATGAGAACTTCGATCTGATGTCAAGTTAATCATCTTTTTGCCACTTTGAATTTTGAGCCTTTTCCATGCCACTGGTGTCTGGAGATCCACCTGGATCAACAGTTGTGGATGTGTTGTGGTCGGTAAGCCCAGCTGCTTCATGACCTCTACAAAAATTAGGTTCTTTTGGCTCCTGTTGTCGACAATGAACTGTAGTGGAGAACCCTTTACCCACATCTGGGAGTGGAAGAGGCGCTCCTCCTCCTCTGGATCTTCAAGTTCCTCTTTCTCGATCTTCATGGTGGAAATGGTGGCATTAGGCTCTGCATAAATAATCTGCTTCCCTTTATCATTCCCCTTGTCGGGTTTTGACTCAGAGTCATAACATGCATCTAATTTGAAAGCCTTTAGCTCGGCCACTGGTGACTGCTTGGCCCAACACTCACTTGTGTTGTGAGTGGAGCTCTTATGGAACTCACACCACTTTCCCATTCCATTCTTTGGCTTCGCAGGATTTTTATTTGCTTGTGGCTTTGGTGGGTTGTCCTGGGCTTCCCTTTCTTGGCTTTTTCCTTTGTTTTGTGGTCTGGGGGAACCTTTCCCTTGCCTCAGATTCGCAGATCAAAAGTCTCACTTCTTCTGTTTAAAATTTTGCTCGATCTTGACTGCATATCGGTATATCGTGTCGAGCGAGGATATGTATAGGAATTCCATCTCATCTTGGATGTACCTGTGCATGCATCCTAGGTACTTGAGAACCAAATGCTTCTCAGAATCCTTGATACCCAACTTCGTGCGAAGGGTATGAAAAACATTAGTAAACTCTGGCACATCTTGGTCCCTTCCCTGTTGTAGCATTGTCCACTTTATGTATTTATCTTCATAGCTCCTAACAGGGTAGTACTGCTCCTTGATGGCATCCCAGAATGAGTTCCAAGTGGGTGTGGTTGAAAACAGTGAGTTCGTACTTTCATCCTTTTGCTCACAGTAAGTTTCCCACCAGTCCCATGCATGGGGTTTGTGTTGAGAAGTGCAAAGGTGATCTTTTCCCGATTGGAAAAATCATGAATGGAAAAAGATCCTTCTATCATATTTAACCATTTATCTATAGCATCTACATCTATCTGACCCTCAAATATGGGAATGTCAAAGTTAACTTGTACCTTAAAGGGTGTGGCGCTTCTAGAGTAGCTACCGGAAGTATATACATCGCCCCTCAGTAGTCGTTGAAGGATCTGGGCAAAGTTGTCCATCATCGTGTTCCTTTATCGCTCGAGGGCTTCCTTGAGCAATATTTTGATGGGATCTCCTGCCCCCTCATCTTTCTTTCCATCCGACATGGGAGGATGTCAAGATTTTTGAGGCTGGTATCGCAAAGGTTTGACCAGTTCAAACCCTAAATCCTTATATCCCGACCTCGTTGGGGACATGAAAAGAAAAACAGAGAAAGAGAAGATGCTCAGATACCATTGATACAGATTTAAACAAGAATGCAACAAATTATAGATATAACCATAAACAGAAAGGTGTAGTAGAAATAACACTTCATTTCATTAATATCAAATATTGAAATATGCTTACAAATAGAATGGAAAAAATACTAGCTTGAGCGATGGTAGCTTATCTCTGAGAAGAGATGTGGCAGCTACATGCCTCTAAAATACGTTACAATGAGGTTCAAGGGCGTTTTTACTATTGAACAATAAGAACAAACCCTAAACAACCAAAACCCTAACCTGAGGAGATGTAACACCAAGGGTTTATGAGCCCCGTTGGCGTGAGTTGGACAACTAACTTCTCAGGGTCATGACTTGGTCATATTATCTCCATTTGACGCGCATGATAAACTGTTGGAAATACCTCTCCGAGGACTACGATGGAAAATATGTTTTTAGACAGAAAATCGTTGGTGTAGATTGCCAAAAAAACTTCGTTTAGGGCCTCAAATCGGCTCCAAAAGTTTAGGACCCGAAAAACTACTAAAAATAGTAAACTATACTACAATTAAGAAAACTGAAAAACTGAAAGAAACAATGGTGGGGGTCCAAGTGGAATTAGCAAGTGGCCACCAGTATCCACCTGGATCAGCACAGACCACTATAGTTGAGTGTGAAAAGAAGTCGTATTATATAGTATAATGACCTCCTCATCAGCTCAGAGGGGAAAGACATGATGAATGAAGCAATGGCCAAGTTCACAAGCCTTGTTTCCAAGCTAAAACTGCCTATACACTAGCAACCTGCTTTATAAAGCTTCTTAGTGTTGGGCATGGAATCCCCCCAAGGCCTTTTTTGGGGCTTAAAGCCCAAGTTTTGACCAAATCTTGTTGTAAAAGCTCCGCGAATTGTGGGCGGGGGGCGCGAAAGTATAATAGAGTCACAGGGTTGTCCACCCTAGTTTTTGTAATGTAATTTCTGCTAGATAGACCTAACCATGGTCCACAGACCATGGGATTGTATAAATAGAGCAAGGCTCTAAGTGTAGAAAGAAGAAACGAATAGAAGCATGAGAAGTCTAAGTGATTGAGTCGAAGTGTAAAGTGTGTCTGTGGGTCGTAGAGTAGGAGAAGGCTCTACAACTGAGTGTGCAGTGGCCTAGTAGTCTGCAGCTGAGTGCTCAGACCCCTGCAGCTGAGTGTGCTGGTCGGGTCAAGTCTATAACCGTTGGAAGAATCAATAAAGAGAAGTTTTTCTATAATTCTATGTATCTTTTCCTGGTTTAATGCATGATTGGATATAATTTGCAAGTCTATTGTTTATTTATTCTGCGAACTTGTATGAATGTTTTATATTATTAAGTATAAATTAAGACCTTTAAGTAGGCAAAGGTGCTTAATTAATACTGGAAGACAAATAAGATCTTGGGTACTAGCGCAAAGCACTGCACAGCCCCTGGTTAGGGCTGCACGAAGGCGGGGTATCAGGCCGCGAGTAACGGAAGGTGTGCGAAGGCACTTGCGCATAGGAACAAACAAAGGACCAGTCAAACCTCTTAGACATCTCAAGGGTGCGGAAACCTAGTTTTAGTACCCTCCCATACAACTTCGGGTGAGACCTCAGTTTGTGCTCTGCAGACTGTTGCCGAAAGGGCCAATAGTACAGGGATATGTTTGGCTAATTAACTCCGAACCTGGGTCAGAAACCCAGGAAGCCAACAAATGGTTTCATTGCAGGGACCAAGATCTGTATAGAGATGTCTAGTGTTGTATCATTGGAATCTGACAAAGAAAGGAATTGAAGAGTGGTTGGATAGAAAAATTCACAAGTTCGTAGAGCAGGAAAACATGAATCCACGACTATCAAAGGAGGAGTGGTTAGATTGCTACTTGTATACAGAGATACATGAGATTTTCTTTGCATCCTTCCCTACTAATTTGTACGAGTGGATTGCGAAAGCTAGAAAATAGCCAAGGAAGGTGTAAAATTGACAAACCTATTGTGTGGACCCCAGAATTGGTGTGCAGACTGGAAGCATCGAAAGATAAGATCGTGTGTGCTGTCGATCACTGGCTCGATTGAATCATAGGAGGATTCATCACTGAATTCGCGGTAGATGCTTCAGTCAGCTATAGTGAGGTAGAATGATGCTTCCTCAAGGGACTGTGAGTGAAGTACATTAAATCTTTGAACACTTGGATTAAAATGCTACTGTGTGAAAAACGGGTTATGTGAATAAATTGATGTTTGGGGCTACACAGAGTGGGAGAATCTACAAAAACGAAGGTAGCATAGAACTAAAACTTAGCCCCTTGATTTCACCTCTGTGTGGGGGTGAAGAAGAGCTTGTGAAGGTTTTTCCAAGAAGTGCAATCAATTTGATAAGGCAGAGAATTCCACGCATACCACCCCCACCCACACCACCACCAGTTTCACCATCTTCACCCTCGAATTCACCCATACCACCTTTGCCACCACTACAAAGCAGTATGGCTAGTGCAATAAATCTACCAGTGTTCAAGGGAGTAGGGAATGAAGATCCAGACTAGTTTTGGTTCATGATAAAAAATGTATGGGAAGAACAGGGTGTCACAAACAACAATATAAAGAAGGCAACGTTGGTCAGCGCTCTGTAATATCGTGCGTTGACCTGGTACATTAAGCATTCCAATGACAATCCGAATGTGGGGATAACTAATATCCAAGCTGCACTGAACAAAGAACTTAGTAGGTCAAAATTGGAGGCACAATTGATCATTTGGTTCAAGGGAATCACAATGCTACTGGGCGAAACCCCGTGGGAGTTGGATCAAAGACTAAGTGCACAATTTGTGAAGCAAACATGGCATTAATAGATGGGAAACACCGTGAATGCTTTGTAGCATTATTAACACTGCATCTATGGAAAGCGATGTCGCAACAAAGGCTAACCACTTAGGCAGAGGCTTTGGAGGTCGCGATGAGATTGCATGACACTCCAATACAAGATCCTAAACTGGGAATTCGGCAGATTCACGTGCAGTTGAAAAAATTGTGCCTTGAGATGTAGAGTTTGAAACAAGATAGGATGGCTTTCCCAAAAGTGCATGATGAGGTATGGTGTGTAAAATGCAAGGGCCAGGGGCACGACACGGACCACTGCTCGATGTTCACAAATTACCTTCTGGGAGGAGGGCTAATGCAAGTAAGACCGGAGGCACAATCAGGACCAAGTGCGGCACCTACATTATGGTGCACAATTTGTCAAATAGGAGGAAAGCATGCTACAAATAACTACCATCTATTACAGAAGTATATGCAGAATTCTTAGTAGCTGTTCTGTAATTTTTGTAGGTCAGTAGGACATGATGAGTGAACCTATAGAAGTTATGAACTAATGATGGATCAAACTCCTACCTACAGAGTTCAGGCCGAAACATGGGCCCTCAATCAAAACATGGGAATGGTGCGCACTGGATTTCTAGGGTGCGGACGAGGCTGAGGTGGAGGGGGACAAGGAAGAGGTCATGAATAGATGATATGTTACAATTGCGGAGGGCCGGGACATTATGCCCGCAATTGTACAAATCCAATGTGGCCATCATGCTTGTATTGTACATTATTTGATAATGAGATAGAGGATTTTCCAACACTGATAGTGAGGTTGCGCAATAAAGGAGCACTCCAACCTCCCCCAACTTAGAACCTATAAATGATGAGGTCTGAGTTACGTGACGAAAACCCTAATGTAAATATCATGCTCTAGAGTGGTATTACGATAGGGGCTGACAAAGGCAAGCAGCCTGAAGAAAGTACCTGGGCTCGTAAGGCCCCAACGAAGGAACCAGAATTTGATTTGGAGCACGCTAAGGAGACCATCATGGAAGCTAAGAGGAGCTTCACGGATGCCTCCACTTCAGGAAGTAAGGACAGACTGGAGCTAGAAATGGATCCATCGATTCTCACTACGTTCTTGGAGACATGTATGAAGCTGTTGTGTGACAGCAAGGTTGTAAAGGGGTTTCAAGAACTCATAACTAGATGCACTGGGACCGCGCCAGGAGAACTGCGCATAGTTTGGAAGCTCGAGAAGCACATGATGCAAACAGGAAGGGAGATGCGATTGACCATGTAGATTAAGGAATATGAGATGGACCAAGTGATTCTGGATCTAGGATCGGACGTGAACATCCCACCAAAGCAGACATGCGAGCGGATGGGCAAGCCTATGCTGCAATGGTCTCATATCCAACTGTAAATGGTGAACCAGTAAAAGATCCTACCTATGGGGAGGTTGCAGGGAATCATAGTAGACATCGAAGGAGCAAGCATGCTAGCAGATTTCAAAGTAATTGAGATTGTTGATGACAACAATCCCTACCCTGCACTATTGGGAATAGATTGGGCCACTGACATGAATGGAGTGATAAATCTAAAGAAGCGCAAAATGATCTTTGGGAAAAGGTCTCTACACGTAATGGTACCTTTAGACCCTATAGAAGGATCACGCTACATAGTTCCAGTGCGTGACTATGACAGTGATGACGATTTGGACTGCATCTACAAGATAACCGTGCAGGAGCATGTTAAGGAACCAGCACACAAAAATATAGAAAAGATAGGTCAATGCCTCAGAAATAAGCCTCTTCGAGGGGGAAACCTCCTTTACATTACACAAATAAACAATTCTTAGATGATACAAATGACAAGACCTCCTTTCTATATATAGGAGTCTAAGGGGTCATAATATAATCAGAGCCGACATAACAATAATAATGTAAGGGCACAATAATAACAATAGTGGGCTTCTATGGGGCACAATAATAACAATATGGAGACTACGTGGGCACAAAAATAAAATAAGGGGGTTGTACTAATAACAATAAGGGGTTACACTAGTAGTATAGGGACCTAATATGCCCCTCTCCTTCAAAAAGTGTTGTCCTCAACGCTTGAGTAGTTCTTGATGCTTTTGTATAAATTCTTGTCCTCCCATGTGGAATATTCAGCAGGTAAGTTCTTTGACTTGATGAGATACTCTAAAATTGATCTATTTCGTGGCTTTCGATTTCTTGGTTCTGTGACTCCTTCAGGTTCCAATATGATTTTTTGTTCCTTGTTAATTTCTTGCAATATTGTTTGAACTGGGATCTTCTGTAACTTTTGAATGAATTCCCACTCCTTTGGGCATATGGATATATGTAAGGCCTGATGTTTGAAGGAACACTTCATGGAATCAAATGAATAGCATGATAATGATCACAAATAGGTGGGAGGCTTTTTGGAGTCTCAAATACCTTGGAATGATTGTCCAAAACGTTTTGGAGATCTAGAGAAATACATCATTTCGATGTAGGATCCTCTAGTGAACATAATTGTGCAATTACACCCTGTTTTTCTTTGTTTAGAAGCTTTGTCATTCTGTTAGAGTTGATTATCTTTCCAGGTTTTCCTTCGATACCCCTCAATTCAACTTCCTTTCCTTCCCAAAAAAATTTCAAGAAAATTTCTTGAAAATTAAAAGCTATTGTACCCAAAGATTGTAGCCATTAGACTCCTAGTAAAACATCGGCACCACCCATTGGAATGGAAAGCAGTGGGTTATTCAATACATATTCTCCCATGGATAGCTTGATATTATGGCACTTTCTAGAGCAATTTATGGTTCCTCCACTTACAACCATCACTTGACACTTCGGTGCTGGATATAGGAAGCAATTCAATTCCTTGGCTATCTTACAATCAATAAAATTATGGGTACTGCCCGAATCAATCAACATTGTTACCTTTTTCTTCTTGATATGTCCTTCTATCTTGATAGTTTGAGGAGTGGTGATTTCTTCCAATGCATTACAAGATATGGTCGGATTGATTTCGTGAGACTTGACGTGATCTTTCAATTCTTGAACATTTTTCTTCTTGATATGTCTTTCTATATTGATAGTTTGAGGAGTGGTAATTCCGTCCAATGCATTAAAAGATATGGTCGGATTCATTTCTTCTTTCTCTATGTGATATTTCACTTCTTGAACCTTTTTCTTCTTGATATGTCCTTCTATCTTGATAGTTTTAGGAGTGGTAATTCTTTCCAATGCTTTACTAGATATGGTCGGATTCATTTCTTCTTTCTCTGGGGTTGGTTCCTGGTGTATATACTCTTCTTTTGATATTTCTTGATCCTTTTCTTCCTCCTCTCCACAATCAATGTAAAATAATTTCTTCTCAACACACTTATGACCTTTAATGTATTTGTTATCACAAATGTAACAAAGCCCTTTTTCTCTTTTTTCTTCCAATTGTTGTGGTGTAACCCTTGTAGGCTGTGGAAGGCTAGGAGAAACAACACTTCCATCTTTATAGTTGTGAGGGGTAGACTTCCTTGTTTCCATAATTTTGATTTCCACTTTGTAATAAAGCCCTTTTTCTCTTTTTTCTTCCTATTGTTGTGGTGTTGCTCTAAAGAAGGTGTTGCTCTTTGTATCCTCATAATGTGCTATCATTTCCTCTGTGAAAATTGACCACATAACAAGTTGTTTATGAGAACAAAGCCCTTTATACCATAAAAATTGATCTGGTTCTAAATATGAAGATGAAATACATACCTTTTGTAATAGTGGTACTCCATGTAGATCAAAATATTGTTCCATCTGTAGTATCCAATTTACTGGATCCTTTCCATCAAACTTCCTCATATCACCTTTTCTTGATTTTAGGAGCTCGATCTTGAAATGACTGTAGCTCTATACTTTCAGATCTAAAAGTTCTAAAATTGTCTCCTGCAGTAGCCCTCTAAGTCCTCTTTCTAACCCTGCAAGTCTGATCAGAATTGGATTCTCCAAGAAAGAGTTATGTCCAATCTCCTAAGATGACCTAATTATATAATGTTTCAGTAGAGTGAACTTGTATGACGTGCCATGTGTCACTGTTTCGATCTTCAGATCTAAAAACTATGCACAAAAAACTATAGTATGTCCTCTTTCTATAACTTCTTACGAAATTTCAATTTGTTGCTAAGAGAGAAAGTTATGAAGATTTTCCCAAGGTCACCTATTTAGGATGTAATTCAGGAGTCTGCAAAAACCTTAACTTCCTCAGATCATATATCTGAAAATGTATCAAGACAAGATCTGAAATTCAGAACCAAGATTCAGAACGATTTCTTCTCAAATGGGTTTTTTGCTTTAGCTTCTGAAACTTCGTAGAAGGTTATAGAGAAAATACCACGGTGACCTATTTTAGATGAATTTCTGGAGCTTACAAAAACCCTAACTTTCTCATATCATATCTCCGAAAATATAGCGAGACAAGATCTAAATTCAGATGCGTGGTTCAGCAATATTTCTTCTCAAATGGGTTTTTTTTGTAGCTTCTCAAATGTTGCAGAAAAAAAAGTTATACCGAAAATACCACGATGACCTGTTTGGAGTAGTGAAACCCTAGAATCTAAAGCTCTAATACCAAATGTTATGAAACCAGCTCGCAAAAAGATAGAAAAGATAGGTCAACGCCTTAGAAATAAGCCTCTTTGAGGGGGCAACCTCCTTTACATTACACAAATAAACAATTCTTGGATGATACAAATGACAAGACCTCCCTTCTATATATAGGAGTCTAAGGGGTCATAATATAATAAGAGCCGACATAACAATAATAATGTAAGGGTACAATAATAACAATAGTGGACTTCTATGGGGCACAATAATAACAATATGGGGACTACATGGGCACAACAATATAATAAGGGGGTTCTACTAATAACAATAAGGGGTTACACTAGTAGTATAGGGACCTAACAAAGCAATAATGGGTAAATCCAACCGCAGATGACCGAATTTCATGGGAACGTGAATGCTCTTGCACATTACATTATGATGAGGACATAGAATGATGGTAGAACTGGTTACACGAGGTAACCACACTTAACTGTAACATGATGACAAGGTCGTTGTGCTTCGTGGCAAAAGAGGTAAGAGATATACCTACGTATGACGGGTTGAGCGAGGTGGATGACTTCCTAAACAAATTTGAAAGAGAATTACTGGAACAACAGTGTTTCGATGCTCTAAAATGGGTACTGCAAGCTATGCCCACAAGATGGTGGGGTACGCACCAAAGAAGTTTTGAGGACTAGTACAAATGCAGATGGGTGATGCTCATGTGGTTTGGGAAGCCTTAGACACAATTGGAAGACAAGCATGACGGACGAACTGGCCCGCACACCCACCTATCTAGGTGGATACAGGCATATGGTATGTAACCTGCGTGAATGCACATTGTCCTCATGGTAGGAGACATGATCGGTAAGCAAGTGTGGGTAAGGCAATGCTGCGAACGATCTCTCCGGTTGGGACCACGAAGCATGGAAAGATCAAGTGCGCAGAAGAATATCCACGTAGAAGCTTTTAACAAGGCACGTGAATCACTGAACAAGGTCCACAATGTGAAGCAGACTAATTAGGACCTGCACATACTAGTGATTCTCTGGGCTTATAGGACCGCATGAAAAAACCTGACTGCGCAGGCACCACCAAGGTTGGAGTATGAAGCAACCACAGTAAGCCCTATAGTACTTGGAAAGCTTAGACCGTGCATGATAGCACCGATAGATACGATGGTTCATGGAACCTTGGAAGCAAAAAATCCAATAGGGAAATATTAGACTCCAAGAACTTGAAAAAGAAAAGATACGATTAAGGAAGAAAAGTGCTCTGGTGGACATAGAAGTCAAGAAGCTAGAGGACGAGATAAAGGAATATTTTCTGGGAAAAAAAAACCAGGGTGATAAGGCAGGATGCGTACAATCGCAATGACAGGTTTAAGGCCTATGACCGTGAATTGACCAGTCTGATGCCTTGGCTTGGACCACACATTGCTAAGCATATTGACCAGGGTAGTGCGTTGCAGATGGTAAAGTGGGCGATGCTGATGGTAACAATAAAAGGGGGGCATTGCAAACCGTATCACCCATAAGCCAATGCAACAATAGAAGCATTCAAAAAAATACTGGAGACTGCGCTAACCAAAGTATGTAATGCACAACGAAGCGATTGGGACCTGCACGTACCTGCAGTACTATGGGCTTATAAGAAAACATGCAAGAAATTGACGGGACAGACACCTTTCCGGTTAGTTTATGGCGTGGAAGTTGTCATGCCAATGGAGTATATTGTACCTAGTATGTGCATAGCAGTGCTCACAGGTATGATGGACCGTGAAGCCCTAGAAGAAAGACTCGCGTAGTTGGAAGAACTTGAGGAGGAACGGTTCCTAGCTAGTTTTCATCAATAGGTGCAAAAGCAGTGTGAGAAGGACTGGCACGATCACCATATTAAGTTGTGCACCTTCAAGGTAAATGAGTGTTGTTGTATGACAATAAGTTTGATAAATTCCCGGGAAAGTTCATAATGCATTGGCTGGGACCATACGTTGTTAAGGAGGTCATCAATGGAGGCATGATCAAGCTAGTCAAACTAAATGAAGGGCCTTTCCCAGGAAAAGTGAATAGCAGCCGCTTGAAGCCCCACGTGAGTGGCCTGACTATCTGACTAACCGGTAGAAGCACAGTCTTCGCCCTCCAAGGATCTGGACAAAGGCATGGAACTATAAACAAATGTAGGGGATACCGACATAGATGCAAAGAAGCAGTTCAGACACACAGGTCCCAAAACAATGTATGCAGCAAATCCAACAAGCAACAGCTTAGTGTGCAGCTGACCTTGCCACAGTTCAAGAACAGTTGGAGGGACTCCGCATAAAGATATCTATGCTAACAAAGTGACTCAAGGGTGAGTCACGATGTTTGTGTTGGGGGCCTGTTGGGCATAGAATCCCGCCGAGGCATGTTTTGGGGCTTAAAGCCCAAGTTTTGACCAAATATTGTTGTAAAAACTTCGCAAATTGCAGGCATGGGGCGCGAAAGTATAATAGAGTCATAAGGTTGTCCACCCTAGTTTTTGTAATGGAATGTCGGCTGGATAGACCTATCCATGGTCCACAAACCATGGGATTTTATAAATAGAGCAAGGCTCTAAGTGTAGAAAGAAGAAACGAATAGAAGCATGAGAAGTCTAAGTGATTGAGTCAAAGTGTAAAGTGTGTCTGTGGGTTGTAGAGTAGGAGAAGGCTCTATAGCTGAGTGCACAGAGGCCTAGTAGTCCTTAATTGAGTGCGCAGACCCTTGCAGCTGAGTGCGCAGGGCGGGTCAAGTCTATAACTGTTGGAAGAATCAATAAAGAGAAGTTTTTCTATAATTCTGTGTATCTTTTCTTGGTTTAATGCATGATTGGATATAATTTGCAAGTATACTATTTATTTATTGTGCGAACATGTATGAATGTTTTATATTGTTAAGTATAACTTAAGACATTTAAGTAGGCGAAGGTGCTTAATTAATACTGGAAGATGAATAATATCTTAGGTACTAGTGCAAAGCGTAGCACAGCCCCTGGTTAGGGTTGCGCCAAGGCAGAGTATGAGGGCACGAGGAATGGAAGGTGTGCGAAGCCACCTACACACAGGAATAAAAAAAGGACTAGTCAAACCTCTCAGACATCTCAAGGGTGTGGAAACTTGGTTCTAACACCCTCCCATACCACTTCAGGTGAAACCTTAGTCCACGCTCCATGGATTGTTGCCGAAAGGGCCAATAGTACAGGGATTTGTTTGGCTAATTAACTCCAAACTTGGGTCAAGCCCCAACCAGCCAACACTTAGCAATACTAAGGGTGTGATAGTGACCTAAGAAACTCTAGTTGTTACCTTGGGAACAATGTTAGTAAACCCTAATGAGGATCTAAAGGTCAAAGAAGTAGATTGACTAAGAAATATCCCTATATTCTCTCCTAAATCAACTCAGAAAAGCAAGGAAATATCAAAGTTCAACCTATTTGGGGGATTGCTAATATTAATGGAGTATTCAAATGGGAAAGAGCTCAAAAGAATGGAAACATCATTTCTTTTACCTAAGGCAACTCATGGAGAAACTTGGCAACCCTAAACTCGCATGCTGCATAAGTAGAGCTACGACTATTGTGAAAGGGGTCAGATCATTTGAAAGGATAACTTAATTGTCGAGTAGAGTCTCAAACTTAAGAATAAGAAGTTGGTAAGAAGGGAGAGAGATACGAGCTAGAGGGGTAAGGGAAGGCTGATGTAACTGATGGTTGTAATGACTCTTTCAACATTAATATAGAACTGCAGTTGTACTGTCCACTCCATGATGTTGGTACTATAATTCCTTTATATGTTTATTCAATGTCTTTTAGCATGAGTAGTTTAGTTATGTGCAACTGGATGTCTTCTGTATGTTTATGCATTTATTATCAAGGTTTTATGTTGTGATTACGCTTGTCTTTTCTATTTGCAGGACTTGATCTGGAGTCGGCTCAGGGGATTTCCGCCTAGCTACATTGCGCTCTCTAGCAACTCCACACAAAGGCTTGAGGTAATGAATCTGTCTCACTTTGATAGTTAGTTGTTGAACATGGACATGCATGTATCTTTGTGACAGTTGCAGATAATCATACAATCGGCCAAGGGTCCTAGGAAGAACCTTGAGGGTTCCTTCATCTTCCATAGACTATGCATTAAACCCTATAGAAAAATTGTTGACTCTGTTGGGGGCTACACTTTAGTTCTCAGTTTTCCCAGAAAGTTCCTAGATTTCTCCTCCTTCCAAACCTTCCTGTACTTCTTCATTCCTTTTTTAACCACTCAAGACCTTGCAGCACTCTTCTTTCATTACTCAGCCCTAGATCTGATCCCCACAACCCTTTTTTGAAGTGTTTTTCCTCACTAACACAGGTTACCTGTGTAAGAAGGGCTTTATAAAGCACTGTGGCTTCACAACCAGAGCATTAGTGCCACTAGTAACTCTTTGTGGCCTCTAGCACAAAGTGTTAATCACCCATTTTTTGATAAACAGTAGTGTCTGTGACCTCAAAGCGTTGGGAAACTTGCTTCTAGACTGATAAGGGATCTGTAGCTGTGTTTTGTTTGACTGATATTTGTCCTAAACATTTTTTTTTTTAATAAAATAGCTTTCCTTCTTAAATTTTTTATTTTCGTAAAAGAAAAAATCAAAAAAAAATTATTATTTTCTGCTTAGCTGATTAAGTCCTGCATTATTTGGTTTTAGTAGTTGTTAGTGAGCATTGAAAAGTTCTGTCGGTTATGCTAGTGTTGTACTGAATAGGATGCATGAAATTAATATTGATGTATGAATGACCCTCCCTTTGTAGAAGCAACTTATTCATCGAAATTGAAAATTTACAAGCATTGTTTTTGCATGATTTGAGTTAGAGTCCCATAAAATCTCATACGTCAACACCCCTAACAAAGACTCTAACAAAGTACACTTAAAATCTACCTAATAAAATCAATCAACAACTCTTTCTAGAGTAAACACACATTAGTTTAGGCTAGGATCTTGTGTTAGGCAGTGTGAGTAAATTGCCCAAGATCATACACCAAAACTAGTGTCATTAAAGAGAGAAATCCTTCTACCTTGACCGCTCTAGTAAAAGCGGAGCCAAATACGAGACAACATTGGACTGTAAGTGAAGGTAGCCCACATTTTCTTACATCTCCTTTGGTTATTTTGTGTATCGGGGATCCCTTCGGGGATATCGGAGCTTAGTTGGGGACTCAGGTATCCTACTCACATAGCGTACTATCTATGACTATTGCACCCCCGGTAGTGTCTATGATCTGAGGTATACTTAGTGGCAATACTTTTAGGGACTAACACAAGGTGACTAGGGTGGGCTGCCCTGGTACCTAACATAGATGGACCTACTATGACTTTAGTTTTTGGGAGGGTGCTCGTCTTCACGAGAGTACTTGGCCCCTCAATATGAGGTTTGGGCAAAGCTCTAGAGTAACCATTGCTGTACATTTGGTCAGCTCTCTCTATTATTCATTGTGATACTCGGTTTCATCTTCAGTGATCAGTTCTTATCAGACAGGGTATTTTCCCTCTTCTTGTTGATTGATTTACTTCGTGTATTTTTTATTTTTTAGGTGCCAGAGTGTTATCATTGAGACTTTAATAAACATCATTGTAAAATTTATTGATAAAATTTATTGGCCACCATGGCTACATCCGGCCCTCATCGTCAATATAGATGATTGTTAGCTCTTCCACCACTCACTACGAAGGACCCGCCGAGCTCCAGTGAACCGGATTCCCCGTCTTCGGGAAATTAGTCTCCGAGATCTCACATAGAATAAGTTTGGACATCCAACTATTCAAGATTACCAGAGGATTTCTATACTTAAGGATTTCTTCCTCCATACAATCCTCCGATCACGAATTTGTTGGGCCCACTCTTGGTTCCCGTTACATCTGTACCTCCTTTGTCTTCAGTAGGAAAACTTGCACCCATCCCGTTGATGACTAATGGGTCATGGGACTTTTTGGACACTTTTGGTCCCCCACCACTTCCCTAGTCGACAGTGAATACCACACCTTTGATGGCGAACCCTGCTATCCCATTTGTCCCAAGTTCAACCCCTATCATGACACCCTCCATGAGTGGAACCTAGTCTATTTTGGGTTCCACCCCTTTAGTGTCAAACCCTGTACCTTCGACAAGTGCTACATATAGCGCTCCTTATAATGCTCAATATAACACAGTTAGCATGGGTCCCTTCAACCAACAATATGGTTGGCATCCATTGTATAGTTCTAACCCTTAGATTCAGGTATCTGGGGGCACTCCCAATATGCATATACTGGTTAGGAGTGTAATAGTCCCCCCCCCAACCCCATTCTTAGGCATGCATGGTCAGTCACTGATTGACATGAACACTCCTTATTCTAGTGAAGGACTTATGGTTAGTTTTGTGGCGAGCGGGAATCCTCAAGGAGGTCCCAATCAATCCATGGGGGCACCCTACTCACAACCTCAAATGAGTGAAGGGGGAACTGCTTATCCTGGGGGCACTTCTATCCCCCAGCCTAACAATCCCTATGGAAATCCACAATACAATACCATACCCTAACCACGCAACCTGTGTATAATATTGGGAACAACATGATGGGAGGACCGCAAGGATCCTCAAGTCATATTTCATCGCCTTGGTCCAATTTGGGGGCATCAAACACTCTACCTTTCTTGGCAACGCTCGATATCCCCAACTTGTACAAACTTACAAATGACCCCATCTATCATAACTTACTCTGGCTACCAATCCCGCATAAAATACCGATAAACATCCCTAAGTTTGAAGGTAAACAATGGGAGGATCCGGGTACACACATCACCACCTACCATCTATGGTGTGTTTCTAACTCCATGGTGGATGATAGTATCTGGTTACGTCTTTTTCCCCACACCCTTACTGGCAATGTAGCCAAGTGGTACATTGAGTTACCACGCGTGTCATTCAATACCTTTGGCACTTTAGCGATGGAATTCCTAAAGCACTTCTAGCTACCCATCCACTATGAAACTAGGACGAAACTCCTCACTTCATTACGTCAGGATACCACCACCCACATCTCTGATCATATACATGAATGGGGACGTAGGCAGAGGTTAGTCAAAGCTCCCCCCTGAGACTATCTCTTAGTAGATTGGTTCTGTAAGTCTCTACTCCCCCAAATCACTCAAGATTTCGCCTTAGGTGCTGCGGTCACAGAAGACCAATCAATTCGTTGTGACCAACACTTAGATCTAATATATTCGTAGTCTAGCGCTTTATATGACGTCATCCCCAATGCCCCCCACAAATCCAATGCTTCCACTACTCAACAACCTAGAGCGCACGCCAATGGGATTATCAGCGCAACCTCTGGGGCTGTTGTAAAACAACTTAGCAGTCACATTGCCCAAATGTCAGTGGACCCCTCTACCAACTCGACTACTCTTCCTACAACCATGATCAAATATGTGCATTCTACACAAAAACCCGCTAGTAAGAATAAGAAGAATAAGAAAAATATCGCTCCTTTTGAAGAGCAGTCAACAAAGCAGTCTAACCCCAACCAGAAGGCATATGTGCACTCTGATGATGGAAAGGATAAACCTACCAGATTCCCTTGCAAAATCTGTGTCGAGGACCACATGAACTATCGTTTTCTGTGTCTTCAGGAGTGTATAGATTTGATTGCTAAAAAGGATATTGGCAGGACCCCTGCTGTCCTGAATAATCCTTTCCCCACTCAGTAGCAGCAACACCTTATTGCAAACCAACCCCAACCCCTGCAAGGGGGAAATGGCAGTTCGCAACATTCTTCAACTAGTGAAGGACCCTCTAGCATTTACACCTTTGAAATGGTAGATCTACAAACCAAAACCAAATCTTATGGAGCTCCTGTCGCTCATGCAGAGGAACCCTCCTCAAGTCAAAAACAAAAGCCACCTAATGATCTTCATATTGAAAGGTCGGTTGCTAACCTTGTGATTCACCCCGCTAAAGGGGCACTTCGACGCACAACGCACAATACATCTGCACGTGCTGCCAAAAACTACAGCAATGTAGAAGACTTGACACAAGCGTCGTTGGCTATGTCGGTGCTTGAAGTATTACAAAGTTGTCTAGTACAAAGGAAATCTCTGCTTTCAGCCATTGGCGGTATTGACCCTCATGATTCCATGCTTGCAATTTTCGACATGGAAAAGTGTAAACCTCCCTTTTCTCACTAGCTTGCATTTCAGGTGAAAATATTTTTGAAAGGTAAAGGTATACATAGAACTATCATTGACGAAGGTGTTTCTACCTGTGTAATGTCAGCTTCAAGTTGGCTCGTTTTGGGTTCTCCAACCCTATCCCCTTTGTCGAATTCCCTTAAAGCTTTAGTCGACCACACTTTCATCCCAAAAGGTTACCTAGCTAGCTACCCCATCACCTTGTATGGGAAAATGGTAACAGTGGAAATTGAATTTGTAGATAAAAAGATTGACTATAATATCTTGTTGGGTCATAGTTGGACTTACACCATAACTACGATTGTGTCTATTGTCTTTCGCATCATCCTATTTCCATTGGATTGAAAGGTAGTCATAGTGAACCAACTGTCGTTTTGCACTCCTGATTATTCCCCATTACCAAGTGGCTATGTACCCTTAGTGGGTCGTGTACCTAACTCTTATGTTAGTATTGATACCGGTCTACTGAAGGGCTCTTCCCTGATGGGTTGTTTCCCTCTTCTGTTGCCAGGGGTTCCACAAATGGTTAATATGGTTTCATCCATTCCTCACAAACCAACCGATCCTTGGATTCTACCGGCCCCTTTAGACATTGACACTTACGGAGAAAAAATGCTGCTGTCACCAGCTGAATTGACCTACCAGGCCATTCAATCTGCATCTGAGTCTCCAGTCACTTTGGTCATGACCAATGGTACCACTTCCCCTCCCATAACTACTCCTTCTTTCAATCCCCTCAATCAAGTCCTACCTACGGATGAAGCTATTAGAGAGATCATGAGTTTAGAAGAGAGACCTTGGGAGGACTCACACCATCATGTTTCGATATCTGATTCGGACATGATGCCTCTTCAAATCCTGTCATCTGACGTGCCTGAAATCGTTTCCTCACTTTATACGACTATCAAAACTTTGGACTTAGAAAGAAACATGGGCACTATTTCAAAGACATTTCTCATCGATATTTTTGTCACGACAGGCATCGTAGAAAACAGCCAAGTTGGAGTAGATTGCAATCCTAAGTAAATTGAAAGCTTCCCCTACCTTTTTAAGGAATTCCGCAATGTATTCACTTTTTCTTATGAGGAAATGCCCGGCATAGATCCTTCTATTGTCAAGAATGAGATCAAGAAGTGTTGAGTATTCTTTTTATGGTATTTTTCTTGCTTTTTAATCTGAAAAATCCTCAAGTCTTCTTCTTTCGGCTCATTAAACTACCATGAAGAAGATCAAGCATTCCTTTTATGGTATTTTTCTTACTTGTTAATCCAAAAAACCTCGAGTCTCGTTCTTTGGGCTCGTTAAACTACTACAAAGAAGATATGAGCATGTTCTTTTTTTGGGACTTTTTCTTGCTCTTGAATTGAAAAATCCTCAAGTTTTTCATTGTTGGGCTCGTTAAACACATACAACGGCGGTCTGAGCAACTCTTTTTCGCTCTTTTTCTAGCTCATTAAACTGAAAAAGATCATTTGAGCATTATTTTTAGGCGCTTTTTCTCGCTCATAAAACTGAAAAAATCCCAAGTTTTTTCTTCAGGCTCGTTAAAAACTTATGAAGATGATCCAAGCATTATTTTAGGTACTTTCCTCACTCATTAAACTGAAAAATCTAGAGTTTTTATCATCGAGCTCATTAAAAATCTACAGCAACAATATGAGCACTTGATGTTTTGGGACCATTTCTTGCTCTTGAAATCGAAAAATCCCTGAGTTTTTCCTTTTTTCGGGCTCGTTAAATCTATGAAGAAAGAATGAGCAGTTATTTTACCTACTTTTCCTTGCTCACTAAACTACATAAGATACTTTGAGTTTTCTTCATTTGACTCATTAAAATTCGAAGAAGGTATTGAGTTTGTCGTCGTGTGACTCATTAAAAATTCATGATGAATATCGAGTTTAGTCTGTCTCCTTGTACTCGTAACAAAATGAGTTCAACATCTATTGAGCATAGGTTCCTCTTTATTCGGACTCAGTAGATTAACTCACGGAAAAGTAACCGATCCGGGTATACTATTAAACCTTTGTCGCACCCAGTTAACAACTATGAGAAAGGGACCACCATGGAGACATTCTTCATGATCTTTTCAAACTCTCTAAATATGAAAATACCACTGAGTTATCTCATTTGGACTCATTAAATTACACAGAGGTGAAGTAAAGTCGCTCTTTTTTACTATCCTTTTCAGACTCTTAAAACATGAAAATATCAATGAGTTTGCCTGTCTGGACTCATTAAACTAATCAAATAGGGCATAGGGTTGCTCTTTTTGCTGTCCTTTTCAAACTCTTAAAATATGAAAGGATCGATGAGTTTATCCGTCTGGACTCACTAAACTAATCAGATGGGGAAAGTGGACAATACAACTGTGTTCAATATTTGAAAGCGTGTTTTGGCAATAGTCATTCCCTTGAACATGGCACTCCCTCAGATAAACCTTCCTTGTGACGACCTCTCAATATGAATCTTACCATCCTATGAGTTTGGCCTATATACCCCGATGTTCTTGCATCTTTGTATCCTAACACTCTTTGATGTTCATGAGTCTAGTGCTGCATGGTTAAAACCGTTGTCGTGCCCTCTATTGTTCAAGGGAAAACCTTTTTTATTTTGTTTCCTCCATCAAACCATCAAGCATATTCTTTCATCATGCCCTCTGTCATTTTGAACCAATGCTCAAAGATTCCTCAAAAACAAATCATTCTTGTCCCATTTCGTGTCGATTGATGTAGGACACATTATTGCCTACCTTTTTATAGGTCCTTCCTATCGACTTCAACACTCTATCTAGGAATATGATCCAGAAACACTTCAGTGCCTCGGTACTTGTAGTCATTAGTGGTAGGTTACCTTGTGTTTGGTCAGGAGTTCTCATTATTGGCTCCTGGTTAAATGATTCTATGAGTGTTTGACGACAAAAACATTTTTCACACTCGCTACATTGTACTATGCATCTTGGAGAGCATCACCCTTATTGGTGGCCTTCCTCGCATCTTTTAACGGTCTCCATTATTGACCGGTAATCAGACGATTTCGTGCATGTTTGACATCAACACATATATTCACATGTATTGATCTATACTATTCGGTGAAGTGGAATTCAAGACCTTGGGTAGAGGCTTGAATCACTTAGCCTTGTTTCCTCTTCCAAGTTGTGTATATTGTTTTTCAGAGACAGCTCATTAGAATGATCCTATTATGACACCGGTTCTTCATTGTTCTTATCGGCAACCAGCATCGTCATATCTCTTTTATGAGAAAATCACTCTGACATAGCTATTGAGCGTGCGAATGCCCGACCCAAGACATGATTTTAGTTGTTATATATATATATGTGTTGTAACAGGTTTCCTGTACCACCCGAAGCTCGGATACTCTCTCTATTTTTGTCAAGAAGGAACAAAACAGTTAACTATAAAGTATTTCAGCCATCGTTGCAGCCTTTGATCTCACACTTTAGGGGGCATCTGTTATATAGTAAAATGACCTCCTCATCAGCTCGGAGTGGAAAGACATGATGACTGAAGCAATGACCAAGTTCACAAGCCTTGTTTCCAAGCTAACGATGCCTTTACACTAGCTACCTGCTTTATAAAGATTCTTAGCAAGCCTAAGGGTGCATTAGTGACCTAAGTAACTCTACTTGTTACCTTGGGAACATCATTAGTAAACCCTAAAGAGGATCTAAAGGTCAAAGGAGAGGATTGACTAAGAAATATCCCTATATTCTCTCCTAAATCAACTCAGAAAAGCAAGGAAACATCAAAGTTTGAACTATTTGGGGGATTACTAATCCTAATGGAGTATGCAAATGGGAAAGAGCTCAAAAGAATGGCAACATCATTGCTTTTACCTAAGGAAACTCATGGAGAAACTTGGCAACGCTAACCTCACATGCTACATAAGCAGAGCTATGTCTATTGTGAAAGGGATCAGATCATTTGAAAGGATAACTTACTTGATTGTTGAGCAGAGTCTCAGACTTAAGCATAAGAATTTGGTAAGAAGGGGGAGAGAGAGAGGAGGTGTAGGGGTAAGGGAAGGCTGATGTAACTGATGGTTGTAATCACTCTTTCGACATTAATATAGAATTGTAGTTGTACTATCCACTCTATGATGTTGGTACTATAATTCATTTATATGTTTATTCAATGTATTTAAGCATGAGTGGCTTAGTTATGTGCAACTAGATGTCTTTGGTATGTCTATGCATTGATTATCAAGGTTTCATGCTGTGATTACGCTTGTCTTTTCTATGTGTAGGTCTTGATCTGGAGTCAGCTCAGGGGACTTCCGCCTAGCTGCATTGCACTCTCTAGCAACTCCACATGAAGGCTCGAGGTAATGAATCCATCTCGCTTTGATAGTTAGTTGTTGAACATTGACATGCATGTATCTTTGTGACAACTGCAAATAATCTTACAGTCTACCAAGGGTCCCGGGAAGACCCTTGAGGGTTCCTTCATCTTCCATAAACCATACATTAATCCCTATAGAAAGTCTTGAGTCTACAAGCAGAACTAAAGTATTATTAAAGAGATTATTCTAGAAATTCTTGTGTTTTCACTATTTATTTATGTTACGAATGAATGAACTTTTATGCTGTGATGAATGATGGGTTTATTAAATAATACTATATTGATGTGAAATTTTACATGATTTATATTGTCATATGAATGCAAGTAATAATAATTGTTTGCGTGAATAATATCTTGTTGCATGTTAAAGTTTTCGAACACTTAAGCTGATCTGGGCAAATACAGACTTAGGAGTAACTATAAAGGCACATAAGGGGTTGGTTCACTTGTTTAGGCTCTACGGAAGATAGTCATAGACCTTTGCAAAGGTCTATGGGTTAGTTAAAGGAAGCTATATCGACAAGCCTTAAGGGCTTATCGATCTGCATGAAGGTAGGCTTAAGGCATAAAACAACATTACACTAATCTTTGGGTGCGGAAACATGGTTATAGCATCCCCCCATACTGCTTCAGGTGAGACTTCAGTCCGTGCTTCGCGGATTGATGCCGAAAGGGGCAGTAGTATAGGGATTTGTTTGGTGAAACTAACTCTGAACCTAGGTCAGGAGCCACTAAGCCAACAAATGGTTCTGTTGCCTAGAGTTTCAAAGTTTGAAGAAGGATAGAGCAGTGCTGCATCAACGAGTTTGGCACCGAGGACCACTCAAGTAGCAAAGATGGTCCAGTCAATGGATCTTTAGGCAGTGGCACTGCCTGATGGAGCCTTGAGCATGGAGGCAGCTACTGACAAGGCTATTGTCAGCTCCTTGAAGAATATTGGCCTCAACCTGGCCATGCTCCCTAATGAGTTCCTTCACACACTACAAGTAGGTGTGATCGCATAAGTTAAGGCTCGAGAGTAGGGCACACTGAGCATGACTAGCGAGTACAAAGTCAACAATGAATAGATGTTTGTAGAGAAAAAGGAAGCACTAGAAGCATGGAATAAAGTTTAGGCACAAAATGAACACACTCCATCCGTGGTGGTTGAGGCATACAGAATAGTCCCTGAACTGTATATCCCAGAAGAAGCATTGTTGGAGGCAAAGGTCAGGAAGTTGGCTATAGGTGTGTGTGACGTGAAGACGAAAGTTTCCAAGGTTTAGTTTGAACTAAACCTAAAAATTATAGATTTAGAGTTGAAGTCATAGCCTTCAACTCCTCTAGAGGTCAGAGAACAACACAAAGAAGATGTAAAGGATGGAGTCGCAATAGTGGATGTGTTGGGTCCCTATAATACTAGTGATTACCCCATTACTATTGTAGTTATACCCCTTATTTATATTTTTGTGCCCCTATTACCCCCATATTGTTATTTCTGTGCCCCATAGAATCCCTCTATTGTTATTTTTGTGGCTTTATATTATTATTGTTAGGTCGGCTGGATTATATTGTGACTCCTTAGACTCCTATATATAGGAAGGAGGTTTTGTCATTTGAATCATCCAAGAATTGTTCATTTATGTAATGTAAAGGAGGTTTCCCCCTCGAAGAGGCTGAATTCTATGTCGTTGATCTATCTTTTCTATGTTTTCTTGAGCCGGTTTCATAACATTTGGTATCAGAGCTTTGGATTCTAGGGTTTTGCTGCTCCAAACAGGTCATCGTGGCATTATCACTATAACTTTTTTTCTGTGGCGTTTCAGAAGTCGCAAGAAAAACCCATTTGAGAAGAAATCGCGTTGAACCTTGGGTCCAAATTTCAGAGCTTTTTGGCGATATTTGCGGAGATATGATCTGAGGAAGTTGGTCTTTTTGCAGACTCCTGAATTACATTCAAAACAGGTGACCTGGGGAAAATCGTCATAACTTTCTCTCTGGGGATCGGATTGAAATTTCATAAGAAGGTATAGAAAGAGGACGAACTGTAGTTTCTTGTATGCATTTTTTAGATGCAGAGATCAAAACAGTGACTTGTGGCACGTCGTACAACTTCGCTCTACTGAACTAGTCTATAATCAAGTCACTGTGGGAGATTTCGCATAACTCTTCCTTGGAGAATCCAATTTGGGTCAAACTTGTGGCATTGGAAAGAGGACACAGAGGGATACTGTAGGTCAAAAATTCAAAACTAGATGATCGAAAAGTACAGAGATACATCAGAGGAAATATCGAGCTCCTACAAAGTGAAAAAAGGTGTGTAGATTTTCTTAAATTTTTGCTTAAGCTTGGTTTGAAAATTTATTTTGAAGGAATTCAAAGGGCATAATAGAGCATTATTATCGGTAACTGATGCCCCGAGGAAAGAAAATGCAAACACCTAGTAAGGAACCTGAAAGCTCTAGCATGACTCATGAAGAAGAAGAAGAAATGCTATATGATATATCAAAATTACAAGAACAAGTGCAACGAGTGTCACTTGCACAAAAAGCAACAGAATCTAAAATGGATGGTTTAAGGAAATATGTAGAAGCTAAGATGAATGGTTTAAAGAAAGGTGTAGAAGCTAAGATGGATGGCATAGAAGCTAAGGTGAATGGCATGGACGCTAAAATTGATGGCATGGATGATAAGATGGAAGAATTGAAGATAAATATGAATAAGTTGCTACAAGAAATGGTCACTAAGGGTGAAAGGGTACTAAAGGAAACTCATGATGAGAACAAAAGAATGTTAATCATGATTCCATAGACTCTAATGTTGGATCAAAGACTCACCATGTTCCAAAAATCGATATGCGGAAGTTTGATGGCAAGGATCCTGCCACATGGATATTACAGATGGAGCAATTCTTCGATCTCAATAATGTGCAAAACACACAAAAGGTACGTATGGCAACTGTATATTTGGAACCAAATCAGTTTGTATGGTATCAATGGCTTTGTTCTCGTAAACAATTTATCACTTGGGCAATTTTTACGGAAGAATTGATAGCACATTATGAGGATACAAAAAGCAACACTTTTTTTAGCCAATTGATAAGTCTCAAACAAAAGGGTTCAATAATGGAGCACATTGAGGAGTTCCAAAAATTGAACATAAGGGTAAAAGATATTCCAGAGGAGCATAGGATTGATGTGTTCATAGGGTCTTTAAAGGATAATATCCAACATGATGTTCGCCTTTGGGAACCTGATTCATTAGAGAAGGCATTCAGGTTAGCAAGAAAAATGGAAAGCAAAATTATGGCAACTAGGAAGCATACCACTCACAACTATAAAGACGGAAGTGTTGTTGCCCCTAGTCTTCCACAACCTACAAGGTTGACACCACAACAATTGGAAGAAAAAAGAGCAAAAGGGCTTTGTTACAGTTGTGATAGCAAATACACAAAAGGTCATAAGTGTGCTGAGAAGAAATTATTCTACATAGATTGTGAAGAGGAAGAAGAAAAGGAGCAAGAAAGGTCAAAAGAAGAGGATATACTCCAGGAACAAAGCCTAGATGAAGAACAAATAAATCCGACCATATCTTGTAATGCATTGGCGGGAATTACCACTCCTCAAACCATCAAGATAGAAGGACAAATCAAGAAGAAAAAGGTAATAGTGTTGATTGATTCAGGAAGCACCCACAATTTTATTCATTGTAGGGTAGCAAAAGAATTGAATTGCTTCCTATATCCAGCACCAGAGTGTCAAGTGATGATTGCAAATGGAGGAACAATAAATTTCTCTGGAAAGTGCCATAATATCAAGCTATCCATGGGAGAATATGTATTGACTAGCCCAATGCTTTCCATTCCAATGGGAGGTGCTGATGTTGTACTAGGAGTCCAATGGCTACAATCCTTGGGTACAATAGCTTTTAATTTTCAAGAACTTTTCATCAAATTTTCTACGGAAGGAAAGGAAGTTGAATTAAGGGGTATTGCAGGGAAAACAGGAAAGATAATCAGCTCTAATGGCATGACAAAGCTTCTAAAAAAGGAGCAAAGAGGTGTAATTGCACAATTATGTTCGCTAGATGTTTCCACATTGGAATCATCTATTTCTCCAGATCTCCAAAAAGTCCTGGACAATCATTCCAAGGTATTTGAGACTCCCAAAGGTCTCCCACCTATGCGTGATCATGATCATGCTATTCATCTGATTCCAGGAAGTGTTCCTCCAAACATCAGGCCGTACAGATATCCCTATGTCCAAAAAAGTGAAATTGAACGTATGGTTGCAGAAATGCTAGAGGCTGGTATAATTCAACCGAGTCAAAGTTCTTTCTCAGCTCCAGTAGTATTGGTGCACAAGAAGGATGGATCATGGCGCATGTGTCCGGATTATAGGGAGCTCAACAAGCTCACTATTAAAGATAAGTTCCCCATTCCTGTCATTGATGAATTACTGGATGAATTGCATGGATCAATTTACTTCACCAAGTTGGATCTTCGTTCGGGATATCATCAAATCAGAATGAAGATTGAAGACATTCCAAAAACGGCATTTAGAACTCATGAGGGTCATTATGAATTTTTGGTCATGCCTTTTGGCCTTACCAATGCACCTTCAACATTTCAAGGTTTGATGAATTCAATTTTCAAACCATTCCTTAGAAAATTTGTGTTAGTATTTTTTGATGATATACTAATCTACAGCAAGTCTTGGAAGGATCATGTTGAACATGTTGACAGGGTGCTACAACTATTGGAGGAGAAACAATTATATGCAAAAAGATCCAAATGTTTCTTTGGAGTCCAGGAGGTGGAATATTTGGGTCATATTGTATCTCATGAAGGAGTTAAGGTAGACCCTAGCAAAATTAAAGCCATTAAGGAATGGAAAATCCCCACATCCATAAAGCATCTGCGAGGATTTCTTGGGTTGACAGGGTATTATCGCAAGTTTGTTAAGAATTATGGGAGAATAGCAGCACCTCTAACAACATTATTGAAGAAAGATTCATTTTCATGGACTCCGGAAGCAACAAAGGCCTTTGAACATCTTAAAGAGGCAATGTGCCAAGCACCGGTCTTAGCTACACCGGACTTCACAAAAACCTTTATTGTGGAATGTGATGCTTCAGGAAATGGAATTGGTGCTGTTCTAATGCAAGATGAAAGACCCATTGCTTTTGAAAGTCGTCCAATCAAGGGAAAGTTTTTAAGCAAAGCTATTTATGAGAAGGAAATGTTGGCAATACTCCATGCACTTAAGAAATGGCGACCCTACCTAATGGGAAGACACTTCAAGGTAAAAACGGATCATGATAGCCTTAAATACTTTTTAGAACAAAGATTATCCTCTGAAGAGCAACAAAAGTGGGTCACAAAGATGTTGGGTTATGACTTTGAAATCATCTACAAAAAAGGGAAGCAAAATGTGGTGGCAGATGCACTCTCAAGAAAGGATGAGGATGTGGAAGCATTGTTGTGTGCCATTTCTATTATCCAACCAGATTGGATAAACGAAGCAAGGGAGGAATGGAAGAATGACGAAGAAGTGTGGGCACTTATTCAAAAGCTACAACAAGATTCCAGTACTTCTGATACATTTAGCTGGCAAAAATGATTCGTTATGGTACAAAGATCGCTTATACCTCTGTAAGAATTCCCAGCTAAAACAAAAGATTCTTATGGAATTGCACACTTCTCCCTTAGGAGGGCACTCAGGATTTTTAAAAACTTACCACAGGGTTAAGAAGGAATTTTTTTGGGATGGCCTTAAATCAGATATTCAAAAGTTTGTGGCGGAATGTTTGGTTTGCCAACAAAATAAAGTTGAAACAATTAAGACACCGGGTCTATTACAACCTTTATCCATTCCAAGCCAACGTTGGGAGGAGGTTTCAATGGATTTTATCACAGGTTTACCCAAGTCTGAGGGAAAGAGTGTCATCATGGTGGTAGTTGACAGACTTACCAAGTATGCACACTTTTGTGCATTATCACATCCATTTAAAGCCAGTACAGTTTCTACTGCATTTATGGAAACAGTTCAAAAGCTACATGGAAACCCAAAGATTATTGTAAGTGACAGAGATCCCATTTTCACTGGAAATTTTTGGACAGAATTATTTTCTTGTCTTGGTACTCAGTTAGCTCATAGCTCATCTTATCATCCTCAATCTGATGGGAAAACTGAGATAGTAAACAAATGTTTGGAAGGATATCTTCGTTGCTTTGTATCTGATAAACAGACACAATGGGTCAAATGGTTGCCTCTGGCTGAATGGTGGTATAACACTTCCTTCCATACAGCAACAAAAATGACCCCATTTATGGCACTTTATGGGTATCAACCACCATCCATCACATCATATTTAAGAGAAAATTCTAAGGTTCAGGCAGTGGAACATCACATCGAACATCAACAACAAGTCCTCCAACTCTTAAAGGATAACCTCGTGTTGGCACAAAATAGAATGAAACAACAGGCAGATCAACATCGCAGTGAAAGAAGTTTTGATGTAGGTGATTGGGTATTCCTACGGCTACAACCATATAAGCAAATGTCCCTAAAGCAAGCTAAGAAGGATAATAAATTATCACCAAAGTATTATGGTCCGTACAAGGTGTTGCAAAAGATTGGTACTATGGCATACAAATTGGAGCTTCCTGCAGCTTCTCGATTGCACCCAGTTTTCCATGTTTCATGTTTAAAGAAGGTTATAGGTGACAAGCTCCCAATTCAAACAATATTGCCAGAACTTGACAAGGAAGGAAAAATTATATTGGAACCAGAAGCAGTCACAGAAACAAGAACTCGACAGCTACGAAATCGATCAATTTCAGAGTATCTTATCAAGTGGAAGAACTTATCCGCTGAAGATTCCACATGGGAGGATGAGAATTTTATGCAGAAGTATCCAGAACTACTCAAGCGTTGAGGACAACACTTTTTTGAAGGAGAGGGGCATGTTGGGTCCCTATAATACTAGTGATTACCCCATTACTATTGTAGTTATACCCCTTATTTATATTGTTGTGCCCCTATTACCCCCATATTGTTATTTTTGTGCCCCATAGAATCCCTCTATTGTTATTTTTGTGGCTTTATATTATTATTGTTAGGTCGGTTGGATTATATTGTGACTCCTTAGACTCCTATATATAGAAAGGAGGTTTTGTCATTTGAATCATCCAAGAATTGTTCATTTATGTAATGTAAAGGAGGTTGCCCCCTCGAAGAGGCTGAATTCTAAGGCGTTGATCTATCTTTTCTATCTTTTCTTGAGCTGGTTTCATAACAGGATGTTGCGATGGTGTATTGCACCGTGCTCTTTAAGCAGTCCATGGAGGTAGTCACGGTGCTGCAGGAAGATCCTAACCTACAGAGGTTAAACACAGAAGCTCGTGAATTGCAGCAGCGGTATGATGAAGCGAGAGTGACAAAATGCACCATCTCTATAGCATAATTATTGGCCAAGTTGCATGAGGTGAAACAGTTGCTTGAACAGGTGGAAGTATGCAGAGGAAAGAGGTGATCCTTAAGGCCAGATTGGGGCCTTGGCTGGATGAGGCCTATGTTATCTCCGTCAAAATTAAGGAGAAGCTGGAAAGCCTATAGAGAACGCATCATAAGATCAAGGAAGATAGTGCAGGACCAACAATAGAGTAGCTGGTGGCATAGATCAAACAAATAGCCACGCAAAGCGCGGCTGAGGTAGCAGTAGCACAAGTAGAGTTGGGAGGTCTCCAGAACAAGATCTCCATGCCAACCGAGTGACACAGGGGTGAGTCACGATATTTGTGTTGGGGGCCTATTGGGACAGGGTCCCCTAGGGTCAATTTTTGGGCAAAAGCCCAAGTTTTGGGGAAAAAATCCCAAGTTTTGTTGTAAAGAATGTAAAGTCTCCACAAGTTGTGGTCACAGAGTGCATAGATAGTAAAGTGTCATAAAGGGTTTTACCCTTCTTTTATGTAAGTTGTGTCAAATTTTGTAGATCCACCCATGGTCCATGGACCATGGGATTGTATAAGTAGGAGAGCCTTAGAGATTCTAAGGCAAGTAATGAAGGATGAAGACAAATGTAATGGGTTAGTAAGAGTAAGAGTGAATAAGTCTTAGAGTAGAAGAGAGACTCTACAGCTATGTGCATAGAGGCCTAGAGTAGAGTCTGCAGCTGAGTGAGTGGACCCTTGCAACTGAGTGCGTAGGGAAGTATTGAGTTTGTAAGCAGAACTGAAGTATTAATAAAGAGATTATTCCAACAATTCCTATGTTTTGGCTATTTATTTCTATTATGAATGAATGTGATTTTATGCCGTGATGAATCATGGTTTTATGAAATAATACTATATTGATGCGTGACTTTATGTGATTTATATTGTCATATGAATGCATGTAATAATAACGGTTTACGTGAAGAATACCTTTTTACATGTTAAAGTTATCGAACACTTAAGCCGATCTGAGAAAATACAGACTTAAGAGTAACCACAAATGCATGTAAGGGGTTGATTCACCTGTTTAGGGTCCACGGAAGATAGTCCTAGACCTTCGCGAAGGTTTAGAGGTTAGGTAAAGGAAGTTATATCGATAAGCCTTAAAGGCGTATCGATCTGTGTAAAGGAAAGTTTAGGGCATAAAACGACATTACACTAATCTCTGGGTGTGGAAACATGGTTCCAGCATCCCCCCATACTGCTTCGGGTGAGACTTCAGTCCGTGCTCCATGGATTGATGCTAAAAAGGCTAGTAGTGTAGGGATTTGTTTGGAAAAACTAACTTTGAACCCGAGTCAAGACCCACTAAGCCAACAATATTTCTAAGAGAAGAGGAGGTCTTTGACATCCTCTTAGCATGTCATGATGGACATTGTCAAGGTCATTTTGGTGCTAAAAGGACAAACTTTAAAGTTTTATAGGTTGGTTACTATTGGCCCACTTTACATCAAGATGCAAGGATATACTCCACTAGATGTGATAAGTGCCAAAGGATGGGAAAACCCACACCCAAGGATGAAATTTCCATACAACCTCAAGTGGTCTTAGAGCCATTTGAAAAGTGGGGCATGGATTTCAGTAGGCCAATTGATCCACCATCAAGACAGAAGAAGTACATCATTGTGTGCAATGATTACTTGAAAAGTGGGTTGAGACAAAGGTTGTCCCAAGCATCAACTGAGCAGAACGTGGATGAGTTTTTAAGAGAAAATGTCTTCTACAAGTTTGGGTATCCAAGGGAGGTAGTCACTGATCAAGGATAAGAATTCACATCAAATTTGACTGAAGATATCATGAGGAAACACCATATCAAGCAAAAGACATCCAATTCCTATCACCCTAAATAAAATGGGAAAGTAGAGGTCACGAACTGATAATTAGAGACCATCCTCACTAAGGTTGTTAACAACAATAAGAAATATTGGGCAGAGAGACTAGTAAAGGCCACTTGGGCCTACAACACCACTTGGAAAACCACCACTGGATTCACTCCATATGACCTGGTTTGTGGAAAGAAGGGTTTGCTTTATATTGAGTTTGAATATAACATTTTGACAATGATAGCTCAGTTGGACTTAAATTTCACTACAACACAAAAAGAAAGGTTTCTCCAACTGAATGGCTTAGATGAGTTCAGAATGCAACTGAAGTCATACAACTGAAAAGGAAGGTATAACATGACAATAATATAAAGGAAAATACTTTGTAAGAAGGGGATTGGGCCCTTTTATATGATTATAGTTTCAAATATTTCAAAGGGAAGCTAATCAAAAGATGGTTGGGTCCATACCTCGTAGAAAACTGTAATGAAAATGGATTTGTCCAGATCAGAACCATTGATGAGGAAGGCATTCCATTACTTGTAAATGGTTATAGGTTGAAGGCATATAGAAGACCAATGTCTAAGGAATAATTTATCATTTCAGTCAGCAAAGAATTAAATGTGATTGGGAGTACATATATATACCTGCATGAAAACCTCTATGAGGCATCTGAGGCTAGCTCCAAGTTTGAAAACCCCGCTGAGGCAGCCCAGGAGAAAAAAAAAAAGAGGAAAAAGTAATAAAGATCCCTAGGTGAAAAACTCCTCAGAGGTAGTATATTTGTCTAAAGAAAAAACAAAAAAACAAAAAAATATGAAAATAAGAACACAAGGAAGGAGCTTATACCATGTCTACTAACCTTTCACTTGTTTGGTAGGATTGAACACAGTGGCATATTTCATGGCTACATGCCAAAACCTACAAGATATCATCCATCCTTCCATCCATACACATAATATAAATCTTCTCCATTCATATGACCATGTCTCTCCAACATCCCATCAACAAGAAATTCGAATTTCACCTCCTTTATGTGATGCTACATGAAGGACCTGTATTGCTACCGGAGGTCTTGTAATGCTATAGGAGGAGTCTATGAAGCGACAAGAGGGATATCCAAGGATAAGAATAACCCAAAATACCATTATGACCATAGGAAATGATAAATAAGTTCCTCCAATGATTTTTACATCATCCATCCATCACCCATCCACTCCATTTCACCAAAAATTGCTCAAATTTTCTACTCCGACCTACCTTAAAAAAGCATAGAAGCCACTATTTTCTATTTCTATAATGTCTACACTACCCCTTCATGTCTCTAACCCTATCCTCATGACTTGTCATCATCTCCCTCAACACCATCATGCAAACTAAAGACTTCAAGGGGGGATCAAAAGACTGCTATAGGAAGAAGACTCCTCTTGTAGCAGCCTGTGCAGCCACAACAGAAATCACTGATATTATTTTTTCCAACACCAAAAGATATGATGGATCTTTTTCTACAACTATGAAGAGACACATCATCCTCAGGGAGGCTTTCCACCAGCAGCATCACCTTAGACATTAGAGGAGGAACCTACACACACACACAACAAAATCAAAGAGTCAAATCCCTTGATCATAATGATATATGGTCCAACTCCAGCATGAAAACCTCTGTAGTAGTTTGATGCACAGGTAGGCTCAAGTATGGCAACCATCACCTCCTCCCTATGTATAAAGTGACTAAAATGTGTTTTTAGCAAGAAAATGTGTTTTAATAGGCTAGAAGAAGTCAGTGAATTTGGCCACCCTAGGCTAGTAAACTTAAGTTTAAATTTATTCACCCATGCAACGTGGAAATTTCAACTCAAAACGAAGTGGTGTCCTCCAAGAGGGGTGATAATCATGGGGAGAGAGAATTGATTAAAGTTAGTGGGGACAATGTTCCAAAAGAGGAAACTCGTGTTAATTCCAAGTCACTAGAGCACTCCAAGATTTTAACCAAAAGAGGATATTATGTGATGGGCTTGACTTCATTTGCACCATCAGTCATTCCAAAAATAGGTATAGGAAGGACAATCTAGTGCATCAGACAACCTAGGGTGCCACTGAGGAGTTTTGAACCATGCTTGCAAGTGCTACATGAGAAAGGTACAGGTAGGCTTGCAAGTGCTACTGGAGGACCGAGAGGAGATACAAGAGGTATTGGGAGGAGAAAAAGGAGTCAAGGTGGTTCGATATTGTCTCAAGACCTTCACACAGACCCATAATTATTTTGACAAGAACTAAGTGACACCCTCTGTCCTCGTTTCTACATCCATTTTCATGAGAAGTATTCTTGAAATTAAGAGCCTGTAGAGTTTAATTGATTAGTAGGAGGTCTTTTTGAATTTTTCTATGGTTCAAATAAGATAAAAATAGTTTGGTTGATATAAATTTAAGCACCCTTCTCCCTCAATAATACCAAGCAATTTAACATTGATCACCACTAAGATTGCTTGCAATTTTTTGAGTTCCATACCTACATAGCATCAAGGAGGAATAGTAGAAGAAATGGGGGGAGTATTTAATGAGAGAGAAACCTCATACACCAGGAGAATTCATCAACACCCTCTTGTAGTGGACATCTTCAGAAGACACTAGTGGTTGGGTTTATTTGAGTTTCTAAAGGGGTATGATGATGATCTTGCTCATGAATTTTCCATGGAATTACACTCTCATGAGGAAGAGAGTTCCACTACGTTTATCATAAGGTTGGACATCTCTCTCAATCCTGAAACCATAAGAAGAGTGATCACATTGCATCTAGGAATTAGGTGGAGAAAACAAGACAAGCAAGTGAGTGTCACAGCTAAGAAAAGCTTCTTTCTTTCAAAAGAGAAGCATGTAGAAGATAAGAATGAAGTGAGAAGAGAAATTTTACATTACCCTTGGGATGGTGTAGCTTAACATATCATCAAGTACATATCTTGTGAAGGAATATTAAGTGTGGTTTATGCCTACCACTTTAGGCTGCTCCATGAGTTGAGATTCAAGGAAGAATTACGTCTCCTTGAAAGACTTAGTCCCCCATTTCCTCCTATAGGCAATCATGGATATGAGTCAGAAGGTGAGGGAAGGAAAGCACTAGAATTTAGCACACAATGTCCTCATTAAGTTAATAATGGTGGATACTTTGAACCACTTGCGGATCCCTGTCTTACGAGAAAACATTGTGGACATGGATAGAGATACTTTCGTAGAAACTCAAGCCATCACACTAGGAGAGACACCAGCTTCTAGTATTGGATGTAAGAAGGAAATATAGAGGAAAAAGGAGGAAGAGGCAACAAGAACATAAGAGGAAGAGAGAAAAATAGAGAAAAAAGAGGCATAAGAGACAGAGGAAGGAGAAGAAGAGATGAAAGGAGAAGAAGGGGAGAAGAAAGTAAAATAAAGAGTAAGCCCTAAGGAGACTTCTCAACCCCAAGAAGAAGAAGAGAAACCATACCAAACAAGTCTACCTCTATGAGATACTGAACAGGAAGTAGATACAACTTTAGCTACATTGGCCACTCCTATCAAGCTGAAGTGGAAATAATCAAGACAAGGTCCCATGTATTTCAAAACTAGGAAGAGCATTAGAATTAGACAAGGGAAAGCACAAACTCCTACAAAGTTTCATATAATTATTGATAAGTCACCAAGAAAAAAGGAAGAAATATGACCCAGTGAAGGAAATATTGAGGAGGTCACTCCTAAAACCAAAACCAAGTCATCTATACCACCTGTGAGTAGGCCTACCACTAGTTCAGTCGCCTTCAAGAAGCCAAGGACAAAACATGCCTTTGAAAAAGAAGAGAAATAGAAGCTACACAAGGATCAGGGTTTGCTTCACGAGAGACATGGTTTTTTATAGGAGGGGTAGAGTCCACTACAGGAAGAACATGGGAAGCTACATGAGAACAAGAAAGAGTTACAAAAGGAAGCCAAAACCTCAAAGTCAGTTAGAAAGGACATACAAGACATCAAGAGCCCAGACCACAACCTAGCTTGGGGTCCTACTACAAATTTATTGAAGGAGGAAGGATTGTCACTGAAAAAATTGCAATCCCACTCCTCTATGAGATGGAGATAGAGAGAGGATGAACCCACAAGTGGATGAAAATTTTGTTAGCATTATGATACATGTGTTGTACTTGATGGCAACCCACCTGTAGCAGAAAAACTCACTTGTATATAGTAAGTAGATGAATCTACAAGAGAAATATCAGATCTGACAGAATGAATGGTAGTTAAAAGGAATCATTTCAGAAGTAATATGGCAAATTACAGTGTAACAGGTCTATTCAGAAGTAAGAAGGCATTGGTACAAAAGAACAAGAAGATGGAACTTAGGTCTACTGATCAGAATAAAGAATGTAAAGGAAAAGGTTGATGTAAAGCAAGTTAAGAAGTATACACAGATCCTCTTAGTCAAAATAGCGTATGCATGCTAGTCCACAGAACAAAAAGAGTGTATACGTATACACACACTCCCACAGGAGGAAAAGGCTATACATTATGGAAAACTAAGGTTTTGGTCTAAGGTATTTGGTCCGTGGTATTGACCCTAGGTATTTGGTCCAAGGTATTGGTCCTAATTGGTTTTGGTCCAAGGTATTGATAAAGGATCTAAGTATATAAGAAGGAGAAGATCAAGGGCTAAGTACTAAAGGAATGAATATCTTATGAAGGGTTATGTGCAAATGTATGGGTTTCTAAGGAATACTTCTATTTGAAGTATATTTTATGTTCCAGGGACTATGTTTGTAATTTGATCTGAAATACTTTGTGCACCTTGAATTGAATATTGGATCAGGATCATGAGACCTGAAATGACTTATTTTTGAATGATCTGATATTGGGCTATATCAGATTATGTACACTTGTTTTATTCTTTAAATATCGTGATATTAGTTTGTCTGAAGTCTGGAGGTGCAACGAAGTTATGAATTAAGTATTTGCAGATCTGTATGCTGGTTCACTTTGGTGAAGGTGTGTATACACGCTAGTTCGACTCTTCCAAGTAGTGTATGCAAAAGAAAAGGTCGATGTTCAAGGATGACTAGTCTATAAGATCAATACTATTGTTTTAATGTTGTCTGTCAATGAAGTCTTCTTAGATTTGAAGGTAAAACTAAATGCATAAAGAGTTTGTGTCTCATTGATTAATTGATTGAGAAAGAAGGCTGATCCTTGTTGCTATCTGTTTATAACTCTGTAATATCACAGTAGATCTTCAAAATGTCACTGATTGGTACATTTTGTGGTTCAGAGGTTTTATGATTCAGTATCTTCAGAGGTATATGTGGGTTGGGCAAAAGGAAGTAGCGTATAAACGTAGTTTTTCTTCATTAAAGGAGCGTATACATTTTGACACGTGCCTTTTGAGGTTATAATTAGTTCTAGTTGTTGATGCAGTGTTTTGGTTTCAGATCTATGTACTCGTTACAGTGATCTGTTTGTTCTAGTTGATTGGTTGAATTTGATTAAGTTTGAATGAATGGTTTATTCAGTTGTGTCAAAGGTTCAGTGATTGCTTTATTAAGTTGTGTGAGAGATTCAAAGGTTTCAGTGGTTGATTGTTCCAGTTATATTAGATATTGATGATTGGGTTGGTTGATGCAGATGTATTTGATGGTTATATTGCAGTGGTGATTGATTTTGAGCTTCAATGTTACTAATGGGTCCAGTATGAGAATTGGATGAAACATGGCCTGCATATAGTGTTTTTGTCTACCAGGAGTATACAGTGTGAAAATTTATGAAACGTGGTCCCTGGAGGATACTAATGGTTGGAGCCTTCAGTTAGGAAGTCGAATCTTCCTACCAGTAGTGGCTACTGATTTGATCAGGGGGTTGGAGCTCCCTTCTAGTAGAAACTGGAGAAGGAGTGAAGGTTGTAGCCTTCTGTAGGTCGGAGCCTACGTACTAGTAAATATATCAGCTAGTACAAGAAATATGGGGTTGTAGCTCCCTTCTAGAAGAAGCCGGAGAACAAGAGAAGGTTGTAGCATTCTGTAGGTGGGTGCCTACGTACTGGTATGAGTCTGCAACAGTACAAGATTGTAAACAAATTTTCTTATTATTAAAAGAAGACAGAGATGACAACAGCAGGTCGTTTTCACCCACATTGGGTTTCCACCTTAAACCTTGGTGTTCATGTGTGTTGCTTATGTGTGATGGTTTATTTTGTTATTACTAAACAAGGTTACTATTTAATGTTTAATAAAGTACTGATGCACTGATTAAAGATCACCATATCGTGAATTAACTGAACATAAGTTCACTGGATATACGCTAGTTGCCTTAAGAACAGTTGCATGCACACATGAGTTCCCTTCTCTAAAATAGCGTATATAAACCTGATTATGGAAATGAAAAAGTTATTGATTTGTAAATATTGATTCACCCTCCTCTCAATATTATTTCCAACAAATTGCTAAATCTAAGAATGTGGAAGATGTGGGCCTCATGGAGGAGAGATTCATTGAAATGGGTAAGTAGTTAAGTGATTTGAGACTGAGGGAGTCCACTATGAAGGAGAAGCTACATGCAGAAAAAACAAGGTTGAGGGAGAGACTATAGGAGAAAGAAACACAACTTTCCACAATGGAAAGTCTCTCTATGGAAGCCCTGCAATGCAGGAAACCATCAAAGCCTTATGCTCTCTTTCTCAAAGAACAGTGGTTTCAGTTCCAAATCAAAACTCTAGCACAATATGGATCTCCACCTTTTCAGGACTACAAGAAGTTTATTGAGTTTTGCAACCAAACAAACATGGAATACATGGAAAAATTAGTTGAACTGTATATGAACAATATCACTTTGACAAATCTAAATTTTTGGGATCCCAATTCAAGATTTTGAGACATGCAGCTAATGGATTTAGCATCTTGGTCGACTCATGAGGAGACAAGAGTCGAGGAGGTGAAAACCACAATGGAAAAAGAGGAGGAATCATTGTAAATAATATCATAGCTAGTGAGCCCTAAGTCTGTTACTAGCAATCATAGCCTCATCTCCAATGATGTTTCTTTAGCACCCAAATACATTAATAGCCAGGAGCAAGCCATTGTACACTTTTAAGACACATTTAGGATGTTGGGAAAAAAAGTTTGTAAGGTTGCGAGAGAAGATGGCATGCCTTACCCCACAACCTACAAATCAGAGAATATCACTCTTCTGAAAGGCTAAGGAATGCCTTGGAAAGAACACCATTTTATAAGAGAATCATGCAAAGGATGAAAATCAGGTGTAGGAATCAAACTCAGTCCACCTTTACTACAAGGATTACAAGAAGGAAGATATGAAGCAAAAGAGAAGAGGGAGTGGAAAAATATAGAAATGAATGCAGGTTTTTACCCATAAGAGAGCACACCATCTAAGGAGCCTTGGTATGCCAGGGTGGACACCAGTGCCATGAAAGAGCTTCACATGGATGACTGAGTTGATCATAGGATGAGAAACACATTCAACAGGGGGGTGATGATGATTCCCTTCAATAGGTATATTTTGAATATCATTATGCCATCCTCCAACCTTAAAACTATCCTTCTCTCACATTATGTGGCCTAATGCGATTTAATTGCAGGAAAAAGAAGCATTTTTAGGCTATTACTATGTAGGAGATTGATGGAGACAAATAGGAGAGAATATAGGGGGTTTTTCCACCTCCTTATCGTCCTAGCTTGGCTTGGGATCATAGTATCCTCTCTCACTAGTTCCAATTCATTGGCAGTCGAGTGACTCCTAGTCCAAGTCAAGCTCAAGAGGGACAAGATCCACAATTTTCGAGATCAAGCAGGGAATCACTTCTACTTTCAAGTGAGATTCTGTCCACTGCCCTTTTTAATAAATAAACAAGAAGAAGAGCTCATTAATATTCAAAGTTCTTGTTCAGCTAGGTGTAGTTATTGAGCTTGAAAATTGACATTGTTACTTTGAACTTTTATGTGATGTATGAGACCTACACTTTTTGATATTGAGAAGTTGGATTTTAAGTTGCATCTGAGTTAGTTTCAAAGGAATGAGACCCTTGGGTTTTGGCCCAACCCAAAGGCTTTGGTGCCTCTTTTTGTACTTATGTTTTATTTTGATTCCAAGTAGTTCATAGTTCCTTTCATTTTAGTAGAGATTAATCTATAAAAACCTGTGGTTGCAAGCCTCTACATCACCTCTCTTGTGGGAGAATGAGTGGAAGGATTCATAACCATAGTCCAAAAATATTGTGTTTATGATTTCTTGGAAATGAATTAGTGTTAGTTGTTCTATTTTACATTTTCTTTTTGTAGCTTCAAAGCCAGTTTAGTGATTAGATCAATGTTATGGCATAAACTAGATGTTATTTAAATTCAACTCATATTTTCCATCACAGGTTATCTCATTTTGTTAATGATAAATGGATGTATGCATGTGATTGATTGCAGGGCTATGTTGATCAGTAGGGAAGGACACCTTTACCACTTCCATATTGATCTCCTTCATCTTCTCTTTCCACCTTCAATTCTATCCCAAAACTCTATTTCCATAAGTATTTTTTCTAAAGTACATTATGAGCATTCATCCTAGTGCAAGACAAATCTCTAAGGGGTCCTGAGCTCAGCTAGGGGCTCAAACCAACCTCCCTTTATTTTCTTCAACTTCCATCCACCTCTCCATTCCCTCAAGATATCATTCTCACCCTCAAAATGCACTCATAATCCCTCCTGTAGCAATACATGACCTCATGCAGCAACCTCCTGTAGCATGCTTGTAGCACCACTTTCCTTCATCGGTTTTGATCCCCACTACAACTTTGACTCAGTCAAGATGAATAATGACCCCCAACTATGATTTTATGATCGGGGGAAGCTCCTAGGCCACTCTAGCCATTCCTTTTCTTCATTTCAAAATAGAGTACAATTAGTCTTTTTATCACAAGTATGATGCAAGTAGGATAAGGATTTTCAAGTGAGTGTGAACTAGGTAGATGGAACATGCAATTATGATTGGTAGTTTGATGACTTTTGCAAGATAAAATAGTTTTCTTTCTACAAGTAGATTAGCCATTGTCCTTTTATGAATTGATTAACTAAGCATCTACAAGTTGAGTAAGTGGCATTTCAACTTTCATAGCTAGAAATAGTTTCCAATTGTACCTTTATCAACAAGCTTTCATTTTAATTCAATAAGAGGAATGGTATTTCAACACTTTTGATATAATTTCATGACTGAGGGTGGCATGAGTGGAATCCAATTTTCTATGCATATAACACTATCACCTCTAAGGTTGTACGAACCTTGGGTTGATAATTTGATTTGAGGATCCATTGGGAGTTACAAAATCCTTGGTGCAATTCCATGGCTCACCATCAAGTTCACTTCCAATTTTTGGAAGAAGTTGTTTGTAGGCTTGGTGACAAAGTTAGGCTTCAACCAACATATCATCTACAAATTGATAGATAGATATAGAGGGTTAACAATATTCTTGACGATATCCTGAGGATGTATGTCATGCATCAATAGAAGAAGTGGGACGAGTATATTCCACTGGTGGAGTTTGCCTATAAAAATGGGTATAAAAAAATCCTTTAATATGAGTCCATTTGATGCTCTCTATGGGCAGAATTGTAGTACTCTTATCAGTTGGAGTGATCCAATGAATATGGTGTTGATTGGACCAGATATGTTGGCTAAGATGGAGTAGGAGATGCAGATTATTAGAAAGAATTTGAAGGCAGAACATGACAAGAAGAAGAGTTATGTAGATCAACATAGAGAATTCAAGGAGTTTCAGGTTGGGAAGCATATGTACTTCTGCATCAAGCCCAAGATGAGCTCCTTGAGGATTGGGTCATGTGCCAATATGGTACTTTGGTATTGCGGGCCTTTTGAGATCCTTGAAAGCATTGGACCTGTGGCCTATAGATTTGCACTGCCGCCAACAATGAAAGTCCGTGATGTTTTCAATGTTTCATTGCCTAAGAGATATGTGTCGAATGTTGTTCATGTGATTTATTGGTCTATATTGTAGGTGGAACTACAGGTAGAGTTCCAACCAGAGACACGATTCCTACTACAAAATAAACAACTGATGCTCCAAAGCAGAGCAATAGAGCAAGTTAAAGTGTAGTGGAAGCACTTTGGGCCCAATGAAGCTACATGGGAGATGGATAATTAGATGCAAGAATTATATCCTTTCTTATTTGCTAGTTGAAGAAAATGGGTTTTTGATATGTATATATGTATGTGTGCCATTATAAATACCACATAAAGCTATGTTATAAAGCACCATTAAGCAGTATGTTTGTCATGCTTTCAACAATGGTCATTGTAAATATTGCATCAAGTTTTGTTATAAAGCTCCATAGGTAGTATTGTTTTCTAGTCATTAGTTTCATCGAACACTGAGGACTATGTTCCCCCAAGGGGGATGGGGTTGTAACAACCCCGAGTTGATTTTCTATGTAAATGAAATAAGACCAAGTTCATGGGGCATGTATTCCAAGATGAATGGAGGGGAAAACACTATAGTGGGCATCACTTGCGGTTAAATAATGGCTATGGAAATTGGAAAAGGCAAGATGAAATAAAAGGAAATTAATATGAGAAATAAAAGAAAATAGGGGAAAAGGGAGATGAAGATACACAAATATGCATGCAAGGGAAATTAGAGAGAAACTGAGGGAAAATGAAGACAATATGAAAAAGGAAAGGAAGTGTCCAGATATTAATGATAAAAAGGAATTAGAGAAACAATTCACAGCTTTTGTAATTTCTAGCTTTGATCACTTTCAAAAATAGAGCTCTAAGAAAAGAGAGAGGAAGCACTTGGATATGCAAGCAAACAAAGGAAAGTAAGGAAGCACAAGGAATTGGATGGAAAAACAACTACAACAAGAGGACATTGCAGGTAATATGTTGCATGTGTGAGGTCATTCGTAATATTTGGATGCATGGTACACACATTTGGTTATTTGGATGCTTTGATGCCATTGGCATGGAATTTTCCCGGATTGACAATATTTTTAATCCTTGCCTTGCCATTTCATGGATAACCATGGCGTTGTGGGTTCCTTGTTTGGTTTAAGCTTTAGATGGCCATAAAAGTTAGATCCTGGTGAGGTGGTTTCAGGAAATTACCAAAGGTCAAGGGTGGAGATGGGATTTCTCTTGGAACTCTTGACAGATGGGTGGAGACAAGAAAGTTCCTCTAGGTATGGTGAAGAAAGTTGGAGGCATCCAAGCTTGTTTGGTGTTAGTGATTTCTGAACCAGTTTAGGTGAAATCATTATGGTTGAGGGTTGAGGTGTTTTGTACTTTGGAAGCCCATGTTGGTTCTATTTTGATTTATCCCATGAGATGCCACATTCATGCCTGGAATATGGCACGAGAGTGATTGGATGAAAGAGAGATTTGGTTCAACCCAATCTATGGTAAGGTGTTATGTGGAAGTACCTAACTTGGTTGGCATTTTCATATGTTAATATGAGTTATTTCCTTATTGTGATCAATAAGAACATGTACCAGTTATTGTGTTGATTTTATGACTGCTTTGTCATGGATTCATTCTGGTTATATGTTGGTTTTAGGCCTGGTTAAATGATTTTCTCTAGTTATGGATCCTATTCATGATTTGATAATTGATTGAATGGTTATGTGAAAGCATGGGCTAACAAGTGTTGTTGTAGCTAGTTGGAGAGGACATTGGGCCTTATTGATGATTCCTTAATGAAGTTAAGGAGACATTGAACATATACGCATTCATGACCTGTAGTTACTATATTTACCACATGTTTGACCAAATTATCTCATGTTCTCATAATCTTAAACTTGATTCTGGAAAGTTCTAGGTTGTTCTCAGTAGTGGCTTGTAGTCTAGCCATGAAAATGTGGCATTGATTTCATGGCCGCATGAATGGAACTAGGAAATTTAGGCTGGAACCACACAAACGGAGGCTTGTGCTTGCGGCTGGAGTCTTCCAATCACATTCGTAATGGATTATTCATGTGGCTAGGTTGTGAGCTTTATTTAAAAAGAAGTTCCAACTCAGGTTCTGAGCACCAGAGGTTGTGATATGACACCTACATAATCTGATGTCCCTAAGAGGTTTCAATAAGTTTCCAGTTAGTAGAACCCACTTCCATAATTGGAACTTGGATGTTGGGTCATGTCATAGTAAATCTCATCTCATGCTTACCTAAAGAGCTTGTAAAAGCGGGTAAATGTGGGATGGGGTGGTTACATGTACACACCAATGTTCTCATTAAGCCTCAACATCCTTTCATATTCAGAGTCAATGTAATTGATGGTACCCATAAAATAGGTAGAGGCTTGGATTTTTGTAGAAGGGATACACTTGGCAATGCCAAAATCTAATAGATGCATGTCAAAATTTTCATATAAGAGAATATTGTAAGTCTTTACATATCTGTGAATAATATGCGGATTATAGTCATGATGTAGATATGATAAACCTTGTGTAGTCCCCAAAGAAATCCTTAGACGAATGCTATAGTCTAGATTAATCTTCTTAGAGAATCCTACATAAAAGAATCATTTCTTCAATTCCCCAATGAGGCCATTAGCAAACATTAACTATATATGTTAAGATGGTTGGAATCTCCCATGAGGCCTATATGCAACTCAAAAACCTAAATCCCTTGATAGCTTTTCCTGTCCATTTCACTCACCATGCAAGATGTCCCACAAAATTCCATTTGTCATAAAAAAAAAAAGTTTCCATGTGGATAAAGAGAGTACCCACACAAACTGACAAGATTACGATGTTTGATGCTTCTAACAATCTTTAACTCAGTTTCGAATTCCCATGAGCTTTGTGGATAATATGTGTATAGCTTTCTAATAGAAGTTGGCTTACATTTCTTAAGAACACATTTGTGAACTATGCTTGTAGCACCATAGCCAATTATACATTCCTCTTTCAATTTTTTTGCAATTATCATTATATCATCATACATGTGTAGGGCCATATCCATGTGCAATATTACAAGCCTCAGAGAACTTGGTTAGGACATACAAGAATCTTTTAACAAGGGGTATAGATATCGATGATTAGATGATAACTTTAGTATGAGAAATACAAAATTAGGCATAATACTATGACCCATTTTTCTTGATGACCTTTCAGTGAATGGTTTATGGTGATTTCAAAGGTAGAGAATGATGGTAATCAAACACACTAATATCACAAAACCCAATGGATGTAGACAACAGTTGTTGTTGACACATACACTATCCATTTAAATAATCAATAGATTACAATTATCAACATAATCTCTAGGATATATAATAAAAATCTATGTATTAGGATTTGTAAGATTTACTACTATTTTCACGTTTTGGTTGTTTGGCATATATCCCACAAAATGAACCAATTTTAAGACAACCTAAATTGTTAGTTTTTCAAAAAAATGATGAAAATGGGGTTCACCAGAAGAAAAAGTGTTATCACCAAAAAATTGATCATCTAGCCTAATTTACTAGCTGGATCGGAGTACACCATGTAAAGCCAATTTTACCATAGTAAAATTGCTTTCATTGATAAATTACTTAATAAACCACCTTTGTTACGTAATTTAGAGTTAAAACCTTGAAGAATAATTAAATAAATCATTATTTATTTGATTTTCTTCTAGGAATAATTAATTAAACCATTGTTCAATTATTATTCCTGGTCATATTTGACACAATCATGAAAAATAAACAGATAAATCATTAATCATCTTATTTTTCTCTAAGAATAATTAATTAATCACTAATTAATTATCATTCTTTGTCAAATTTGACTAAATCCCTTAGGAATAATTAAATAAATCCTTGTTTGTTTATTATTCCTTAACTAATTCATTGAGATAATAAATAAATCATTTATTTATTTATTATTTCTAAATAAAAGCTTAAATATTTTTTCCCTCCTAACCAAATATAATAAAATATTACAAGTGGTTATTCCAAGAATGGGATCAATAATATTTTAATATTGCTCATTATTCGAGGATAAATCAATATTTTGTTATAAATAGAAGGGGTTTCCATTCATTATTCACTTTTGATTATTTTCATTGTTTCACTCACTGTTGTAACTCTGATTATTTTTATTGCCGCACACCATATTTTTGCTGGGTTTACACGTTATAGAGGAGAGAGACTCTAGACAAGCTGAATATGTTTGAGGATAGCCAAGAACCCATCCCATAGAGGGGGACTAGTAACATTTATTTGTTCCCCTCACAGGTGTTATAATAAAACTGTTCTTTGTATATCTAGTTTCCATTGGATGATTGGAGTTATTACTCTTTATTTTTGTTGTTTAACTATGATTCTGGCAGAGATCAATTCTTTGGTAAGGTTTTGCTTCTATCGATTGTTGTAGATCTACAATGTTTAGCAACCATTTATATTGTTTAGATTGTTTGTCAACCACAATCTTAAGTGGGTTCTTTTCGTACATCTTTGAGAAGAAATCACTACAACAAAATTGGCAACTCCACTGGGTTTATACTTCAGATCCAGAAACCTGGGTGACCTTCGGTTTTCAACTTAGGGTTTCTTGTTTTTTCAATAATCTTAATGTTTCCTAGTTTTTTAACCCTAGATCTATAAAATTTCTGACTTCTGCAAGCTTTCTGGTCTTTTCTGCAGGTCACAGGAACCAGCCACGATAAAGGCGACACATTTTTTCAAGATTTTATGACTGAGATCCATGGAATGGAAATCACACTTTTTGGCCCAAAAAGTGCGATCTCAAGGATAGAGTGCACTTATCAGCCCAAAAAGTGTGATCCCTACTAGAAAACAGGTCAGTACCTGCGATTTATGGGTTTTAGGATTTTTCCCATATCTATTTCTGGGTCTTGCAGAGAGCTATTTGATGGGTTGTTTGACCTCTGTCTCATCCTAGTTATGCCTTGATCTACTTTGATTTACTCATTGAAGTTGAATTTAGCCTCCCTAAGGCTTGTAGTACACTTCCACCTTTATATGAGGAGTTTAACTCAGTGAGTAGTCTGAGTTTCTATAGTGCTTTCAGCTAGATTTTCTAGATCTGTACCCTTCTATTTTAGATCTGTAAATATAGGTTGCCACCATCCATAGTTTCACATTTAAACTTGTTTGGTCATTGGCCTTAGGGTCCCATTGGTTGCCCTAGGTGTTTCACCCATTTCCGTATCTTTTTGCAGCGATCTTCCTCTCTGGTATTTTGTTGTTGCTGCACCATTTCTAGCACCTTAGTGTCACTTGATCCCAGTCACATCGACAATTAGATCTCTTGACCATTTTAGTGTATTTCCCATTGATTTAGCCACCAACCAACGCAGTGTTTGAAAACCCAGTTTGGGTGGGGTTTAGTTAATTATTTTCCTGTTCATTTTCTGTTGTTAATTTTAGGTTATTTTCAGTAAGATTTTTCCTTTTTTTACAAACACGATTTTGGCTTAATCAATAAATACACTTGCACACACAAGCACACCTTAAGCTAAGTGCATTTGGTTTACACTGCCAAGCCAAGACTTAAGATAATAAATTTATTTCCCCTCATTGAGACAAAGGCATATTGTTGTTCTACCTTCACCATTTCCATGTCATGTGTGTCTTACCACCATTGCGCTGTTGAGAATAGCAACAAGAAATTTTAAAAATAGCATTAAAAATATTCCAATTTTAGTTTGTCCTTGAATTAAAATTCGAATTTAGTCTCACCAGCTACTTGGAAAATAATTAATTAATTCATCTTGAGTTAATTAGTTGGAGAAATTCAAGCTAGAAGTCTTTGTGAAGTCATGAAACAATTATCCCTTTGATTGAGGAAGTCATCCCTTAATTAAGGAGATAAGGATGAGTTGTATTTGAGTTGTAATTAGTTTGCTCAGTTAATTGAGTTAAGTCCAATTAGATTAATTCCAAACTGTTTGTGGAACTGATTGTGAGTTCAGTCAATTAATGCATGCATGCACGAAACTAGTGTACTCCAGATAACTGAATATTCTCTCATAAATAACTCATGCATGTCAGTTCAAACAAAGACCAAGTTGAGATTAAAGACAGGGACATTATACTATCAGTTAGAGGAATTTTCCTATAAATGAAACTCATCCATGCAGAAGGAACAAGGTTCCTTGAGGATTGCATAGTTTTACAGGGTGTGAGATTAGTGTGACTGATCAGTGTTACACTTGGTAATAGTAGGATCACCCAGGAGAAATAGCACAAGGAAATAGGAGGCTTGGAGGGTAGAGGAGAAGGTTTGTGAGAAGCCTTGTTTGCCTGTAAGCATCTAGGAAGATTTTACTGAGAGTTGGCTAGTTGTGGGAGCTAAGGCTTTCCCAGACTATTCTTCTATGTTTCATGTGTGATTGATTCTTCTTCTCTGTTATATGTGTTCTGCTTGATCTTTCTCAAATCGATTAAGCTTCCACAAGCTTGATAGTAGAAGTAGATCAAGTATTTTGCTTTAGTTACATTGCATTATTAGGTGATCCACAGTGACAATTTCTACATGGTATCGGAGCAAAGGTGATCGAAGCTGTGAACAGTATATTGAGAAAGGAAATTTGAAGTTTGAAGATCGAGATTGAAGGTACAAATCGAATTCATCTCATACTTAAGGTTGGTCAACGGTGTTCTATGGCTTGAGACTCGAGTATGCCTTGGATGGCAGCTCGAATTACATAGCATGGAAACATCACGTGGAAGCGGTATTAGAAGACAATGGCCTGAAGGATTTCATTGATCAAGAAACCCCCAAGCTAGTTGTAGCTAATGGGCAAAAGTTGGATGAATGGAAGAAGTGTGTGGCGAGGGTGAGATAGATCATCCTTGAGGGAGTTCGAGACCATATTGTCTCGAGTCTCCATGGGAAGGAGACTCCATCTTCAATGTGGAAGACATTGAAGGACCTATATCAGAACAACAACGACCAGAGGAAGCTAGCACTGAAGGACTAGCTTCGGAAAATCAAGTGTGAAAATGGTGACACTATTTCTACATATCTAAAAAATCTCACCACTTGTAGAGATGAGCTTTGAAGTGTAGGAATAACAACAGCTGATGATGATATGGTGAGTCTTGCTCTCCTCGATCTTCCTAAGAGCTGGCATAGCTACCAGGACTTAATGAATGGAAGAGAGAAACTGTTGGATTGGGAACGACTGTGGATGGATCTCATGTAGGAGGAGATCAGGAGGAACACACGAGATGGTTCTTCATCCAAGGATGATGAAGAAAATCTGGCCTTAGCGAGTGAGGCAAGGAAAGGGAAGGAGAAAGATTCTCATCCAAAATTGAATTCTTCTCATGGAGGGAGGAAGGTTGAAAAGTCTAAAGTGAGATGCTTTAATTATCATGAGATGGGTCATTATGCAACTAATTTCCCATCAAAGAAGTCCAATAAGGGATCCTTGGAAGGATTTGAATATTGGCCTCTTAGTTTGAATTGGATTTCACCCTCATCGCATGCATGGTGTCTTAGATGATGGGTTGTGGTTGGTTTCTTAATAGTGGATCCTCATTCCACATGATTGGTGATAAAAGTTTATTCGGTTCCTTGGAGGAAAAAGACCTCAAGATACTCATAGAGATGGGTGACGATGAAAGGTATAGTGTTTCAGGAGTGGGCGCAATTACTTTTCAGAGGGATCATGGAGCTTCTATCACCTTGACAGATGTGAAGTATGTGCCTGGACTAAAGAAGAACTTGGTATTGATTGCGATGTTGCAGGGCAAAGGCTATGATGTTGTCTTCAATAAGGGAAAGGTTTTCCTTTGACACGCCACCATGGGGTAGGTGAAACAGATCAGTTCATGGGTACAGAACCTGTATGCTCTTGAGGTTTCAAGATGCATGCACAACCTTGAGGAGCAAGGCCAATGTTAGAGACTTGGTGGTTGAGAGAGAGATTAAGTCACCTCTCAACATGCAACACCATAAGAAGTCTCAGACAATTGTGGAGGAGCCACAATTGAAGAAGTCACCAGAGGGATCAAATGCAGCCATACCTCCAGGTGTGAGTTGGGGCGATGTGAAGTGATAGTCCCATGAAGGCTAAAATAGGGGCACGATCCTTATTGGGCATGGAATCCCCCACACAACATGTTTTGGGGCTCAAAGCCCAACTTTTGAGTACTATTGTTGTAAAGACTCCGCGAATTGCGGGCGTAGAGTGCAAATTGTATGTTAGAGTCATAGGGTTGTCCGCCCTAAGTTTTGAAGGTAGTGTCGGCCTACCCATGGTCCGCGGACCATGGGATTGTATAAATAAAGAGAGTCTCTAAGTTGTAAAGAGAAATTAGAGATACATATAGGACCGAATGGAGTCTAGCTGATAGAAAGCATAGAGTAAATGTCTAAGTGCTTTGGGTCATAGTAGTAGGAAGAGGCTTTGCAGCTGAGTGCACAGAGGCCTAGTAGAGTCCACAATTGAGTGCGCGGACCCCTGCAACTGAGTGTGTAGGGCAGAGTCAAGTCTGTAACCAAGCACGAAGAATAATAAAGAGAAGTTTGATTTCAAATCTTGTGAATCTGTTCTTGTGCTATTTCCTGTTTAAATATATTGTTTTCTTTAATGCACGCACTTATATGAATGTTGAACACTGTTAAATATAACTAGAAACATATTGATAAGTTGTGTGATTGACTAATATTGGGTTAAAAGTAAGGAATTGGGTAATAACCCGAATCATGCCTCGAGAAAGGTTGCGCGAAGGCAACATTGCAGGCTCCGAGGTACTGGTCGATGCGTGTAACAATGTGTGCACAGGGTAAATCTGTGGACCACTGAAAATCATGAGACATATCTAGGGTGTGGAAACCTAGCTCTAGGACCCTCCCAGACTACTTTGGGTGAAACCTTAGTTCGCGCTCCACGGACTGTTGTCAAAAGGGCCAGTAGTACCGGGATTTATTTGGCTAAATCACCTCTGAACCTAGGTCAGTCCCCTACAAGCCAACAAATGGTTCCATTGCTAGGACCGAGATCTGCATAAGGGATGTCTGATGTCATGTCATTGGAATGCAACAAAGAAAGAAATTAAAGGGTGGTTGTACAAGAAGATTCACAAGTTCACGGTGCAGGAAAACAATAATCCGCGAGTATCTAAGGAATAGTGGCTGGAGTGCTACTTATATATGGAAATTCATGAAATTTTCTTTGCATCTTTTCCTTCTGAGCTGTATGAGTGGATCATGAAGCTAGTAGATAGCTAGGGAAGGTGCATACTCGATAAGCCAATTGCGTGGACTCCAGAATTAGTGCGCAAATTATAAGCATCAAAAGATAAGATCGAGCGAATTGTGGATCATTGGCTCGATTGAATTATAGGAGGATTTATCACTGAGTTCCCGGTAGATACGACCGTCAACTATAGTGAGGCAAAAAAACGCTTCCTCAAAGGACCGCGAGGTAAGTATATTAAATATTTGAACACTTGGATTAAGATGCTATTGTGTGAATGGCGGGTTATGCAAATAAATTAATGTTTGGGACTACACGAAGTGGGAAGAGCTATAGAAACGGAGGTAGTGAAGAATTCGAAACTAGTCCCTTAATTTCATCCTCATGGGAAAGTGAGGAAGAGCTCATGAAAGTTTCTCCGAGAAGCGTGGTCAGTCTGATAAGGTAGCAAATTCCGTGCTTACCACCTCCACCTACACTGCCACCCGTCTCACCAACTTCACCTCTATATCCATCCACCCCATCTCCACCACTAGCATAGTTTATTATGGCGAGTGTGATCAAACTGTCCGTATTCAGAGGAGTAGAGAATGAAGATATGGACGAATTCTGGTTTGTGGTAAGGGCAGTACGGGAAGCACAAGGAGTTGTGGATGACAATATAAATTAGGCTACACTGGTAAGCGTGTTGCAGGATAGCGCATTAACATGGTACATTAAGCATTCTAATGACCATCCAAACATAGGAATCGCAGAAATCTAGGCCATGCTGAACAAGGAATTTAGCAGGCCAAAGTTGGAGACATAATCAATTATTTGGTTTAAGGAGATCACGATGCTCCCAAGCGAGAACCCCTGGGATCTAGATCAGAGACTGAACAGTATGATTCGTGAAGCCAACATGACTTTAACAGATGGACAACACCGTGCATGGTTTGTAGTGTCATTAACACCGCATTGAAGGATGACGGTGTCACAATAAAAGCTTTCCACCCAAGCCGAAGCCTTGGAGATGGCAATGAGATTGCATGAGACCCCTATACAAGATCCTAGTCTGGGAGTCCAACAAATCCATGCACAACTACAAAATTTGTGTTTGGAAATGCAAAATTTGAAATAGGAGAGGACACCTCGGCTAGAGGTGCACGAGGTATGGGGCATAAAATGCAAAGCCCAAGGGCATGAAAAGGACCACTGTCTAGTTTTCGTGAATTACTTGGCGGGAGGAGGGCCGATGCCATTAAGACATTAAGCACAACACGACCAAGTGCGGTGCCTGCACTATGGCGTGCGATTTTCCAGATAGGAGGAAAACACACTATGGATAATTGTCATCTATTGCAAAAGTATATGCAGATGTCCCAGTAATTGTTTTGTAATTTCTGTAGGTCGGTAGGCCATGATGAAAGCATTTGTAGAAGCTACAAACTAATGATTTATTAGACTCCTGCCTACAGGGTATAGACCGAAACGTGAGCCCTCAATCCAAATGCAAGAATGGTGCGCACTGGATTTCAGGGGCGTGGATGAAGTCGAGGTGGAATGGGACTAGGAAGGGGTCGCAGATAACTAATTTGTTACAATTGCGTAAGGCCAGGACACTATGCCCATGCTTGCATGAATATGATGAGAACATCATGTTTGTACTGTACTCAGTTTGATCATGAGGTAGAAGACTACCTTACATTGATAGAGAGGCTGCGTGAAAAAGGGGTACTCTAGCCTCCCCCGACTTAGAATTTTCAAATGATGAGGTCTGAGCTGCGCGAAGAAGACCCAAATGTAAACATAGTGCTCAGAAGTGGTATCACCACCGGAGATGATTAAGGTAAGTATCTAGAAGAAAGTACATGGGTTCATGAGGCTCCTACAAAGGAACCTGAATTTGATTTGGAGTGTGCGAAGGAGACGTTCATGGAAGCTAAGAAGAGCTTCACGGAGGCCTCCACTTCAGGTAGTAAGGATCGAATAGAGCCAGAGATGGAATCTTCAATGCTCACTACCTTTCTGGAGACATGCATGAAACTGCTACGTGACAGCAAGGCTGTAAAAAGACTACAAGAACTTATCACTAGGTACGTGGGGTCAGGAGAACCACACATGGTCTGGAAACTTGGAAAGCATGTATTGTGCACAGGAAGGGAAATGAGATTAACTGTGCAAATGGGAGAGTATGAAATGGATTAGGTAATTCTAGATCTAGGATTAGACGCGAATGTACTGCCGAAACAAACATAGGAACGCATGGGCAGACCCACACTACAACGGTCTCCTATCCAATTACGAACGGTGAACCAATAGAAGATCTTACCCATGGGAAGGTTACAAGGAGTAACGATGGATATTGAAGGTGTGAGCGCACTGGCGGATTTTGAAGTGATAGAGATTGTCGATGATAGTAATCCCTATCCTACGCTACTAGGAATAGACTGGCCCACTGATATGAATGGAGTAATTAATTTGAAGAAGCGCAAAATGGTTTTTGAGAAAAAGTCACTACGCGTAGTGGTGCCTTTAGACCCTGCGGAAGGAGTGCGCTACATATAGCCAATGCACGACGATGAGAGTGACGACGAGCTAGACTATATCTACAAAATAACCACTTGGGAATAGGATTGGTGAATCCTACAGTGGATGGTCGGATTTAGTGGGAGCGCAAAAGCTCTTGCACATCAGATTCGGATGAGGAAACAGAACGATGGCAGAACCAGTTACACGAGGTAACTGCGCTCAATTGCAACATGATGGTAAGATCACTGCACTGCGTGAAAATAGAGGCAAGGGATCTGCCTATGTATGATGGGGTGACAGCAGTGGATGAATTCCTGAACAAATTTGAAAGCGCACTGCCAGAACAACAACGGTTCGATTCTCTGAAATGGGCACTTTGCGCGACACCCACAAGGTGGTGGGGTACACATTAGAGAAGTTTTGAGGACTGGAGCAGATGCAATAGAATGATGCACCTACGATTTGGAAAACCCTAACTATGGATGAAAGCCAGTTACGAGGACTAAAACAACTTGTGCACCCACCTTTCCCGATGGGTACATACATATCACATACAGCTCGCACAAGCGCACACCACTTCTAGAATAGAGAATCATAACAAAACACAGCAGCAGGAAAGGAAAAGTGTTCCAAAGATTATCCACGGAGAAGCATTCGACAGGGTGTGTGAAGTGCTAAACAGGGTTCACCAGGTGAGATGCACTGACTGGGACCTATGCATACTTGCCATGCTATGGGCTTACAGGACAACGTGCAAGAAACTGATGAGACAAACACCTTTCTAGTTAGTTTATGGTGTGGAAGCTGTCATGCTGATGGAATATATCATACATAGTCTACGAATAGCAGCACTCATAGGGATGACAGACCGCAAAGCTCTAAAGGCTCGCACAATTAGAAGAACTCGAGGAAGAAAATTTTTTGGCTGGATTTCATCAGTAGGTACAAAAGCAACATGAAAAATCCTAGCACGACCGCCATATCAAGTTGCACACCTTCAAGGTAAATGACTTAGTGCTACTGTATGATAATAAGTTTGAAAAATTTCTGGGAAAATTCAGAATTCACTGGCTGGGACCATACATGGTTAAGGAGGTCACAGACAGAGGCGCGGTCCAGCTAGTCAAACTAAATGGAGAACCCTTCCCAGGCAAAGTAAATGGCAACCACTTGAAGCCCTACACGGGTCGGCTGGCTACCTGACTAACCAGCCAAAGCACAGTCTTCGTGACTCGAGGAGTCGGACAAGGGTGTAGGACTATAACAATACGCAGTAGATGCCGGTACATTTGTAAGGACACAATTTAGACACAGAGGAATGAATGCAGCAGGTCTGGCAGGTAGTAGCTCAATGTGCTGCCGACATTCAAATAGTTCAGGAACAGTTGGAGGGACTCCGCACCAATATCACCGTGCCAACAGAGTGACTCAAGGGCGAGTCACAATGTTTGTTTTGGGGGCCTGTTGGGCAAGGAATCCCCCCCACAGCATGTTTTGGGGCTCAAAGCCCAAGTTTTGAGTACTATTATTGTAAAGACTCCGTGAATTGCAGGTGCAAAGCGCAAATTATATGATAGATTCATAGGGTTTTCCACCCTAAGTTTTGAAGGTAGTGTTGGCTTACCCATGGTCGACTAACCATGGGATTGTATAAATAGAGTGAGGATCTAATTTGTAAATAGAAATTATAGATACATAGAGGACTGAACGGAGTCTAGATGATAGCAAGCATAGAGTAAAGGTCTAAGTCCTTTGGGTCGTAGTAGTAGGAAGAGGCTCTGAAGCTGAGTGCACAGAAGCCTAGTAGAGTTAACTAAGTGTGCGGACCTCTGCAGCTGAGTGCGCAGGGCGGAGTCGAGTCTGTAACCAAGGAGGAAGAATAGTAAAGAGAAGTTTGATTTCAAATCTTGTGAATCTGTTCTTGTGCTATTTCCTATTTAAATATATTGTTTTCTTTATCACACGGATTTATATGAATGCTAAACATATTAAATATAACTAGACACATACTAATAAGCTAGGTGATCGACTAATATTGGGTTAACAGTAAGGAATTGGGTAATAACCTGAATCGCGCCTCGAGCAAGGCTGCGCGAAGGCAACATCGTAGGCTACGAGGTACTGGTAGATGCACGTAGCAACGTGCACACAGGGTAAATCTGCAGACCACTGAAAATCATTAGACATCTCTAGGGTGTGGAAAACTAGTTCTAGCACCCTCCCAAACTACTTCGGGTGAGACCTTAGTCTGTGATTCGCAGACTGCTGCTGAAAGGGCCAGTAGTACCGGGATTTGTTTGGCTAAATCACCTATGAACCCGAGTTAGGCCCCTACAAGCCAACAATTCTTGATGTACCTAGCGTGTTTGATTAGACCTTGCTACAGGAGCCCTGACGAGGAGTAGCAGGACTAGCTGAGTGGGTAGAGATAGATGCAGATGGAGCAGTAGAGGGAGCTTCAGCATAAGAGGGTGTTTCTAGCCCAATAGGGAGGTCAGTTGGGAGATCAGTTACTTACTTCTTAGTAACTGAGTTACAGTGCAGCAGTGGGAAGCACGATGCAACATGATGAGAGGAGGTGCAGTGTGAATGCAGTGCTGTGAGAAAGGACCAAAAACAACACAGATGCAGCGGGAGGAATCAGTGGGATTGATGTAGTCAGAGATCAAAGCGACAGAGGCTAGAGCAGTCAGATACTGAAGAGTGTAAAGAAGGGTTGACAACAGTGCAAAAAGGCCGAGTCAGCAGAGGCATAGAGTTTTTAGTCGACAAAGGCAATTATAGTCAGAGACTTTGATGATAGATTCATCATACTAATTTAGGTTGGATATTTTTTGATTTTGGAGTTGCTGGAGCAATAACACTAGAGAGAAGTGTTGCATGTAGAACATTCCAAAGGTTCAAGATCGGGATTGAGTTGAATTCCTTTCTTATTGAGAGGGAGTGTTGAGAATAACAACAAGAAATGATAAAAATAGAAATGCTAAAAATAACATTCAGAATATTCCAAATTTAATTTGTCCTTGAATTAAAATTCGAATTTAGTCTAACCAGATGCTTGGAAAATAATTAATTAATTCATCTTGAGTTAATTAGTTGGAGAAATTCAAGCTAGAAGTCTTTGTGAAGTCATGCAACCATTATCCCTTTGATTGAGGAATTTATCCCTTAATTAAGGAGATAAAGATGAGTTGTATTTGAGTTGTAATTAGTTAGCTCAGATAACTGAGTTAAGTCTAGTTAGACTAGATAGTTTGTGGAACTGATTGTGAGTTTAGTCAGTTAATGCATGCATGCATGAAACTAGTGTACTCCAGATAACTGAATATTCTCTCATAAATAACTCATGCATGTCAATCTAGTCAAAGACCTAGGTAAGATTAAAGACAGGGACACTGTACTATTAGTTGGAGGAATTTTCCTATAAAGGAAACTCATCCATGCAGAAGGAACAAGGTTCCTTGAGGATTACACATTTTTACAAGGTGTGAGATCAGTGTGAGTGATCAATATTACACTTTGTAATATGTTGTGGCTAGAAACAACCCCCCTTCTTATTTAGTATAATTCCTAATACTAAATAAGTGGGGACCCTTAGCAAAAAATTTAAAAATCAAAATAATGTTTAAATTTCCTTTTTCGAATAAAATTACCATCATAAGCTTAGGAAGCCCCCTTGAAAATTCATAAAAATCTAAGTTTTATGATGAAGTAAGACGCAAATCTTTCCTTAGGAATATCACATTGCAAAAAAGAACACCTTACAAGCCAAACTCCAAAATTATGAGATTGCGATATGCGATAATATTGCATCGCATGCAGCAAACACAATTTACATTGAAAATTTTTAATTTTCCGATATGTGATGACGCTGATCGCAAATTGCATTTCTCAGAAAACAAGTTAACAATGTTTATCATATATAACGTTTCTGCGATCTGCGATATTGCGATATTGCGATCTCGCGATACAGCGACAATGCGATAATGTGATGTAACGAGTAGTCAACTTTTCGATGTTATGATTTTGCGATGTTATCATTTCGTGATGTTGCGATCTACAATATTGCGAAGTAAATCATAAAATCACTTCATCGCAGATCTTTCGAGCTTGTTATTCAAGAAAAGTATTTTCCATAAGCTAACACCTGGTTATGCGCTTTAATGCTATAAATGAATTAGTTGCCAGTTATTAATGGAATATGGGTTTGTGCTTATCGAAAAAATCATCTCATGTAAGGTGGTATACTTGATGTGTCTTCGGCATTTAAAACTTTCCCATCACCCTTCCTTGTCATTCATTTTCACTTCACTTGTGAATTGCAAGAACAAAGAACAGAGGACAATACGAGAAATACGTAGGTTAAAATGGGAAAGAAAAGCAAAGCCCCGAGCTCTGAGGAAAAGGAAATGGCACCCTTATATATAGACACGGCCTGTAACAAAGATGCGGGAATCGCTACGTGGGAAGGCATGTATAATCTGCTCAAAGAGGAGAATCCCAGAGTAATGGAAGTAGCTACTACCGCGGGCTCAAATGGTTCTTCTGAAGCATCCCTTACAGAGCTAGCTTGCTCATTCTTGCACCAGATAGCAGCAAGGCCCAGAATTCTCCCATACACGGACATGGTAAAGTGGATACTGGACAGTGTAGATATCAGAAACAGACAGTTTAAGACTCAAGGTCAAGAGTTCACGGAATTATCATTTTTACAAGTTTTGAACTTTATATCCGCTGGAAGGAAAAAGTGCAAAGGGTGAAAAATGCATCATGGATATCCGGATCAAGAAACGAAGGCAGTTTCCAAGGCGCCATCGTTGAGATAATTTTTTTGAAAAGGCAAGCTGCTAATTGATCAGTCACCTGCAAGCTCCGAAAATTGTAAGAAAGCGATGAGACAGGCAGATTGGAAACAGAAGGCCCAAGAAAAGGCACAAGCAATCCAAGGGTTAACCAAGTTGAACTGGGATTATTACTGGGCATACTTGGTAAAGCCACACAGCCAGTGGATGACTCTTAAGTGCATCATCAATTCGGCCGAAAAGATAGTGCTAGCTCTTGTCAATTCTATTTTCTCAGCTCAACTAAAATCGGAAGTCGGCCAGCCGACTCTTCTCAAACAAATGCTGCATGCATGCGATTTCAAGGATCAAATACAGAAGTAGCTTAATTTTAGATTCAATTTTAGTTTAATTTTGTTTTATTTTCCTGAAAAGAGGACGGTCATTTAAACCACATCCTATATTTTGGTAATAATTTATTTTTTAGATTTAGTTAGTAGTATTTAAACCCTTCTCATGCATTTAGAGAAGGGTCTTGAAATTTATCAAAAACGTATCCCCAGAACATGCACTTATGTACCCTCTATGGAGGTTTTGATGAATGAATGGAACAGGATTTATTGATATTTGCATTTGATATCTGCTATTGACGTTGCACTTTTGTACTCTAAGTAGATATTTGATCAAGAAGAGATAAATCGTTATCACTTGAAGCTCATGAGTAGGACTAGTTATAAATGATATTTCTATCTCTTAACTATTTCTGCCTTTTGTTAGAGTGATTTTTAGTTCAGTTATTTATATATTGATGTATGAATGCCTGAGTTATCATTTGGCACTGTATGGTGATAGCTATTTATTTATGCTTAGTGTATGAATAGCTTATTATGCGATATGTTTTTCACAACTGTTTCGTCTAACTTTTTATACGAAGTGGTTCATCTTTATTGAATTCTTTTCTCATAACAGCTAAATGACATTTATTACCAGTTTTTGTTTAAAATCATTTTAGATCACATACAGGAAAAATTACACCCCAGGTTAGTGTAGATCTAGATATTTCTGCTTATTAGAATATAATTTCCTTATTATTAGATTAGAATTAGAGTAGAAGTATTCCATTTAGAAACTGTTAGAAAAAGAAATATCCATCTTTCTCACACACACACATAAATTGGGAAACTGGTCCCATATCCTCAGTCGGACCCGCTATACCAAATGGAAAAGGAGATGCCAACCAAGGTCCGGACCGGGCGGGTATCCCCCTTGTTGTAGACCCAATTTTTGGGGCTTCAACATATTTGGCGATAGAAGGAGGGCCCCGAATTTTGAATGGAAAGCAAATCCAAATCTAAATACCATTCTGAGAGTAAATCGCCCTCACCATCTCCCTCGACTTCTCCATTGCATTCAAAAACCTTATGTCCAGAGTTAGAAGTCACTGGAGCAATAGTTGCTGCTACAAACCCTGATATTTCAAAACAATCTACTATTGAACCTCCTGAAGTTGAATCTTTGATTCACAAACTTCAGTGATTTTCTATATCTCCTCAAAAATCTAATAAATCTCAAGGCAGCGTGACTTCGCAATATAACCCTGCTCATCCTCTTACCAGGTTAAAGAGTGAAAAGTTTGGTGTTCAGCCAACTGAATTACCTCTACCTACTAGGAACAGAGCAAGGAAGTCTCCTAAAGGATCTGATAGCGAGAATTTTTCATCATCGTCATCCATCTCAACCTCTTCATTGCAAAGTCAACCATCCACTCCTGCACTTTAGATCATTGTCCATCAGCCTATTGCAACTTCCTCAACTCCTTCTCAACCATCTGGAGTCATAATATCCTCATCTTCTCAACCACAGGGATCATCTTCTGCACTTTCCTCTATTAGTATTTCAGCAATGGCCCAATCTCCATGGAATAACCTAGGGGCAGTCTAAATGCCTGCACCCTTGAGTTAGTTACTGGCCCATCCTGAAAAATGGTTGCCTAAGTTTAACCCTGAGGTAGGCATGCTAGTGGAAGAGCATATAAATAACTTTATGTTATCTATAAATCTCAATGGAGTTGTTAATGAGGATGCTGTTGTTCGACTTTTCCCTTATACTTTGCAAGGAACAACCAGATCATGGTATTTCTCGTTACCTTCTGGATCTATCACTAGTTGGGACATCTTCCAAGAACAATTCCTGACCAAGTTTGGTGATGACAGATCTACAGCGACACTGATCAATGACTTGTCTAATCTTAGGGCCAAGTCAAGAGAACCTATCAAATATTTCAATTTACGTTTCAATAAAATTTTAAATAAAATTCCTACTGCTTCTCAGCCTAGTGAATAAGTGCAAAGTGAATGGTACATTACTGCGTTACCATCAAACTTAGCAATCTTTGTTGATAGGGCTAACAAAAAAACCTTAGTTGAAAATATGAAAGAAGGAATAGCAGTAGAGAAACGTATTACGACCCTAGAAAAGAAAAATGCGATAGAAGAATGAAAATATAAGAAGGTCTCTTTCAAAGAAGATCCCAAGAAAAAACAACCAAAAGATCCATTCGATTTAGAAGGATTACAAAAAGTTTTGAAGACCTTGTCTAACGAAATGGTCGACATCAAGAAACAAGTGGCGGAAACTTCTTCTAAAAAGCCATACAAGCCTTTTAAAAGAAATCCTTCAACTGATTCCAAACCCCCTAACGCTATATCAAATGCTGAGTCAGAAGAAGAAGAAGAAGAAAACACTACTGAAGAACATACCGATGAAGAAGAAGTTGTAGAGTTACAAGGTATGTGGGATTTCATCCTCGCAAATGAAGAGGATCAATAGGCATTCCTAGTCAGCACTCGCAGCAAAAATCAACTTGATCCTCCTCAACCTACACCTAAGCCAAAGAGCGCAAGCTCAATGTCTAAGGATAAAGTCGTAGCTAAGAAAACATCACCTAAATCGACTCAAACCAGCCCAGTCCAAACAGACACATCTACTCCATCTAAAATGCTAATTGTTTTCAATGAAATGGAGTATAATATCATAGAAGACATGAAAAAGACTAGGGCCAATATTACTCTTTTTGAATTGAGCAAATTAAAACACTAGCAGAAAGTACTTTTGAAAGAATTACATGTTGTGCCAGTTGCACCTTTACGAGCTGCTGTAATCTCTCAAGCTTCCCATGATATGGGAAGACCTCCAACTAATGCGATGAATAAATTTGATTCAAACTATATTGTGTTAATTGGAGCAAGATCGAGATCGCATACTCGCCCATTTCTCCTTACTTATGAAATTTTCAATAAAAATGTGCATAATTGCTTAGTGGATTCTGGAGCTTCATTGAATATTTTACCAAGATCAATTTGTGCAAAATTGAACGTTCAACCACAGAAATCCATTGTACACATAGTCCAATTAGATCGATCGCAAGTCGAGGTGATTGGCGAATTAAATCAGTTCACCATAAGGCTATCATCCAACCCAAAGGTATGTCAAGTTATCGACATTTTAGTTGTTGATATTCTTGAATTTTATGGCTTAATTCTTAGGAGAGATTGGTCAAAAAAACTTCATGGATACTTTGCAACTAACTGGTCGCACATGTGGCTGCCTTATAATGGTAAACCAAACCAAATAAAAGTTGAGCGTGAACGACATCAGAAATACATAGTAACAGAACTCGAGGGAGAAAATGAACCAGTAGCATACAATTCTAACATCATAGGAAACTATTCAATAGATTCTTTCTTAGGAAATTTTAATGCTCACACTTCACCTTACTTAGAACATTCTGTTTTATCTCAAGTAGAAAAATTTTCTCAAACAGATAAGTCTAAATGCATTAATTTTATAGATAGTCCTGTAAATAAATCTTTGTTTTGGAAACTATTTTTTGATGGTTCTAAGTCTAACGAAGGAGCAGGAGTAGGATGCATGTTAGTAAGCCCAGGGGGAGATAAAATCATGCTAACTTGCAGACTCAAATTTGAGTGCACCAACAATACCGCAGAATACAAAGCTCTAGTCCAAGGCTTGTACAAGGCAATTGGATTAGACGTCAAATACCTGTAAGTTTTCGGAGATTCTGAAATTGTAATAAGACAGGTAAGTAATACTATACATTGTTTATCAGGTCATTTAAAGCATTATCAATATTTAGTTCAAGATCTGACTGAACATTTTATAGCGTTTAATATTTCCTCAATTCCCAGACTCCAAAATGCTAGTGCAGACCTCTTAGCCAACATAGCTTCCAAGCTCATTCCTTCAAAAGATTTTAGCCCTAACCGATTTTCAATTGAGTTAATTTTTAGACCATCTATTCTTGATAACATTACCAATTGGAGGATTTTCAATGACGATCCTGATATCGTGAGTTTTCTCACATCTGAAGGATCCTACACCAATCAAATAATTGATGAAGACTAGCATGACCAACAATTGCAACAAGATAGTACTAACAATGCTATACCTAAATCAGTGGTCAGATTAGAAGACCTTTATGATTTGAAAGATTGATTCAAAAGATATACCAATTCAAAACTCCAAAGTTAAACTTTGAATTATGAATTAGTAAATCTAGGAACTGATGCCAAACCACAGAATATCAACCTAAGCCTTGGCCTAGCCCCTAAAGAGAAAATAGCATATATTTGTCTCTTGAAACAATACAAAAGTGTCTTTGCCTGGAATTATGATGAACTCAAAAAATTTGACACCTCCATCATCCAACATACTATCCCAATGATCGATAACGAAAAACCTGTCCAACAAAAGTTGAGAAAGATCCATCAAAATTTAGAAAATCAGATCAAAATTGAACTCAATAAGTTATTGAAAGCCAATTTCCCATTAGACATTCTAAATGGGTATCCAATATGGTACCTGTTAGAAAGAAAAATGGAGATATCAGAATCTGCATTGACTTTCGAAACCTTAACAAGGCCTGCCAAAAGGATAATTTTCCTTTACCTCCTATGGAACAAATATTGTAGGCAGTTGCGGGCTCAGAATTAATGTCATTCTTGGATGGATTCTCAGGATACAACCAAGTGCTGGTACATCCCGACGATCAATTAAAAATGACTTTCAGAACTAAGTGGGGCACATACGCATATCAAAAGATTCCATTTGGTTTGATAAACGCGGGTGCCACATTTCAGAGAACCATGGACATTGCATTCAAAGGGTTAGTTAATAAGTCAGTGGTAATCTATTTGGATGACATTACTGTTTATTCCAAGAAATGAAACAACCATCTCAAGGGTTTAATTCAGATCTTCCAACGTTGTTTAAGGTATGGGATTTCTCTTAACCCGAAAAAATCCATTTTCGCATTGAGTAAAGGAAAGCTTCTAGGATTCATTGTGTCAAAAGCTGGAATTCACATCGATCCTGATAGAATCAAGGAAATTTCCGCAGTTCCCCTAACTCACGACAAAGAAACCATGCAATATTTCCTTGGCCAGATTAACTTTGTAAAGAGATTTGTTCCAGACTTTTCAAGAATCGTATCTCCTTTACAAGCCATGATTAAAAATAGCACAAACTTTAAATGGGGCCAAGATGAACATGAGGCATTCAATCTGATCAAACAAGAAATTTTCAATGCTCCATCTTTAGCAACTCCAAATTTTTCCGATCCTTTAATTTTGTACACATTTGCCTCGGATAAATCATATGCTGCGATACTCACACAAGCAAATCAAGAAAAGGCGGAAGCCCCAATTGCTTTTTTTAGTTCTAATTTACAAGGTGCTGAATTGAATTATTCAAATGTGGAGAAACAAGCTTATGCTGTTTTCAAAGCAATTAAATATTTCAGACCTTTTTTACTCAAAACACATGCCAATACCATAGTATCGTTTCCAGCAGTGAGAATCTTCTAGTACAGAGGGATGTGGGTGACACAATGGCAAATTGGGTTACTACCTTACAAGAATACGACGTAGAAATCAAACCAGCAAATATTATAAAAGTTCAAGGCTTTTGCAAACTGCTGGCAGGAGCGTCGCTAATGCCCGAAAATCCATCTGAAGAGGTACAAGTGGACGAGGTAAGCCTAAACGATGCTGAGTCATTATATGCTGATATTATTTATTATCTAAAAACTGGATACGCTCCTTCAAACCTCTATCATACCAAGAAAAGAGCTCTAAGATTAAAATCCAAACAATATCAACTCGTAAATGATGTTCTTTTTAGAATAAATTATGATTCTTTTCTTCTTAGATGTCTTGAGAAAACTGAAGCTAAAAAAGTCTTGCAGGAACTCCATGATGGGCCAGCAGGAAAACACTACGCTGGAGACACAACTGCTCACAAAATTTTACGCGCAGGCTATTACTAGCCCACATTATTCAAATACGCACACAACTACGTAAGGAAATGTGAGACAAAAGAAACCATCCTTGCCACTGCAACCAGTTACCATCAAACATCCTTTTGATCAGTGGGGATTGGACATAATAGGTGAGATCATTCCTCACTCTTCTAAACAACATAGATACATCCTCACAGCGACATATTACTTTACTAAATGGGTAGAGGCAGTTCCACTCAAGACGGCTAATGCTGAAAACATCATTGAATTCATAGATCAGTTCATAATCATCAAGTTTGGATTGCCTTCCGCTTTAATGTTTGATAATGCAGCATACTTTTCTGGAAATGCAATGACTGAATTTGCACTCAAAAGGGGTTTCAAGCTTAAATACTCGGCTAATTATTATCCACAAGGGAATGGGTTAGCTGAATCTACAAATAAGAACTTAATTAGAATCATTAAGCGAACCATTAACCAAAATCATAAAAATTGGAATAAGTCTTTAATATATGCTTTATGGGCAGATCAAATAACGCAGAAAGCTTCTATCAATACTTATCCCTTTAACTTAGTTTATGGGAAAGAAGTAGTTCTTCCAAGACATCTGGAAATTCCCTCTTTAGCCTTGGTTCAATACATTGATGAAGCACCAACTTCTTCTTTACAACTTAGGCAATTGGAGTTGATTAAATTAGAAGAAAAATGAGAACGGGCTAAAATAACTCACGCTAATCATCAAGCATTAGTAAAATCCTCTTTTTATTCCAATATGATATCCAGAAAATATTTTCAAATGGGAGATCTAGTTTTAAAATGGGACAAGGCTCATGAGGAAAAGGGAAAACATACAAAATTTCAAATAATGTGGCTTGGTCCTTTCCAGATCATAGAAGTCATAGGTCCATCTACCTTCATGTTACAAGATTTAACAGGGAAAAGAGATTATCTACCTGTTAATGGTAAGATTCTTAAGAAATATTTTCCATAGAAGAATATTATTCTATTTTTGTAGAGTAGTTGTTTTTCTTTTCATAATAAAACCAGTTGTGAATGGTTACAATAGGAATTTATGAAAAAGACACCAATTCTCTTTCGAATTTTGATATTTCGCTTGTATAAATAGCAAATCCTTTGGAAAATTGATCTTTATTATTGAAAGATACAGTTAAAAACTCTAGCCTAGATATGATACTAGTTTCAACTTCATAAAATTTGATGAAAATAACATTTAGTGAGAAATTGTTTTATATCAGTGCAATGAAAGGTATCAATAACAAAATAAAGATTCTCTGTAGAACAGCTATTTCCAAAAACTCGATTATTGTCGTCCAGAGCTATCTTAAGGAAACAATGACTTCCTCCCTACTAAGGAAATCACAACTTTCAGAGGAACAATCCAAGGATACACTTTATCTTAAAGAGTAAGAGGTCTCATCACGAGCCGGATTATCATGATCATAGATGTTATAACTTGCTGACTTTGCCAATACTGCATATCACAACAGGGAAATAACTTGAGATTGCTAAAATCAAAAGACAAGGGGTCTCATCACGAGCCAGCTTGTTCAGCAAAGTTATAAATTAGCGAATGACTGTGTCATGAATTGGCTATCAAACCAAGACATTGCTCTTTAAGAATAAAAGAAAATCAATAAAATAAGTGTGGATGTGAATTCTTCTTTGGAAATTGTAGGTTTCTTTAAGTAGGATACATGATGATTGCTGGGTAACAGGTAACCCTGTCGAGGCTATAAACGCCTGCTGGCAGCAGAGGCTCTACCTACGACAAATGAGCATATTTAAAACTGGTTAGAGAGAAGACTTTGTTTTATCTTTACTAGCCAAGTAATGACTTATGTAAATACAAGGACTAGCTTGAGGCAGCAAATAATCAAAGTTGAAAATAGTTGAAACAAAATGTCATTGACAGGTTAAAGTATAATGTACTTTATCTTTCTATAATAAAATTTAACTTTCTGGAAAATTTTCTGTTTTGGAAGTTTTGAAAATTCAAAAAGCAGCAGAGATAACTGGTTCTTCCAAGTGAATCGCCAATTGTTGTGGCCAGCAACAACCCCCCTTCTTATTTAGTATAATTCCTAATACTAAATAAGTGGGGACCCTTAGCAAAAAATTTAAAAATCAAAGTAGTGTTTAAATTTCCTTTTTCGAATAAAATTACCATCATAAGCTTAGGAAGCCCCCTTGAAAATTCATAAAAATCTAAGTATTATGATAAGGTAAGACGCAAATCTTTCCTTAGGAATATTGCATCACAAGAAATAACACCTTACAAGCAGAACTCCAAAATTATGAGATTGTGATACGCGATAATATTGCATCACATGCAGCAAATACAATTTACATCGAAAAATTTTAATTTGCTGATATGCGATGGCGTCGATCGCAAATCACATTTCGTAGAAAACAACTTAACAAAGTTTATCATATATAACGTTTCTACGATCTGCGATATTGCGATATTGTGATCTCGCGATACAGCGATAATGTGATAATGCGATGTAACGAGCAGTCAACTTTGCGATGTTACGATTTTGTGATGTTATCATTTCGCGATGTTGCGATCTACGATATTGCGAAGCAAATTGCAAAATCGCTTCATCGCAGATCTTTCGGGCTCGTTATTCAAGAAAAGTATTTTCCATAAGCTGACACCTGGTTATGCGCTTTAATGCTAATAAATGAATTAGTTGCCAATTATTAATGGAATATGGGTTCATGCTTATCGAAAAAATCATCTCACGTAAGGTGGTATACTTGATGTGTCTGTGGCATTTAAAACTTTCCCATCACCCTTCCTTGTCATTCATTTTCACTTCACTTGTGAATTGCAGGAACAGAGAACAGAGGACGATACAGAGCAATACACAGGTTAAAATGGGAAAGAAAATCAAATCCCCAAGCTCTGAGGAAAAGGAAATGGCGCCCTTATATACAGACACGGTTTGTAACAGAGACGCAGGAATTGCTACATGGGAAGGCATGTATAATCTGCTCGAAGAGGAGAATCCCAGAGTAATGGAAGTAGTTGCTACCGCAGGCTTAAATGGTTCTTCTGAAGCATCCCTTACAGAGCTAGCTTGCTCATTCTTGCACTGGATAGCAGCAAGGCCCAAAATTCTCCCATACACGGACATGGTAAAGTGGATACTGGACAACACAGATATCAGAAACAGACAGTTTAAGACTCAAGGTCAAGAGTTCACGGAATTATCATTTTTACAAATTTTGAACTTTATATCCGCTGGAAGGAAAACGCACAAAAGGCGAAAAATGCATCAAGGAAATCTAGATCAAGAAATGGAGGCAGTTTCCGATGCACGATTAGCGCCTAGCACTAATCGCGCATCGCTGAGATTTTTTTTTTGAAAAGGCAAGATGCTAATTGCCCAGTCACCTGCAAGCTCCGAAAATTGTAAGAAAGCGATGAGACAGGCAGATTGGAAATAGAAGGCCCAAGAAAAGGCACAAGCAATCCAAGGGTTAACCAAGTTGAACTAGGATTATTACTGGGCATACTTGGTAAAGCCACACTACCAGTGGATGACTCTTAAGTGCATCATCAATTCGGCCGAAAAGATAGCGCCATCTCTCGTCGATTCTGTTTTCTCACCTCAGCTAAAATCGGAAGTCAGCCAACCGACTCTTCTCAAACAGATGGTGCATGCATGCGATTTCAAGGACCAAATACAGAAGTAGTTTAATTTTATATTCAATTTTAGTTTAATTTTTTTTTATTTTCCTGAAAAGATGACGGTCATTTAAACCGCATCCTATATTTTTGTAATAATTTATTTTTAGATTTAGTTAGTAGTATTTAAACCCTTCTCATGCATTTAGAGAAGGGTCCTGAAATTTATCAAAAACTTATCCCCAGAACATGCACTTCTGTACCCTCTATGGAGGTTTTGATGAATGAATGGAACAGGATTTATTGATATTTTCATTTGATATCTACTACTGATGTTGCACTTTTGTACTCTTAGTAGATATTTGATCAAGAAGAGATAAATCGTTATCACTTGAAGCTCATGAGTAGGACTAGTTATAAATGGTAGTTCTATCTCTTAACTATTTCTACCTTGTGTTAGAGTGATTTTCAGTTCAGTTATTTATATATTGATGTATGAATGCCTGAGTTGTCATTTGGCACTTTTGTCCAGTGATAACTATTTATTTATGCTTAGTGTATGAATAGCTTATTATGCAATATGTTTTTTCGCAATTGTTTTGTCTAACTTTTTATACGAAGTGGTTCATCTTTATTGAATTCTTTTCTTATAACAGTTGAATGATCTTTATCACCAGTTATTGTTTGAAATCATTTTAGATCGCATACAGGAAAAATTACACCCCGGTTTAGTGTAGATCTAGATATTTCTGCTTATTATAATATAATTTCCTTATTATTAGATTAGAATTAGAGTAGAAGTATTCCATTTAGAAACTGTTAGAAATAGAAATATACATCTTTCTCACACACACACATAAATTGGGAAACTATTCCCATATCCCCAGTCGGACCCGCTATACCAAACGGAAAAGGAGCTGCCAACCAAGGTCCGGACCGGGTGGGTATCCCCCTTGTTGTAGACCCGATTTTCGGGGCTTCAACATAATAGTAGGTTCACCCAGGAGAAACAGTGCAAGGAAATAGGAGGCTTGGAGGGCAAAGGAGAAGGTTTGTGAGAAGCCTTGTTTCCCCGTAAGCATCCAGAAGGATTGTAATGAGAGGTAGCTAGCTGTGGGAGCTAAGGTTTTGTGTAATCTTGATGTATTTCCACCTTGTATGATAATACAAATAGCGGGGTTTTTTAGCTGAGGCTTTCCCAGAGTATTCTGCTGTGTTTCATGTGTGATTGATTCTTCTTCTCTGTTATATGTGTTCTGCTTGATCTTACTCAAATCAATTAAGCTTCCGCAATTTTTATAGTAGAAGTAGATCAAGTATTTTACTTTAGTTACATTGCATTATCAGTTGATCTATAGTGAGAATTTATACATGGTATTAGAAAAAGGTGATCAAAGCTGTGAATAGTATACTAAGAATTGAAATTTGAAGTTTGAAGTTTGGGATTGATGGAACAAATAGAATTCATCTCATACTTCATGTTGGAAAATGGCGTTCTATGGCTTGAGACTTGAGTATGCTTTGGATGGTAGCTTGAATTACATAGCATGGAAAGATCTCGTGGAAGCGGTATTAGAAGACAAATGTTTGAAGGATTTCATTGATCAAGAAACCCCCAAGTTAGCTGCAACTAATGCACAAGAGTTGCCTTAATGGAAGAAGTGTGTGGTGAGGGTGAGATGGATCATCCTTGAGGGAGTTCGAGATCATATTTTCTTGAGTCTCGATGGGAAGGAGACTCCGTTTTCAATGTGGAAGACATTTAAGGACCTATATCAGAATAACAATGACCAGAGGAAGCTGGCACTGAAGGACAAGCTTCGGAAAATCAAGTGTGAAAAGAGCGACACTATTTCTACATATTTGAACAAGCTCACCACCTACAGAGATGAGATTCGAAGTGTAGGAATAACGACAGCCAATGATGATATGGTCAGTCTTTCTCTCCTCGGTCTTCCTAAGAGCTGGCATAGCTACCAGGACTCAATGAATGGAAGAGAGAAACTGCCAGATTGGGAATGACTATGGTCGGATCTCATGCAGGAGGAGATCAGGAGGAACACGTGAGATGGTTCTTCATCCAAGGAGGATGAAGAAAATCTGGCCTTAGCAAGTAAGGCAAGGAAAGGGAAGGAGAAAGATTCTCATCCCAAATCCAATTCTTCTCATGGAGGGAAGAAGGTTGACAAGTCTAAAGTGAGATACTTTAATTGTCACGAGATGGGTCATTATGCGACTAATTTCCCATCAAAGAAGTCCAAGAAGGGATCCTCGGAAGGATCTAAAGGTGAGGCATTGGCCTTTCAGTTCGAATTGGATTTCACCCTCATCACATGCATGGTGTCTTCGATGACGGGTTGTGGTTGGTTTCTTGATAGTGGAGCCTCATTCCACATGACTGGTGATAAAAGTTTATTTAGTACCCTAGAGGAGAAAGACCTCAAGATACTCATAGAGATGGTTGACGATGAAAGGTATAATGTTTTAGGAGTGGGCAAGGTTACTTTTAAGAGGGAGCATGGAGCTTCTATCACCTTGAAAGATGTGAAGTATGTGCCTGGACTGAAGAAGAACTTGGTATCGATCACGATGTTGGAGGGTAAAGGCTATGATGTTGTCATCAGTAAGGGAAAGGTTTTCCTGAGACACATCACCATGAGACAGGTGAAATAGATCGGTTCATGAGTACAAAACCTTTATGTTCTTGAGGTTCAAGATGCATGCAAAGCCTTGAGGAGCAAGGCCAATGCTGGAGACGTGGTGGTTGAGAGGGAGATTAAATTACTTCTCAACATGCAGCGCTAGAAGAAGTCTTAGATAATTGTGGAGGAGCCATAATTGAAGAAGTCAGCAGAGGGATCACATGCGGCTATACTTGTAGGTTTGAGGTGGGGGAAAGTGAAGTGATTGTCCCATGAAGGCTGAAATAGGGGCAGGATCCTTGAGGTACCCAACCTCTTTTATTAGACCTTTCTATGGGATCCTCGACAAGGAGTAGTAGGACTAACTGAGTGGGTAGAGACAGATGCGGATGGAGTGGCAGAGGGAGCTTCAACATCAGAGGGTGTTTCTAGCCCAACATGGAGGTTAGTTGGAAGATCAGTTACTTACTTCTCAGTAACTGAGTTGCAGTGCAACAATGGGAAGCATGATGCAACATGATGAGAGGAGGTGTAGTGTGGATATAGTGTTGGGAGAAAGGACCAGAAGCAGCACAGATGCAGCGGGAGGAATCAGTGGGATTGATTCAGTCAGAGATAAAAGTAACCAAGGCTAGAGCAGTCAAATACTAAAGAGCGCAGAGAGGGATTGACAATAGTGCAGAAAAGCTGAGTTAGCAGAGGCACAAAGTTTTCAGTTGACAAAGGCATTAGCAGTTAGAGACTTTGACGGCAGATGCATCATATTGATTCAGGTTGGATATTTTTTGTTTCTGGAGTTGTTGTAGCAACAACACTAGAGAGAAGTGTTGCATGCAGAAAATTCCAAAGGTTCAGGATTAGGATCAAGTTGAATTCTTTTCTTATTAAGAGGGAGTGTTGAGAATAGCAATAAGAAATGCTAAAAATAACATTCAGAATATTCCAATTTTAATTTGTCCTTGAATTAAAATTCGAATTTAGTCTCACCAGCTACTTGGAAAATAATTAATTAATTCATCTTGAGTTAATTAGTTGGAGAAATTCAAGCTAGAAGTCTTTGTGAAGTCATGTAACAATTATCCCTTTGATTGAGGAAGTTATCCCTTAATTAAAGAGATAAGGATGAGTTTTATTTGAGTTGTAATTATCTAGCTCAGTTAACTGAGTTAAGTCCAATTAGATTAATTCTAAACAATTTGTGGCACTGATTGTGAGTTCAGTCAGTTAATGTATGCATGCATGAAACTAGTGTACTCCAGATAACTGAATATTCTCTCATAAGTAACTCACGCATGTCAGTTCAGACAAAGAACCAATTGAGATTGAAGACAGGGATATTATACTATCTATTGGAGGAATTTTCTTATAAAGGAAACTCATCCATGCAGAAGGAACAAGGTGTTGGGTTGTGTTATATTCTTTCCATGACTAGCCCATGTAATTAACTGGTGGGTTAAAGTGGGGGTGGATCCCCCTTTCATTACATCGATTGCACAACGGTGGGGTCACAGGGGGTTTGAGGGGTGCAGGTAATCCCACCTATGGTTTTGTGCATGAGTTTCCCACATATTTTTGGACACGATGGTTTTCGGTCCATGGTTTTGGACGCGATGGTTTTCGATCCATGGTATTGGATGCTTCAGCATGTATAAATATGTATTGTAACATTGAAAGGAACATAATGAAAAATCAAGCTAGTAGTCTCAGTTTTTGGATCCAGGGGAAAATCTCTGTGTATATGTGTTTTATGTGTTATGCTCTTGCATTGTTTATTTTATGTGTTTTCGAATTCATATGTAGGTAATTTCTGTATAGGGTTAAAACCCACATTTGGTATCAGAGCTGTTTTGGCTTCAAGGGGATGCCTTTGTTGCTGAGGGGTTTTGCTTGGGCCTGTGGTAGACCCTATTCAGTGGGAGATTTGCAAGATTGATTCTGGTGGTGAAAGAAGATGGCGAGCAGTGGAAATATAGAGATTGAGAAATTTAATGGTCAGAGTTTTGAGTTGTGGACACTCAAGATGGAGGATCTATTGGTGGATAAAGATCTGTGGATCATGGTAGATACAGGTACTAAATCAACGGGAGTGTCCGGTGAAGAATGGAAGAAGTTGGATTGGAAGGAAAAGAGCACAATATGATTGTGTGTCTCAGATTCAGTACTGCTAAATGTATCAAGTGAAGCTACAATGAAGTCTTTGTGGGACAAGTTAGGGACTTTGTACTAATCTAAGTCTCTAGTGAATAAATTTCTCCTATGGAAAAGGTTGTATAACCTGAGGATGAAAGATGGAGACTTGGTGACAGAGCATCTGAATGCATTTAATAATGTGGTAAGTCAGTTAGCAACTGTTGATATTAAAATTTTAGATGGAGATAAGTGCATCAGTTTGTTGTGTTCTCTACCAGATTTTTGGGATAGTCTGGTTATTGCAATAGGTAGCAATGAAACTGCCTTGTAGTTTGATGAAATAGTCTCATCCCTGCTGACAGAGGAGATGAGACAGAAAAATATGGAGAGCCACAATGGTGATGCCTTGTCTGTACAAGGATGGTCCCAAAACATAAACAAAAATAATTCATCGAGTGGGAGATCTAAATCTAGAGGGAGATCTAAATCTCCAGGAAAACCTGTAAAGGTGGTGTGCTGGAAATGCGGAAAGGAAGGGCACTACAAAAGGGACTGTAAATCTAAAGCTCCTGATAAAGGAAAGGGATTTGATGATGCTCCTTCTGCAGAGGCAAAAACCACCTCAGATGAAGGTGGGTATGTGTACTTGGCTTCTTCAACTGCACATGTAGATCATGAGGCATGGTTGATTGACTCAGGTGCATCCTTTCACTTCACTCCCCATAGAGAGTGGTTTTGCGAGTATGAGAAATATGATGGTGGTGATGTCTTCTTAGGGGATGATAGGAAGGCTAGAATCATTGGTCATGGAAAAGTAAAGTTGAAGTTGCAAGGTGGAAGGGTTAAAACACTTCCGGGTCTTTTGTATATTCCTACATTGGCTAGAAATCTGATTTCTATAAGCAAGTTGGATGATGCAGGTGTAAAAAAAATGTTCGAGAAGGATACCAACAAGATGGTTTGGGGAGAACTAGTATTGATGCGGGGAGTTCGGATTGGAACTCTGTACAAGCTGCAAGGTAGCACGGTTGTTAATGGGTGCAATAGTTATGTGGTTCTTGAAAGTGCAGCAGAAAATCTAGTGGTCTCTAGAGAGAAGACCATGTTGTGGCATCAAAGGCTTGGACATATTGGAGAGAAGGGCCTTCGAATACTTCATGGTAAAGGTATGGTAGAAGGTATGAGTAATAGCTCTCTAGATTTTGATTTCTGTGAAAATTGTGTATATGGGAAGCAGAATCGGGTGAGGTTCCTCTCTGGTGGTAAGAGGGCGAAACATATATTAGAGCTTGTGCATAGTGATGTGTGTGGACTTGTGAAGGTTCCATCACTGGGTAAGTCTGTGTACTATGTATCATTTATAGATGACTTCTCAAGGAGTACATGTATATATTCCCTTAAGAAGAAATCTGAAGTCTTTGATAGGTTTAAAGAATTCAAGGCCCTGGTGGAAAACCAGATAGAGAAGAAGATAAAGGTGTTGAGGATAGATAATGGTGGAGAGTTTTGCAGTAAGGAATTTGAAGAATTCGGTAGGAAGTGTGGTATAGCATGACAGAAGACTACTCCATATACACCTCAACAAAATGGAGTTACAGAAAGAATGAACAAGACTTTGATGGAAAGGGCAAGAAGCATGCTCAATGGTGCCAGGTTAGGACAAGAATTCTGGGCAGAGGCAGTGGAGACAACATGTTACCTGGTCAACAGATCACCTTCATCAATGTTGGAGGATAAAACTCCACAAGAGGTATGGACTGGTAAGGAACCCTCTCTTTCACATCTAAGGGTATTCGGATGTGATGCATATGTACATGTTCCAAAGGAGAAATGAACCAAGTTTGATAGTAAATCTAAAAAGTGCATCTTTATTAGGTATAAGGATGGCTTAAAGGGTTATAAGCTTTGGAACCCAGTAACAAGGAAGGTTGTGTATAGCCAAGATGTGGTGTTTAGAGAGGTGAAATATGTTATTAAACATGAAGTCCAACCAAAGGAACCTGAGAAGATAGAGTTTGAGCTAAAGGAGGAAGAATCAGACTCTACAGTAGAGGAGGAATCAGAAGATAATGAGCCACAAACTCTGGTTGTGAGAAGATCAGTTCGAAAAAGAAGGTAGCTAGAAAGGTATAGTCCATCAAATTATACATGTATGCTTATATGTTGGATGGAATCTACACTTTCTATGCTTTCACTGGTGTGAAATGGAGTTGGACCCCTCAAGAGAAGTTTCTTGTCTATTTTCATTATATATTGTTTTCACAAGTCAATTTGAGAGGAGTATATACAAGACTACCCAAGAATTTCTTTGTAGTTTTATATCAGATGATCTTTGAGACAAAAACCCCTTGCATGATAAATCAAGTGAAGGAGTGTTGGCTTGATGGGCTGTGACCCAAGTTTAGCATTAGTCAGCCAAGAAAATCCCTATACTATTGTCCCTTTTGGCATCAGTTCGCAGAGCGTGGATCGAAGTCTCACCCGAAGCAGTATGGGGGGATGCAGGAACCAAGTTTATGTACCCTGAGATGGTTGTGATGTTGATTTTATACCTTAAACCCTTCCTTCGTGCAGATCGATAAGCCTTTAGCGCTTATCAATGTACTTTCTCTTTCGTCTCTTAGAACCTCCGCGAAGGTATATGATCGTCCTTCGCACAACCCTAACCAGTGGCTCAGGTACTTACGCACCTTTGTTACTACATTATTGTATGATTTCTTGAAGTATCTTAAGTGTTCACCAAATTTACCATGCAATTAAGATTATATTTGCGTAAACATATAACCCTTTTTGCATTCATATAACAGATAAAAACATATACATTCGCACATCAAATTAGCATTATAACATAAACCTATAACTTAACATAACATAATTACATGCGATTCACAGAAGAAAAATACACAGTAATTTCAGAATACTTCTCTTTATTGGTGATTCAGATCTCCAATACAGACTCTATCTTCCTTACGCACACAGCTGTAGGGGTTTGTGCACTCAGCTATGAACTTATGCCCTAGGCCTCTGTGCACTCAGCTGCAAAGCCTCTTCCTATGCTAAGACTCTCACTCTTACCTCTTCACATACTCTTCAAACACTTCTACTTAACTTACTTCTTCCTTAGACTCCTCTAAGTCTTCCTTTTTATACAATCCCATGGTCTACACACCAAGGGCAGATCTCTAAAACCGACACAATCTATCTAGACTAAGGGTGGAAAACCCTTTTTGACTCTTGATATCCTTGCACTCCGCAGCCACAAAATGCAGGGAATTTACATTTCTTTATACAAAATTCAGGCCTTATGCCCCAAAACTTGGGCTTTTAACCCCAAAATTGACCCCCAGGGGACCCGTTCCCAACAAGCCCCCAACACAAACATGGTGACTAGCCCTCGAGTAACTCTGCTGGCACCAAGATCTTGTCGTGAAGAAATCCCAGCTCGACCCTAAAAACTACTACCTCGGCAATGCACTGTGTTTCTGCCTACTTCATTTCCTCGACCAACTTCTCTATCACTGGCCTTGCTCTATCTGGCTTAATCTTCTGTTGATTCTCCTACAAACTGGTTGGATTTCCTTCAATAGTGGCCTTTATCAAGTAGGCCTCGTCCAACCAAGGCTTAAAGCGAGTCTTCAGCACAGCTTCCTTGTGTTGAGTTGCATCTACCTACTCTTTCAATGCCTTGGCCTCCTGTAGCTTGGCTAACCTCCATGTGACGACGACAATGCATGTTGTCTATTTGACTTCGTCATAGCACTGTTGCAGCTCCCTCACTTCTATTTCCAGCCATTGTATAATAGGATCTTCTTGCAAGTAGGTGACTACCTCGAGCGACTGCTTGAAAAGCATGGTATGGTCCTTCACTGCTCTCTCTACTACTGCTACTGCGTCTTTCACAGCGGTCTCACGCTACTCTTTGATCTCTGGCAAAGTCAAAGGATCAGCCTTCAACTACAACTCTGCAATTTTGAGGTTCAACTACAGCTGAACCTTTGCCAATTCAGTTCATGCGCCGTGCACTCCAGCAGTGAGTTTTCGAACCCTTACATCTATTGGCTCAGCCTCAGGAATGCCTAGCTCCGGGACAGTCTTGCATGCCTCAGACACGACTGTCGCAATGCTGGTTCTTATCTAGGCATTGTTGACCTTCTATTCACTGATCACCTACAATGCATGTTGTTCACGGGCCCAAAGTTTTGCGATCACACTGTCCTGTAAAAGGTGAAGCACCTCATTGGGAAGGACGGCTAGGTTGAGTCCAACTCTCTTGAGGGTACTCACAGCAGTTCTATCAACTTTAGTCTCTCTTGTCAGTGCTTCATCCAGCAACACTATTGCTTGGGTATCTCTTGCGTGCAGAATCCCTGTGGCTTTTGAGGTGCCGGGCACCAAGCTGGTTGACACCGCGCTGGTCTGTATCTGTGATGCATAGATCTACAGCTTACGTAGACCCATCTGTATACTACCCAACACCTACTTTTGTTGCTACTCAAACTACTACAACAGTTCTACAGTGGCATCCCACACCATATCACCTATGTCATTTAAGTCCCCCTCTGTTAGGGTGATCAAGTCTAGATACGTCTTGCTAGCCTTGGACTTCTTCCGCGGCCCTACTTTCTCTGGATCTCTAGTGCTCTTGGTCCAGAACAGAGTCGTCTCCAGGTCTACTCCTCTCTACTCTATCTGATCATCTTCTTCCTTTGTCTCTAGGGAAGGCGACTTCTGACTGACGCGCGACAGTGCACTCTGCCTTGGCCATGTCATCAACCTCCTTTTTCCTCTTCGTAGCCAACTATTCCATATTCATCTTGGCTTCTTCCTTCTTCTGCTATGCGATGGTCTTGCTAGATCGCGTTGTCAAGTTCATAGAATTGCGCCAATCTGACGGCCAGCAGTCGAGGACTACTACATTTGCATAATCTATGGCCAAGTATGGCAGGTTGTGCCATTTTTGCTTAGGGTACTTCCGCGCCCGTATTGAGACATGGTCGAAGTTAGCCTTGAATTCTGCGTACTCTTGCAACTTTTCAAAATTTGTGGGTGTTAGTCGCGGCTTGCGGTTGATGGCCATATAGATGCTCATCTCGATCAAGATCCATAAGATCTTGTTGTCCTTTATCCACTGAGGATCCTTCGTTGCCCATAGTGAAGAAATCTTCGTTGCCTCTGGTAGGTCCGGCGCGACCGGAGGAAACTAGCTATCATGCAACTAGCACTATGAATAGCAATAGCCATGCATAGTCGAAAGTCTTATTGTGATCTTGTGCCTCATGGTAGTTCACAAGGAACTCACCACAGAGGTAGTGCACCCAATTAAATTGAACTCCCTCTATGCACTGGGCCACCAAAGCTATCACTGGTGCTAGGACTTAATCTATGCGACACTTCTGCATGAACTTCCTTGCCAAGATTTGCATCACAACCTTGACCACGAGGTCAGACATACTCGAAATGGCATAACCACATGACTTCTTTACGAGCTTGAACTTTTCCTTCATCACCTCGGCAAGCGCGTGCTCGCCGACCTTTTCGCCAAATGCCATGGCTGGATTTTCTCCTGTGTACGGCAGCCACGTGATCCTATGGATCAACATGTAATTGATGGGTATCAGATCCTCCAGCCACAAAGACCCATCGTGCACCAACCACATTAGATGCTTTAACACTACCATCGTGAAAATTGTGTGGTTGTAATGCGGCACCCATAGCAAGTTTAGTAGGCTTGCCTTTTCCACGCTTTTCAGCCACTTCCTCAGCTCCAAAGTAGTCACTCTAGTATTTTTGGAAGACATAATACATAAGTTGGTCTGTCGCTAAATGAGGGAAGTGCTCCATGTTAGCTAAGTCCTAGTCTTCCAACTTCAAAAGGGATACACGCCCCAAGTGCGGTCCCTCAAAGATAATTTGGTTTGGTAGGAGGGGGGTGTGCAGGGTGACCTTATTCTCATCAATATCTTTGGGCACCTTCTTCTTGCCCCTACACAGAGGAATGTATTTAGGCAACTTAGATATGGGATTTGACCCCTTAATTTCAACGACCTCTATTTCCACTGCAATATCCTCATCATCCATGGGGATTTCTTCAGCCTCTTATTTAGGCTCTAGGTCAATCATTTTGTCTTTTTCTTGCGTGGTGGGTTTTCCTGGCTATGGGTGCTTCCTAGGTGATGCACGCACCAGCGGCTGCATTTTCTACTTGTCCTTCTTTGGTTTTGGACCCTCCTGGGTTGGCGTAGGCGTTGGCCTGGGTGTCCTATGGGATATAGGCACTTATGTCGATACTTACACAAGCGCAACTTTTGGGGCAGCTCCCTCTACTACCATAGCTACCTCTGAAACAACTCCCTCGGCTATCACTGCTTCAATGCTCTTAGCTTCTACGGGCATCAACATGTTGCTATGCAAAAACTCTTGTGTCTCCTTTGGCAACGTCTCAAATACTGCACTTGCTAGCAAAACTTCAAATTTTTCACGGTTCATGTGTGCCTGAGAGGTCAACACCTCAATTCTCAAAATGCCAAGTTTTTCTGCTAGGTAACCCTTTGTAATTTATAGGCATTTTCAAATTCAAATCCAATTGTTCCCCCCAAAATCAGTTCATTAATGCAATATTGGTGGTAGATTTTCAAAGATTTGGTTCATAAATTATGACTTAAATGCTACCCCCCACTCCATTTGGCTGTTTTCTTATCGTCAAATCATGAATAGTGACTTTAACGGTCACTTTCTGGCTATCTTGTGCGGTTTTTCCTTTGGTAGCATAGCTACCTACGTGCTTCTACGGGCTCTATGAAATTTCTTCGTTCTGCGTAGTTCTCCCCTCGCATAGCTCCCCAACCCATGCAGTGTAGTTTATAGTCCCGCGGCTCCATTCAACTTCCTAGAGCGCTAAGACTGTGCTTCAATCGGCTTCCATTCACCTTCCCTGGGAAGGGTTCTCCATTCAATTTGACCATCTGAACTGCTCCACCATTGGTAATCTCCTTGATGACATATGGCCCTAGCCAGTGCATCCTAAATTTCCCCGGGAATTTATGAAATTTACTGTCAAATAACAAGACTAGATCATTTACCTTGAAGGTGTCCAATTTGATGTGCCGATCATGCCATGCCTTTTCGCGCTCCTTTTGAACTTGTTGATGAAATCCAGCTAGAAATCAGTCCTCCTCAAGCTCCACTAGCTACGCGAGCCTCTCTTCTAGGGCTCTGTGATCTGCCATTCCTGTGAGTGCCGCTATGCGTAGACTAGGTACAATGTATTCCATTGGCATCACAGCTTCTACGCCATACACAAGTTTGAAAGGCATTTGCCCAGTCAACTTCTTACAAGTCATTTATAGCACAGTGGGTACGTGCACATCCCAATCATTTCTCTGAGCATTGCAAACCTTCGTTAGCACGCTCTCCAGTATCTTATTGAATGCTTCCACTATCCCATTAGCCTGTGGATGATAAGGCATACTTTTCTGATGATACACCTGAAATTATTTTGTCAATGCGTTGATTGTTTCATTAAGAAAGTGCGTACCATGATCGCTCATCAAGATCTTTGGACATCCAAATATTGTCAACAAATATTCAAAAATAAACTTTGCTACTTTTGCACCTGTACAGTCCTTCACAGGCTGCGCCTCCGCCCACCTGGTCAAGTACTTAGTCATAGTGATGATGTACCATGCACCCGTCTTTGTTCCTTGAGGTTAATTTGGACCCGCAAAGTCAATCGCAAATTTCTCGAATGGTTGTAACGTCACTTGTGGCATCAGAGGCAGTTCATCCCTTCGCGACAGCTTGCCAGTCCTTTGACATGCGTCACATGCCCTATAATATGCTTACGAATCCTTATGCATGGTTGGCCACCACAACCCAACGCGTAGAATCTTCTGCGTTGTTGCTTTCCCTGCATAATGTCTTCCCATGGCTCCTCTGTGAGCCTCAGCAAGGATGTTGCTTCATTCAAAATCAGGCACATAACATTGCAATATTTCGTCTGACCCCATTTTCTATAAGTTCCCTATAATGATAGAAAATTCTGTTGCATGCACTACTAGTGATCCCAAAAATCTTTTCCTCGTGATGCATTAAAGAATTACATATTAAGCTTGCATTTATCCATGAAATTACAAGTGCATAAAAGAAGAGGAAGAGAAGGATATCAAGTCACGCATAGAAGACACCGGATTGATATCGGAGTTCATCCAGGAGGGACTACTTCTCCAGGCCCTACTCAAACTAGTGGGGAGGCCCTGTTTTCATTAGATGGCAAAATAATGAAAATAAATCAAAAGTCAAGATGATGACCTTATACCTCCAAAATTGAAGAAGCCTGAAAATTGTAGATCTTTGATGGAGAAATGGATAGCATTGTTGAGTTCATGGCATCAAGAAATGCTGAAACCATATAAAATTTGTCGAAAACTGACAAAGGGAAAATCTGTCCTCTTGGAGAAATTACTCAGATCATGGTTTCAACCCCCTCTCTACACTGCTCATGGTTCTACCACCTGCAATGGATCTGCCTTGAACTGTATGTGGGCCCTTCTCCCCTCGGTGCACTAAGAAATTACGTTCATTTAAGGTTTGGAGGGTGGATCCACCAAGAAGGCGGTTTGGCACAATGGTAATATTAAGAAATTCGTTTAGGGGGTCAGGTGGTCAAACCCCACCCCTCCCTTTTTTAATACATTATAGTTTTTCGTTTTAAATTGGGTGGCGAGTCCACTATTTTGGTGGCCTGTGCCACTTTTCCACTGGCTTTTGTTGTACGCACGAGAGGTGGAGAGGGCGGCGGGGTTGATGGCTAGCGCCCCCACCTATTTATATCATGTGTTGGGACGGAGGTTACCTAGGGCAGCGGGGTCATGGCCACCCACCCATACTTAATGTTTAATGTGACAAGGTCGGGGAGGGGCCGACGGGAGTTATGGCCTGTTGGCCCAAAAAAAATTGTTTTTATACATAAATAGGCCGGGTCCGGTGGAGGTGGCAGGGGTCATGGCCCACACACACACACACACACACACACACACACACACACATATATATATAAAAGAGTTAGCCATTTTTGAAAATTCATTGTTTTTATACATAAATAGGCTGGGTCCAGTGGAGGTGGCAGGGGTCATGGCCCACCACCTAAATATATGTATATATATATATATATATATATATATATATATATATAGATATATATATATATATATTGTTATATATAAAAGAGTTAGCCATTTTTGAAAATTCACAAAATTGACTGAAGGAGACAATTTAAACAGGCCACAAATTCACCCAGAATATGTCCCAGGTTGGCCGGAATCCGGTGGCTGGATTTTGTCCAAATTGCTGCCTCCTTAAGCCTGCCCAGTGACCCAAGTCAACCCTGAACTTTGACTGCTCCTAACTTTCACATATGGACTCGGTTTGATGAACCGTTCACACCATCACGATCACGGCGACGAGATATTCAACATGAACTTGGTTCGATCACAATCCAAACACTTTTATTTTTTACCCTTCCTATGTCCTCTTGGACTTCTGCGTGTGTCTGGAGCCACCTGGATCAACCCTCCCCACTGAGGAGCTTTTGGACCCCAAAATCATTTACACTTAACACACTATTTGTGTCCTTTTCAATCCACACTTTCAATCACCTGCATGTGAAACTAGTACATTCTTTGCAATCATGCATACCACACATGACTTAACAATCCTTCCTTGCCAAGAGTTTATAGCACACACTCCTTCGAAAAGGATTACATAAAAATTAATCAATACCTCAAATAATAATAAAGAAAGGCAAAAATATCATCGTTGCGTTTTGAAGTGAGAGGGAACACCTCATCACTTTTTACATTTACTTGCAATGTATGATTTACAATGGTGGTCATAACAAGCTACTACCTTAAAAAAACCAACTTAATAAAGAAGACCACTGTGAATGGGGTGGATTCATTTGTTGAACATGTTCACCTTTCGACTCCTCTAGCGATGTTTCCAAAGCATGGAGCATTGGACATGTCGTTTGTTGGTGTCCCTCTTTGTTGCAATGACTACAACAATTTTTCTTTTCTCCAAACTTTCAGGGCTGCCTTGGGGCGCTTTCCCCTGCTATTCCTTTGATAAGTATTCATGCGGCCCTCACTATCGTTGGACTTTGAGGAGGGACTTTCATCGTCTGTCATTGGTTGGTTACTAGCTGTATTGGAGCTTTCTCCCATTTCCTTTCTAGTGTATCCGAGTCCTACACGATGTGGCAATTCCTCGACTTTGACGGGGTTTATGATGCCTTCACCTTTGATGCTGAGGCGATTTCCCTGATACCCCATCTTCTTCAATAGTTTGGATCCAATCCCTATAGTATGTTTTTCAAAAGCAGCGAATTCATCATCATGAAATTCGTATGAAATCGGGGAATTTCTTTTTACCTATGGATAGCAATGTTGTAGCTTTTCCAAAGCCTCATCCTTGACTTGCAACTGGCGTAGTAATATTTGTTTTTCTTCCCATACCTCCTGTAGTAGCCTCCTTAGCTCAACATTCTCTGCTTGGATGTGGTGGTTGATCTCCTCAAGTTCTTGGAGTCCTACTATGGTGAGTTCCCTTTTCGTCATGTCTGTTGAAATCCTTGATTCATTACCGGAATTAGACCCCAAATATATGGGTCCTCTTGCCGTGATCCCAAGGGCTGCAAACATCATTTCATTGCCGGAATTGGACCCCAAGTCAATGTGCTTACCTCGTGAAAATCCCACAGCTGTGACCTTCTCATCTTCCTCTGACTCAGAATCTTGGTTTTGTTGCATGGTGGTGACGACCTTCTGCTTCCCCTTTCTGTCATTCCTTTTAGGTCTGAACTCAAGGTGTAGCTTCCAACGGTTTTCTTTGTCATGTCCCTCTTTCTCACAATGTGTATAAGAGGGTTTTGCTCCCCTTCTCTTGGCTGTTGCGGTTCTCTTTGGGTGGTCATCTCGTTCATGTGTTCCCTTGTTTTCCAGATGAATGGCTTTTACACTAGCCGAGTCAATGGTAGTAGGTTCAAACAATAATAAGGAATGTCTAATGTAACTATGTAATGATCCAATATACTTAGTTACTACTTCAGGTGAGTCGAGTGCAATGCCCAAATTAAGTGCTTGTTTTCTAAACTCCTCGATAAAGCTTTGAACATCCTGACCTCTTCCTTGCCTTAAGTATTTCCAATCCATCAAGGCTTTTTGTTTATAACCCAAGGGATACAATTGTTCTTTTAATGCAGAAATGAAACTAGGCCATGAGGAAAGAATATTACCCACACTCTTACTACTTCGCAATTTTCTCTCCCACCAGACAGGAGCAGTGCCACTCAGCCGAAGAGAGGCCAAATGAATCTTTGCCTCATCCTCTTCGATCTGTTGAATCTTGCAGTAGATCTCAATTTTCCTAACCCAGTTATTAAGCTTTTCTACATTACTTTCACCGTTAATACATTGGAATATCAAATTTGACATCTAATTTAAAGAAAGGCTTCTTAGATGCACCCCTTGAATTTCTATGATGATGGTGATGAGAGGAAGAAGAGCTTTCACTCGTGGAAGGAGAAGGAAGGGGTTCTTCTCCACCATTGCCATGCATTGACCCTTCTTCTTCTGCCTTTTTCCCTTTTGCTTTCCCTAGCCTTGAAAGCAACTGACAGACATTTTCTGCCATTGTATAGAAGGTTTTGCGAAAATTGAGCTCTTCTTCATAACGAGCCTCTTCATCTACCATGTTTATCCTTCGATGTGCACGCCCAGCTTCAAGATCGAAAGACTTTAGTTTCCCTTCACCTCTTCAGAGCCTATTTCTTGTTAGCATACAAACATGCAATTCATATCTACAAAGACCAGCTCTCATACCACTTGATCCCAAAATTCTTTTCCTTGTGATGCATTAAAGAATTACATATTAAGCTTGCATTTGTCCATGAAATTACACGTGCATAATAGAAGAGGAAGAGAAGGATAGCAAGTCATGCATAGACGACACCAGATTGATCTTGGAGTTCGTCCAGGAGGGACTACATCTCTGGGCCCTACTCAAATTAGTGGGGAGGCCCTTCTTTCATTATATGGAAAAATAATGAAAATACATCAAAAGTAAAAATGACGACCTTATACCTCAAAAATTGAAGAAGCCTGAAAATTGTAGAGCTCTGATGGAGAAATGGATAGCACTGTTGAGTTCATGACGTCAAGAAATGTTGAAACCATATAACATTTGTCTAAAACTGACAAAGTGAAAATCTGGCCCCCTGGAGAAATTGCTCAGATCATGATTCTGGCCCCCTCTTTGCACTGCTCATGGTTCTGCCACCTGCAATGGATCTGCCTCGAACTACGTTCGCACCCTTCCCCCACCGACCCACTAAGAAATTAGGTTCATTTAAGGTTTGGAGGGTGGATCCACCAAGAAGGCGGTTTGGCGCAATGGTAATATTAAGCAATTTGTTGAGGAGGGGTTGGGTGGTCAAACCCCACCCCTCCCTTTTTTAATACATTATAGTTTTTTGTTTTAAACTGGGAGGTGGGTCCACTATTTTGGTGGCTTGCACCCTTTTTCTGCTTGCTTTTGTTGTATGCATGGGAGGTGGAGAGGGCAGCGGGGTTGACAGCCTGCGGTCCCACCTATTTATATCATGTGTTAGGACGGAGGTTACCGAGGACAGCGGGGTCATGGCCGCCTGCCCATACTTAATATTTAATGTGACAAGGTTGGGGAGGGGCTAGTGAGGGTTATGGCCCATCGGCCCAAAAAGAAATTGTTTTCATACATAAATAGGCCGAGTCCAGTGGAGGTGGCGAGGGTCATGGCCCGCCACCTAAATATATATATATATATATATATATATATATATATATATATAAGAGTTATACATTTTTGAAAATTCACAAAGTTGACCGAAGGAGACAATTTAAACAAGCCACAAATTCACCCAGAATTTGGCCAAGCTTGGCTGGAATCCGGTGGTTGGATTTTGTCCAAATTGCTGCCTCCTTAAGCCTGCCCAGTCACCCAAGTCAACCTTGAACTTTGACTACTCCTAACTTTCGCATACGGACTCGGTTTAACGAACTGTTTGCACCATCGCGATCAGGACGACGATATATTCAACATGAACCTAGTTCAAGTATAACCCAAACACTTTGATTTTTGACCTTGTCTGGAGCCACCTAGATCAATTAGTTCCTTCTTCTGTTGACTTGTATAACCTTCCGGAGCAGGTCCTGTCGTCAGGAATAGATAATATCTTCAAAGTGATTGTTCGCGACGTGCATCGCAAAGATTTGTGCGTTAGGCAGTCCTTCCTCCAACTTAGTAGGTTCCTCTCCAGTTTCAATGCGTGATAGATGATCAGGTCCCACATTCAGTCATCCTTGCTTCATAATAAATTCAAACTCATACTCTTAGAACAACATCATCCACCTACATATTTTTTCCCCCAACACAGGCTTGTTGACCAGGTACTTCAACACAGAATTATCCATATACATCTTAAAATGTCCACCCAACAAATAATTCTTGAATTGCTAGAGCATGTACACTATAGCTAATCCTTCACACTTAGTCGCGGAATAATTTTTCTCTGCTTTATACAACCTCCTACTTGTGAGTGCTATAGGATGATCCAGTTCTCCCTCACCAACCTATGTCAATACGGCCCCTAGCGCACTACATGATGTGTCCATATGCACATGAAATTCGTTCTTCCAATCCAGGAAGACTAGGATCGACGCAGTGACCATTTTCTATTTCAGCACATCCAAGTTGTTCTGACATTCATCATTCCAACAGAACATAACATCCTTTTTCAATAATTTCTCCATAAGCACAGTGATCTGGGCATAGCTCTTGATGAACTTCCTATAGTATTTGATATGCCCTAGAGTTGCACGCAGTTGTTTCACATTCCTCGGCACCTCCAAGTTGATTATCACCGTGATCTTCGCAGGGTCTACCATTAATCCTTGTCTGCATACCACATGACCTAGTAAGATCCCAAACAGGCCATAAAATAGACACTTCTTCAGATTGAGTGCGATCTAGTACCTCCTACATGTATCTAGCATCAAGTGCAGACTTTCCACATGTTGCTTGACCAATCCAAACACTGTCAAATAGTCAAAGTATACGTCTAGAAATTTATGAATGAATTCTTTGAATTCTGTAATGACTATGCGCGAAAACATCATTGGCGCATTCTTCAACCCAAAAGGCATTATGATGTACTGAAAAAATCCCATTCAGTCACAAAGGTCATCTTGCTTCTATCCTCAGGTGCGATTTTGATCTGGTGGTACCCAGAGAACCTGTCAGTGAAAGAGTATGCTTCTTGGTTTCCTACATTATCCAAGACCTCGTCAGTGAATGGGGTCAAGAAAGGAACATGCACACAAGCATCATTCAATTTCCGGAGATCTATGCATATCCTTATTTCATCCTTTTGTTTCTTTTCCTGAACCACTATTGGGCTTACACAATTAGATTCTTCCACCGGTTCAATAATACCTACCAAGAGCATCTCATCTAACTTAGCGTGGACCCTTTCCTTATACTTAGGATTAAGGTAGTAAGGTCTTTGTTTCACAGGTTTCACGTCTGATTTTAGGGTGATCTTCATGACACCCCGGTCTCCTATTATTCCCTTCAGATCAGAGAACTTTGTGGGGAACAAATCTTGATATTCGCGTAGGAGCTTAGCAACCTTATCTACTATCGCATCGTACCAATATTCACAAATTTCGGCTCCGCCTCTGTGCCAATGTTGACCTATCTAGTTTTCAGCAACGCATGTAGAAATTCTCTACAAATCCTGCTCTGATACGATGTAGAAAATCTGATTGTAGGTTAACTCGATAATGCAATATAAATCAAAGCAGAATATTATAACCTACTTCTACTATCAATTTGCAGAAACTTAAATATTGAGCTGAACAATATAACTAGAAGAAGAATAATCAAATGCACAATACACATGAAAATACTTTGGGGAAAGCCTCCTTAAGCCTACCCAGTCACCCAAGTCAACCTTGAACTTTGACTACTCCTAACTTTCGCATACGGACTCGGTTTAACGAACTGTTTGCACCATCGCGATCAGGACGACGATATATTCAACATGAACCTAGTTCAAGTATAACCCAAACACTTTGATTTTTGACCTTGTCTGGAGCCACCTAGATCAATTAGTTCCTTCTTCTGTTGACTTGTATAACCTTCCGGAGCAGGTCCTGTCGTCAGGAATAGATAATATCTTCAAAGTGATTGTTTGCGACGTGCATCGCAAAGATTTGTGCGTTAGGCAGTCCTTCCTCCAACTTAGTAGGTTCCTCTCCAGTTTCAATGCGTGATAGATGATCAGGTCCCACATTCAGTCATCCTTGCTTCATAATAAATTCAAACTCATACTCTTAGAACAACATCATCCACCTACATATTTTTTCCCCCAACACAGGCTTGTTGACCAGGTACTTCAACACAGAATTATCCATATACATCTTAAAATGTCCACCCAACAAATAATTCTTGAATTGCTAGAGCATGTACACTATAGCTAATCCTTCACACTTAGTCGTGGAATAATTTTTCTCTGCTTTATACAACCTCCTACTTGTGAGTGTTATAGGATGATCCAGTTCTCCCTCACCAACCTATGTCAATACGGCCCCTAGCGCACTACATGATGTGTCCATATGCACATGAAATTCGTTCTTCCAATCCAGGAAGACTAGGATCGGCGCAGTGACCATTTTCTATTTCAGCACATCCAAGTTGTTCTGACATTCATCATTCCAACAGAACATAACATCCTTTTTCAATAATTTCTCCATAAGCACAGTGATCTGGGCATAGCTCTTGATGAACTTCCTATAGTATTTGATATGCCCTAGAGTTGCACGCAGTTGTTTCACATTCCTCGGCACCTCCAAGTTGATTATCACCGTGATCTTCGCAGGGTCTACCATTAATCCTTGTCTGCATACCACATGACCTAGTAAGATCCCAAACAGGCCATAAAATAGACACTTCTTCAGATTGAGTGCGATCTAGTACCTCCTACATGTATCTAGCATCAAGTGCAAACTTTCCACATGTTGCTTGACCAATCCAAACACTGTCAAATAGTCAAAGTATACGTCTAGAAATTTATGAATGAATTCTTTGAATTCTGTAATGACTATGCGCGAAAATATCATTGGCGCATTCTTCAACCCAAAAGGCATTATGATGTACTGAAAAAATCCCATTCAGTCACAAAGGTCATCTTGCTTCTATCCTCAGGTGCGATTTTGATCTGGTGGTACCCAGAGAACCTGTCAGTGAAAGAGTATGCTTCTTGGTTTCCTACATTATCCAAGACCTCGTCAGTGAATGGGATCAAGAAAGGAACATGCACACAAGCATCATTCAATTTCCGGAGATCTATGCATATCCTTATTTCATCCTTTTGTTTCTTTTCCTGAACCACTATTGGGCTTACACAATTAGATTCTTCCACCGGTTCAATAATACCTACCAAGAGCATCTCATCTAACTTAGCGTGGACCCTTTCCTTATACTTAGGATTAAGGTAGTAAGGTCTTTGTTTCACAGGTTTCACGTCTGATTTTAGGGTGATCTTCATGACACCCCGGTCTCTTATTATTCCCTTCAGATCAGAGAACTTTGTGGGGAACAAATCTTGATATTCGCGTAGGAGCTTAGCAACCTTATCTACTATCGCATCGTACCAATATTCACAAATTTCGGCTCCGCCTCTGTGCCAATGTTGACCTATCTAGTTTTCAGCAACGCATGTAGAAATTCTCTACAAATCCTGCTCTGATACGATGTAGAAAATCTGATTGTAGGTTAACTCGATAATGCAATATAAATCAAAGCAGAATATTATAACCTACTTCTACTATCAATTTGCAGAAACTTAAATATTGAGCTGAACAATATAACTAGAAGAAGAATAATCAAATGCACAATACACATGAAAATACTTTGGGGAAAGCCTCCGCTAAAAACCCCACTATTTGTATTATCATACAAGGTGGAAATACATAAGAATTATACAAAGCCTTATCTCTCATAGCTAGCCAGCTCTCAGTACAATCCTCACAGATGCTCACAGGAAATCCTAGCTTCCCTCAAGCCTTCCTCTCTTCCCTCCAAGCTCCTATTTCCTTGTATTGTTCCTTTGGGATGATCTCCTTCAACCAAGTGGAGCACTCTAATCTCATAGACTTTCAAAACTGCACAATTCATTAAGGAATTGATTCCTTTTGCATGCATGAGTTTTCTTTATAGGAAAACACATGCAACTGATAGTACACTATCCTTGTCTTTAATCTCAACTAGGTCTTTCTCACAATAGACATGAATGAGTTTCTGATGAGTTAATATTCAATTAACTGGAGTACACTAGTTGAGTTCATGCATGCATCAACTAACTGTTAACTATCTATTAGCTCCTCAAATAGTTTGGAACTAATTCAACTAGACTTAACTCAGTAAATTGAGTTAACTAATTACAATTCAAATATAACTCAATCTTGTCTCCTTAATTTAAGGCTTATCTCCTCAATTTAAGGGATAAATCTTGCATGACTTCAGAAAGACTTCTAAGTTTAATTTCTCCAACTAATTAAGTCAAAAAAACTTAATTAATTATTTCCAAGTAGCTGTTAAGACTAAATTCGATTTTAATTCACAATTTAATTCAAGGACAAATTAAATTGGAATATTCTTGTTGCCACATTTCAACACTCCATCTCAACAAGAAATGGATTATCTACCACCCCGATCCTATCTCTATGGAACTCGAATTTACACTTTGACAATGCTTTTGTCAAAATGTCAGCATCTTGTTCCTCTGTCAAAATATACTGCAGCAACATGATCCTCCCATCATTAGCAGCTTGCTTTACCTTGTAAAGCCAACGAGAACTCACAACTGACTTGTTCTCCGGTCTCGGAACCACATCCCAATAACTATTACGAACTATGGAGCCATAGTCCTCCACCATAGCATCAACCCAAATCGGTGCTGCACTACTTCCTCAAAAGAAGATGGCTCGGTCTCAACACATTCCCCAACAAGGGCCATGTATCCAGTGCACCTCTCAGGTGACCTCCTCCATTTTCGTTGAGAAAATGGTGCTCTCACATTCTCTCTCGCATCCTTCAACAATCTATCAACTTCTCTTGTGTGCTTTTTTCCATATCTGGAAGACTCTACTTGAGTGGAAGTCTCTACTCCTAGAACCTCTACATGCAGCTGCTCCACATCAGTCTAAGGCTCCTCCTCCTTAGGAACCAAGAGTTCCTCCATAGCCCATAGGTGGAGCTCCCTCTCAAGGGAAACTTGCATGGCCTTCTGCTCATCAAACTTGAGATCTCTGTGAACCACTGTCCTCCGACTGGTAGGCAAGTACACCCGATAGTTGTGAGGTCTATCAATGTACCCCACAAATATCCCCAAGTCTGTTTTCAGCTTAAAATTCTTCCGTGCATCCTTTGTCACATGGAAATACGCTCATGAGCCAAAGATCTTGAAGCGACCCACATCTGGTCTCTTAATGGAGAAAGCTTCCTCTGGTGTCTTCATCCCAAGTATGCGATGCAAGCTTCTATTCTGCAAATAGACCATTGTGTTGCATGCCTTAGCCCACAAGTAAAGTGGTAGGCCTTGGTCATGCAGCATTGCTAATGCTGCCCATACAATAGTTATGTTCTTCCTCTCGGACACCCCATTCTGCTGTGGGTTATGAGGTTGCGTCAACTCTTGTTTAATTCCTTCCACTGCACAGAAGTCCTTAGACTCTTGAGATACATATTCTCCACCGTTGTTGCTCCTCAAGGCCTTGATCTTGTTCCCTAACTCTTTCTCGACCAAAGCTTTGAACTCACAAAACTTTGCGAAGGTTTGATCCTTCTTTTGCATGAAATAAATCCAGCATTTATGAGAATAGTCATCAATGAAAATCACATAATACCTTTTCTTCGCAGTGGATGCCGTCGAGAATGGTCCACACACATCAGTATGAACTTTCTCTAAGATAACCTTTGCTTGACTATCTTGTTCATGAAAGGAAGACTTGGTGTACTTTCCCAAGGTACAACCTTTGCATGTGTCAACTTGCTACATTTTACCTTTGGGGAAGTCATGTAGATATCTGTTGCATTCATCTTCAAAGCCCCATGAGGCAAATGGCCCAACTGCCTCTGCCACAACTCGCCAATGTCTTGGCTTTGCACCAAATCTTCTTTCATACTCAATGTTTCACAATCATCTACCTCTAGTTTATAGAGATTCTTCACCAAAATCCCTATCCTCTTAGTCTAACCCGTGGCTATATGTCTTAGGAATGCCTTTCCTTTACTGAAGACAACATTGTAGCCTTTGTCCTCCAACATCACGACCGATACCAAATTCTTCTTCAGTCCAAGCACATACTTCACATCTGTCAAGGTGATAAGAGCTCCATGCTCCCTCTGAAAAGCAACTGTGCCCACTCCTGAAACACTATACCTTCCGTCGTCACCCATCTCTTTGTGCATCTTGAGGTCTTTCTCCTCCAAGGCACTAAATAATTTTTTATCACTGGTCATGTGGAATGAGACTCCACTTTCAAGATACCAGGCACAACCCATCATCAATGACACCATGCATGCAGTGAGGGTAAAGTCCATTTCGAACTGAGAGGCTAATGCCTCACCTTTTGATCCTTCTGAGGATCCCTTCTTGGACTTCTTCGATGGGAAATTAGTCATATAATTTCCCATCTCGTGACAATTAAAGCATCTCACTTTAGACTTTCCACCCTTCTTTCCTCCATGAGAAGAATTCGATTTGGAATGGGACGCTTTCCCCTTCCCTTTCCTTTCCTTACTTTCTAATGCTAGATTTTCTTCATCATCATCCTTGGATGAAGAACCATCTCGTGTGCTCCTCCTGATCTCATCATGCATGAGATCTGACCACAGTCGTTCCCAATCCAGAAGTTTCTCCCTTCCATTCATAGAGTCCTTGTAGCTATTCCAACTCTTTGGAAGGCCAAGGAGAGTGAGGCTCACCATATAATCATCGGAAGTAGTTGTTCCCACATTGCTAAGCTCATCTCTGCAAGTGGTGAGCTTGTTCAGATATGTGGAAATAGTATCGCCCTTATCCATCTTGATTCTTCGAAGCTTATCCCTTAGCGCCAATTTCCTCTGGTCACTATTGTTGATCCAGGTGGATGTTGGTGGCCACCCACCTATCCCATTTGGACCCCCACAACTGTTTCTTTCAACTTTTTCAGTTTCCTAAATTGTAGCACAATTTACTATTTTTAGCAGTTTTTCGGGTCCTGAACTTCCGGAGCCGTTTTGAGGCCCTAAACGACGTTTTTTTGGGAATCTGGGGCAACATGGGTCCATGGACCGATGTTGCCTCCCAAAGTGGTAGTACTCGGATAGATCTTTCTAACGAGCTATCGTACGCATCAAACGGAGATCGTATGCCAAAGTTACGACCCCGGGAAATTGATGTACCAATTTACCCAAACGGGGCCCATAATTTGGCGTTTCATCTTCTAGGGTTAGGTTTCGGGATGTGAAGGGTTTTCCATTGTTTCTCAACAATAAATAGACCTTCGAGCCTCATTGTAACACAGTTTTAAAACAGTTCAGAGGCATGTAGCCGCCACATCTCTTCTCAGAGATAAGCTACCATCGCCCTAGTTGGTTTATTTCCATTTCTGGTTGTAAGCATATTTCAGTATTTTCCATTAATGAAATAAAGCATCATTTTCACTGCATCTCTGTGTTTATGGTTATTGCATCTCTGTATTTATGGTTATCTCTGTAATCTATTGCGTTCCTGTTTAAATCCGGATCAGTGGTATCAGAGCGGTCTGCTTTTTCTCTGTTTTTCTTTGCATGTCCCCAATGAGGTTGGGATATAAGGAGTTAGGGCTTGAACTGGTCGAACCTTTGCAAGACCAGCCTCGCAAATCCTGACGGCCTCCCATGGTGGATGAGAAGAAAGATGAGGGGGCAGGAGATCCTATCAAAATCTTGCTCGAAGAAGCGCTCGAGCGGCAAAGGAACGCGATGATGGATAGCTTTGCACAGATCCTTCAGCGGCTACCCAGAGGCGACGCATCGACTTCCAACAGCGACTCTGGAAACGCCACACCGTTTAAGGTACAAGTTAATTTTGAAATCCCCATCTTCGAGGGTCAAATAGACGCAGATGCCGTAGATAAATGGTTAAATCTGCTAGATGGGTATTTTTCTGTTCATGAATTTTCAAGTCGGGAAAAGATTGTTTTCGCTCTTCTCAAAGCAGCCCCCCTTGTCAAGGACTGGTGGGAAACCTACTGCGAGCAGAAGGATGAAAGTACAAGCTCACTATTTCCAGCCGCACCCACTTGGAATGACTTCCGGGATGCCATCAAGGAGCAGTACTACCCTGTCGGAAGCTATGAGGACAAATACATCAAATGGACCACACTGTGGCAGGGACGAGACCAAGATGTGCCGGAGTTCACAAACATTTTTCATACCCTTCGCACACAGTTGGGTATCAAAGATTCTAAGCTGCATCTGGTACTCAAATACCGCGGCTGCCTACACAAATACATCCAGGAAGAGATGGGGTTCTTGAACATCCCCTCACTCGGCACAGCATACCGATACGCTGTCAAAATCGAGCAAAAGTTCAAACAGAAGAAGCGAGACTTTGGATCTGCAAATCCGAAGCCCAAAGGACAAAGTCAAGGCGGGGTGACCCAAGACAACCCCTCGAAGCCGCAAGAAAAGAACAACACCACGAAGCCAAAGAAGGACACAGGGAAGTGGTGTGAGTTCCACAAGAGTCCCACTCATAACACAAGTGAGTTCCAAACCAAGCAGTCGTTGGTGGCGAATTGAAGGCTTCCGAATCAGGTGCATGTTCCGACCCTGAGCCAGAACCTGACAAGGGTAATGGCAAAGGGAAGCAGACCATTGATGCGGATCCGAGTGCCACTGTTGCCATTGCCAAGATCAAGAAAAATGAGCCCGAAGATCCAGAGGAGGGGGAGCGTCTTTTCCACTCACAGATGTGGGTGAAGGGTTCACCGCTGCGATTCATTATCGACAGTGGTAGCCAAAAGAACCTGGTTTCAGCAGAGGTCGTGAAGCGGTTGGGCCTACAGACTCTACCACACCCGCAGCCATACAGTATCGGGTGGCTTCACGAAGGACGAGATCTGAAAGTTCGCCAACAGTGCCGCCTTCCATACAGCATCAAACCCTTGACAGACGAGGTATTGTGTGATGTTACACCTCTGGATGTTTGTGATGTATTATTAGGCCAGCCATACTTGTGGAGGCGACATGCTGTGTATGAGTCAAGGCCTCGTGTTGTCATTGTTTCTTTGAATAGTTCATTATACAGGATACCGGAGGTAGCCCCACCTACCACCACATCTCTAATCACTGCTAAGAAAGGCAGCAAGCTCATATCACAGACCAGGAAATTCATCTGTCTGGTTCACTCCCAAAGTAAGGGGAAGATTGTTGCTACATCCATGACCACTGCAAAGGGTTCCTCCACGCAGCAGCAACAGCAAAGGGTTACGGTCATGAAAAAACACAGGAACAACTTCTCCTCACCCACATGGGTACCACACAAGTTTCAGATGGGCAACAAAGTCTGGTTGCATCGACAGAAAGAACACCTTACCAGAACCCATCAGAAGCTCAGATCACTCCGACATGGTCCTTACAGCAGTACCAAGTCTATGGGGAACAATGCTTTGGAGCACATCATTCCTCCATTCCTTCGCCTGCACCAAATGTTCAATGTGGACCATCGTCGACCATGCTTCCCACCATCACTGGACACATCAGAGATTGCAGGACAAGTTCAGCAGATGGAGGAACTCAACGCAATGGGGACCATTGCTTCCTAAGGGGGGAGGAATGATACAGGTGGATGTTGGTGGCCACCCACCTATCCCATTTGGACCCCCACAACTGTTTCTTTCAGCTTTTTCAGTTTCCTAAATTGTAGCACAATTTACTATTTTTAGCAGCTTTTCGGGTCCTGAACTTCCGGAGCCGTTTTGAGGCCCTAAACGACATTTTTTTGGGAATCTGGGGCAACATGGGTCCATGGACCAACATTGCCTCCCAAAGTGGTAGTACTCGGATAGATCTTTCTAACGAGCTATCGTATGTGTCAAACGGAGATCGTATGCCAAAGTTACGACCCTGGGAAATTGATGTACCAATATACCCAAACGGGGCCCACAATTTGGCGTTTCATCTTCTAGGGTTAGGTTTCAGGATGTGAAGGGTTTTCCATTGTTTCTCAACAATAAATAGGCCTTCAAGCCTCATTGTAACACAGTTTTAGAACAGTTCAGAGGCATGTAGCCGCCACATCTCTTCTCAGAGATAAGCTACCATCGCCCTAGCTGGTTTATTTCCATTTCTGGTTGTAAGCATATTTCAGTATTTTCCATTAATGAAATAAAGCATCATTTTCACTGCATCTCTGTGTTTATGGTTATTGCATCTCTGTATTTATGGTTATCTCTGTAATCTATTGCGTTCCTATTTAAATCCGGATCAATTGTTCTAGTAGAGGTCCTTCAATGTCTTCCACATTGAATATGGAGTATCCTTCCCATGGAGACTCGAGACAATATGGTCTCGAACTCCCTCAAGGATGATCCTTCTCGCCTTTGACACAAGCTTCTTCCACTTAGCCAACTCTTGTGCATTAGTTGAAGCTGGCTTTTGGATTTCTTGATCAATGAATTCCTTCAAGCCATTGTCTTCTAATACAGCCTCCATTCTATCTTTCCACGCTATTTATTTCAAGCTACCTTCCAAGGCATACTCGAGTCTCAAGCCATAGAACGCCATTGGCCAACCTTGAAGTATGATATGAATTTGATTTGCACCTACAACCCCGAACTTCAAACTTCGAATTCTCTTCTCAATATAATGTTCACAGCTCCAATAAACTTGGCTCCGATACCATGTAGAAATTCTCTACAAATCCTAATATGATACCATGTAGAAAATCTGACTGTAGGTTAACCTGATAATGTAATATAAATCAAAGCAGAATACTATAACCTACTTCTATTATCAATTTGTGGAATTTTAAAGATCAAGATAAACAATATAACCAGAAGAAGAATAAGCAATCACACAATACACATGAAAATACTTTGGGGAAAGCCTCAGCTATGTTAGGGCCTAAATCTACCTCAGGCTGAGAAAGGTATGATCTAGGGTAACATCAAACCAAGCTTAACCTGGTAGCTAGCCCTACCAAGTCGGACGAGGGCTCTCTCCTGCCAATCTCAACAAAAATGATCAATGAGGCTTGAGATGGCTTGAATGAAGACTGATTTTAGGCTAGGTATTTGTGCAAAAGGGCTTGATTGAATTTAATGATGTTTGTTGGCTCAAATGGAAAGGTAGTTTTTGGGTCTTGGGAATGAGGCTCAGTTTTGCAGAGGTCTCAATGGGGCAAGGTAGGAAAGTAATTTGATACTTTAAATTGAATGATATGGAGAGATTAGATAGGTGAGGAGTTGAAGAGCGCAAGAAACCTCTGGGATCCTCTTCAAACAACTGAAAACATCAAAAGCTAAAGCAAACCCTAGGTAGAGCACTGCATTTTCAATGGATTCTACCTTTTCCCTTGTTTGTTTTAGTTAAGAGGAAACAAGATAGATAATGGCATACATAACACATAAGTAAATTCACAATTACAAAAGAAAGCACTATACCAAGACAAAATGCCACATGAATCCCAAAGAGTGCTGCAAACCCTGGTTTCAATTCCTTAGCTAAAATGCTAATATGAGTATACAATGAAGCTCCTTGCTTTCTCAAAAGTCCAACCTTCTACCAAAATCCAACCCCTACACTATGAAATTCATAAGATATATACATTTTCTCATCCTTGTACTAAGGGATTGAGTTCAAGCATTTTCTTCAAAATAGAATTAGTTACATTAAACTTGGGCCGAATTTCTGAAAATAGGTGTTGAAGATGAACTCCTATCTCCTAAACCATAGCACCTGTTACAAAAATGAAAGAGGCTTTTGTAGATAAGATCATTCTAGAGAAAAAATTCTCTCAAATTTGGGAAATTTGTTTCCAGTTGCTCGTAATCTATTCCAAACAATCATCTCTAAGACAGAAAATCATTAAAAATTTAAATCTGTGAAAAGGAGCTGTAAAGATCCAGTCACATATCCCAATCCATGCCACCTGTGAATAAACTAAAAGAGGTTTTATTTATATGGCTCGTTCTTAACAAAAACCTCTTTTTTTCTCAAAATTACTTTCCATCTCTTCTAAAATGGCCCCGCACTGAAATGACTAAAACAATAAAAAATATGAAAAATTTTCTTTGTTTAAATGTAGAATCCAGATATCACTACATATCTCCCACATAGTAGCACCTGTTCATAAACTGAAGGAGGTTTTTGTTATCTGGTATGTGATGAAAAAAAACCTCTTTCACTTTTGAAAAAATTCTTACCATTAATTCACAAACTTATTTTGTACTAAACTTGTCATTGTGTGCAGCAACTGACCTCAAAACATGCATAACCAAGAATCACTCATTCATTTCAATCATATCTTCTAATCCAGGAGCCGGTTACGGGAGTGCCATATACCATTGGAAATATTTTTCTGAGATTCTTCTAATGGACACACTTGTGACATGTTTTGTGCTGAATATCATGTGCAAAACATCTAACAAAACCAGACATAGTAAGAGCTGATGTTGATCCTTGGTGACAGGCCGCGAAGACTGGAACTAACAAGCTAAAAACCCCACTATCTATATTATCATACAAAGTGGAAATAGATAAGAATTATAAAAATCCTTATCTCTCACAGCTAGCCAGCTCTTAGTACAATCCTCATAGATGCTCACAGGCAATCCTGGCTTCTCTCAAGCCTTCCTCTCTGGCCACCAAGCTCTTATTTCCTTGCACCTTTCCTCTAGGATGATCTCCTTCAACCAAGTGGAACACTCTGATCTCACACACTGTCAGAACTGTGCAATCCTCAAGGAATTGATTCCTTCTACATGCATGAGTTTTCTTTATAGGAAAACACATGCAACTGATAGTACATTGTCCTTGTCTTTAATCTCAATTGGGTCTTTCCCAGGATAGACATGCATGAGTTTTTGATGAGGGAATCTTCAATTAACTAGAGTACACTAGTTGAGTGCATGCATGCATCAACTGACTGTTAACTCTCTATTAGTTCCTCAAATAGTTTAGAACTGATTCAACTGGACTTAACTCAGTAAACTGAGTTAACTAATTACATCTCAAATATAAATCAATATTATCTCCTTAATTTAAGGCTTCTCTCCTTAATTTAAGGGATAAATCTTGCATGACTTCAGAAAGACTTCTAACTTGAATTTCTCCAACTAATTAAGTCAAAATAACTTAATTAATTATTTCCAAGTAGCTGTTAAGACTAAATTCGATTTTAATTCAAAATTTAATTCAAGGACAAATTAAATTGGAATATTCTTGTTGGCACATTTCAACAGCGCAGTTATGTATAGGTCCTCTATCTGTGGTCCTTCAACCTCGTGGCGACCCTCGGTTTCTAGAATATTAAGCTTTCTGGGATCCTTGTCTTCTTCTTCAGTCAGCGATCACGTTATAGCATTCCATTATGTGACCGAGCTAGGTAGTCCAATTAGGTTGAATCAAGTCCAAAGGATCTTGCGGTATCCTAAAGATCATTTCTTTAACCTCTTGGAGCGTCACATCAATACAGTCAAACCCATCCTCAAAGTTGAACATCATTATAAACCCCTAGTGCAAGATGTCCCATTCTTCATACCCATGGTAGAGCTCTGTTTCCAAGTACAAATTCATTGGTATGACATCCAAGGTATGACAAAACAGATGCATCCATTTAGCCTGGGGGTCCGCTCCATAAGCCTTAGTCCATTTGGCCAGGTGATCAAGTGAATCATCCCTTCCGTCATACTTGTCTGTCATCCATACTTTTGGTTGTCCAAAACATATTCTCATTATCCTCCTATATTCGTGCCAATCACCGAAATTATCCTTGTGCATACCCCACCATCTTGTGGGTGTAGCACGCAACACCCAATCCAAGGTATGGAAGCGATGATTCTCCAAAAATTCTCTTTCAAATGCATCCAAAAATATATCCACATCAGTCAACCCATCAAAACAAGGCAGATTCCTTACTTATGATGACACCCAGTGCAATGACTTGGTCATCATATTACAGTGCAGCATAGATACTTCATGCAGCCAGTTCTACCAGTGCTCTAGTTCTTCATCTAAATCTGATGTGCAGGAACTCTTGTGGTCCCATGCAATACGTATCTCTACTATAGGATTTACCCAATCCTGGTCTCACATCGTTATCTTGTAAATTTGGTCCAAATTGTCATCACTTTCATAATCGCGGACCGGTTCTGTATAGCACAGTCCTTCTGCAGGATCCAGTGGCACCACTACACGGAGCGATTTATTTTCAAATATCATCTTTTTCTTCTTCAAGTTGATTACCCCATTCATGTTAGTGGCCCAATCGATCCCAAGGAGCACGAGGTAGGGATTTCTATCATCCACAATCTCTATTACTTCAAAATCTGCCAGTGCGCTCACGCCTTCAATGTCAACTGTTACCCCCTGCAGCCTCCCCATTGGGATTATTTTCTATTGATTTTCCATCCTTAATTGGATTGGATACCACTGGAGCGTAGGTCTCCCCATTCTTTCGATGTTTCTTTTGGAAAAACATTTGCTTCAGACCCCAAATCCAAGATAACTTGGTCCATTTCGTATTCCCCTATCTATGCGGTGAGTCTCATCTCACGTCTAGTCCTTGCCTTATGCTTACCAAGCTTTCTAACTACGCGCGGTTTTCCAATAGCACCATCCTTGCCAATGCACCGATTTATTAGTTCATGTTGTCCCTTCATAGCCTTACTATCGTGGAGTAGTTTCATGCAGGTCTCTAAGAACGTGGTAATCATGGATGGGTCCATTTCTTCAACTAGTTTCTCCTGACTTCTTGAGGTAGAGACCGCAATGGATCTTTTCTATTCTTCCATAAATTTTTCTTTTGCATGCTCTAGATCAAACCCAGTCTCCTTTCAGGTGCTTTGTGGACCCATTCACCTTCTGCAGGCTTCTTCCCTTTATCCTCACCAGTCATCATTCCACTCCGCAACATACTATATATCTTAGGGTCTTCATCACGAGGCTCATCCCTCATCATCTAGAGGTTCTACATCGGCTGCGGAGACTGCGCCCCCTTTTCACGAATCTTAGCCAACAATATAGGGAAATCCTCATTTGCATGGTCAAACTGAGTATAATAGCAGCATGATAGTCGTGTTGGATTTAGACAGTCTCTTGCGTAGTGTCTTGGTCCTCCACAATTGTAACAAATAAGCTGCCATACGCCTCTACCAGGCCCCCCTCCACCTTAGCCTCGGCCGCGCCCCTAATACTCACCTTGCGTTCCCCCAACGCCTTAGTCTAGAGGCTGTGTTTTTTCCTGCACCCTATATGCAGGTGTCATGTCCATCATTATTTCGTAACTACGACAATTGCACTCATCATGACATACTGATTGATAGAAATTGTAGAGGCGCTGTTGTGGTGTCTTGATGAATTTATGCAGCAAATGGCAATTGTTGGTCGCATGTTTCCCAGCTACCTAGCATATAGCGCACCATAGCGTGGGCCCTACACTTGGCCCTGCCATAGCTTCCGACCTTAGAGGCATTGGTTCCCTTACTGCAACATAGTTCGCAAAGACTAGACAATGATCCTTGTCATTCCCCTAACCTTTGCATTTCAGGCACCAAACTTCATCGCGCACCTCCGGCCGAGTTATTTTGTCTTTCTTCAGACTTTTCATTTTGAGGCAAAGGTTCTGCAACTGCATGTAAATCTTCTGAACCCCCATATTAGCATCCTCAATTGGTGTCTCATGCAGTCTCATCACGATTTCCAAAGCTTCTGCCTAGGTCCCAATCCTTTGTTGTGATAACATAACCCTTAGCTGGGGCAGGAGCGAGGCCACAAACCATTCGTGGTGCTTCCAATCAGTTAGGTTCATGTTGGCTTCACAGATCATACACTTCAATATTTGATCCAAATCCCAGCGCATCTCCCCAAGATTCATCATGATCTCCTTGAATCCCATAATTGATTGCGCTTGAGACTTAGGTTTAATTAATTCCCTATTTAGCACAGTCTGGATATCTGCCAATGCGGACGTTGGGTTATCAGTACTGTATTTAATGTACCACATTATTGCGCAGTCCTACAAAGCACTAACCAATGTGGCTTTATTCATTTAGTCATCTGTGATACCTTGAGCTTCCCATACAACCTTCGCGATGAATCAAAACTAGTATGAATCTTCCTTTCATATGCCCTTGAATATAGGTAGCTTTACGGAGTTCGCCATGTTGAACAGTGGTAGAGGTGGCGGTGGTGTGGGGGATGGAGTAAGTGGTGGAGATGAGGATGGGGGTGGTGTGGATGGATGGGATGAGGATGGAGTCAGTGTAGGTATTCATGGGAACCCTTGTCTTATCAACTGAATAATGCTTAATGGAGAATCCTGCGCCACTCCTTCGTTTTCACTCAAAGGAGGCTCAATTAGCGGGCTATATTCAGGACCTTTCCTTCCTCCATCCCTAAAATACCTTCCACTTCGCATAGCTCCAAACATCAAGGTAACTTCATGACCTGCTTTTCACACAAGGGCATCTTAATCCAAGTATTTAGTGATTTCAAATGCTTACCCCACAGTCCATTGAAGAAGCAGTGCTCTGCTTCACTATAACTAACAGAAATGTAAACCGCAAATTCTGTCACAAACCCTCCTATGATGCGATTGAGCCAATGGTTGACAGCATGTGCAATCTTATCTTCAAAGGCTTCCAATATTCGCACTAATTTTGGGGTCTAGACAATCAGATTTTCAAGCCTCCACCTCTCTTGGTCGTCTACCAACTTCGCGATCCACTCATATAATTCAACCAGCAAGGAACAAAAAAATATTTTGTGTATTTCTATGTATAGATATCTGTCCAACCACTGTTCTTTCATCAATCGTGGATTCCTATTCTCTTGCACCATGAATTCGTGGATCTTTCTATCCAACCAGTCCTCGATCTCTTTCTTAGTTGGATTCCAATGATGTGACATCGCACATTTCATTATGTAGATCCTAGTCCTGACAATGAAACCATTTGTTGGCTTGATGGGTCCTGACCTAGGTTCAGCGTTAGTCAGCCAAGCAAATCCCTACACTATTGGCCCTTTCAGCATCAGTCCATAGAGCACGAACCGAAGTCTCACCCGAAGCAGTATGGGGGGATGCAGGAACCAATTTTCACACCCTGAGATGGTCATGATGTTGATTTTATACCTTAAACCCTTCCTTCACGTAGATCGATAAGACTTTAGGGCTTATCGATGTACTTTCTCTTTCACCTCTCAGAACCTCCACGAAGGTATGTGATGGTCCTTCGAACAACCCTAACTATTACAGGGAAAAGTGTCTATATAGAACTTCTCTATCCCACTAAGGTGTGACAGCTGCCTTAGAAACAAACAGAGAAAAGCTACTTATGTTTTTCCTTTATGAATTATAGATAGAGAGGAATAGAAGGACCAACCTCTGTCTTGCGCTAATCCTTTGATTCGATCCCTCTCCTCTTTGATAGTCCCCAGCTACCTGCTCCCTTGCATGCCCAGCTTCACAAAGTACTTGTAAGATCACAGAAGCATAGCACTATACAAAGACATGGATCTATATTCATAAACAATCTAGGATCAGATGTAAATTGACCATACAAATGTAACAAGCATCAATGATACAAAAGCATGGAGGAAAACTCAAATAACTTTTATTGATAAAAAAAGAAAAGATCTAGGAGGAGTTACAACCAGTTTTTCTGACCCAACATCAACCTCCGAGCAAAGAAGCCCCTCTTCACCTCAAACAAAGCTTAGATCACCCAACAATCTGATGTTTGTCTCTAGAAACCAACAACAATTCCTTACAATATGCAAAATTCCAGCCTCTGGATCTTTGGGATGAGGGATCCATATATAGATATCTGTAAGGGGGATGAGTCAGCTTGTGATTTGATTAGTGTCTTCTCTCTGACAGTTATGGCTTCCACTTGGAGACTGAGGGTCTCTTACTCATCCTTGGTCGAATTCAGTGAGGCAAGTGTCACAGGAGAAGATTCTGGAAGCTTCCATTTCCTCTCCACCTCGCAGAATGACACTGCCATTTGTCATTTCTCGCCCATCACACCCCACAGAAGGGACTTTTGAAATGCAACGCACCCTCACAGTGCATTTGGGTGAGATGCAACGCACCTAGCTAGTGGAGCAGTTGCAATGATCCTGTTTTGACCAATTCTGAGTAGTTTTTCATGGAGAACTTTTGGGAGAAGCTGTAATCTGTTGACCTTGTTCCTTTAGGGGTTATAACAACAATTTTAGGGACTTAGGAGCCCTTGGTTTATGGAAATTTCATGCTTGCGGTTGTAGGGCACAAAAATGTCTATAACAGTTGCCCCCTAAAGTATGAGGCCATTAACCTTTTGGTGTCGGGTGAAATGCTTTATTATGAGGATCCGAAGTTCTTTCAATGCTGGGAGGATACCTGTAATAAGATACAATACAATACATTATCTTCATAATATTTTCATGATCTAGCTGAGGCGGGCATTCCCATGCTCAACTTTATAAATTTATTTTCATGTACATAGGACCGACAATCATCTGAGTGTAGACTGATGATTCTGGTAGAGTCATCATCCTTTTGGTAGGATGATTATCTGTGCTGCAATGATGTACATTTAATGTCTTTATTTCCCTGAATATATATCGTAGCCCAGATGGATGAAACTAGATCCGGGGTCTTCAATCTCGTCTGATCTTCACTCGAAGTACAAGTCGATCCATGTGAGAAATGTTCTGAAGTTGAACATGGAAAGACATCACTTGATTACCAGTCAATGATGTAAATTGTTAACAAGCGCGAGAGGAATCACCGATAATGATAATGACCCTCAAGGTACTACAGTACAATTCACGTGGTGTGAATAAAGGACTTGCCGTCGAACACCACGCAAAATCTTTTGGTCGAAGGCCATTGATGTAAACTTGTTGCCGGAAGTGAGAAACTTTTCCATTGAGGCATGCAAGCTTCAAAGTACTGAATGGGGTGTCCCTAGATCAACTTCTTGGATAATGAGCTGATGTCGAAAAGAAGTGATCCATCACAGGAGGGCCTTAATGAATCCCACATCAATGACACGGAATGGATCAAATGATTTTAATGGAGGTGAGGACGATCTGGTGATATAAGGTTCAGGATGGCGGTCATGAAAGAATGGAGTATAATGTATGGTAGTGGGTGAGACAAAGGTGAATTCTCTGAATGACTTCTCTTGAACATATCGGCGACACTGATGTGATGGATCGGTAGCATTAACCCCAAATGTGGATGGTATGGCGTGACCATGGTGATGTGACCGGTGAATGAAACAACCCAACCCGACTCGGACATGGAGCGAAAGTGTCATGTTCAAGAGGGACTTGCTACCAACAAAGTTTCTTTGAGTTTTCTTCCCAATTTTTCCCCAGTCATTGCTGACCAGTACCTCTTTATTTTTGTCAATCTTGAGGAGGATAACATATGCTTGTTCTATAATTTGCCCTTCGAGCAAACCCATCGCTATGTTTTAACGAGTCTAGTGATAGTGAAACTCGTTCTTGTCTATAGACAAGTTTGTCGCTATTAATATTTTTTACCGAGTTTAACGACAAAGATAACTCGGTCCTTTTCAATTTTAGAGAGTCTAAAAAGGAACGTAAAGGTAACTCCAAAATTCCTTTTTCGTCATCTAATCCCTTAAGTCTGAAAAAGTATAAAACAATACAGAAGGGATGGATTTTCGATACTTTAACGAGCCGAACAAAACAAGCACTCGATCTTTTTGTGTAATAATCCCTCAGGTCCAAAAATATTAAAATCTAGAGGAGGGATAACACTTCTTGTCCCTTTAACGAGCTGGAGAGGCCAATGGCTCGGCAATCTTTTCATATTTTACGAGTCAGTTGAAAAGAGCTTAAAGGAGACTCGTCTTTTGAGGAACGAGTGATAAAACGGGTAGCAGCTGATTCCAGGTAAGGTTTGGAATTTTCCAATCACGGCAGTGTCACAAGGATGGCTAGTGAAATAACTCTTCGCAGTTGTTCCTCAAAATGGGTAAACAATCAAATGGAGGTGAATGATTGGCCAATGAAAAAGTGGAGGTGATGGTGCAAACATGACCAAGGCTTTAACGGCTGAAGTACTACATTCACAATGGTTATTTACCGGGGAACAGTTCATTTTTTAACGAGCTTAAATGCGGGTGGAAACATTTGCTCATATCTTATGTTTATTTTTTAACGAGCTTGAACTATGTGCTAAAACTGCTCGATTAAATGGTCCCTTTTTTATTTTACCATAAATAGCTCTGTTCTTTCAAAGATTGTATTGTATCTTTAACTGCTTCATCAAACTAGTCAGAAATGAACAATATATGCTTGAAAATGAGTTAGAACACAAATATTTTACATTGAACTACGTAAAAAGTAATGAAAAAGTGCTTTTACTTCTCATTTTACCATTTCATTTGAACTTTGGTTTGTTGGAGCTTTGGAGGTGCTTTTCCCCCTTGATTTTCACCAGCTAATTTCGGGAGATTCTGTGGACGATTCTCAGCGCCGTATGGACCAGGTAGGAGCTAAACCTGAGCTCTTTCATTTCATGGTTTCCATTTTGCATTTTGAGCTTGATTCCTAACTTTTCTGAGCCCTTGGGGTTTGAAGAACTCGTTCTGCCTTCAGCGCACCCTCTGTGTATTGTAAACTGTGTTGAATGTTGGCCTGTCTAAAGGCTATCTGACATTCAACGCACCTAGAACACTACTGCAGGTGTGTTGGGCGCAAAAAAGGGAATTTGATGCACAATTTTTGATGGAAATTTTGCTTGTTTCTTACCAAAATCAGGATCTAACTCTTCTCTTGTTTGTTTCTCAGAGATCTTTGGAGTAAGATGACCATTACATGGCGACAACGTGAGCATGAAGAAGAGGAAATGCTTGCCCTACATGATCCGGTTACAGTGAACGCACTGCAGAACTGTGGCTTGCTGAAGTTCTTCTGCATTTCTAGCATGAGACAGCAGATCAACTTACTGCAGTATTTGCTCAATGCTTGGGATCCTACCAATCAGGTTTTCCAGATCATGGGAAAATCTATCCCCTTGACTGTAGTAGACATCTATTTCTTGATTGGCTTGTCGAGGCGGGGTGCCCCCATCTCCTTGTCAGGTTCGGCCCAAGGAGGCGACTCTGTGAGAGATTATGTTCGCCGTTACTACAGAGAAGGATCTCAGCTGAGTAAAGATGGCAAGATCATCATTCGTGATGTCACTGACAGGTCCCTCAGGACTATTCTGTTTACTTTTGGTAGGATGGCCGGTGGTGCGGCTCTTCATGTAGCCAACCGATCTTATATGCAGCATGCCTTGGAATGCCTCCAACCGAAGGTGTTCAACTGGTGCGACGCAGTACTTCTTGTAATGAAAGAACAGTTGACCAAGATAAAGAGCGGGAGGTTGAAGAACTTTGGGTATGGTTCTATTTTGACCGCCTTTGCCTTGGAGAAGATACCACTGATGCAGCCGCAGTACATTGCACTCGATTTACCTTCTCCTACTGAACCACGTATGCAGAGATGGGTTGACCATATGTCTAGGCATGCTGGCCAGTCTCAGATTTCATTTTCTGATACCTTCTTCAGGTGGTTTGATCATCAGGAGATGGTTTATTATGAGTATCCATACGCTGGCATGGACTTCCAGGGTGATCCAGATTTAGTACTGCCGGATGGCGAGCAGTGGGGCGCCATTGGTAAAATCTTTAACCATATCCCTGTTTATCGTTTTTTGTTTATAATGTCCTTGTGCTTTATTCTATCAATACTTTAATCAAACTCATGTGTGCATGCAGATGTTGGTCCTGTTCGTCCAGTATTTCTCCTAAGAGTACCAGCTGCTGCCCTAGCAGGAGAGGCCGTCGGAAGGGCTATCCTTCGCGACCTCGACGTGGCCGAGACTCTCACAGCATTACAGGAGCAGGTTGAGGGCCTCACTCTTGGTATTCCATATGTGAGGACTGACGAGCTACCTTTGAGGTTACAGCGGCATACTACTGGCGTACCTAGACAATGGACTCGTCTCTTACGCATGATCGCACAGGCTATGACTTGCTATCAAGAGCATCATTAGACTAGGGTGCCCCCTAGCATTTTGAGTTTTTGGGTCGTTTGACCGATTTTGTCTTGGTTACAGCACATCATGTGTAAACCATAAATAGTTATATATATTTTTTATTTTCGGAGTTTTACTTTAGTTAAGTTACATGATCCAAATGCAAACATTGATGGTATGTTTCTTTTTATAAATGTTGCAAATGTCTATCTAACACATAATTTGCTAATGAGTCAGTTAATGTGTTTAAGTTTCTGGAAATATGTTGATATTGAATAAAATCAAATTGTCTTTCCAAAATCTTAACCCTTAGGAACATGCGATAAATAGTTGGGTTTCAGACGGAATATATACCATTGAGTTGTAGTATTACGAGCTGTGAGTCTAGCCTAACAATTAGTCGGCGTATACCACGTGTGATGGCATCAGAGAGAAGTTCTATCAACACGCTATATTCAGTGATGTTCTTTGTTGATCGACCAATACATACCCCTCTGAAACTTACTAACTCGCCGCTTGGATCAAAAATAGCCCAGGCTGCAGAAGATAGGTTCCGCGAACTACGACTCGCTCCGTCGGCATATCCAACACATGACTCCAATAGGTTTGACATCTGCAATAAATGTAAAAAGGTGGATTACTTGACCAAAATAAACACTTTAGCGAAAACAAAAACATAACAAAAGCATACAGGTTACTATTACGCATAGTAACACTTGAGGTACAACCCATTACGAGGTTGCGCCAGTGGAATTCCGTCATAATCCATTAACTCGTAGGCTCCTTTTGCTAACACTCGTTTAACAATATAGGGGCCCATCCATAAAGACTTAAATTTACCTGCACCCAATTTATCGGATTCTTGGTCGTAAAGTAAGACCAAGTCACCTTCTGAGAAGACACGAGGTTTGACATTTTTGTCAAACTGCGCCTTGACTCGTTTCTTATGGGCTTCGTTAGCCAAAGTGGCATCACGACGGGTTTCATCCAAGTGGATTAATTCCAAGAAACGAGCTTCTTCTTCCGAAGTTCCGGGGAGGAGATCAATTGCGAGTTTGAGAGACGAGATTTCACACTGGATTGGTAAGACTACTTCCAGGCCATATACCAGTTGGAAAGGTGTAAACCTAGTTGCATTCCTTACCGATGTTCGGTAAGCCCACAAAGCTGAGTACAGGATTAGGTGCCATTTTCTCTTGTGAACTCCAATCATCCTTTGCAGCATGCACTTTAGGACCTTGTTGATTGTTTCAACTTGTCCATTGGCTTGCGGATAATATGGAGTGGAGCTGTTGTGAGACAACCCTAGTTTGGCAGCTAATTCGACCATCATGTGATTGCGAAAATGTGATCCATGATCTGTGACTATAGCCTGTGGTACGCCAAATCTGGTGACTACATGATTGAAAAAGAAGAGGGCAGCTGTTTCACCAGTATTATCTAATGTAGGCATCGCCTCGGCCCATTTGGTAAAATAGTTAACTGCGACTATGATATACCCATGCCCCTCGATCGAGGTGGGGTTACATGTCATGAAATCGATGCCCCATTTGGCGAATGGCCCAACATCAACTATTGGTTGCAGAGGTGCGGGTGGTCTTCTAGTTTTGCTATCAAACATTTGACAAGCATGGCAATTTCTGACTGTGGTTATGCAATCTTTGAACATTGTTGGCCAGAAGTATCCTGCTCGTAAGATTTTTTGTGCTGTAGCATATCCAGACTGATGCCCCCCACACGCGCCTGAATGAAAATCATTCATGACTTTGTCGGCCTCCTCATGGGTGAGGCACCTTCTCAGAACTGTATTGATACCACGACGGTAAAGCGTGTCACCGACGATCATGTAGTCTTTTGCTTGGTATCGAATACGTTTTTGTTTGGAGTGCGAGGTGTTTGGCCTGTATTTTTGGGTTTGGAGATAAATGATTATATCTCCATACCACTCATTGCTTGCATATATCAGAAACAAGTTTTCATCCACGATTATTTCTTCGGATGTGTCATCGTTGGACGATGATGGGAGATCACACAATAATTCTGCGAAAACTAGAGCTTTCTTTGACTTGGATTTTACAAATTCTAAATCAAACTCTTGTAGGATTGCTATCCATTTTGAATATTTGCCCCCCAGTAACTGTCGCGACAATATATAAGTCATGGGGTTGCAATCTGACAGAATGGTAGTTTTCCGAATGAGGACATAGTGTCGAAATCTCTGTGTCGCTTGAACAGCTGCGAGTGCTAGCTTTTCAACGTAAGAATATTTTCTTTTTGTCTCATTTAAGTTTTTACTTAAATAATATATGGGATGTTCTATTCCATCGACTTCTTGAACTAAAACCATTGCGATGGTCGTATCCGCTGCAGCCAGATACAGGTTAAAATCTTTTTGATAATCAAGAGCGTACATTAATGATGCTTTCATTAGTGATTCTTTTAAAGCATCAAAGGAAGCTTGCGCAACTTGATCCCAGACAAAGGGTACTTCTTTCTTCAAAAGACGTGTATAACCTTTAGCGAGTTCGGCGTAATTTGGAATGAACCTCCTTAGAAAGTTCGCTTTCCCTTGGAGTTTCTGAATCTCAAGCAAATTCGAAGGTGGAGGAAAATTTATGATTGCCTGGACCTTACATGGGTCGAGAAGAATCCCGTCCTTCGAGACTACAAAGCCAAGCAAACGACCAGAACTGACACAAAATACACATTTGTGTGGATTAAGTCGTATCTTGTAGTGTCAACAACGTAGAAATATCGCTCTTAAATGCTGCGGATGATCAATCCACTTTCGCTAATGAGTCGGAAGGTCGTCGAGGTATGGTTGAAGGATGTTCTTGATGTCATGGAAGGCATAATTCATTGCCCTCTGAAATGTCGCCCCTGCGTTCTTCAAACCAAAGGGTAATTTTCGATACGTGAACGTGCCCCACAGACAAATAAATGCAGTCTTTGACTGGTCCTGTGGGCAGATATTTATTTGATTATACCCGGAGAATCCATCCATGAATGAAAAGATTTCGCATCCGGCGCATTCATCAATTATCTAGTCGATGAAGGGTGTAGGGTAGTCGTCTTTTGGACAAGCTTGATTTACATCCCTATAATCGAAGCACACTCTAATTTTTCCTTGTTTTTTCATCACAAGGACAATATTCGATACCCAATCGGTTAGAGGAACCGGGTAGATGAAACCAGCATGGAGAATTTTTTCTACTTCTACCTTAATGGCAGTGGCCTTCTTGGGGTGCACCTGTCTTAGCCGTTGTCGTACTGGTTTGACATCTGGATACATCTTAATTTCGTGTTCAACGATACTCGAGTCAATGCCTGGCATTTCACTATATGACCAAGCAAAGACATCTCTGAACTCATGAAAAAGAGCGTTATATATTTCCAGTTCTGAAGGAGAACAACATTTTCCAACATAGATATTCTCTACAACATCTGTTTTGGTCGAGATATTTATGGCGATAGTCTCTTCAATGTTGGACAAGTTTCGCTTGGAATCCACCGTGTTTACAGTATTTGATAGGAAATCAAAGACTGAAGGATGATAAAGGTCATCTTTAGTATCTTCTCCACAATCCAAAAGAAGGGAACGATGGTGGGAATCATTCCATGGTGCTCCTTCAATTACCATTGATTGGATAATTCCTTCGTCGGTGACATGCACTCACGACCTATCTATCCAAACGCTTGATGAGCATTGATTTGGGTTTGCCTCCCATGCTAGGAACATTGATTGCTACAATACTTCCGTTGGGCTTGGGGGCAAAACCATTGCATGATCCATGTCGATATCGTTTTCTGAGATCTTTTTAGAAGATATCATATTGCAGGTTCCTATCGACGCCACTTCCGCCAAGTTGATTGGTGGAAAGGTGAAAGTTCCCATTAGTATAGGATCTTTTAGTAGGCCTACTCCGATATTCTGAAGCGAATGGGGGCTTCCATGGATCATGGGAATGCTTCCTGTAACTTGAGAACCATTGGGGAGGAAGTTTTGTTGATCGACGATTGTAATCCCTCCTTGAAAAGGAAATGCAATCTTCCTAAAATAGGTCGACACAACAGCTGCCATAGCATATATCCATGGTCTTCCCAGTAGGATGTTGTAATCAAGATTTCCATCGATGACTTCTACATCTATTTCTACCGTTTTCCCTCCTAGTTCAATTTTCAAGTTACTTAGTATACCATATGGGGTATATGTCCTTCCATCGAATGCTTTTAATGTCATCGAAGATCTCGACAAGGTTGGAGATCCTAAAGTTTTCCAGCAACTCATCGACATAATACATGTAGATGCTCCCTCATAATTAATTATTCGATGAACAGTTTTGTTGAGGGCTTTCACTTGAACAAGGAAAGCTAGTTGAGCTGGTAATTGAGGATCGTATCCTTTATGGTCGAAAGATACAAGATTTGAATCCTTTGGGTCGATCCCACCAATGGCTGATAATAAAGCCTGCCTTTGGGATGGGCAATTCTGTAGTACTTCAAGAGTCGACATAGCGGATGGCGATTGGGCCAAATCTTCCACTATATTATAATGCTGTGCCGCTCTAGCGTGGGGATTAAACGTCGACTTGTGTACTACTCCCTTTCGCGGTTTTATTGTCAATTCAGGGATGATGGGCGGCACAACTTCTGTCGAAGTTGTTGTCGAACTACTGGGTTGATCTTTATCCTTGTTGTTCGACAGCTGTGGATTCCCATAATCTTTGTTCCTTGTCGATATCAAAGCATCATTTTGCTGTTTTGAAACTGACAACATTAGCACTTGAGACGGGGAAGCATTTTCACTTTCAACCAGATTTGTTCCCGGATTTGGAAACGGATCAGTTAACACTATGGAGGTTTTTGAATTCTTGAAGAATTTTTTAAGCTCAGATCTGCATGGACAATTCGCCGTCCAATGATCCTCATCGCATATAAAGCATGGATTCTTTGGTTTCCTATCTCTGGGAGGGTTTGAGGAAGATTTTTCAGGTGATGATTCCTCCTGTTTCTTCTTCTTCCCTTTGCCTTTCTTCTTCCTTCCTGGTTATTTGGTTTCTTTACCTTTATCTGTCGATACGGCATTTACTTCCGAAGCAAGAAGTTCATATTTTGCATTTTGACTTGAAATCTTACGGGCCTTTTTGGATGTAGCCTTTTTCGATTTCGTGTCTGTTGTGCCAATCACGCCATCGCCGGCATGAGAGTCATTGTTCGATTTAGGAGGAGGAGGAATTGAGAATTCCGGTCTAGGGGCATCAGGTATTTTATCGTAGAGTGTGCTGGATTGAGTGTAAATCAAGTCCAGATATTGCGCATGAGCAATAACTTTCTCTTCTGTTACGACTCCCCCCTTTGCCACATCTTCCGTGATGGAAGGTAGTAATGACTTGATAAACCATTGAGCTAAAAGTTGATCGGGGACATATGTCTTTACCATTCTACGACGACGTCGCCACTCATGTATATGATCAGATATGTGAGTGACCGTTGTCTGTTTGAAGTTGGTAAGAAGTTCCCTTCCCGTTTCGTACCTTATTGGTAACTGAAAATGGGTTAAAAATGTTGTGGCTAAGGTACTGAAGTTGTCGAATGAAGCTCTAGGTAATTCAATGTACCATTTTGCCACCGGACCCGTTAACGTCCTCTGAAAGAGGCGAAGTCTTATTGAATCATCATTTAGGGTGTTTGATGAACACCATAGATGAAAGGTCATCACGTGATTCCATGGATCTTCACCCAGATTTCCATTAAATTTAGGAATATCTGATGGAAGTTTATGCGGAATCGCCGGCCACTAAGGGGCGTAAGCGATTGGATCATTTGTTAACCTATTTAAATCAGGTAATTCTAAGGTCGCCACAAAGGGTAACTGCTAATTCAGGTTAGGCGAAGCATACCCAGGATAAGATGGGATTGCCTGAGCAGTTGGTCTTTGCATACCGACATAATGAATTTGTTGCTGGTATGTTTGGTAAGGTTGGTGGGCATGACCATTGTAAAATGGTTGATTTTGACCGTTTTGAATGTACGGTTGCCCAATATTAGCAAATATTTGTTGCTCAGAACCTTGGTATACTTGTTGGAATTGCGGTTGTTATTATTGCACCAGCCATGGTTGTGAAGCCATGTGCTGTTGCCCGATACTAACAGTTTGACCAAGATGAGGGGTAATTGTACCCATCTGAACCTGTGTCATTCCACCGGTCGGCGATTGTGGTTGAGTCGCAGGGTCAAGGGGCTGTTGCATTACAACCTGAGAAACCTGAGGTTGGCATACAACAGGCAGCGCTTGAACTTGCGATACCATCACAATAGCTGGTGTAGTTGGGATATTTGACATAGGTAAGCATTGTTGCATCGAATATACAACTCTTGGTTGTTGAGGTAGTATTGGTACCCAACCGCTTGAGGTAATTCCAGTATAACCTGAATGTTGTTGCGAACTCCCGTATGGATATCCTCCCGGAGGGGATAATGAAAGGGTATACTGCCCCCCATACGGTGGTAATCCAGAACTCAAGGGAATTGTTTGTCCTTGGGGACCAGACTGCCCAAATTGACCTCCAAATGGATCAATTTGTTGAGACTCAACATAAGAGTTTCCTGATATTATTCCAGATGAAAAAACAAGAACAGACCATACTGTCGAAATAGCCCCTGAGTGGGCTCCTTCTAGCGGCTAAGATCTAGTTAGGACAGATGGTATACCGGCGAACATTGTTGGAGTGATAGCAGGGAGTTCCACCGTCGCTGTGTCAGATGACACAGTCCTAGATGTTGACGGTTGTTCAGACAGTTGTAGTCTATCCAAAAGATTACCTAACGATTCTACAGGAGCTTCCGCTGGTGGTAGACTAACTTCTGACGAAGAAGGATATATAGTGATCCCGACTCCAAATTGCGTTGGAGTACTTGTTTGAGGATCTTCTACAATTTCTTCTATGGGAATCAAACCATGTGGAAGGGGAAGACCGTCAGGTCCGTAGAATATTTCTGGTGCCAAAGAAGGTGTGGAATCGGCAGCAACAGATGTTTGAAGAGCAAGACTCTTCGAACCGGTTGTAGATGGAACTGGTTTGGTAACACAAGTGTTTACTCTCAGACTAGGATCAGTATCTCTATCCTTCTGTGGATGTTGAACTTCTTCTGTAGAGGCAGGGATTCTAGAAATGTTTGGAGTAACCGGAGTCTCTGATGTCGTTGGAACACTTGTTCTAACTTTAATAGGAGATTTGGATCTGGTTAAACGAGTTCGCTTTGTCTGTACTGGCTTCGATTCTGGAGACAAAGATGGTTGACTCGTAAGCCTCTGCAAACGACGGGGTTTCAATTGACTTTCTTCTACGATTGCGGATTACTCGATCAACTAAAATAAAGGGGAAGTATGTTTCCGAATTAAATGAATTTTAGACGCTTTGACACAACTTGTTTTTTCAGTTTTTAAGAGTCGCGAAAAAACAAAAGATGACTCTAGACGCCTTCGATTTTTAATGAGCCTGAAGTGACAAGTGCTTGGATGGACCTTTTCTGTTAAGGAGTCTGAAAAGGAACGAAAGTGACTACTCTGGAAGTCTAGGTAGAGGGAGTACCAAACCAATCGCAAAACTGTAGAATACTTCTTACGGTACGACAGTCAATCTTCCCGAATGCTATGTTTAGTGCATTGCGATTGATAGGGCGGCAGACACAGCTTCCTATGGATAAAGGATTTAAGCCTATAGGGGTCTCCCAAAATATACTCGACAGTACGTGGGAGCACAAGTCCGTACTGGCACTTATCGTCTCAAAGTAGAGGAATCACGCAACCATCAGTGAGAACAACAATTACCAGGCTTTACGACGCTGGAATACGTCTCTAGCCTAGACCTCTAAATGTTGTGCGTTAAGTTCCAAAGCGTTGTTAGATTCATTGAATTTATTTTAAGTTGATCTTGTTTATGAAGTCTGCCTTTCGAGTTCACCACGAGTTGTAGATGTAATTCCTAAAATGCAATCTAAGATGATAAACAAACTTTTTATCTCTTTTATGCAATGAAAATCCTAGCTACTAGGGAAAAGAAAGACATAATATTTTCACAAAGAGCAAATAGCACACTGTAAATGCACTTTCCTAAATCAAGCCAAATAGACTGTCTATATGCAAATGCACATGCATGTATTTGTTTTTCGTTTTTATTAGTATATGGATGCTAAAAAGAAAGCTGATGCACAAATCTGAATTTCTTTTCAAGCGACAAATATAAACAAGCTTCTTTTCGAAAAAAAGGAGATGATTACGAAACCTTACGATTTTGAAATGAATACTCATTCTTGACACTAGAAAATTACAAATTCAGACCAAAAGCAATAGTAACAGGATAATCGACCATCAACAGCAATCAAACTCTTTCCTAGGACTAAAATCGACACTTGCAATAGTTTCAAATCAAAGGGCGACAGTACGACTATGTTACTTTTGCAAAGGAGAACTGTAAACGACTCAACAAACACACAAAACATCTACAGTTCTTTTTTACAAAGGAGGCGGAATAAAAGCAAGGGAAAAGGGGTTTCAAACAGACATATACTGATCACAGGCAGCAAAATTCAGGAATAGAACTGGAAAGAATGATCCACAGAAACCACAACTGCACAGAGCTAGTCTGATCAGCGCACCTGTAACACAGAGAATCTAAAATTCAACGCAGGTTGCCCACTCGGGAAGTGCGTTGAAATTCAGAATCTCTGAACAGTACCTACGCTGGGCCAGAAATGAGGCTATGTTCGATCTCCGGGTCACAGTTTGCGGTTCAGTTCTTGGTTTTTGGCCGAGTAAAAAGCAATCAGTAATGCAACAATCAGGGGTAGATCTAAGGAGGATCTAAGAGCTATCACAAGGGCAATCAGATAGTTTGTGAATCAGTTGTTTAAATCATAAACAGATTTGGTAGATGGATTGAAGTAGCAGTTATCTACTTTGCATTTGTTATGGCAAATTCAGTTCGAATGCTACTTGTAAGTTTATGAAACAAACAACAAAGAATGATAAACAAACAAACTAATTAGCTCCCCAATGGAGTCACCATTTTGTTATAGGGAAAAGTGTCTATATAGAACTGCTCTATCCCACTAAGGTGTGACAACTACCTTAGAAACAAATAGAGAAAAGCTACTTATGTTTTTCCTTTATAAGTTATAGATAGAGAGGAATAGAAGGACCAACCTCTGTCTTGCGCTAATCCTTTGATTCGATCCCTCTCCTCTTTGATAGTCCCCAGCTACCTACTCCCTTGCACGCCCAGCTTCACAAAGTACCTGTAAGATCACAGAAGCATAGCACTATACAAAGACACGGATCTATATTCATAAACAATCTAGGATCAGATGTAAATTGACCATACAAATGTAACAAGCATCAATGATACAAAAGCATGGAGGAAAACTCAAATAGCTTTTATTGATAAAACAAGAAAAGATCCAGGAGGAGTTACAACCGGTTTTTCTGACCCAGCATCAACCTCCCAGCAAAGAAGCCCCTCTTCACCTCAAACAAAGCTTAGATCACCCAACAATCTGATGTTTGTCTCTAGAAACCAACAACAATTCCTTACAATATGCAAAATTCCAGCCTTTGGATCTCTGGGATGAGGGATCCATATATAGATATCTGTAAGGGGGATGAGTCAGCTTGTGATTTGATTAGTGTCTTCTCTCTGACAGTTCTGGCTTCCACTTAGAGATTGAGGGTCTCTTACTCATCCTTGGTTGAATTCAGTGAGGCAAGTGTCACACGAGAAGATTCTGGAAGCTTCCATTGCCTCTCCACCTCGCAGAATGACATTTCCATTTGTCATTTCTCACCCATCGCACCCCACATAAGGGACTTTTGAAATGAAACACACCCTCACAGTGCATTTGGGTGAGATGCAACGCACCTAGCCAGTGGAGTAGCTGCAACGATCCTGTTTTGACCAATTCTGAGTAGTTTTTCATGGAGAACTTCTGGGAGAAGCTGTAATTTGTTGACCTTGTTCCTTTAGGGGTTAGAACAACACTTTTAGGGACTTAGGAGCCCTTGGTTTATGGACATTTCATGCTTGGGGTTGTAGGGCACAAAAAAGTCTATAACACTAACCAGTGGCTTAGGTACTTACACACCTTTGTTACTGCGTTATTGTATGATTTCTTGAATTATCTTAAGTGTTCGCCAAATTTACCATGCAATTAAGATTGTCTTTGCCTAAACATATATCTTTATTTGCATTCATATAACAGATATAAACATATAAATTCATACATCAAATTAGCATTACAACATAAACCCAGAACTTAACATAACATAATCACATGTGATTCATAGAGGAAAACTACACAGTAATTTCATAATACTTCTCTTTATTGATGATTTAGATATCCAATACAGACTCTATCTACCCTACGCACTTAGTTGCAGAGCCTCTTCCTATGCTAAGACTCTCACTCTTAGCTCTTCATAGACTCATCAAACACTTATACTTATCTTACTTCTTCCTTAGACTCCTCTAAGACCTCCTTTTTATACAATCCGATGGTCCATGGACCAAAGGCAGATCTCTAAACCGGACACAACCTATCTAGAATAAGGGCGAAAAACCTATTTTGACTTGATATCTTCGCACTCCACAACCACAAAATGCAGGGAATTTACATTTCTTTATACAAACTTTGGGCCTTCTGCCCCAAAAGCTGGGTTTTTAACCCCAAAATTAACACCCAGGGGACCCGTTGCCAACAAGGAGGCACTCTATGATATTATAGAAATGTTTGCTACACCATAGGGCATGTACATTTTATTTTTTGGGTGTCAAACTACCCCTCATCTCATGTTGAGATATGTGACTAATAAGGTGGTCTCGCAGGAGTTTTCCTATTAGTTGAATAATGGTTTGTCTACACAACTCTAGAGGAAGAAGAAGTATCCTGGGTCCTCTTTTCATTTATGGATTGGATCATATGAGATTAAGATCCTTAAGGTAGTTGAAGCTAAGATTGAAGACCTTAGCAACCTTCATTTTGGAGTAATGAGTTTTCATAGATATGATTCCAGAACATTTTGTAGACAACATTGTGACAAGATATGTTACAGTTGGTCATATGTACCTATGTTGATTCCCAAAGGTGACAAGATCAAGAACTGGTACAATGCATTAATGAAGAATCAACCAGGAGATGAGGCAGGGCCCTTCCACGTTTCACCCTTACCAGATACATATATGGAGGAGATCCAGTAGGAAGTGACTACCCAAGATGACACTATATTATCAAAGAAGAGGCTAAAGCACGATCCAATATCAAAGGGAAACATAAATTTCAAGGTGGTTCATCTTTGAAATTGTGCAATAGAGGTGGAGTAGCAAAAGAAGCGAAGGGAGGAGAAAAAGAAAGTGTTAGAAGAAGATAAGTAGCAAGAAGGAGAGTGCAAAAGGGAGGAGTGAAAACAAAAGGAGGAACAAGAGAAAAATAAGCAAGATAACTTGTTGAAGAAGAAAGAAGAGATGAAGAAGTAGAAATTAGAGGACGAAAAGAAGAATGCAGAGGAACAAGAAAAAAAAAGTGGCTACAAGAAGAGGAGATGAGAAATAAATAGGAAGAAGAAGCTACATAGGAAATGGAGGAAGAAGCAATGGCCCATGACATAGAAGCAGGGCTAGAAGAGGAGGAAGACATTGAGCCAATTACAAATGAGCCAAGTATTCAGTTAGGACCTCCTCTCACTGGTGGCCATCTCTCATTTAGCAAGATGGGAATTGTTCCTCCACCTGATGACAAGGTTATGGATATATCCAAATTTACCTTTGAGCAGTTGAAGAATATGATTTTATAGGAGACGTGAAGGTACTCCCCTGATGACCTTGTTCATCTTGTTTCCATAGACACAGAAAGGGTCATAGAATCGAAATCTAAGAGGAATTCTCAAGCAGTCATCACAGTAAAAGTGGGATTTGTGATAGTAGCACAATATAATATAGAGTATCTTCTCAGCCAGAACAAGCAACTATGAAAGGATCTAACGGTCATAAAACAACAGGTTGATCATCTTACTGCAGAAAATTAGATGTTGAATTCTACCAATACCAGCAAGGTGGAGCTGTGGTCGGTTATAATTGAAGAACTGAAGTTAATGGAAGACACTATGAAGAAGCTCTACAATTCGATGGTATTTTTACATGAAGTGATGGTACCCCTAGTTGAAACCAAGAAAAAATCTCAAGAAATTATGAAGGTTATAAAGGTTGCAGGTGCAACTGTAGATCTTATGCAGGATTGGGACATCAAGTATTTGAATATTCCTGAAAAGTTGGTCAAGAAGGATAGATTAGTAGCCGAGGTGGATACAGAATATTTGAGGCTACATACTCAGAACTAAATCCAACTTGGTGAATAGGTGACCAATAGTATAGTTGTTTATGCCTGACTGCACAACAATTTAGAGTCCCTGACACGAAACCATAAAATGCCTTCTATGGGCCCACTTGGACAAATAAGGGATAAAGATGTCATCATGTAGGAGTTGAAATAATGTATTGAACAAATAAAAAATAACAACAAATCAATAAGGCTTGTAGATGACCAAAAGTACCATTCTACAGTATGCAATTAGATTAACCAAATTTCATATGAAGTTATTCATATACAATTAAACTCCAAATCTATAATTTCAGATGATTTGGAGGTGAAGATGTGGTACAATATGGATTTACCAGCAAGAGTGAAAGTTATTGTAGAAGAGCTCAAAGCATCACACTCCTACATTACTAATGAGTTACATTCTCAATCTATTGATTTGTCTTTTCATACATGAGGATATTTTTTCTTTTCGTAATTTTGTCCTATATAACCACCATTTTTTATTGTAATTTGTCTTTTATGAAGAAATTAAATTTAAAATAAGTCCAAGAGACACATGTGGAATATGAAGAGTCATCTAGAATTCCATAGGTTGTAGAAGTCAAGGAGTCATGAGGAATCTCAAAGGTCATTGTCATTTTTTATAAATAAACCCTCATAACTCAAGTAAGGGGCTTGAAATTTTGCAGAATTGGCCTTGGCTTCTCTAGTTGTGGATAGGAGAGAATATCATTCTTTGGAGAAGAAAGTGGTAGCTTCATGTTCCACTATTGGGGCTAGTGTTTCATCATTATAACAATATACTTGAATCTTTCATTAATTATCGGAATCCCTTGGAGCCAACACTCTTTCATGCATGTATTGTGAATGTTGTAAGATTATTATTTGAATATTTGTAGTATATGTTTATGTTATGCATACTAAAGAGAATGAAATATTTTATTAAATTTAGATCAACATCTTGTTGAATGGGTGTTGTTACATGTTTCGTGAGATTTGTTATCTTGTGAAATATTTTACAAGTTAATTAATGAGTCTTTTCTATTTCTCTCGTGTCTCTCTTAGGATAGTACTACTAATTTTATATTATAGGCTTTTCCCTTATCTCCCTTCCATGGAAGCTCCCTTTACACTTTACAATCTATGTCTCACAAAGCTTATATACTTTTACCCCAAAGTTATGTGTATGAACTCTTATGTGTGTTTGGCATACAAGGAATGCCTCTAAGATCTCTACAATGGTGGATGAACCTAATATTCCAATGGGGCTCCTAATCCAAATTGTGTTAGGTCTAATTGAGACTTCACATCGGGGATACCCCCTATATGTTGGCAGTATCTAGCACTATCAATAAGAGGTGAGGGTGGTGAACTTACCTTACGTTAAAAAGAGTTATACCGAGTGACTGAAATATTGAAGGAAAGGATTTTTTAGGCATGGGGAAATTAATTTCTCACAAATTGGATATGATAGTGGATTAGGTACTCAATTAGTTCAGGACATAAGGGGATCCAATGTTAAAAAGCATGAAAAGTTGGTTGATAGTTCAAAACTTGGAAATTTTAACAATATTCTTAACAAATGTTATATTATAGTAGTAATAGGAAATCACAAAATGTTGGATTAATACAATAGTTATAATAGGAGGCATCAATAATGACAATGGTGTCCAAGAGGCATTGTTGGCAACAATTCATCAAAGGCCCTTATTCAAAGGAATAAATTTTTCAATGGGAATTTGCATGGAAATTGTGGCGTGTGAAGCAAATGGAGAATTAAATTATGGAAGGATGCATAAGTATTTATAATAGAATTTCAGTACAATAGATTCTTTAGGATGTTGTGGAGGATGTCAACAAATTTTAGTGGGAGAGGATGAAGACCCTCAACTTGAGTGGCTTCAAGTGGTTTCATTGCATGATCAACTTGCTAGACATTGACTAGCATGGATTGACTTGATAAAAGAATTATGCATAGAAGAGTTATTTTTGCGTGCCTTAGCCCCTTAGAAAGGCACACCATGAACAAGTTGGTTACCTTGCTCATAGACTAGGTGTACTGTAGGCATTATCAATTTGTGCTAGAAAGATGCACCATAAGAAGCTTGGAAAGGAAATTGTTGAGAAAATGAAAAGATGGTTGTTGTGATAAACCTCATCCAAAAACATGCACTATGCATGATGGAAACTATTAGCATAAATATCTTGATTGGCTTGAGTATCTAGAATATAGGAACCAATGGAGTTTGGTGGCACACATTTAAGATTGTGATGAATGGAAAAATTTCCTTTGAGCACAAGTCTCTATGGATCACAATCGTGGGATGCACTCATTGGGAACACATCCAATAGGAACACATCCATTAGGAACACATCCATTAGGAACACATCCAATAAAAGCACCTCATTGTTCTAGATGGACTTGGATAAATCTAGGTGCAGTAAAGTGGACTTGAATCATTTATGCATGATTATTTAGACTAGGTTGACCAAGACAAGTTGAATGAATCGAATAAGATGAATTGGGCTAATAGACAGAGATGATTTGTATGGATGGACAAGGATAGCTTAAGACAACTTGGATAGACACTTCAAGCACACGTGGGTAGACTTATGCACATACTTGAGAGCACTACTGGGTGAAATTGTTGGAAATGTATGGTTGAAAAAACAAGTCACCAAGGGAAGCATGTTATCTATGTGGGAACCTGGGACCAACTAAGACTAAAAGGGATTGTAAGTGCAAGGAAAGCCTCGTATAAAAGGAGGACACCAAAAATTTCTAAGGAGACAATCTAGAAGCAAGAGATCATTCACAACGAGTATAAGGAGTTGTGCAGTTGTGCCATGTTTAGGGTTTGTAACAATGGAATGAATTGCACTTGCTAAGTGAGATGAAGAAGAAGACATGACCTATAGGAGATAGGCCTATGATAGCTTGAGGTTTTGATTGATAATTCTTGTAGGTTTTTTAGCTTGTGTAATTGTAGTATATAAATGAATTGCTTGCAATTGTCCATGCTCCTATGTTGTACATTTTAACATTAATCATATAATAAAGTTTAAGATACTTCCCTTAATTGTTTTTCATACGTGTGTGTTATGCAATTGTTAGATGTTGTTGTTAGTTGTATTACTAAGAGTTGATATTAGCTAAACGTTAAGTATTGCTAACATGTTTTAAAAGCCACAATTGTATGTGTACCTATTGTTAAATGAACTATGTTGAATAAAACTTAATTGCATACACAATTTATAACTTAAAATAATGTTATGAATAAACCTTAATAAAAAATCATAATCTAATTGTAGTGGACACAAGTTACTCAAACTACTAAAATCCAAATGAGATAATTCCACATAACTTCAAATGCCAAAATAAATTTGAATGGAACCTAAATTTGTATTAAAAAAATCATACTAAAAACGCATAGAAATCCCCCCTTGCTATATTAATTTTATTCCTCATTACTATATTATTCTTATTGAGTCACATTGATTACATGTTATTATGGAGGACACTATTTATCGTAAATATATATTATAGTGTAACTCATAAATAATAATATCTTTTTTAAAAATAAAATTATTGTTCTAAGATATCCATCATGTCATTCATCTAATTACGTCGTAAGGTGTTACTCTGTGAGAACAACTCCCTTGCTGCCATCATGTATGGTTGTCTGCGGTCCATTTTCTATGTTAGACAATAGAAATATATTCTTCTGTCATATTGATACCTCCAAAAAAAAATTGCAAAACTGATGAGTACATCAATCAACTGGAAAAACTACAAGACCACAAGGTGCCTCCATCAAGCGAAATATCCAGGTGGTTACTAACTCCCCAGCTGCGGTAACAGTAAGGAATGGCACTCAACAATAGTTGAAGTTGTACATGACATTCTCATTTCTGAAACTAATATCCATTTCCAATTTTCATAGAACTTAAATTTTAGGCAGTTTTCTTAATAAAAATTTGGGGTTTTGTATTTCATGGTTACTTGCAATTTCATTTTCACAGCCAAATGCATAGTGTTATAGATCAATATATTTTAATTTTTAATGAGTCTTATAGATGTCTAATCAGTGTGACTTATAGGGTTGTGGAGGCTGCTATCACTTAAGAAATGATTTCTAAATTCGGAGCATCAGTTCTATTCCAAAGGATTGGTGTTAGCCTTGGTCTAGTCTTTCCATTGTTGCTTTAGTGTCTAAGATCTAGAAAAGAGTCTTGTTGGTATGGTCAAATAAGGTCAACACTCCGTTCTTGCCCATCACTGGTCCCACATCACACATTATTTCCATGTGTCAAGATTGTGTCAGGGTTTACATTTTACATTTGTTCCTAAGTCATAATGTTAGATGGTGGTTAAGTCACTTTTATGGTTTTTAGAGTCTAATTCATAGGGTTAGAGTATCATTTCCATCATCAAATAAAGCTCAACAACCTTGTTTTACACTTTATGGATCTCATATCATGTTTTGAAAGTCATGTGTTTAGCCATTTTGAAAAAAAATTGAAACTTGCTATGAATCCACGTTTTCGTAGCACAAACAATGTAAAAAACTAGTTTTACGCTATGAAATCACTGAACTAGGAGTTTTCGTAGTGTTCTACGAAACCCCTGAACTAGGAGTTTTCGTAGCGCGCTACGAAACCCCTGAAGCACCCTGTTTCAGCAGAAAAACTATTTTTAATAGTTAACTTCCAGAAGGTTTCTTGAGCATCGGAAAACTCAATTTTGAAAACTGAAAGAGGATTTTCTTTCTAACATACTTAACTACAAAAACCTCTTTCATTGTCATCAAATTCATTCTGAGGTGGGAGATATTTATGGTTAAAATTGCACTACGAAATTGTTGTAGGTGCAGTTTTGTCTTCTGGTTTTAGCAGTCTTTTTCAAGATCAGTTTATGGTTACAAGAAAACTTATTTTGGAATTATGATGGAGGTTTATCTTCCTAAAATCTCCAGATAAAATAACCTATCTCACTTTCTTCATAAGTGTTTTAAGTTGGGAGATACTAAGCTTTCATTGAAACCCTAATTTCAGAAAATGGATTTTTCTTGTTTTACATGTGTTTTACAAGGACAAATTCTGGACAGCTGGAGAAGTGTTTTAACAAACCAAGAGAGGTTTTTGTTCTAGACATCATGGAATACAAAGGAGTCCTTCATTTTCGAAAAATGTGTCATGGATGAGGAGATAAAGGCTCTGTCCCACGTGCCAACTTTCAAGGATCCTAAACATAAAAATAGGGAAACATGTTCCCTAATTTCTAGGGTTTGTCATCAGCAGTTAGGTGACAACGTGGGAGGCTTCATCAGATTCGAATTCATGAGGTTGTAGTTGTCAAAGAATGCATTTAATTTTTAGTGGAGGTGGTTTAGTCATAATAAGGAGTTACACTCCTAGTTGTATTAGGTCTCTAGGACTACTAGTTAGCTGTCAAATGCATTTAAGGTTTGTTTTATGGTTAGAATAGGTGTCACTGATGGAAAATTCGAATTCTCCTCATGATGGAGGAAGGAATCCAAGCTTGTAATGAACTCTATATATGACAAGAGATGTAATGCACTTGGTGTTGGCAATTTTCAAAGAAACAAACACATTGTGTTATTGTATATGACTGTATGTTTTCAGGTTAATACAAAGAGCTGCTTTCACTACTTATGATTTAGAAAGGGTTTCAATGTTTTATTTCCCTCATGGCTTCCTTCATATACTTACTTGCAGTGGTATAGACACATGTTACTTAGAATTCATTTGATGATGCTCTAACTTCCTTCATGTATTTTTAGGTTGTGTTCTCTATATTATATCTCTGTTTTACTTTTATGTTAAAACCCTCTATGCCCTGACTTCCATGTGAAATTGATCTTGTTGTTGTACTAAAACACACTTTGAATCCATAGCCCAATGGAAGTTTTTTAATTGGTATTTCAACCATTTATACATTGTTGTTCAAATTTTCCATAGAATTAGCCATCTAATCTTCAAAATAAAATCTTTAATCCAGTGAGAGAGCCCTCTCAGGTTGAGGAGGCTAAGCCTAAGCCAAAAGTTTGGTTTGAAATAGTTACTCAAAGTCTTCCTAATCAGCAGCCTATCAGGGTGGATTTTTGTGATAACATTTTGGTGCGTCTGCCGGGAGTCTGAAGATTATTCATTCTTGAAATCAAGACGCTGAACTTCTGAAGGTAGCAAGAGCTCAGAAATTTTTTGAGGCTGCAAACTACCTTGGTGACTCCACACATCAAATAACAAATTGGAAGGTGACTCCACTGCTAGAAGATCAGTAGCTTGATGAAGTTTCAAAATGAGTTCCATTGCAAGAATGAATTCCAGGTATGCCCCTATGAATTAGTCTCATATCCCTGGTTTTCCAAATCCTATGCCAAAGGTTGATTAGTTAGCTGATCTTCCAATATTCAAAGATGAAAAGAAAGACAATGCTACTTTTCATTTGGTTAGGTTCCATATGCATGTACGTAGTCTTAAGGTTCAGTTCCATGAAGATTGTCTCATGAGGATGTTTATGACCACTTTAGAAGGAAAAGCATGGTCTTGGTATAAAAGGTTGGAAAATGGTTCAATATATTCGCTTGCTAATTTTCATGATGAACTCTATGGGATGTATAAAGAATGTTATCCTTCCTTATTGCTGGTAAAAAATTGTTGTAAACATTCTTTGAGTCTTATTCAATATTTGGAGGATTGTTATGATGATGATGAATTCATGGATGAAGAAATTTTAGAGGCTCTTCATAACAATACATTTCAACACCAAGAAGAAAGGATAGCATCCCATGAAATGCAACATGAAAATCAAGAGGGGTTTACTTATGAAAATCATATTACATCCTCAGCGATTTATGTAGAGATGCAGCAAACTTGCCAGTCTTTTGATCATGAAGAGTATGAAAATGATTACAAAAACCAAGAAGAAATACTGGAAGAAATTTTTTATAACCCTCAGGCAGAGGAAAAGGTTGTTCATTTTTGTAATTCCTTGCAGCAGCTTACATCAAAGAGTGATCATAATAGTGAAGAAAATCACATTGTTTGTGGGAATCATTCAGAAAAGCAGTTGGATAGCATATCAAATAAAGGTTGTGTGACTAAGGATCAGTTGTTAGAAGTAACAGGATGCTATGAGAATCATCAAACTAACCATGTGTTTTTTGACCCTATAGCTAACTACATGGAAAAGATTTACTGTTCAGGCTTCCAGTTATATTTTCATCTTGAAGAACAGTTACACCTCATGCTTCCTTGGTTATTTCAGTATCTGGTTTACTTTTTCTTCAAGCATAGTTAAGAGATTCAAGTGTCAGATCAGATTGATGACTGGCTTCATTGGAAGTTTCATGTTCCTTGAGCTACAAGTGGACATTGTAGCTGATAGGTAGGTAGATGCAAATAAGCTTAGGGTAGGTTGACTGAGCATATATTTCAGTAGGTGGAGTTTGAATTCTTCTTGCAAAAAATCATTAAAGGCTTGAGGAGTAGATTGGGCAGAAGTTCAGAGTTTTATTCTAGAAAATGGATAGTGGCACTGGAGCTACAAGTTCTTAGTGTACCACAGTGGCACACTATCCAAAGTGGAGCCACTGTTATCACTTAAGAAATGATTTCTAAATTCGGAGCATCAGTTCTATTCCAAAGGATTGGTGTTAGCCTTGGTATAGTCTTTCCATGGTTGCTTTAGTGTCTAAGATCTGGAAAAGAGTCTTGTTGGTATGGTCAAATAGGGTCAACACTCCATTCTTGCCCATCACTGGTCCCACATCACACATTATTTCCATGTGTCAAGATTGTGTCAGGGTTTACATTTGTTCCTAAGTTATAATGTTAGATGGTGGTTAAGTCATTTTTATGGTTTTTAGAGTTTAAGTCATAGGGTTAGAGTCTCATTTCCATCATCAAATAAAGCTCAACAACCTTGTTTTACACTTTATGGATCTCATATCATGTTTTGAAAGTCATGTGTTTAGCCATTTTGAAAAAAAATTGAAACTTGCTACGAATCCATGTTTTCGTAGCGTAGAAAATGTAAAAAACTAGTTTTTTGCTACGAAATCACTGAACTAGGAGTTTTCGTAGCGCGCTACGAAACCCCTGAAGCAGCCTGTTTCAGTAGAAAAACTGTTTTTACTAGTCAACTTCCAGAAGGTTTCTTGAGCCGCTGAAAACTCAATTTTGAAAACTGAAAGAGGCTTTTCTTCCTAACATACTGAAATACAAAAAATTCTTTTAGTTTCTTCAAATTCGTTATGAGGTGGGAGAAATTTATGGTTAAACTTGCGCTACGAAACTGCTATAGGTGCAATTTTGTCTTCTGGTTTTAGCAGTCTTTTTCAAGATCAGTTTATGGTTACAGGAAAACTTATTTTGGAATTATGAGGGAGGTTTCTCTTCATAAAATCTCCAGCTACAATAACCTATCTCACTTTCTTCATAAGTGTTTTCAGTTGGGAGATACTAAGCTTTCATTGAGACCCTAATTTCAGAAAACAGATTTTTCCTGTTTTACACGTGTTTTTCAAGGACATATTCTGGACAGTTGGAGAAGTTTTTTAAAAAACCAAGAGAGGTTTTTGTTCTAGACATCATGGAATACAAAAACCTCCTTAAGTTTTCAAAAATTTGTCATGGATGAGGAGATAAAGTCTCTGTCCCACATGCCAACGTTCAAGGATCATAAACCTAAAAACAGGGAAGCATGTTCCCTAATTTATAGGGTTTGTCATCAGCAGTCAGGTGACAACGTGGGAGGCTTCATCAAATTTGAATTCATGAGGTTGTAGTTGTCAAAGAATGCATTTAATGTTTAGTTGAGGTGGTTTAGTCATAATAAGGAGTTACACTCCTAGTTTTATTAGGTCTCTAGGACTGCTAGTTAGCTGTCAAATGCATTTAAAGGTTTGTTTTATGGTTAGAATAGGCGTCACTGATGGAAAATTAGAATTCCCCTCATGATGGACGAAGGAATCCAAGCTTGTAATGAACCCTATATATGACAAGAGATGCAATGCACTTGGTGTTGGCAATTTTCAAAGAAACAAGCACATTGTGTTATTGTATATGGTTGTATGTTTTCAGGTTAATACAAAGCGCTGATTTCACTACTCAGGATTCAGAAAGGGTTTCAATGTTTGATTTTCCTCATGGATTCTTTCATATACTTACTTGCAGTGGTATAGACACATGTTACTTAGAATTCATTTGATGATGCTCTAACTTCCTTCATGTGTTTGTAGGCTGTGTTCTCTATATTATATCTCTGTTTTACTTTTATGTTAAAAACCTCTATTGTTATCGGGAAAAGTGTCTATTTAGAACTACTCTATCCCACTAAGGTGTGACAGCTACCTTAGAAACAAACAGAGAAAACTACTTTTGTATTCTTCTTTATGAACTATAAACAAAGAGGAATAGGATGAACCAACTTGTGTCATGCGTTAGTCCTTCGATCCAATCTCTCTCCTCTTTGACAGCTTCCAGCTACCTGCTCCCTTACTTGCCCAGCTTCACCAAGTACCTGTAAGATCACAGAAAAAGGAAACTATACAAAGACATGGGTTTGTATTCATAAATAACTTAGGATCAGATTTAAGTTAAGCATACAAATGTAACAAGCATCAATGAAACACAAGCATGGAGAAGAAACTCAAATAGTTTTATTGATATACAAGAAGATCCAGGAGGAGTTACAACCGATGATTCCTGACCCAGCATCAACCTCCCAGCAAAGAAGTCCCTTCTTCAACCCCAACAAAGCATAGATCACCCAATTCTCTGATATGTATCTCAAAACCAACAACAATTCCTTACAATGTGCAAAATTCCAGCCTCTAGATCTCTGGGATGAGGGATCCATATATAGATGTATGCAAGGAGGATGAGTCAGCCCATCATTTGATTAGTGGCTTCTCTCTGTCAGTTCTTGCTTCCACTTGGAGACTGAAAGCCTCTTACTCATCCTTGGTCGAATTCAGTGAGGCAAGTGTCATTGGAGAAGATTCTGGAAGCTTCCATTGTCTCTCCACCTCGTGGAATGACTCTGCCACTTGTCATTTCCCGCTAAACGCACCCTGGTAGTGCATTTAGGTGCATTTTAATGCACCTAGCTAGTGGACTTAGGTGCTATGCAACGCACTTGGCTAGTGGAGCAGCTGAAATGATCCTAATTTGACTTATTCTGAGCAGTTTCTGGTGGAGAACTTCTGGGAGAAGCTGTAATTTGTTGACCTTGTTCCTTTAGGAGTTAGAACAACACTTTTAGGGACTTAGGAGCCCTTGGTTTATGGACATTTCATGCTTAGAGCTATAAGGCACATAAATTTCTATAACAGTTGCCCCCTAAAGTATGAGGCACGTTTATCGGGTGAAATGCTTTATTAGGAGGATCCCAAGTTCTTTCAATGCTGGGAGGAGGCCTGTAATAAGATACAATACAATACATTATCTTCATACTGTTTTCATGATCTAGCTGAGGCGGGCATTCCCATGCTCAACTTTATAAATTCATTTTCATGTACATAGGACAGACAATCGTCTGATGGTAGACTGATGATTCTGATAGAGCCATCATCCTTTTGGTAGGATGATTATCTGTGCTGCAATGCTATACATTTCAATGTCTTTATTTCCCTGAATATATATCGCAGCCCGGATGGATGAAACTAGATCCGGGGTCTTCAATCTCGTCCGATCTTCACTCGAAGTACAAGTCGATCCATGTGAGAAATGTTTTGAAGTCGAACATGGAAAGACATCGCTTGATTACCAGTCAATGATGTAAACTGTTAACAAGCGCGAGAGGAATCACCGATAATGATAATGACCGTCAAGGTACTGCAGTACAATTGACATGGTGTGAATAAAGGACTTGGCGTCGAACACCACGCAAAATCTTTCAGTCGAAGGTCATTGATGTAAACCTATCGCCGGAAGTGAGAAACTTGCCATTGAGGCATGCAAGCTTCAAAGTACTTAATGGGGTGTTCCTAGATCAACTTCTTGGATAATGAGCTGATGACGACAAGAAGTGATCCGTCATAGGAGGGCCTTAATGAATCCCACATCAATGACACGGAACGGAGCAAATGATTTTGATGGAGGTGAAAATGATCTGATGATATATGGTTCAGGGTGGCGGTCATGAAATAATGGAGTATAATGTATGGTAGTGGGCGGGACACAGGTGGCCTTTCTGGATGACTTCTCTTGAACATGTCGGCGACACTTATGTGATGGATTGGCAGCATTAACCCCAAATGTGGATGGTATGGCGAGACCATGGCGATGTGACCGGTGAATGAAACAACCCAACCCGACTCGGGCACGGAGTGGAAGTGTCATGTTCAAGAGCGACTTTCTACCAATAAAGATTCTTTGAGTTTTCTTCCCAATTTTTCCCCAGTCATTGCTGACCAGTACCTCTTTATTTTTGTCAAGCTTGAGGAGGATAACATATGCTTGTTCTATAATTTTCCCTTCGGGCAAACCCATTGCTATGTTTTAACGAGCCTAGCGATAGTGAAACTCGTTCTCGTCTAAAGACAAGTTTGTCTCTATTAATATTTTTAACGAGTCTAATGACAAAGATAACTCGGTCCTTTTCATTTTTAGAGAGTCTGAAAAGGTACGTAAAGGTAACTCCAAAATTCCTTTTTCGTCATCTAATCCCTTAAGTCCGAAAAAGTATAAAACAATACAGAAGGGATGAATTTTCGATCGCTTTGACGAGCCGAACAAAACAAGCGCTCGATCTTTTTGTGCAATAATCCCTCAGGTCCAAAAAGATTAAAATTTAGAGGAGGGATAGCACTTCCCGTCGCTTTAACGAGCTGGAAGGCCAGAACTCGGCAATCTTTTCATATTTTACGAGTCAGAAAAGAGCTTAAAGAGGACTCGTCTTTTGGGGAACGAGTGATGAAATGGGTAGCAGCTGATTCCAGGTAAGGTTTGGAATTTTCCAATCACGGCAGTGTCACGAGGATGGCTAGTGAAATCACTCTTCGCAGCTGTTCCTCAAAATGGGTAAACAATCAAATGGAGGTGAATGATCGGCCAATGGAAAAGTGGAGGTGACGGTGCAAACACGACTTAGGCTTTAATGGCTGAAATGCTACATTCACGATGGTTATTTACCAGGGGATAGTTCATTTTTTAATGAGCTTAAACACGGGTGGAAACATTTGCTCAGTGCGGGTTTATTTTTTAACGAGCTTGAACCTTGCGGTAACACTGCTCGATTAATCCAGTCATATGATAAGAATGTCTCATATAAAAAATGGAAACTTTTCGAGTGTTGCCCCACATCCTTTATTTATGCAAGTTAGGAAATGACTAATCCAAAAAGCAGATAAATAATTGCTCTTTGCTTGCACTCCAAAAGGTTTTCATGCCCCCAGGTATAAAACAGAGTTTCAAGGTTACCTCTACTTCTTTCCTCCAAAACATTTGTTTTACCGAGAGAGGCCTACCTCTTACAGGTTACCCAAAGATTGTTCTATTTACGGCATAAACAAAAAACTTCTTCGGCGATGTTTCTCGAAATAAACAAAGGTGAGTGACAATGCCCGCCAACTCACATAACTTTGACAAGAGAATCATATTCCAGAATAACCCCTCTTCCAATCACAGACAGGGTACAGACTAGTCATATTCTCCCACGGAAACCTACCGTATACCCGAAGTTTTCCTGCCGGAGTAGACGAGGATGCATGCCCCCTGGGTTTTAGTCATATCCCTCCGAATTACTCGCGCTCATCGGGAGGACGGACTGGGGATTGAGACATTTCCTGCGTGAAAAGACCATTTAGGGACTGTATATGATTATTTTCTATGCGTGATCCAGGAAATGAAAGCTGGTCTACGAGCTTGACCACTCTTCCTTCGTGTGGAAAACACATTACTCTAAAGAGTGAGGAGACAATCGCTCCCATGCAATAAATATAGTCTCGTCCAAGGAGTAGGTTATAATCCAAGGGTCCTTGAACTACCATTACGTTCATGCGAACTGTCTTCCTTCTCAATGTTATGGGCACATCGGGAAGGATCCCTAAAGGTCGACTGGTTCCTTTATCAAAGCCTGTCAGATTTCTCATTTCAGGCAAAAGCGATGGTGAACCAAGCGCTTTCCAAGCAGTAGAGGAAAGGATACTCACAGAAGTCCCCTCATCTATGATGGTACCAGCCATGACCATTCTATATATTTGAACGATAATTCAGAATGGTATGCTTGCTGGTAAACGGGGTCTGCCTAGTTGATTCCAGTCGAAGGAAACAACTAGGTTGCTTGGAGGTGGGACCGAATAGACGGCCGGGTATGGCTCTGACGAACTTCCTTCCTGTAGTAAAGGAACGGGTAGATTGGACCCATGTTCGTCGGAGTCTGTGTTTATGAAGAGAATTTGGACGGTGTCATCCTTGTTCTCTTCAGTGACTGTATCATCTGAAGATGAAACCTCTGAAGGCAAGACCTGGTCAACTGCCGCCTCGACCTTTTGACTTTTGTCTGGTATGGATTAAGTTGGTTTATCTTCAATGATAGGTGCTTCAGCCGACCACTTGAGCAGGCTAGCTGGATTCTCAACTAGTGACGGACTCGGCAAGAGTTTTTTATATCCAGGAGGAAGTCGTAACAGTGAAACCGGACGATCATCCAAAATTCTTTTAACCTCGTCTAAGAAGGGACAACGGTGGACGGCATGATTGCCTTTGCACAGTTTACAAGGAAATCTAGTTTTCCCTTTTTGTCCTGGGGCTTCACTTTCACTAGTTGACGGTGTGCTTTCAACATGATCACCAGAGGTTGACGACACCGGATTGTGCAAACGAGGAGACCAATATTTTAGTATCCGGGGGATGCAAGGACAATCTCTGTGAAAGTGGTCTCCTTTTCAAATGACACATGGCGATTTAGGCCTGGTCGGTGCAGTGTGTCGATTTTCGTTAGACGACACTCGTTTTCCCCCATTCGCCTTTTGCTCCCTCTTCTTCTTCTCTTTCTTCTTCTTTTCCTTCTTCTCCTTAGGAACATGGCTTTTAGCTTTACCAGTTCCATCAAGTGAAGAGGAAGGGGGAGAGGAAGAATTAGAGGAAGTAGAAGGCTGGTGGGCAACTCTGGACTCGTCTAATTGCTGATTCGATTGTTCAGGAATGGTGGTGTTCTGAACGACAGAGGTTGAGAAGAGCCATATAGGCAAACGAATTGTCAGTCCTGTAAGCGACAATGTGGCCATATGGGGCGCACCAACATCTCCCCAAGAGGAGAAGGGACTAGGATTTCCACCAAGGGGAATTCCTTGGTTAGTAGGCTCCATTTTCTCAACCCAAGATCAACGTAGGAAAAGGGTATGAATATTCCATTTAAAATAAATTTTAACACGCTTTGACACAACTTGTTTTTTCAATTTTTAAGAGTCGAGAAAAAACAAAAGATGACTCTAGTCTCCTTCGATTTTTAATGAGCCTGAAGTGAAAAGCGCTCAGATGGACCTTTTTAGTTAAAGAGTCTGAAAAGGAACGAAAGGGACTACTCTGGAGGTCTAGGTAGAGGGAGTACCAAACCAATCGCAAAACTGCAGAATACTTTTTATGGTACGGCAGTCAATCTTCCCGAATGTTGTGTTCGGTGCATTGCGATCAGTAGGGCGGCCGACACGGCTTCCTATGGATAAAAGGTTTTAAGCCTATAGGGGTCTCCCAATATATACTCGATGGTACGTGGGAGCACAAGTCTGTACTGGCACTTATCGTCTCAAAGTGGAGGAATCACCCAACCATCAATGAGGACAACAGTTACCAGGCTTTACGACGCTGGAATACGTCTCTAGCCTAGACCTCTAAATGTTGTGCGTTAAGTTCCAAAGCGTTGTTAGGTTCATTGAATTTATTTTAAGTTGATCTTTCTTATGAAGTTTGCCTTTTGGGTTCACCACGAGATGTAGATGTAATTCCTAAAATGCAATCTAAAGATGATAAACAAACTTTTATCTCTTTTCAGCAATGAAAATCCTAGCTACTAGGGGAAAAGAAAGACACAATCTTTTCGCAAAGAGCAAAGAGCACACTGTAAATGCACTTTCCTAAATCAAGCCAAATAGACTGCCAATATGCAAATGCACATGCATGTATTTGTTTTTCACTTTCTTAATATTGATGCCTAAAAGGAAAGTTGATGTACAAATCTGAATTTGCTTTCAAGTGACAAACACAAACAAGCTTCTTTTCGAAATCAAAAGGTAGAGATGATTACGACACTTTATGATTTTGAAATAAATACTCGTTTCGACACTAGAAAGTAAAAAATTCAAACCAAAGGCAAATAAACAGCAAATAATCGACTATCAACAGCAAATAAAGTTTCTCCTATGATCAAAATCGACACTTGCGACAGACCTAAATCAAAGGACGACAGTACGACTATTCTACTTTTGCAATGGAAAACTGTAAACGACGCAACAAACACATAAAAACATCTACAGTTTCTTTTGTACAACTGAGGTGGAATATCAGTAAGGAAAAGGGGTTTGAAATAGTGAAATACTGATCACAGGCTGCAAAAATCAGAGACAAAACTGGAAAAAATGAAGCAAAGAACCTCAGCTGCACAAGGCTAGGCTGATCAACGCACCTATTACACAGAGAAACTGCATTGCAGCGCAGGTAGCACTCTCGGGAAGTGCGTTGAAATGCAGAACCTCTTCACAAAGCCTGCGCTGGGGCAGAAACGAGAATTCTATCCAGGTTCTGGGTCACGGTTTGCAGTTTAATCTTTGGTTTTTGGCCGAGTAAAAGCAATCAGTAATGCACAATCAGAGGTAGATCTAAGGGGGGTTCTAAGAGCTATCACAAGGGAAATCAGTTAGTTTATGAATCAGCTGTTCAAATCATAAATAGATCCAGTGAATGGATTGAAGCAGCAGATGTCTACTTTGCATTTGTTAATGGCAAATGCAGTTCGATTGCTACTTCTAAGTTGATGAAACAAACAACAAGAGAAACACAAACAAACTAACTAGACACGATCCCCAGTAGAGTCGCCATTTTGTTATCGGGAAAAGTGTCTATTTAGAACTACTCTATCCCACTAAGGTGTGACAGCTACCTTAGAAACAAACAGAGAAAACTACTTTTGCATTCTTCTTTATGAACTATAAACAAAGAGGAATAGGATGAACCAACCTGTGTCTTGCACTAGTCCTTCAATCCAATCTCTCTCCTCTTTGACAGCGTCCAGCTACCTGCTCCCTTACTTGCCCAACTTCACCAAGTACCTGTAAGATCACAGAAAAAGGAAACTATACAAAGACATGGGTTTGTATTCATAAATAACTTAGGAGTAGATTTAAGTTAACCATACAAATGTAACAAGAATCAACGAAACACAAGCATGGAGAAGAAGCTCAAATAGTTTTATTGATATACAAGAAGATCCAGGAGGAGCTAAAACCAATGATTCCTGACCCAGCATCAACCTCCCAGCAAAGAAGTCCCTTCTTCAACCCCAACAAAGCATAGATCACCCAATTCTCTGATATGTATCTCAAAACCAACATCAATTCCTTACAATGTGCAAAATTCCAGCCTCTGGATCTCTGGGATGAGGGATCCATATATAGATGTATGCAAGGAGGATGAGTCAGCCCATGATTTGATTAGTGGCTTCTCTCTGTCAGTTCTTGCTTCCACTTGGAGACTGAAAGCCTCTTACTCATCCTTGGTCGAATTCAGTGAGGCAAGTTTCATTGGAGAAGATTCTGGAAGCTTCCATTGTCTCTCCACCTCGTGGAATGACTCTGCCACTTGTCATTTCCCACTCAACGCACCCTGGTAGTGCATCTAGGTGCGTTGCAACGCACCTATCTAGTGGACTTAGCTGCTATGCAACGCACTTGGCTAGTGGAGCAGCTGAAATGATCCTGATTTGACTTATTCTGAGCAGTTTCTGGTGGAGAACTTCTGGGAGAAGCTGTAATTTGTTGACCTTGTTCCTTTAGGAGTTAGAACAACACTTTTAGGGACTTAGGAGCCCTTGGTTTATGGACATTTCATGCTTAGAGCTGTAAGGCACAAAAATGTCTATAACATCTATGCCTTGACTTCCATGTGAAATTGATCTTGCTGTTGTACTGAAACACACTTTGACTCCATAGCCCAATGGAAGTTTTTTAATTGGTATTTCAACCATTTATACATTGTTGTTCGAATTTTCCATAGAGTTGGCCATCTAATCTTCAAAATAAAATCTTTAATCCAGTGAGAGAGACCTCTCAAGTTGAGGAGGCTAAGCCTCAGCCAAAATTTTGGTTTGAAATAGTTACTCAAAGTCTTCCTAATTAGTAGCCTATCAGGGTGGATTTTTGTGATAATAGAGGTTACAATGGATTAGAAATACCAGGAACATGGCAATGACAGAAGGAAGTCCAAAAGACACATCAACTAATTTATTAGTAATGCAATTTATTAGTAATTCTAATTCTATCCACAAAGTGGAGAAGCATTCCTTTAAATTTTCCATAAACTTTTCTATAATATTTTTTTTTTGTGATTAAAGGAATCAACATCTAGGTTAGTCTTATAATTGCATGATACCGGGTTGATTCTAAATACTTCCACTATAACCTCTAATTGAAGGTTAGAAAGAAACAATACACAAGGATTTGAGACCAATAACCATTATACAAAAAATAATCAACAAAACACACATCCATCAATTATTTTATATCTCATAAACTTTATAATAAAATAATTTAAATTAAATTTTAAATACAATGTTAGAAATTTCTATTATCCACCCAATATAATTAAATCTACATCAAAATATAAAAAATAAACAAACATGAATTCATAAAGTAACCTTACAAAAGCTCACCAACGCAATTCATTTGTACCTAAACATTTTCCTCATCTTTTCCAAACCATCCATACAAGTCAAGACAATCTTCAATGTAATTAGCCATACGAAAAGGCTACAAAATCCTCACTTTCATTAACATGGACTATTCCATGGAGTGACTTTATGACCATGACCTTCTCATTTTCTTTAAACGAAGTAGCACGATGGATGAGTACACTTTACTTTTGACCTTTTTTGGAAAAATCATGGCACAGCTCAAAGTTAACATTTATCTAGGAATATGTGTGCAATTAGGAGAGAGATCTAGATAATTGTGTTCAATAGTCTCCAAACCAAATTTTTAGAAAATTTAATCCTTATTCAAGTCTAATTGCATTCATCTAGAATCTATAGGGATTACACACTAGTAAAAGACAGATTAGATAGGAAACCCTAGTGTGTATTGTTAGCACTTAGAATTAACTTTAAGGCTAAGAAAAGGCAACTCTGAGGTAACCATAGACCAAGCTTTAGGTATGGCATCTAGCCTTGCCAGACCAGAAAGGCTCTCTCTTTGTCAACACAACATGGCTACAACAAATGAAATCTTAGGCTAGCTATGGAGTGCAGGGATTTTGTTTGAAAGTTTTTGGGTCTAAACAACGAGAGAAGGGATGATTGGGCTATGGACTCTATGCGAGTTTCTATGGGCAAACTTGGGGCAAAGTAAGTGCCATGTTCAGCCAGATAGAAGATTGCAAATGTGAGAAGAATAGGGGAGAAAGATCGCTGCCCTATAGGCATCAAACAGAGGATGGCTCTGCTATAGCAGCTTTAGACGAACGAGAAACACAGGGTTGCTCAACAAAGCATCTAACCAACGATGAATTCTACAAAGACAACCACTACATCTAACAGAAAAATCATCATGAAAGGAGCATCATAGAAGATGGATTCCTAACATACCACTTAGATAATGTTGTAACAAGGTAGAGAAACAAAATATGTTAAGTGAATTACAGGAAAAACATACTGAACAATAACACCATGATGGATCCCAAGTCCAAAGGGCAGAAAACTGCTTTATTAAAATGATACTCATGAAATTTTACACAGTGCCAAGCAGCCTCTCTACTGCCAAAATCGAACCTCTATCTTTTAAAAGTAATCCTATATATACTACATTACATATTAATTATGATTTCCTAAACATAGGAATCAAAATAATTAAAACAAAAATCAAAATAAAATATTTGTTGCGGTCAAGTTACATAAATTAAACTATAACTAAATAATTTAATTAGATCTCATCAAAATAGATTTGTTGTAATCTTCTGAACTGGAACTGCTGAAAGTGTCATCGCTGGAAATCTGGAAGGTTTTAACAACTGTTGATTTTAAGCCCACAAACTTTGCCACATGTTCGTTGGAATATTTGAACGTTGCCATGTATCCTCTTCAAAAACTCAGGCTGCTGATTTCATGGCTAAACATTTGCCATTGATTCCTAGAAAAATTCGAATATTTCCACATGCCTCTCTCAAATATTCAATTTACTAGTCACGTTACACCCTCTTGCACAAATTTTGGAGTTGTCTGATCGATCTGCTGTTCTTTTTCCTCCTTGGATGTTCTCTAAGTGTGTAAATATTGAAGCCCTAGATTTACCCCACAATAATCAAATTCAGATAACAACCCATTCATCACAGGCAATGGATCAATAGGAGGTAGGGCCTGCCTCTGATACGTAGAAGTGTATGGATCTGATGTTTGCAAAGCATAAGCATTAAGCAATGGTGTACACTGAGGCAATACTATGTTAGGTTGCTATAATGGAACTAGGGGAACCTGATCAAAAAATGGTACACATGTTACTACAGCGTATGGAGATTTCTTATATCCTTTTCCACAACATGCTTGAACGCTCCACCAATCTTAACCAAATAGGAAAATGAAATCGAGTTCGTGTCCAAGTGAATATCCATGGGATGGCACGGAGTGACTCAATTCCTCCACTTGGCTTCCTTTTGAGGGGCGAATCCCGATGTTCATCCAACCATACTCCAATTCTGGTGTTGTAGAATGAAAATATTCAATGAGTTCTGGAAAACAATTGATCTATACTCCTTTGTAGCAACAACAGCCATTTCATCCATCAGTGCACGCTAGTCGGGCTTTGGTGCAACTGGAGGCCACATTCCATGCTTCAAAGTGGCAGCAGTAAATCATTGGAGCATTCTGAAACACCAATGTTCCTCACCAAATACTGTTTATATGACTTCCCCTTGAATAGTGACCCGAAAAGAGCCATGAATTGTATCCAGAGGTTGTGACAATATAACCAGTTAGGTTGGGCCTTCTACCTTGCCTACAGTTCCTCCAGGGCCATGGAACATTGTTAACTTAACACCAAATTCTTTAGCGACCTTAATAAGGTCCTCCTATGCTTTGTACAAAGCCCAAGCTACACTTAGCTTACTAGCATCCTTTCCAGAATCAAAGTAACCAATCATGACTTCTTTCTTTCCATCAATTATATTTCTATACCAGTTTATTGAAAACAATCTAGCCAAAGTGACAGGAGTAGCCTCTAGATCTACGAGTTTCTTAAATAATGGTACAACACATAATGGCCTTTTTACATGGCATTCCTGTTGTAATAACTCAACTACTAAAACATCTAATGCTGTAGTTGCCATTGCAATAATGTAAGCTCCAAAGTTGTTAGTAGGAAGCTCACGTATCACATGAAATGTGTCTAGAACACCTCGAACCTCATTTGTTTTTGGGAGATCTGGCCCAAACAAGGGACGTTTCCCTTGTAGTTGTTCCTTTGACCACTCTTTGATCCATGTCTTTTGGCATTTCTCTATGTGTAGTGCTAAACCCAGGAGCGCAGCACCACAGTGCCACGCGTAGCGCTACACTCCCAGAAGCGTAGCGCCACAGCTAGATTAGCTCGATTTTCAATTTTTTTTACTCGACTTCAAATTTCGACTTATGTGTGTTGTTTGATACAGGGGTGCTGAGACTTAGAGTTGGGCTGGGCCTTCGGTCCTAAGTTTTTCGCTATGAGAATTAGTATCTTAAGCACGAAGTCTTGACTCCTTCAATGTCTGTAAGCATTCAATCTCAGTATCTTTCTTTGTAACAACATCCTCCAGTGTTGCAATCTGATCCTTAAGTTTCCTAACTCTCCTTGTTGCTTCGTGCAACACCTAAGGAATCCTGAAGAATTTGAGTAGGCTTGCTGTTACGATATGGTACATGAGCACTTTTGTTAGCTAAAGTAGATATGATATCCCCAAGAGCTGACAGAGATTTATTGATATGTTGTGCTTCTCTAAGTCTATCACCAGTAACTTCTGACCTGTTAACCCTCTCGCTCCTAGCAAGGTCAACCAAATGAAGGCACCCATGAAGAATAGCTCTAGAAGACAAGTCTATTCCTTGCACATGCACAGTCAAGACATTGTGAAAATGACTACTACGTTCATTGAGAGCAGTAGCACCTACTGCCTTGTTCTTTTGTCCAATTTTCATTAAATCTAAAACATCTGGTGTTGATACCATAGGCAACATACTAGCATCAGGAACACTAAGGCCATTGGGTTGGGATATGCCTTGAACCACAAGCCTTTTGTTTGAAGCATCACTTGCAAGTAGATCGTGAACTTGCTCATTATATATTTCTATCATTTGAACACCAACTTCATACTGAAATAAGTCTCTTCTTTTTGTGAAATCTAAAAAAGGTCATTTAATGCTCGGTAATTAACTCCCCAGTCGTCCTCTAATGATGAATTCGGACCAGTCACTATAAAGTCTTTCCAGAACCAATTTGACCATTTGCAAAGATGCAAAACATTGTGGCCATCTAGAACACACCATATTCTAAAAACACTTGCTCTTGAGATGCAGAAGGACCAAAGACTTTGTTGACGGTAAACATTCTTTGGGCTTCTTTCCCTTTTTTTTTGGGATAACAATTAACCACTCTCCATTTTTACCAATGTAAACTATAGTAGTTTGGTTTCTAGACTAGCTTGGGAGAAAATGCCTCACTCTAAAGTACACCATAATATTTCCTTTCAAGTCTTGAACTTCATTGTACAATTGTCGATTCTTTGAAAGAACCCGGTGATAGTTTGAAACAGCAGTTGATAATCCAATGATTTGATTCTATATATGGCAGTACATAGCATACCCAACATTTCAATTTCCATTTGCCAGTCCTTTTGCACTTCTATTACTTCTTCTTTGGCCAGTTGAGAGACAGCCTTCACCTCCTGGAGTGTTTGACAATGGACACACAAGAACTTCTGATAGTTAGAATCTTTCAGCTTCAAGTTCTTCATCTCCATAACAGATAATGTTGCTAGCTCTTTGGTTCACAATCCTTGAGACCCCCTTTTTTAAGTTCCTTCCACTGTGATAGGTTTTCAACAGGATTTAGAACAGGCTATATATATTGTGAACGAATTCTAGCATTTTTGTTCACACCTGCATTCTCGAGAGTCTTTGCACATCCTATCCATTGACCTTTCTTTAATATGGCTGTTGACCTACCCAACTATCCCTAAAGTCATCCTCACAACCAAGATTTGTTGCTTCCTTGAATCTAACCCACTATAAATCACTGTCAGCATTCATTCTTTACAACTCGGAGCCCAAATGAGGAAAGCAGTCATGTGAACTGGATGCTTCCAAACGAAGGCACAACCATTGAAAAATTCCCAATGCAGCTGCTCCCAATAAACACTGAATGAACATCTATAAATCTTCAAGTACTTCCTCTCTAGAAACATGAGACCAGCAACTGTAAAATAATCTTTCACCAGCAATATCACTTTCATCAATGTACAATGCCCTCTGCACAGATTCATGGATATCTCTTTCAATCAGAGTAGAACAAGCTCGCCATATGTTGAGATGGGGATTAATCGCACAAAAATAGACCTCAAATGCTATGTTCTCTCCTTCTCTATCACAGTATAGCCACTGACATCTCCTAGCTTCCTTTGGATCATTCAATACCTGAACTACTGCACAGGAGGTCGACCTTTGAGTCGACCATTCATTCGGTCATATCTTTTGATCCGGGAGCCGGTTTTTGGAGCATGATATACCGTTGGAAAGCTCTTTCCGAGCTTCTTTTGATGAAAATGCTAATGACATGTTTTTCCCTGAAGATCATGTGAAAAACATCTAACAAAACCAAACATAGTAAGAGCTCATGTTGATCCCTGGTGATAGGCTACGAAGACTGGAACTAACATGTATGATCAGACTAATATTCAAGGAATTGCAGACATTGTTCTAGCAAGCAATAATCAATGGCATTAGTCATTGTCTCTACAAGGAATAAATTTTCAATGATGTGGGATAGTGCTTCTATGAGAGGTGTGTCTGGGAGTACAATGAGGAGATTGGATATGGAATGACTCAACTTAGCTAAATTGCATTGAAAGTTGAATGGGATTAATTTACAAAACCAAAGTTGCATGGACACAAATGGGATGGACTTTGATGTTAAAAATTTGGAAGTGAGTGGTGTTGACCTCCAAAGCTAAGGTGGGATCAAGATACAATTGGACCTCAAAGCTTTGCCAACACAAAATAAAAATCATAATAAGATCTGCAAATGAACATTCTCATTCACGAAAAATAAATACAACCACCCAACTGTAATAAGATTATGCAGGACTTTGGTTGTGTAAGTATGGATCTTTAAGCCCTAAAGTGACAAGTCATAAGACTTATTATTGAAAATAACGGATGCCATCTTTAGGATCACAATGATCTCTAGCTACTAGGACAAACCCATCTCACTCAAGGTGTGATATGCACCTTGAGCTTGACAAGTTCCATGTTGCCTAATTTGAGATCCAATATTTGATATACTCGCCATTGGTAGTCTTCAGCATCAGATATAGATTTAGATAGATTTGTGTTGCAACAAATGCACCCTCTAGATTCAATTTACCTTTACGCATATGCACAATAAGTGTTTTGATACTTCATGCCCATGCCCATGCCCACCGTAAATGCATGGTGTGTTAGCTTCTCTTGATGCAATAAGAAGGCCACTCCCTAAATTAGCAGGAATTTCCACAAAACATGTGTATGAATATTTGAAGAAGAAGGATTAAACATTAAAACAATAACCAAACCCCCATATCTAGTGTCGTCCCTCTCCACCATCATCACAAAAGAAAACACGAGCATATAACCTCACGAATTAACCCAACACATAAAAATCTACTCCTAGTCCCTCCAACAACAAAATTAATGAATAAAACTTGTGTACTATTGAAATTTGCAAATTTAACAAATCTACAGAACATGATACCCAATGGTTCCAATAAACGAGTCCCAAGAAATATAGAGTAGTCATCATTGTGAGCATTGAGTTTCATCCCCAAAAAAAAGTGTAGACTAGTAGTAACCTGTACAAGCAATCAATCACAAATAAATAGGAAATGTAACATGGATCACTCATATGATTTAGTCCACACAAATATCAACAATGAGAAATGTGAACACTGGTTTCTTCAAGCCTCATTCACTTATGTGAAAAGGAAACTACCAGGATGTTGTCACCTACTAACCCTACCTTATTTTTATTTCTAGAATCCAATTGTAGACTTAATTGGCACATTTTCCACTCTTGAACGAAGAAAAACTTGCAAATTTTTCCTAAAGGATCCTTCTATTAGTATAGTTTTGTGCAAGCTGAAGTATACATTGGTAATGTTTATTGTATTTTCAGTAATGTTGGCTTGTGTTCTTCCCGCCAAAATGATATTATGCAGTCATAAAATAAGTAAATTTGTTGATGATTGATGTAGAATTTTTTTTGGTTATGTGTTTATTTTCCTAGATACTTTAAATTAATATGGTCTCTTTTGATGAAATGAAATCAAATCCTATGACAATTGTTCTTGAAAGCATAGGCAACAGTGGCTTTGTTCAAGTCAACGGAAATCATTTTAGAGTTTCAATTACTATGAAGGAAGGGAGGTTCTCTAATTGAGTGAAATGGCTTGGCATACTCCTAATTTCGTATCCTCGATTGGAGTCAAGTACCTGCATATTTTTAATAGGAACTTGAAGAGTAATCATGATGGAATCAACCCCACAAGATGTGCACTAATTTGGTGATTTGATTTCTACACATTCCTTATTACCCTACGTCGATATCTACTACCAACAAAAAGAAATTGGCTTCTAATCATGTGAATAATCCCACTCCCTATGACCTACCATGACCTACCATGGTAGAAATGTTTCATTTGGTTGTTAGAAATATCATGAAATGGATTGAAGTTCTACATTCTCCTTTCTACCTAGAATTTGTTTTAGGCATGGTTTTGATTGATGTTATATCTTGTATGATATTGTATTGACATAATAGTAATGCATTGTAAGCATCTCTTTTCCAAGAAAGGATAAGACATGTTACTTTTTTATACATATTAACTCACTCTAGAAGGAGATCTTATTAGAAAAGTAATATGGATACTAAATTCAAAATATTTTAGTGAAGCTACCTTTTGTAACAAAAGGAACCAATATAATAAGGAAAAATTATGGCGAGATCCAATTATGCATTTGTAACATTTACAATTCATTTGTAAAAGGTATCCTCCTTATCATAAGGTTTTAAACCATAATTTTAGACCATGATGTATATCAAAATTTGGTTCACTTAAGCAAGAATTTATGTGAAGATCATTGGCCCTAAACATACGACAAGTTAATAAAATTTTCCCTGGAGGCAATTTTAATTGTTGTTATCTTTTGAAGTGTGGGCAATGCCCTAGACATTTTCAAATGCTCGTTTATCCTTTCAAATATGCAGCTACAAAGAAGTAACACATTTATTTTATACTTTTAAATATGCAACTGCAAAGATGTAACATATTTATTTATTTAGCAGGGTTCCAAGTTCTTTTATTTTGTTCCAATGATTTTTTTTTGTAATAGTTATCATGTTTGGCTTTTGTCGAAAATTGAAAATTTAGGTATACAAAACTGCAAATATTTTTATATTTGAGAGAGTTCCCTTGTTTTCAAGGGGCTTGCAAAGATTCTCATTTACACTTTGTTCCAATGATTTCTTTACATAATTAGTTTTCTTGATTGGCTTTTGTTGAAAATTAAAAATTTAGGTGTACAAAACCACAAATATTTCTATATTTGAGAGAGTGTCCTTTTTTTTAAGGGGCTTACAAAGATTCTCATTTATCCTTTTAAATATGTAGCTACAAAGTTGTAACATATTTATTTAGTAGGTTCTGAGTTCTTTTATCTTGTTCCAATGATCTTTTGTTTGTAATTAGTTATCCTATTTGGATTTTGTTGAAAATTGAAAATTTAGGTATACAGAACCAAAAATATTTTTATGTTTGAGAGAGTGCCCTTCTTTTCAAGGGGCTTGAAAAGCATTATTTGTTGCTTTAAATTTGATATTTTTATTAGTGATAGCAAATTAAAATTAACAATTTACTATTTCAACAAAGCATACCCTAATTCTTACGAGTAAAATGGTAAGAAACTGATCTATAATGATAAGAGACCGATCTCCCATCCAACTGTTAGCAAAGTCATCAAGATGTTTATGCATCTATATAATTTGAATCACTTGATGCATTTTTCCATCAAGTATCCCTTAACTAATATAAAATCTTTCATATCTTGGAAATTTTGTGGTGGTGCATGGTTGACCAAGCAACCTTTCATGAACTAGTTGAGTACTTATAATAGAAATAAAAGTGTACAAGTTACTCAAGGCCATATTGGCATGAACAAGATTTGATTGTATTCATCTAGACTCTAAAGGGATTACAAACTAGAAAGACATATCAGATAGTGTTGGGAACAGGATCCGCCAAGGACAGTTTTGGGGCTAAAAGCCCATGTTTTGGGTCAAATTTTGTAATAAAGTTGTAAAGTCTCCGCATTTTATGGTCGCGGAGCATGAAGGTGTCATGAGTCATAAAGGGTTGTCACCCTTATTTTTTAAAGTAAAGTCGGCTGTAAAGATCTACCCATGGTCCGCGGATCATGGGATTGTATAAAAAGAGCTAAGTAAGTAAGCTCTAAGTAGCTTTAGCTAAGAAGAAATCTTAAGCAATAAGGAGGAAGTCCTTAGAGAAGTCTAAGTTTCAGGTCTTAGCATAGGTAGAGGCTCTACAATTCAGTGCACAGAGGGCTAGGGTGGAAGTCCGCAGCTAAGTGTGCGGACCCCTGCAACTATGTGCACAGGGCAGATAGAGTCTGTAATCATCTGAAGATATCAATAAAGAGAAGCATTTTACAAATCCTATGTCTTTGTTTCCTGTTAATGCATATTTTCCTATTGTGTATGAATTTCATTTAAAATTCTTATTTGATGCATGAATGTATATAATTATGTTAGTTAATTGAATGCAAGTAAGGATATCTGTTTACGTAGCACTAACTGTGATTGTTTAATAAGATAAGTAAGCCACTTAAGATAATTTGGGAATCTACACAATACGATTCCCTAGCAACGTGAAAGTACTGAACTGCAGGTTAGGGCTACGTGAAGGTCAATCGTACCCCTTCATGAAGGTACTAAAGGGCAGAATAAAGGCCTAGACTGACAGAGCCCTAGAACTTACGACCTGCGCGAAAGCAGGAACACAAAGAATAAACTGACATCACGGCCATCTCAAGCTGCGGAAACTTGGTTCCAGCATCGCCCCTTATGGCTTCAGGTCTACATCATTCAGGCCCCACGCAGCCAACAAATGGTTCCATTGCTAGGACCAGAATCTGCATAGGAGATGTGTGATGTTGTATCACTGGAATCCAACTAAGAAAGAGATTAGAGACTGGTTGGATAGGAAGATCAAAAAATTCGTGGCGCAGGAGAACACAAATCTGCAACTGACAAAGGAACAGTGGCTGGACAAGTACCTATATACAGAGATCCATGAGATCCTTTTCTGTTCCTTTCTGGTCGAGCTATACAAGTGGATCGCGAAGCTAGCAGATAGCCAAGGAAGGTGGATACTTGACGGTCCTATTGTTTGGACCCCGGAGCTAGTACAAAGACTGAAAGCCTCTAAGGATAAGATCGCCCACACTATCGATCATTGGCTCGATTGCATCATAGGAGGATTTGTGTCTGAATTTGCGGTCGATACCTTAGTTAGCTACAACGACGCTTTTTCAAAGGTCCACGAGGTAAGTACTTGAAGTCTTTGAATACCTAAATTAAAATGTTATTGTACGAAAAACAGGTTATGCAGCTACCTTGATGTTCAAAGTTATGCGAAGAAAACAGACTTATAAGAACGAAGGGAGAAAGGGTCCCAAATATAGCCTATTGATTTCACCTCCAATGGGTGATGAAGAGAGAGTAGCACAAGTTTCTCCATGAAGTGCTATTCAGTTAATAAGACAAGGATTCTTGTGATTTCCACCTCCACCCACACCACCTCCAACTTCACCACCATCACCTGTGACTTCACCTTTACCACCACCATCTCCACCGTAGTTCAGCATGGAAAATTCAGTGAAGCTGGCTATGTTCAAAGGCTTGGGAAATGAGGACCTAGACTAGTTTTGGTTCATTGTGAAAGTTGTGTGGGAAGCTCAAGGCATTACAGATGATCACATGAAGAAGGAAACATTGGTTAGTGCACTGCAAGATCATGCGCTAACTTGGTACATTAAATACTCTAATGATAACCCAAACGCTGGAGTGGTAGACATCCAAACCGCGCTAAATAAAGAATTCAGTAGGTCTAAATCCGAGGCATGGTCGATTGTGGGGTTCAAAAGAATCACGATGAAACTAGGCGAGACACCTTGGGAATTAGATCAGAGGTTGAAGTGTAAAATCCACAAAGCTAGTATTAACTTAATAGATGGACAACACCGCGGGTGGTTTGTGGCTTTGCTCCTGCCACACCTAAGGGTTGCGTTGTCACAATAGAAGATAATGACTCAGGCAGAAGCCTTGGAGATTGCAATGAGACTGCATGAAACAGCGATGCAAGATATGAATCTGGGGTTCAATATATCCACGCATAGTTGCAATGTCTTTGCCTTGAAATGCAAAGTTTGAAGCAGGATAGAACAGTTCGACTGGAGGTGCACGAAGAGGTATGGTGACAGAAATGCAAGTGTCATGGGCATGACAAAGATCATTGCCTGGTCTTTATGAACTACATTACAGGAGGGGGACCGATTGTTAGAAAATTATATATTACGGAGCAATGGAACACATAAAATATTGCAGAAATATAAACACAGAAAAACACACAAAACAAGAGAGACACAGATATACGTGGTTCACCCAGTTTGGGCTACGTCCACCCCGAACAGCCAGTCCTTCCTTTTTATTATCCAGCAAAATGAAGAGACACAACCTACAGCAAATCCGCTGTAATATCCTCTGTTTTCTCTCACAGTCTCACCTCTCTGTTTCTCGCTCACAGAATACACATCTATCTCACATCCTCAAATACAATACCCTCATACAAAGAGAGGGGTTGCCTTTTAGGGCAAAAAAACCCTAAACTAAACATAAGTTATACCGTCAGATCATCCGCCTAATGAACGGCCCAGATTGACTAGAAATTACTATACTTTTACAAGGCAATTTTACAGCTATTTTTAGCTTCGGGGGCGCTACTCCCGAAACCCCCCGCCAGGGGGGGCTCCCAAAGGTCGCAGCCACCCCCCCCTGGACCCCCCCTGCAGCGAACATTTTACGGGCGGCGTTGCCGCCCCCATTTCGAACTGGCGTCCTATGTGGCGATACCTTTGAATATAGAAGATAATCAGGCTCCACACCCAACCGATGCCTTTGAGGCCGGAAGCTCAAGCAGGACCAAGTGCGTGACCTGCATTGTGATGCACTATATGCTAGGTAGCAAGAAAAAATATGACTGATAACTGTCATTTGCTACAGAAGTTTGTACGAACACCACAGCAATTGTTCTGCAACTTTTGTAGACCGGTAGGGCATGATGAGTGCATATGTAGAAGCTATGAATTGATGATGGATAGAACACCTGCCTATAGGGTTCATGCAGAAACACGGCGCCCTAACCAGAGCACGGTGATGGCGCGAACAAGCTTTCAGGGGTGCCGATGAGCCCGAGGCAGAGGAGGACCTGGCTGAGGTCGAGAACAGCTACTCTACTCCAATTGCAGAGGACTAGCATACTATGCCTGCGATTGCACTAACCCAACACGTCTGTCATGCAAATATTGCACTTTGTTTGATCATGAAACAGAGGACTGTCCTACACTGATAGCAAGGATATGTGACAAAGGGGCACTACCACCTCAGCAGACTTAGAACCTACAGATGATGAGGTTTGAGCCTCACAAAGAGGATTCGAATGTAAATATAGTTCTCCGAAGTGGAATTGAAAAAGGGGATGATAAGGGGAAACAGCGCGAAGATAACGCATGGGTTTTTAAATCTCTGGCGAAGGAGGTTGAATTTGATTTGGAGCGTGCACGTGAAACATTCATGGAAGTAATGAAGAGCTTCCCTGAGGCCTCCACCTCGGGGAGCGAGGATAAACCTGACTAGGAAATGGACCCTTCTATGCTTACAACCTTCCTAAAGGCCTGCATGAATTTGTTTCACGATAGTAACGCTATGAAGGGATTACAGGAGCTTATAAATAGATACGTCGGAAACACTCCAGGTGAACTGCATGTGGTACGAAAGATTGGTAAGCATAAAACAAGGAAAGGATGAGAGATGAGGTTGACCACATAGAAAGGAGAATACAAAATGGATTAGGTTATTTTGGATCTGGGGTCAGATGTGAATGTCCTACCGAAGCAGACTTGGGAATGGATGGGAATACCTACATTGCAGTGGTATCCGATTTAGTTAAGTATGGAAAATCAATAGAAGATCATTTCCATGGGGCGGTTGCAAGGGGTGGCTATAGATATTGAAGGTGCAAGAACTTTGGTTGAATTTAAAGTAATAGAAATTGTAGATGACAACAACTGCTACCCTATGCTCCTTTCCATTGATTTGGCTACTGATATGAACGGGGTAATCAACCTAAAGAAGTGAAAGATGATATTTGAGAAGAAATCCCTCCACGTAATAGTACCCCTAGATCTAAGGATCGTGCTATATTGAACCATTCTGTGATTATGAGAGTCATGACGATTTGGACTGCATATATAAGATAATAGCGCGAGACCAAGATTGGGTGAATCCAACAGTGGATGGAAGAATTAAATGAGATCGTGAGTGTTCCTACACCTCAGACTCTGATGAAGAATTAGAGCACTGGTAAAATCAGTTACATGAAGTAAACACACTGAGTTGTAACATGATGACCTGGTCACTACGTTGCGTGTCGTCAGAGGTAAGAAATATGCCCATTTATGATGGCCTAAACGATGTAGATATATTTTTGGATGCATTTGAAATGGAGGTACCAGAGCGGAAGTGCTTCGAGGCTTTGGACGGGGCACTGAGCGCTATGCTGGCAAGGTGGTGGGGTACGAACAAGGGTAGCTTTGCTAATTGGCATGAATGTAGGAGGATGATGAGAACATGCTTTGGGAAGCTGAAGGTACGAATGACATACAAATATGATGGGAAGGGTGACCTGCATGCACACTTGGCCAAATGGGCTTAGGCTTATGGAGCGAAGCCCCAACCTGAATGGGTGCACTTGTTCAGTCATACCCTGGATGTCATCCCGATGAATTGGTACTTAGAAACAGAGCTCTATCATGGTTTAGGTGAATAGGATATTTTGCGTAAAGGATTCATAATGGCATTCAACTTTGAAGATGGGTTTGACTGTATTGACGAGGCACTACAATAAGTAAAAGCAGCAATCTTTAGGATACCGCAGGATCCTTTGGACCTGATTCAACCCGATTGGACTACTCAGCTGAGTCACACACTAGAATGCTATAACGTAACTACTGAAGAGGAATATGAGGATTCGCGAAAGATTAACATCCCTGAAATAGAAGGTTACCATGAGGTTGAAGGACCATTGATTGAGAATCCTGATATAACCACGCCACTGAAAATGAAACAGGTAAATATTGGTATGAAGGCAGAGCCCAAATTCACAAAGATTGGAGATTACTGGGATGATGCGATGGTGGATAAGGTCACTGAATTACTCTGTGAATACCAGGATTTGTTCCCTACCAAGTTTATAGATCAAAAATGGATAATCAGAGACCTGGGTGTTATGAAGATCACGTTGAAGCTCGACGGGAAGCCGGTTAAGCAAATACCTTATCGTCTCAATCTGAAGTATAAGGAGAAGGTCCACTTAGAGCTAGACAAGATGCTTGCGGCAAGCATCATTTAGCCCATAGAAGAATCTGATTGGGTAAGCCCAATGGTGGTGCAGGAAAAGAAGCAAAAGTATGAAATAAGGATATACATAGATCTCAGGAAGTTGAATGACACTTGTGTACATGATCCTTTCCCGACTCCGTTCACTGATGAAGTGCTGGACAATGTCAGTGGCTAAGGAGCATATTCCTTCACTGATGGGTTCTCAGGGTACCACCAAATCAAAATTACGTTGGAGAATATGAGCAAGATGACCTTCACGACTGAGTGGGGGTATTTTCAATACAATATAATGCCTTTCGGATTGAAGAATGTGCCTGCGATTTTTTTGTGTGTAGTCATTGCAGCGTTTAAGGACTTTATTCATAAGTTCCTGGAAGTGTACTTTGATGATTGGATTGTGTTTAGGTTGGTGAAACGCCATGTGGTAAGTTTGAGCCTAATGCTAGATACCTGTTGAAGATACCAGATCCCGCTCAATCTGAAGAAATGCCTATTTTATGTTCTTTTTGGGACCGTGCTGGGTCATGTGGTTTGTAGACAAGGACTGATGGTAGATCCCACAAAGATCGTGGTGATACTTAACTTATAAGTGCCGAGGAGTGTGAAACACTTGCGTGCTACGCTAGGACATACTGGATATTACAGAAAGTTTATCAAGGGCTATGCCTAGATCACTGCACCTATGTAGAAGTTGTTGAAAAAGGATGTCACATTTTGCTGGAACGAGGGCTGTAAGAAAAGCTTGGATGTATTGAAAGAAAATATGGTCACCACGCTGATTCTAGTCCTCCCAGATTGGAAGAAGGAGTTTCATGTACATGTTGATGCATCATGTATAGCGTTGGGAGTAGTACTGACATAGGCTGGAAGAGGAGACCTAGACCATCCTATAATGTTTGCAAGAAAAAGGTTATCCAAGGCGGAGAAGAACTATTCCACCACCGAGCACGAAGGGTTAGCCATGGTATACGCACTCCAAAAGTTTAGACACTATTTACTAGGTGGCCAATTTAAGATGTATACGGACCATTCCGCATTGAAATACCCAATCAATAATCCTGTGTTGGGGGGGGGAATCTGTAGTGGTTGTTATTGTTCTAGGAATATGATTTTGAAGCTATTGTGAAACCTGGACGACTGAACGCGGGACCAAACCATCTGTCACGTATCGAAATAGGGGAACAACCCACTAATTTGGAAGAGGGATTTATTGATGTGTATCTATTTGCAGTGCACATCGCGGATGGTCATTTTGAAGATAGCATACACTTCCTAACGAAGAACTACCTCGGAGGAATACACCATCCAACATAAGAAGGAGTTAGTGGTGCATGCTACATATTTTTCTGCCATTGCCAGGGTTCTGTACAAAATGAGGTCAGATGAAATATTGCAGCGATATGTACCAGAGCTTGAAAGGAGAAGTATCCTCGTGGACTCTCATGGGAGCGCCATGGGAAGACATTATGTAGGAAGAGCAACTGCGTAGAAGATTCTACGCACAGGATTGTGGTGGCCAACCCTCCATCAGGATTCAAAAGCTTACTGCAAAGCGTGTGATGTGTGTCAAAGGATTGGAAAGCCATTACAGAGGGATGAGCTGCCTTTGAATCCATAGATGACGTTACAACCCTTTGAAAAATGGGCAATAGATTTAGTGGGACCCATTCAGCCCCACGGGGAAAAGAATAGAGCAAGGTACATTATCACCATGATGAAGTATTTGACTCGATGAGTGGAGGCACAACCTGTAAAGGATTGTATAGGAATGACTACTATAAAGTTCCTCTTTGAGTATGTGCTGATGCAATTTGGGTGTCCAAATATTTTGATGAGTGATCATGGTACGCACTTTCTAAATGAGACGATTAGCATGCTGATGAAGGAATTTCAGGTATATCACTAGAATAGCATACCTTATCACTCGTAGGCTAACGGGATGGCGGAAACATTCAATAAAGTGCTGGAGAATGCATTGACCAAGGTTTCCAATGCTCAGCAAAGTGATTGGGACCTATCCATACCCAAAGTACCATGGGCCTGTTAGATGACGTGCATGAAGTTGACTAGACAAACACCTTTTAGGCTTGTCTATGGTGTTGAAGCAGTGATTCCCATGGAATACATTGTGCCTAGTTTGTGCATAGTGGCACTCATGGGTATGATGGATCACGGAGCCCTAGAGGAGAGGCTTGTGCAACTGGCTAAACGTGAGGAAGAAATATTTCTAGCTGGATTTCACCAATAGTTCCAAAAGCAGTGTGAAAAATCATGGCATGATCAACACATTAAGTTGTGCACCTTTCATATAAATGACCTGGTTTTGTTATATGATAGCAAGTTTCATAAATTTCTAGGGAAATTTAGAATGCATTGGTTAGGGCCCTATGTCATCAAGGAGATTACCGATGGAGGAGTAGTTTAGTTGGTTAAATTGAATGGACAACCCTTCCCAGGAAAGGTGAATGTCATTCGATTGAAGCCATACACCAGTGGTCTGGCCATGTGACTATATGAAGGTAGCACAGTCTTAGTGCTCTTGGTAGCTGAAAGGAGGCGCAAGACAATAAACTACACTGCCCAGGTTGGGAAGTTGCGCAATTGGAGGATTATGCGAAGCAAGGAAGTGTCACAGGGTTCGTGACATCGCGAAGGGAGCTGCACAACCTAGGGATAAATCGTGTAGGTCAAACCGAAAGTGACAGTTAAAGTCAGTGTTCATGATTTGACGGTAGAAATGCAGCCAAATGGAGCGGGTTGCCTGCATTTAAGATGCAATTTATGGGTCAGATCCTTGAAAATCTGCCACCACTCTAGCATTAATGAACCGAATGTGGGGGGAATGGTTCGATTTGAATTCAAAATTCCCTATAAATTACAGGTGGTTTTCCAGCGAAAAACACTTGGCATTTTGAGAATTGAGTTGTTGAGCTCTCAGGCGCACATGAACCAAGAATTCTTTGAGGCTCTGATGGCAAGTTCGGCATTTAAGAACTTACCAGAGATGTCACGAGCATTCTTGAGTACCGTTATGTCGACACCTGCAACAACTATGGACACCGAAGCAGTGACAACTGAGGAGGATATGCTGGAAGTGGTTATGGAGGCAGAAGAAGTTTCTCTAGAGATTGCTGAAGTATTAGCGGAAGTCCCTAAATCGCCATGGACATTGAGACCAAATCCAACCCCAACCAAGGAGAGCGCAAAGGATAAGAAGGGAAAGTAGCCTACAATACCAATGCACACATCACCAAGAAGAAAGCCACCGAAGGACAAGCCCACCACATAGGAAAAGGGAAAAGCCATCAATTTGGAGCCGAAGGAGGAAGAAATCAAAGACATCCCGATGGATGATGAGGATGTGGGAATAGACATGGAGGAAGTTGAAGCCCAGGGTGTTGACCCTATCACTTGGTTGCCTGAGTATGTCCCTCCACACAAGGGCAAGACCAAGGTACCAAAAGATATCGATGAGAGCAAGGTCCCCTTGCAAACCCCTCTGCTGCCGGATGAGATTGTGTTTGAATGACCGTGCTTGGGGAAAGTTCCTCTGTTAAAACTAGAAGACTGGGACTTAGCTAACCATGAGAAGTTACCACACTTGGCAACCGAGCAACTGATGCGCTGCATTATCGATACAACCACCGAGATGACTGCATTAGATCCGCGAAGGTGGCTCTGAGGAGTAGACAAAGAAGGTCTACTCAACCTATTATGGGTGTCGCACTACAACCGCACCCCAATTATAGTATTGGTCATCAATTAGATACTATGCTTGGTGCATGATGGCTATCTATGGCTGGCGGAGCCAATACCCATCACTGACAGGTTGATCCATAGGATCACGTAGTTGCCCTACACAGGAGAAAATCCAGCCAAGATATTTGGCAGAAAAGGTGGCAAGACCATGAAAGAGAAGTTTAAGATGGTAAAGAAGACGCGTGGATATGCCATATCCAGCATCTGTGACCCTACTATAAAGGTGGCTACGCAGATTTTAGCATGGAAGGTGATGAGGAAGTGTCGCACCGATGAAGTGTCAGTGCCTGTCATTGCACTAGCAACCCAGTGCGCCAAAGGAGTTCAGCTCAATTTGGCAGACTATCTCCATGGTGAGTTCATTGCGAACTACCGTGAGGTAGAGGAGCTCAGCAAGGCATTCCACTACGTGTGGATCTTGCTGTCTATTGTGCTGGTATGGGAGCTGCCAGAGGACAATCAATTCCCTTTGTTCATGCAAGAACTACCAGAAGCAGCGAAGTATGCTTTGTTGTGGGTGACCAAGGATGTGCAGTTCATCAAGGACAAAAAGATCTTCTGGATCTTGATGGAGATGAACATCTGAATGGCCATCAATCGTAAACCACGGTTGTCACCTACAGTGTTTGCCAACCTATAGTGCTACACAGAGTTTGAAGCATATTTTCACCATGTGTCCATTAGGGCGCGAAAGGACCCTACACAGACATGGTATCACTTGCCTTACCTAGCAATGGATGATGCCATTGATGCAGTACTTGATCACTAGCTGGTAGAATGGCACACTACAGCAGACTTGGCGGTGGGAGGGAGAAAGTCTACCACACAGCGCAAGAAGGACTAGGCCAAGCTCAAGATGACACAACTGGCCGAAAAGAGAAAGAAGGAGGTCACTGACAAGGTCTAGGCAGAGCATGATGTTGCTCGGCAGATAGAAAAACAAACAGGTGGAATAGAGTGGGGCTCTAACAAAGGCATGAGGTCGCCTTCACCCGAGACAGAGGAAGAGATGAATGAGCAGACAGAGCAGCACAACACGGAGCCACAAGTGACGTCCGCCCGCATCAAGCATCTAAGGGAACAAGAGAAAGGAGGGTCGATGAAGAAGTCCAAGGCCACTAAGATGTCGTTGGACCCAATCACCCTCACCGAGGGCGACTTGCATGACATTGGAGACACGGTGCAAGATGTCACCACGGAGGCCCTACAACAGTTTGAGTAACAGCAGCCACTAATATTGGGGGCTATCTAGACAGGTCTATAGGAGCTACAGATCTACACATCACAGGCTAGCATGGTGTCCACCAGGCTTGCTATCGGCACTTCCGTAGCTGTCGAGATGCTGCACGGGAAAGCCTCCAGCGTGATAGTGCTGCCTGATGGAGCACTTACCATGGAGAATGAAGTTGACAAGCCCATTTTCAATGCCCTTAAGGGAGTAGGGTTGAATCTGGGAGCACTCCCTAGCGAGACACTCCACCTCTTGCAAGATGGAGTGATTTCGGAGATGAGGGCCCATGAGAACCATGCCCTACAAGAGATAAGCAAGTAGTGGATTAATAATGAAGAGATGGCACTACAACGAGACTCTTCCATCACACCCATGACCGAGGCGACCGACCAAAACAATCGTATAAAGCAGGTCATCGAGGAGGCATGCCAAATGGTCCCAAAGTTGGCCATTCCTGAGGAAGAACCAGTCGAGGTGTGCGTCTACAAGCTGGCTACAGGGGTGTGCGATGCTCATACAAAAATGGTGAGGGTTTAGTTGGATTTGAACCTACAGATCACTGAATTAGAGTTGAAGGCCCAGCCTTCAACCCCACATGAATTAAAGTAGCAACGTGCGACCACTATCACAGAGGCAATAGCGGCGGTTGATAATGCAGTAGCAGACTGCACACAACTCTTTGAATAGTTGTTTGAGGTCCTAACGAGCTTTCAGAAGGACCCTAATGTACAACAACTAGAGACAGAAGCATGTGAGCTACAATAGTGCTATGATGAGGTCAAAGGCACAACGTGAACCATCACTCTCACACAGAGACTGACAAAGCTGTAGGAGGCCAAGGAGCTGAAAGAACAGGTGGATGCAGCGCAGAAAAAGGAAGTAGTGCTGAAGGCCCGACTGAAGATCTGGCTGGATGAGGCTTATGCGGTTACGACCTCTATTGAAGGAAAGCTTGCGAATCTACAAGAAACTCAAAAAAGCTTTAGGCCGATAGTTCAAGATGAGTGACCGAGAAGATGGTTAAAGACGTGAAGCAGGTGGTCACATAGTACACTGCCAAGGTTACAGTTATACAGGTTGAGCTGGGAGGTCTTCGCGCTAAGATCTTTGTACCTACCAAGTGACGCAAGGGTGAGTCATAATGTTTGTGTTGGGGGCCTATTGGGAACAGGATCCCCCAAGGACATTTTTGGGGCTAAAAGCCCATGTTTTGGATCAAATTTTGTAATAAAGTTGTAAAGTCTCAGCATTTTGTGGTTGCAGAGAGCGAAGGTGTCATGAGTCATAAAGGGTTGTCCGCCTTTATTTTGTAAAGTAAATTTAGCTATAAATATCTACCCATGGTCCGTAGACCACAACATTTTACCCAATCTAATAGAAAATGATCAAAGAATGGATATTCTTGTCACTTTTTCTGTTTCTCCTATTATGTCCAATTCCATCAGTGACTTATTTTGTTGAAATATCCACAAAATTTTTTTCCCCAATTGAGATCTGATCTAATGAATCTTGGATACTAATGGGTTGACAAAAAATTTGATATAAGTATTCATTAGCATATGAATAGGGAAATAGGATGGGAATGGGGCGTGGCCAAGCGGTAAGGCAGCAGGTTTTGATCCTGTTATTTGGAGGTTCAAATCCTTCCATCCCAGACTTATCTCATTGGTTCCTGTTTTCCCTTCCTTCGCTCTTCCCTTTTTTCTTTCATAAAATATCCAACTTTGTTTTCCTTTTTATCATAATTTAACCATACTTATCAGAAGGGAATGTGATTACAATAGGGAAGAGATAAAGGGATATATATGTGGTGCAAGATGGGAATATGGATCAATTTGAGATAAGGTTCAATCTATGAAATTAGCCCATTGAATGTATGCTGGTCCTGCTCATATTGGAACTCTACGAGTAGCTAGTTCATTAAAAAATGTCCATGCCATTATGCATGCTCCTCTAGGAGATGATTATTTTAATGTAATGCGTTCTATGTTAGAACGGGAAAGAAATTTTACTCCTGCAACTGCTAGTATAGTAGATCGTCACGTACTAGCAAGTGGATCTCGAAAAAGAGTTGTGGATCATATTATTCGAAAAGATGAGGAAGGTCCCGATCTGATAATATTAACACTTACATGTACCTCTAGTATCTTGCAAGAGGATTTAAAAAACTTTGTGGATAGAGCATCCATAATCTCCGATTGCAACGTCATTTTTGCGGATGTGGATCATTATCAAGTGAATGAAATTCAGGCAGCGGATAGAACTTTGGAACAGGTAGTTCGATATTATTTGAAGAAATCCCATACATTGGATCAATTCGTAACAGATGCACCTTCTGTAAATATAATTGGGATTCTTACTCTGGATTTTCATAATCGACATGATTGTCGTGAGTTGAGACGTTTATTAAAAGATCTGGACATCAGAATTAATCAAATAATTCCTGAAGGAGGATCTGTAGAGGATCCGAAAAATTTACCGAAAGCTCGGTTCAATTTAATTCCTTATTGTGAAGTGGGCTTAATGACAACGATGTATTTGAATAAGGAATTTGGAATGCCTTATGTATCTACAACTCCTATGGGAGTTGTAGATATGGCCTAGTGCATCCGACAGATAAAGAAATCTCTTGAGACCTTGGCAGCTCCTATTTTATCGAGCAAAAGGGTTGATTACAAATCCTATATCGATGGACAAACTCGATTCGTTTCCCAAGGTGCTTGGTTCTCAAGATCTATTGATTGTCAGAATTTTACGGGGAAAGAAACAATCATTTTTGGTGATGCAACTCATGCTACTTCAATCACTAAGATACTTGCTAGAGAGATGGGAATTCGTGTGAGTTGTACACGTACTTATTGTAAACTTGATGCAGAATGGTTCAAAGAGCAAATTAAAGATTTTTGTGATGAGATAATCATCACAGATGATCATGCTGAAGTAGGAGATATTATCTCTCGAATGGAACCCTCTGTAATATTTGGTACTCAAATGGAACATCATATTGGTAAACGTCTTGAAATTCCCTGTGGAGTTATTTCCGCCCCAGCTCATATCCAAAATTTTTCCTTGGGATATCGACCCTTCCTGGGTTACGAAGGTACTAATCAAATAGCTGATCTAGTTTATAACTCATTCGAAGATAGCTAAGTAAGTAAGCTCTAAGTAGCTTTAGCTATGAAGAAGTCTTGAGTGATAAGGAGGAAGTCTTTATAGAAGTCTAAGTTTCGGGTCTTAGCGTAGGTATAGGCTCTACAGCTTAGTGTGCAGAGGCCTAGGGTGGAGTTTGCAGTTGAGTGTGTGGACCTCTACAACTGTGTGTGAGGACCTCTGCAGCTGTGTGTGTAGGGCGGATGGAGTCTGTAATCATCTAAATATATCAATAAAGAGAAGCATTTTACAAATCCTGTGTCTTTGTTTCCTGTTAATGCATCTTTTCCTATTGTGTATGAATTTCATTTATAATTCTTATGTGATGTGCAAATGTATGTAATTACGTTGGTTAATTGAACGCAAGTAAGGATATATGTTTACGTAGCGCTAACTGTGATTGTTTAATAAGATAAGTAAGACACTTAAGATAATTTTGGAATCTGCATAATATGTTTCCCTAGCAGCGCGAAAGTACCTGAACCGTAGGTTAGGGCTCCGCGAAGGTCAATCATACCCCTTCGCAAAGGTACTGAAGGGAGGAATAAAGGGATAGACTTACAGAGCCCTAGAACTTAACGACCTATGCCAAAGAAGAAACAGAAGGAATAAACTGACATCATGACCATATCAGGGTGCGGAAACTTGGTTTCAAAATTCCCCCATACTACTTTGGGTGAGACTTCAGTCTGCACTCAATGGGCTGATGCCGAAAGGGCCAGTAGTGTAAGGATTTATTTGGCTAACTAACGTTGAACCTGGGATAGGCCCCATGCAACCAACAGATAGGCAATCTTGTTGTAATCACAAACATTGTTCCAACAATATATAATTAATGGAATTAGTCATTAGCTCTACAAGAACTAATTTTGCAATGATGTGAGATAGTGCTTCTATGAGATATGTGTGTATGAGTACAATGAAGAGAACAAATCTAGAATGACTCAACTTAGCCAAATTGCATTGAAGGCTACATGGGATTAATCTACAAAATCACAGTTGCCTCGACACAAATGGTATGAAAAAATGGGATGGATTTTGACGTTAAAAATTTGGAAGTGAGTGGTGTCGACCTCCAAAGCCAAGGTGGGAATGAGATACAATTGATGCCTGAATATTTTCCAACACAAAATCATAATCATAATAAGATCTGAAAATGTAAATTCTCATTCATGAAAAATGAATAGAAGCACCCAACTATAATAAGATTATGCTGGACTTTGGGCGTGGAAGGATGAATCTTCAAGCCCTGAACTGACAAGTCATAAGACTCATTACTGCAAAGAACAAAGGCCATCTTTAGGATTACAGTGATCTCTAGCTACTAGCACAAACCCATCTCACAAGTTAGAGTGAAATGGACTTTTGTAAATTCTTATTAATTGAACAAGAGAGGTTATGGGTTTTGAGGAAGACATGTTGCAACAACATTAATATTTCTCTTTCACTCAAACTGGGTACAGTCAGATCACCTAACATATCACATGTGTCTTTATCTATTCCCTTCTTCACATGTTATCCCCTTATGGCATTTCCTTTGCAACATCTGGTGCAATTGCTAGTTTATAGCACTTCAAAGGAAAATTGGATTCAACTTAATTCTTACTTAGTTAAAGATTTGTCATGGAGTGTCTACATTAGAATAAATGAAATTATTCTATATATTTTAACTTTTTATATATATTATGTGAATCATTATTTCTTTACAATAGAATTTTCAACTCAAAATACATACATTATACACATTAATTTAATAAAATAATTTATATAAATATGTATGTCTATTTTAAATAATTTATATAAATATATATTAGACATTTGAAATCGTAGATTGTGTTATTCTATTTTTCCATGTAATTTAGCTAGAAGTGTAGATTAGTTGATTTATGTGGGGTTTGGTTTCCATCAAGTCAAGGGTTCAAATTTTATGGGGAGAGGTTGATGATGAAAGTTACTTTTAGAGGAATTAAACTATCTCAAGAGGCATCCAAGTTCGATGGAGCTTCTCACAATTCTAATAATAGCATCCTACTAGTAAGCAGATAATTATCCCACCCAATATTAAGGCTAGCCCCAATATAAACTCTATCTAATTTTAAAATAATAATAATAATAATAATAATAAATATCATAGATATAAACAAATTTTGGTCATGATTATTAGTGAAATCATGTCTTTTATGAATATTCTTTAAGAGGAGATAGATTTTATGGTGGTCAAAGTTATTCAAGAAAATAACAATGTTCATGATAATAAATTTAAGACAATAACTTTACATATAGTTTCTAGTGCAATAAAATACTTTGGGGTTTCACATATGAGGTGTTATTCTTCTTAAGAAAGGTAAAATATTGATCATTGTGTTTCATTTTCTACTTGTGCATTTGTGTTCATTAGTTTCAATTATGCTTTTAGAGATTTGTTGCACCAATGAGAAGATTCCAAGTACAAGAAAAGCTAATAGTTTCAAAAATAAAGGAATTCACAATACTTGCATCATAAATGCTTCTTGAAATGAAAAGAATGATATTTGCAAGTGAAACTCAAAACACATCAAGATAGAAAAATGGAAAATTTCAAGTAAAGTAAAATGATGATGTAAATGTGCTCTTGGTTTATTTTATTAATTAAACTCTAAAATCAATATTTCAATTAAACTCCAATCCTCAGACCTCACCCTCACCTAAAAATTTAGATCTCACAGTGAGGAGTCAATAGAGGTGGAGGGTCCCTAAATGTCTATACAACCAACTTAACTTGGAGGTTAATTTTTAATTAGGCTTTGGAAGCTTGTAAAATGCAATAAATTTGATATGCCTACTATGTCATGCAAATACAAGATTGCATATACATGTAAGATTTGTGAAAAAAAACTGCTTTGCCTTATGATAGTTTTTTTATATACCTAAAAGAAAATAAAACTTGAGAGATGCCATGTAAGTAAATAATGACGCTTGTGATTAAGTGAAATAGATTGATTAACTTTGGAAAAGAAATGGACTTGAATTTGCAATATGAAATTAAAATGACTTATAGAAAATTAGGTTAATGAACATGTGAAGAGTAGATTGTTCAAAGTAAAGTGTTTGTAGCTCAAATCAACATATAAAATGGACAATGAAAAACCTTAAGTTGATTTGTAGCAAACTTATTTGAAAAAAATAAAAATCTGATGAGTGAGGTTGTGTAAATTTTAAGCATGCAATTAAAATGGAAAACGAGAAGATGCAAAAGTTAATTCACCCACATTTTTCTCTCCGTAAATGGAGAGAAGGGATGCCATGGGTAAAACCCAAGCTCCCTCAATAAAAATATATCTATTATTAGTTTTTTACAATGAGTAGAAGGTTGTTTAATGGGATGCCCAGAAGATGGAAGAGACAATTACAAAATAGGACTCTATATAAATCAAGATCTCCTTCCAAGAGCCCCAAGGGTTACCTCAATTGGTCAAATAAGTGCCTCACCGTTCAAAGGTCATAAGGTCAATTCTTCCTGAAGCCCTTGGGATTAGGCCTAGCTATTGGCTGCGGGGCTTGATACCCTTGATCAAGCTTAGATATTTCCGTGGACGTAGCAGCCACCCAGTGACCGTAGGTGTCCGTGAACCACCAGAAAAAATAAATAAATAAATAAATAAATAAATAAATTCTCCTTCCAAGAAGCGGAAACCACAATTTCCAAGAAAAAACTATTGAAATATGAAAATTACAAGTACCCAAAGGTCCATGGTAAAGCTAATTTTCTGCTATCTAATATTGCCCATGGCCTCCCTAAACTTGATCCTCAAGTGCTCTTGGGGTCCTACAATAAATAGTTATAGTTTCAAACTTTAGCTTTATCAATCCTGTCAACACAAAAGGTGAGCATAGTCCATAAATAGATCTGAATTTTCTACAAAACCCGCACTCAAACTTAGTGTAAGGAAAAGAGGAAAGTTAGAAAATATAATCTACAAATTTTCTACAAAATTAAGACTAAGGAATTGGAGAAAAACTGTAATTCTTGCCTAATTTTCAACATGCTCTTCAGTAGAAAAATAAAATCTTTATTAGCACAAGAAATAGAGACAAATGACTTTAATTGAAATTAGATTTTGAAACACAAGCTAAAATCCAAGGATCCCTGCAACACAAAATCGTAAGATGAGGCCTTGGGAGATGACAAATGTGGGTTCTTCAATGAACTTGCTCAAGAGTGGGATGATTCCTCCAAGAATTTCCCCTCACGCTTGAGGCTTGATCCAAGAGATGTCTCTACACAACTTCAAAAAACATTAGATCCACATGATTTAAAAGAAATACAATGATAAAGAGATCTTAGATATTTATTGGAAAATCAACTAAAGATTTATCTAGAGCACACTCTCAATACCAAATTCCAATGTGAGATAGTTGCACATTAACAAATATCTAAACTCATAATGGAAGATAATGAACACAATAGCATATGTAGAAAATTAAACACAATGATCAAGATATTACCTTGCTCAAGAAGAACAACACCTCATATGTGAAACCCCACAGTATTTTATTGCAATAGAATATAAGTGTACATAAGAGAAGCGATTTCATGAATCTGTGAACTTAAATTGAAATAATCAAATCTTAGGTTATCATTTGCAATATATTTTCATAACGTAAAAATGTATTAGCTTTTTTTTATGTTTTAAGTTTTCCAACATGGTAAAGATTAAATTTATATTTTTTAGTTGGTTATTAAGATTTCATATTGATGTTATGTTTGTTTATATTATTTTGGAATTAGTTACATGTGGGTTTTCAAGAATATTTATTAGAGTCTAAAATTTTAATATTAATTGGGGTTAAGGTATATGTAAAAATCTTAATTCTACTTTTAGATAGCTATCCAACTATATTAACTATTGGATTGTTAGGGAAAGGAAGGGGTTCCATTTGTATTAAATTATTATTGTACCAAATTTGAGTAGAACATTTAAGAGTAGAATATTAAAATAGAACAAAGGAAGTAGAAGATCTTGTAATAGCCATATTATCCACAATGTTCATGACAACTCAATAGTGTGTGTGTCTTTCTTTGTATTTGCATTCCATAACTAAGAAGAAAAGAATTGAGCATAGGCCTCGCCTTCTAGTTGGGTCTTTTCCTATATTGGTTTTCCTCATGGTACATCTTCTACTCATTATGTGGATGGTGTGTTATTTTCTTAGCTCATCTCATTTTAGTTTCATTTAATTTAGTTTTTGCATGCATTAAGCTAGTAACATCAAATATGGATCTTACGTAAAGCATTGCATAACAAGATATTTCAAAACACTTGTAAGATATGTTGTGAAGAACTATTCCAATGGAATATCGATAATAATCAATAAATCAATTGGAGAGTTGAATGTAAAGTCAATTGACTTACACAATATTCTAAATTCAAAGAGAGTTGTGAAGGTATCCAACATTTCCTTCACACATTTATTATCCTTGGTATAATGAATGAGATTAATCTTGGCATAAGGAGTGATCAACCTAATATAGTGTTTCTTCTTCAAACATATGAGATCATAATTGTTATCATATTTACTCGGAAGCATCCTTATGAAGTACAACCATAAATCTTTTCTTTGAAGTAGGGTAGTCATTTGATTTATCCAATAATGATAGGTGGCCTAATCAAATAGGGAAACAACCACTTTGAATACATAGGATCAACAAAAATAGGATGAAGGCTATTGATGGAATGAAGACTTCAAAATTTATTATTTATAGATCCAAATGGTATATATTACTAGATAATCCTAGAAATGGAGTTTTTGGCCTCAAGGAATGGTAAAAAGTGCCAAAGAACACCTTAGAAAAAGGGCACAACCCTTGCATTTATATATATATAACCCTTAGAAGAACCCTAAGAGAGATGATCCAAGAAAACTCAAACACCCACTTTGAATTCATAGGATCAACAACAATAGAATGAAGTCTCTTGATGGAATGAAGACTTCAAAAATTATTCTTTACAGCTCCAAATGGTATTTATTAATAGATAATCTTAGAAATGGAGGGGTTGGCCTCAAAGAATGGTAAAAAGTTCCAAATAACACCTTAGGAAAAAGGCACAATCCTTGTGTTTATATATATATATAACTCTAATAGATATTATCCCAAAAACTCTATTTCTATACTATAACAAAGATGTCGCTAACCAATAATTTTTGAAACCTTCAAAGAATTTTGAGAGTTAGTTTCAAACCCAGTTTGATACCATGTTGAGATTTATAAGGGTTGAAAAGAGTTAATGGAGCCAAATTTCACCCAAATTCTAAATTAGCCTTCTCACGAGTGTGCTAGAAAAATAGTACAAAAGCCAAGAAGACAACAAAAATATACAAGTGTGCCTAAGAGAAAGATGTTAATCACAAGAAAGAATGCCAAAGTTAATTTCCCTTAGACCTATAACATAGTATTTCAAATTAAGAAGATCACAAAGATGGCATAATCTAAATGAGAGCTTCAATTGTGTATTTATATACACATCAAGTGAGAATACAACTTAGTCACTTATATGCAAAGTTGCAAAAATGAAATTTAATTCTTTGATCATATTACTACTAAATTTTACATAAATATAGCAAAAAATATCTTTAATATTAGATGGAAAGATATGTGGAATACAAAATTAGGTGGCTAGGGTCTTTTAAGGTTTTCTTACAAGCCAAGAGCATGGTCAAGCCTGATCACATAGATCCTTCTGTTGGGCATGTCTTCCATCCCATAGATTCTCTCATTTCTGCTCCCGTCCATTTTCTCTTTGCATTCTATACGGTGACATGAAGGAGGAGGTAGCTTTTAGAGCCCTGGTGCAGGATCAAAAACCTCGGGGGCCTTCTTCTCCCCACCAAAAATTTGTTAATAAATTAACTAAGATCCATGCGATGGATATATCTCCTTTAGATCTGTGCAAGAGAGCCTTTGATCTCTAAGAAAAAGTGTTGGTCATAAAATTTATGGCCTTGTAGCCAAATCCAAAAGTTGTTGAAATCTGGATCATGGAACAATGGGGCCCCAAGCTTCAAGGATACGTAATATTCTTTGTAGTTGGAAGGAGTTTCTATTACTTTTTGTTTCTCAATAAAATGGAAAGAGATTTTATCTTCAGATTAGGTTCGTATTTCATGGGGTCCAAAGCCTCTTTATCACTCCATAGACTCTAGATTTCAATCTAGATTCTGATATCATTGTCATGTCAGTGTGGGTTTGACTGTCACACCTCCCTCTTCATCTTTGGGGGATTGATGCACTAAAATAAATTGGAAACAAGTTGGGTTGCTATCTGGATAAAGCATAACAAAAAGGAGTTCGACTTTCTTGTGCTCACATCTGTGTTGAAAACCTAACGAAGGATGACCAAAGCCCCTAAATATAAATTTTGGAGAATGGAGCCATATCCAAGAATTAGACTAAGATAAGAATCATTTTAAATGCATTTTATGTCATTCTCATGGCACTTTTCCAAAAACTTCCCCCAATGGAAAAAACATGAGCAAACCCAAGCCCCTTTTTTCTAAAGAGATGAGTTTCCAACTGGTACAAAAGTGAAGAAGGAGTCAATAAAGCAAGGATGCAGAGAAAAAGGAGTATGTTGTAGTAGATCCAATCTTAGAACCTTCCTTCAACAAAAGCTCTTTTGAGGCTCTTCAAGATCCTAAACAAGAAGAAGATTCTCCTGTGGAGGAATCCTCAATTCAGGATCAAAGAAATATACAAGTGTCAATGGAAAAGGAAGTGCAAGCCCCTTCATAGGTCCACCCACCTAGTCTGGACCCATATGTTGAGAAAATAAAATTAGAGTTTACCCCCTTCATTCTTGCGGAGATGAAGCAGTCTACCCCAATGTTCTACAAGGAAGTTATGGAAATTAGAGTAGCTTATGTAAAATCATGCACAAGAGATTTCATTAAAAAATACTTATCCTCAAATGAAGTGGAACCCCCTCTCACAAGAGCTCAGAAATCCGATAAATAAGAGTGAAAATGTAAAATGTATTTCCAAACTCCACATCTATTCTCTACTCCAAAAACCTCACAAATAGACCAATGTATTATATTCACATTCTCTTATGATTGCAATATGTAATAATATACTCTTGTAAATGTACATAAGGTCTTGGTTGTAGTACATGTGGAGAATAATAGGATCTGTCTCCCATTAATTTAGTCATTATCTCGATGGAAAATTCCATAAAAAAAAATGGAAATATATTGAATTCCAAGGGTATTTGATGTAACCAAGCACGAATTTAATAAAATAATTTCTCATTTGTGTCAAAAAAAACTTTTACATAACCTGATATTTATAGAATTCAAAACTTAAAACCCCTTAGTCAAAATCCTTTCATGGAGAATAAGAGAAAATGAATACTAATAGCTTGTTCTTTGTGAGATCACATTAAAATTAAAGAATCTTATCAAAAGGGCCATTGTAAGGCCCTCATCTCGAGTGGCTTTGATGGCCTCCACTCCATATAACCTTAGTGGTTATTAACTAACACAAATGGACAAGATGAAATGATGATGGCTACAAGAGTCAATTTTTGGTGAATTGGCTAATTAGAAAGGCACTCCAAGGACAAGTAATGTGCATTGCTCATATATTCGGAGAATTGTAGACATTCGCAGCACACACTAGTTGGATGCAGCAAGAAAATTTGTAAAAGAAAAGGAAAAGAAGGCTATCGTGGGAAACCTCATTCTTAAGCATGCAATATGCATGACATGCTAGATTAGCATATAGTACTTCATTAACTTGGGTGCCTATAATATATATAGACCCACGAAGTTAGGTGGCCCATACTTGGAGATTATAGCAAATAGTAAAATTCCATTTGAAAAAATGTATAAGTATTTTTCGATAGAAATCATGGGATGCACTCATTAGGCACTCCTCTCCATTGTGCACTTGGGTGCAACTAGATAGACTTAAATGGATTAGGGTACAATCATGTGGAATTGGATGGTTTGGATCTAGTCATCTATGTTGGGCCAATTTATGATGAGTTAAATATATGGACAAAGATAACTTAGATAGATAGAGAAGGTAGAGTTGGTATGAATTGGATAGATAGACCAAGTGAGGTAGGGAAAACTCATGAAGGCTTGGGTGCATTATTGAGGAAATTGTGAGGCATATTTGTTGGACATGGATAGTTGGTGGATAAGTCACCAAAGGAAGCAAGTTGGTTATGTGGGAAATTGGTCCATCTTAGAATGAAGGGGATTGCAAGTGCAAGGCATGCTTAAGGAGGATGCCTCCAAAGTGATAAGGAAATCAGGAAGATGCAAGTGATCATTAATAAGGAGTCTAAGGAGTTATGTAATTATGTCAGGTTCAGGTTTGGGAATAATGGCATGAATTACACTGGACAAGTGAGACAAAAAAGAAGACAAGGCCTATAGGAGACAATATTATGATTTTAAAGAGTGACTCCATATAGGTTGGTTGAATTTCAAAATATTTGTGGAAAAAACCTGTTATCCTTTTATAACCAACGTTTCGGACTAACTAAGTGAGTCCATCATCAGGGCAATGTAATCTGCATTTTGAGAAGAGAGAGCATGAATGCTTGGAGCAATTAATAGTTAATAGTTAATAGTTTAATGAGAAAAAAGTTCATTGTCGGCTTTTTTATATGCTTAATTGATTATCATTTTAATGATTAATTTAAGTATGCTTGATTTTAATTTCTAGTTTATTAATAATATTATATATAAATGTTTGTTATGGTTTAATGATTAACTTAAAAGCATATATCAAAATAAAATTAAATAGTTATAAAAGATTAAATAACTTTTATTATTTTAAAATTATTGTTATTAATGTTGGTTTATTTATGTAGTTTTTAAGTAATTGTATTTAAATGAGTAAATTAAATAAGGTACGATATTATTTATGATTAGGATTAATATTAATATTTATATGTGAATTTTTATTAATAATTAATTATGTTTTATTATTTTTTTGTTTTTAATAAGGGTTTCCAACAACTACTTTGTTTTATATTTTAAATAGCTTTTGTTATTTTAAAATTGATGTTATTAATGTTGGTTTATTATGTAGTTTTTAAGTAATTGTATTTAAATGAGTAAAGTAAACAAGGTAGGCTGTTAATTATGATTATGATTAATATTTATATTTATATGTGAATGTTTATTAATAATTAATTATGTTTTATTATTATTATTTTTTTGTTTTTAAAAAGGGTTTCCAAGAACTACTTAGTTTTAAGCATCATCTCTGTTCATTTTGTTCGATGATTTCTCTATTTCAATGAAAGAGGACAATTATTTAAAAACAAGAGTGAAAGAAGTCATTGAAATAGAGAAATCATTCATTTTGTTCGATGATTTCTCTATTTCAATGAAAGAGGACAATTATTTAAAAACAAGAGTGAAAGAAGTCATTGAAATAGAGAAATCATCAAACAACATGAACAGAGATGATGCTTAAAACTAAGTAGTTCTTGGAAACCCTTATTAAAAACAAAAAAAAAAAATAATAAAACATAATTAATTGTTAATAAACATTCACATATAAATATTAATATTAATCATAATCATAATCATAATTAACAGCCTACCTTGTTTAATTTACTCATTTAAATACAATTACTTAAAAGCTACATAAATAAACCAACATTAATAACATTAATTTTAAATAACAAAACCTATTTAAAATATAAAACAAAGTAGTTCTTGGAAACCCTTATTAAAAACAAAAAAATAATAAAGAATAATTAATTATTAATAAACATTCACATATAAATATTAATATTAATCCTAATCATAATTAATATCCTACCTTATTTAATTTACTCATTTAAATACAATTACTTAAAAAATACATAAATAAACCAACATTAATAACATTAATTTTAAAATAATAAAAGTTATTTAATATTTTATAACTATTTAATTTTATTTTGATATATGCTTTTATGATAATCATTAAACCATAACAAACATTTATATATAACCTTATAAAAATCTAGAAATTAAAATCAAACATACATAAATTAATCATTGAAAATGATAATCAAATAAGCATATAAAAAAGCCGACAATGAACTTCTTTCTCATTAACTATTAACTATTAATTTCTCCAAGCATTCACACTCTCTCTTCTCATAATGCAGATTACATTGCCCTGATCATGGACTCACTTAGTTAGTTTGAAACGTTGGCTATAAAAGGATAACAATTTTTTTCCACAAATATTTTAAAATATTATGATTGCTCCAAGGGTTCGATTGATGGTTTGTGTAGGTTGTTTTCCTTGTGTAATTTTAGTCTATAAATGAGCCATGTGTAATTGGTTGTGCTCCTCTATTGTACCTTGTAACATTATTCATATGATAAAGTTAAGGCACCTGCATTGGGTGTCACCCATACATGTATGTTGAATGCATATTAGATTTTAATGCTATTTACATCACCTTTTGGTGGACAAAAGTTAATATTGGTTAAGTATTTTTGGGGTGGTTTAAAGACCATGCTTGGGCATGTACTTATTATTGAATGAACTAGGTTGATTAGGACTTAGCTAAATTGATAACTTCTATCTTAAGGAGAATTTATTGGAAAACCTAAAGTGAAGAGGTATAATCGATTTGTAGTAGGCATGGTGATCCATAAACTTCCATGGATATTCCACTGGTCATTTCATCACAACAGTTCTAATAAAAGTATACTTTAAAATTCCAAAATATACATTGTTACAATTTTATATCTCTTTAAATTTATAGATATATAGATTATTTTTAATAGCATATGAATGTGAATTAAAATTATGCACAAAATCGAGAACGATGAAATAAATTCTCACAAACACATTTGAGACACAATATAATCTAGGAAGCCCTTTCGGCAGAAAAAACAAGTTGGAAGGTGAGGTTGCTCCTCTCTATTTCTCCGAATGGAAATATGGCTATGAGTATAAAGAAGTATGGCCCATAGCTCATGGGATAATACAATGCACAAATCCTCTTTGTGTGCTCTATCTCATATCCCTCTGGGATATTTTTTCTCAACTATGGAACAAATGCACTCGAAAGAATGGAACCCCTTTTCTTCCTAGGGACCCTATTATAACACAACATGACAGCCTACTAGTGTCTAGGTTTGACTACATCAACTCTTAACCAAAGTTACAACATAAATTCTTATATAGTCTTCTTCATCATAATAATGTTTCTAGCCCCTTTTCCATGAATTATGGGGGTTGATGTGGCATCCTCTCAAATTATGGTGGTGAAAATAGGAAGGTCAACTTCTAAGTGGCATAAATTTCATATACAAACTCTAATTGATGTGATTTTTGAACCATTGGAAAGGTATTTGTGTTTAGAAAAGGAAAATAAGGTTCCACACCAAATCATAAAAATTTTACATAAAAAAAAATAGTTTTATGCCTCAAAATTCTCTTAGAATGTTTCCTACCCCAATTTGTGAAAACTAGGTCCCACTGATAAAAAGGAGTATGTGAGATGATTCCTTCACTTTTTCCTCTCTAGGAACATTGATATGGATGAAAAAAAATATAATCATACAATACAAATCACACCTCCACATTTTCGTAGGATTTTGGTCCCTAAAAGCTTTTATTGAATGAGGTGAGGAAATTTTTCGTTCACCTTCTCTCGGGTGTACCATTTAGATTTTCCTGGAAGTTGTCCTTTAAACCCAATCTTCCAAAGGTCATGATTGCCCTATATTTTAGTTATGGACAGATTTTACAAAATTGTATCTTCTATCAACTTTGTCTGAGCATTTGGTGCCAAATCCTCCATAGAAGGTAGGACCTATTCCACTTCCTGATATAATTTTAAAGGCTCATAGAGTTTTAGATGGTGGTAAATTGAGTTGATAGGACTATTTTCCAGTATCTCGAAGAGACCATACCATAGAACCTTGATTTTTGTATTGGGCCTTGTAGCATCTCCTTTGCTAAATTGTACCCATAATTTGTCTCCCACCTTGAATGATTCCTTTGTTCTATGCTAATCATGTATAACCTTATATTTCTCTTGTGACTTACCAATATATGGATCTTCTTGAGCTTTTCTACATTAGTTCCTGACATGATAGTGATGCGGGGTTAGGAAGATGTAGAATCAGAGGAAGAGCTAGAAGAATCAGAAGAATTAGTTCGCATGTGGACTCAAAGGAGGACTAGGAGGACAGATCTTAACTCAATGAGCATAGGTGGGAGGATTCCCTAAAGGAAATTGGGGGTGAAGGCCATGAAGTATCCATGACAGATGCCTACGAGGAGCAATGGTGTCAAGGAAAATAAAACTCAAAAGGCTAAGGGGTAATGCTATGAGAAAAGAGTAACAAACAACAAGAAAACACCAAGTGCAATGGTGCAAAGTGTAAAATAACTATAATGATATGCTACTCTAATTCAAGAAAACATCTCCTATCAAAGAAAAAATTAACTCTAGCCTGAAGGTGATATAAATCCTCAAACAAGTCCTAATTCTACTATTTTACGTGACATTCCAAAACAATTCTTACTTGACAGAATTTGGTCCTCTAAATCAGAGTTGTCTAGAGAAAGGTGGGGTAGAGTACCAACTACTTGACCATGACCACTCCTATAGTGTTTTTTCCTAAGATTTTCCACTAAGGTTACCTTCGTCCCATGGGGGCAGTCGAGTCTTGGGCTTCTTGGTAGTGAGCTATCGACACAAAATTCACTACCTCGAATTAGGTAACCACAAGGAGAACTTCTCATACCATGACCTATCAGTGTATGTACATAGTGAACTACAAAAAAATGACTTAAGAAGAGAATGTTTTGAGGTACAACGGATTTGATGGTTGTACCAATGGAACCCAATTGAAATCAATAAGCCTGTAGGATTCTTTAGAAAGAACACTTTTAACAATGTACAGGTTTAGCCACATTGGTTCAAACTTCCTAGACCCTAACTTATTAGACTCCTGATCATACAACAAGACAAGGTCACATTCTGAGAAGGCACGCGGCTTAACATTCTTATCATATTGTGCCTTAATGTTTTTCTCATGGGCCTCATTGGCCATTGCGGCATCACGTCGGGTTTCATCTAAACGTGGCATATGTAAGAGACACTCTTCTTCTGTGGAAGTGGCAGTGAGAAGCTCAACAACAAGTTTTCGAGATGGAATTTTGCACTCGATAGGAAGTATTTATTCCATTCCATACACCAATTGAAATGGTGTGAAGTTGATAGCAGTTTGAACAGAGGTTAAATATGCCCACAAGGCTGCATAAAGGATAAGATTTCAATCCTATTTGTGTATCCCTATCATGTGCTGAAGCATCATTTTAAAAACTTTTTTGATTGCTTCGACTTTCCCATTCACCTGCAGGTAGTAGGGAATTGAGCTCTCATGGTGAAGGCCCAAGTTGGAAGTTAGCTCAGACATCATGTGATTATGAAAATGCTTCCCATGGTCTGTAACTATAACCTGTGGTATACCAAACCTTGCAATGATGTGATTGAAGAGGAAGATATCAGTTTTTTCGTTGTTGTTATTATATGTAGGCATCGCCTCGGCCCATTTGGTAAAATAGTCTACCACCACAATGACATTGATAGGGTTCACTAGAGATAGAGTGAAAAATTAAAGCCCTAATTCACTCAAAACTTGAAAAAAATTACATGAAATGAAAAAATGGAACCGTAAAAAGAAAGAGGAAGGTAAGATATCCTACTTGGAAGTGATGACGCCAAAAATTATCCACTGAATTGGCTACAATCAACTGTTAAAAATTGGGGTCAAAATGCACTTAGAGCTAACTCACTGAGAGGTAAAATGTGAAATGATAAAAATGAAATTACTTTTCACCTATTTACGGTCTTTTTTGTGGATATTTAATTATATTTTATTAACTTGATCTAAATTTGACCTAATGTTACCATGTATCAGATAATTTTAATCTCTTCATGATATTTTTAGTAGGTTAATAGTTGTTTGAAGTAACTAATGATGTTTTTGAGTTAAAACAAATCATTTTTACTAAGGAGCATACTTTATCACTTTTTTGGGCTTTATAAACTCACAAAAAATGAACTCCCTGGAGTCCTCTTTTAGGTCTTTTTAGACTCCCTAAACATGAAAAGATTCTCAAGCACTTGTATTTTCGAACTCATTAAAGTAAATGAAAAGATGTCTACGTAGTATAAGTTTAACCCTTTTACAGACTAGGATAGACTATCTATAAAAAGTAATACCTCAATCAAACATGGCTAAGAGGTTCTCCTGGGTATTTTTTTCTGCCTTTCCGGACTCAAGGGACTACTTACAAAATGAACCTTTGGAGTTTTCATTTTCACCTTGTTTTCAAATTATCTTAACATGGAAAAGGAGTTGAGTTATGCCTTCATTGAACTTGTAAAAACATCAAACATTGATGGACTCATCAAACATAATGGGGCCAAGCCACCCCTTCTTAGGGTATGTTAAAAATACTTAGAGGGATTCATCTGAAGCATGAACTTATAGATCAAGCATATGTTATCTTCCTCAAGCTTGTAAAAAAATAAAGAGTAGAAATGGTTGGGGAAATTGGGAAAACAGGGCACTTAACCTATTAATGGTAGTGAGTCGCTCTTTCACATGAAACCCTTTCACTTCATCTTAGTGATTGTTGGGATGGGGAATCTACTTGTCTTTTTATTTCATCACACCATATCAAAGCCTCTGTTTCATTTTTGGGTCAATTCTTCCAAATACATAAAGTTTCTTCGAGAAGTCCTTCAATTGATATCTTCTACAATATTCTAAATCCTTCATTTATTTATGTTGTTCTTCAACCAATTCCACATCAACATCATTCTATATAAAATCTTGATACCCGTTTCACATTGTTTATGGGGAATGCATCAAGGCCCTCCTGTGATAGGTCACTTCCTATTAACATCAACCCATTATCCAAGAAGTTGAATTAGAAACTCCCTTCGGTACCTTGGGGCTTGCATACATCAATGGCAAGTTTCCTCACTCTCGGCGACATTTTTCATCATTGGCCTTTGACTGAAAGATTTTTTGTGGTGTTTGAATTCAACTCATTCATTCACACCATACAGATTGTACTATGGTACCTTGAGAACCATTAACATCATCAGTGGTTTCTCTAATGTTTGTTAAGTGGCTTACATCATTGGCTAGTAATCATATGGTTTTTACCATTTTCAACTCCAACTCATTTATTCACATGGTTAGAATCGTACATTGGATGATCAAGTGAACAAGATAGAAGACCTCAGTTCTAGTTCCATCCATCTAGGCCGTGGTTTCAAGATTAATGCAAGATTAGAAATCATGATGTCCATGATCATACATACAGTCATCTGGCAAGCATGGTTCCACTCTCTGTCATCAATGGATGCGACTTTTTGATCATTATACATGTAATGTTAGCTTATGTGTTGAGCATGGGTATGCCTCCCTCAACAAAGATATCATAATAACAATATATTGTAACAAATGATGGTCTCGACCAATTGTTCTTGATCTGGACTTGACACAAGGTAAATCACTTTATTCATCAGTTGTCATTTCAAACTTTTTACTTTAGGGGAAAATCTGTTATAGGCCATTTTTTCACATCTATTCAATAGAACTACAAATTAGATCAATCAACATTCATGAGCATGTTGTCATCATCCATTCACAAAGCCCTAAGCAGGACCTTTCCAGAAAGTTTGAGTTTGTAGGATTAATAACTCAAAATCAATGCCTTTAGCCCCAATGTCTTGTCCCTTTATCCACCTACATTCAATGTTGGTTTCTCCCTTTTGCACCAGTGTTGATAAACACTTGTTTCTCTCTTCTGCAGGTGTGATGATTCTAGAAATCTGGGAAAAATAAGAAAATATTCTGAAGCTTCCTCTTCTTGAAGCTTCCAAGGGTTTTTTTAACTATTTACCATGGATAAGAGCTTGAATACTATATGATCCTACCTTGGATACTTCACCTCTTATCCCTTGAGCTCATTCTCCCATCATATGTGGATCTCAATCCCATTATCGTAAATCCTAAACTACGATCCTTCTCCTATAAATTTGTTGTCATCCATAGCATCAGGGCTAGCTTTTAGAGATTGATTGTGCCCTTATGGTGTTGCCTTGAACCTAAAGGAGTCATCATATTCATGCATTAGGGTTGATATTGAGGTGTGATTTGTGGCAAGGAAGGACAAGTAAACTTGGGGAGACTTCTACAATATTAACTACTATTTATGGTTGTAAACTCTCTCGTATTTTATTAATACAAAGAGTATATGTTTTTCCTATATGTGTTGTCTCATTTTTTCCCTAATGTATTTCAATGCCTTGTTGATTCATTGAATAGAGATGTTAGATTATGCTATTTAGTCGTCATAGATCCTTTGCTTGTTTCATTTGTGTGTGCGGGTTCTAATTATAGCAGCTAGAGCTACAATTGGAGCTTACAATCGAGGAGGAAAAAGAATCTTACTACATATTCAAGGTAGGTCTCTTGTCCATTCTCTAACTTATCTAAGGAAAAATCTAAATTATTTATCTTCTATTATTCTAGACTAACCCACTAGGTCTAGGGAATTCACCTTTGTCCACAATCGTAAATTCTGTGTAGCAATACCCACTCCCATTTGTCTCCACCTCAAAGGGTTTATGAAAGTTTTGTAATGCCAAAACTGATGCTTGACTTATATTCTTCTTTAGCTCCTCGAAGGCCCTCTCATAACCATTTCCCCATTGGAAACTGTTGCCACTTGTTTTTACAATGTGGAGCGACACTGCTACCACTAAAAATGAGTTATGAATTTCCTCAAGTATTGTACTACCCTAATGAACCTCTTGACCTCGAGAACATTAGCAGGCACTCACTGTTTCATGATGGCCTCCATCTTGGAAGGATCTATATTTAGATATCCCCCACCTATCACATACCCCAAATATACCAAACATTGTTGTAAAAACTCACAATTCTTGAGATTTTCTAGAAATTGGTGCTTCTTTAATGTCTCCAACACTTGCATCAAATGTGAGATGTGATCCTCCCAAGTAGCACTATATATCAATATATCATCAAAATAGACAATAATAAATGAATCTATAAAAGGGAACAATGTATCATTCATTAATCTCATAAACATAGTTGATGCATTGCATAGGCCAAATCGAATGACAAACAACTCATACAAACCTTAACTGGCTTTGAAGGTGGTCTTCTAGGTATCTTATTCTCTAACTCATACCTAGTGATATCCAAAATTTAATTCCAACTTGGTGAAGTATTTTTCTTGTTGCAATTGATCTAACAAATAATTTATCTTGGGTAGGGGGTAACTATTCTTGAGTATGATCTTGTTCAACGCCTTGTAATCTATACACATCTTCCAAGTCCCATCCTTCTTTGGCACAATGATGATGGGTCACCCACATGGTGATGTACAAGGTCGAATGACACTATGTTCTAGTAGTTATTGCAACTATTTTTTTACCTCACTTTCTTCTATAATATGCTTCATGTACAACCCAGTTTTGGCACTGAGGAGTTTGGAAATAGTTGAATCTCGTTCTCCACTTCCCTTTTAGGTTGTAACCCTTTAGGCTCCCAAAACACATCCTTGTATGCATGTAAAAACACTTCTAATTTTTGTTTTTGTTTCTTATTACACCCCTCTAGGGATGCTTTTCCTCTTACTAACTCTTTTACAAACTTATTTTCTCTTAAAAACAATAAAACATGCTTCTTGCTAGAAGTGATCAATTTTTTGGCTTGGTTAGCACTTACAAGTGAAATTTTTTACTTTCCTTTGTGTGCATTGATAGTAAAAACAAATTCCATCCTTGAAAAGTTGATACTAGTTGGCTCTCCGCATGAATATTTCATCTCACATGTACATGTAGGTACTCCCAAACACGACTCCACATACATCAACATGACCACTTATATTTCTACTTCATCATTAAAATCAACACTGATGGAAAATCTAATTTTTTGCTATTTTGTTACCTTCAACTCCACATCCTTATTTACCCATCCCAATGGGTGTGGCCTTAGATGATCACAAACTTGCAACCCCTACATATTGACTAGCTATGTTGCAATGAGATTTTCCTTAGATCTTGAGTCAAACAGAGCATGAATCTTGGTGTTCTTGACATGTATCTTTATATGGAAGATTCTTTTCATTTAATTCTCATCATGTTGTTGAATGATACTGAAATTTACCTCCTTCTATATTGGTGTATAGATGATCTTCTCATCTACAAATGATCTACTTTAGTCTTGGTTTCTTGAATCAATGGGCATGATATTCTTTTTCTTAGTTCCTTTCTTTTAGTTCTCCAGGTTAAGCTTTGGATGCAACTTCCAACACTTCTCCTTTCTATGGTGGTCAATCTTAAAGTGGTTCTTAGGATCTTTGCACTAATGTGTCTTAGTTTCCATATTTTTATGTTTTCCACTGTATTCCTCTTCTTCCACTCCTTGCAAGGGTTCTATTACTCCTTCTTCTCTGATCCACTCTATTTCCATTTATTTAGCCTATGTTTTCCATGTATTGTTCCTATACACAAGCCTCGTCCTCCGATTTTTTCTTGAACAACATCACTTGTTCCCATAGATGGTAGTGTAGACTCCCCAAATATTTGAGGAGCACATATAGGTTCTTTGAGGATATACCCAACATTATGGCCATCTTTCCGAACTTTGTGGTGTAGTCCTACACACTTTTCCCCTGCTTTTTCCTAAAGTAGTGCCACTAGATCCACTGGTCCTCTTCATACCCAATATGGTAAAATTCTGACTTTATGAGGGTTTTGAAGTCCTCCTACTTAGTCATTGGAGGATCTCCTTCCAACCTCAAGGTCTATGTGTGTATTTCCCACCATGTTATGGGATTGCCTTCTAATTTTAGTCACACAAATGAAATCTTCTATTCTTCCTCAATTTGATGGACACAGAAATAAACTTATATATGCTAAAATTAGTGATTTAGCTTCCTAGCAATGATCTTGCCATGTTAAAAATTGATATTGAACTTTGCATCCATTTTGAATAAGGGTTGTAAATGATTCACGACATTCAAACTGGGTTGATCTTTTTCGAGTCCTTTCTTCGGTTGGTTCTTTTTTATTCCTTATCTCTTAATCCCCCCTTTGATTTGTCCTCTACATTAGAACCCCCACATTCTCCAAATATGCTAAGATTATTGCCCAGGTCCGTCATCAGGATAGTTACATTATGATTTATATTAGTGACTTGTTGTTCCAGTGGCAAAAACCTCTTGTCTGTAAGATCATGAGGGTTATTTACAGATTCATTAGCCATGATTAGGGTTTTACAACTTTTGTCCTAGCCAATCAAGATCCCTACAAATATTCACAATATACCCGAAAAAACCTACTCTGATACCAATATGATCTATAAATTGTCGTGGATATTCCATTGGTAAGTTTGTCACAACAAATCTAATAAAATTATACTTAAAAATTCCAAAATATATAGAATTAGAATTTTATATATCTTTATATTTATAGATATGTAGATTATTATTAATATCTTATGCATGTGAATTAAAGTTATGCAAAAAATAGAGAACGATGAAACAAAATATCACAAACACATTTGACACATGATATAACCTGGGAAACCCTTTTAGGAGAAAAACCATGTTGGAAGGTGAGGTCGCACCACTCTTTTTCTCTAAATGGAAATATGGTTGTGAGTACAAAAAATTATGGTCCGTGTCCCATGGGCTACTAGAATGCACAAATATTCTCTTTGTGCTCTATTTCCTATCCCTCTTGGATATTTTTTCTCAGCTATGGAATAAATGCACTTGAAAGAATTGGACTTCTTTTCCTCCTAGTGGCTTAGTTATAACACAACCTAATAGCCTACTGGTAGTTAGGTTTGAATATCTCAACACATAACTAGAGTTAAAATACACAATATTCTAGAGTCTTCTTCATTATAATCATGTGGCTATCCCATTTTCCATGAATTGTTGGGGTTGACATGGCATCCTCCTGAATTATGGTGGTGAAAATAGGAAGGTCAACTTCTGAATGGCATAACTTTCGCATACAGACTTTGTTTGACACGATTATTTCATTGTTCAAAAGGTATTTGTGTGTATAATAGGAAAAAAATATGTGGCGTTAAAGATAAAATGTTTTACCCCCAAAAAACCTCATTTGATGCCTCAAAATTTTGTCAGAAGGTTTCAGACCCCAATTTTACAAACTGGGTCCTGCTAGTAAAAAGGGTCTTGTGAGCTTATTCCTCCAAATTTTCCACTCTAGAAACATTGGGATGGATGTCAGACAATTAATGAACGAATTTGTACTACATAGGCTAACCAAGCCCCTATAAACAAGGAAATGAAATTTTTCACAACGTTAGGTGTCAAAACAAACTTAAGCAAAAATCAAGTTTTCAAAGAAAATTTGGGTAGACTATATGTCCATGAAAAGTAGTATTAGAGAATATTTTGAGAGAGACCAATTATATTCACCATTATCACTACTATGAAAAGTGGTTTTAGAGAATATTTTTTGTTTTCCTCACCATTATCACTACCATGATAAGTGATTTCAAAGTAGATCAAGCATTTTTCATTAGGTGTAGGTGAACATGAAGCAAAGTAGAATACGTTGGGATGAGTATGGAAAGTGGTCATAGAGTGGATTGATGACTAGAAAATGAAAAATTAGTGCCTTGGTGTAACAAGAATTCAAGATAGTTTATCCACTTATAACAATGAAGGCTCTCATTTTTTTCGGTATGTTGTAGGATTAAGGTAGTGAGATGAACAGAATCTTTAGAAGTTGAGAAAGATTTTTAGATGTTCCTAGTAGGTAAACTCGTTTATGGGTTATGAAATGGAAGGCACAAATGAAAAGTCATGGAAGACCAAGATGGAGGTTGTGGCCATGGACTTGGAAATTTGGAACCAATATATCTATCATCAAGTGCATGTGGTGAAGCTAGAGACGATTAATGCATGAGCTAAACCTTGGGTCCAAAATTTGTAGACTTTGGAAAACCAAGTAGAGAATTGGGCATTCCCTGAGTTGGGATTTCTCAGAAAGGAGGATGCCTAAGAAGAAAACATCATTACAATAAGGAAGTAGTTAAAATTTCCTAAGTCTAGAGGTAAGGATGTTGCTCGTTTCCTTTTTTATCGGGATCATTATGCAAATAGTTATCTAATGAATAAAAAATGGTTTTTTATGGAGCAAGTGGACAAACCCTAAATTGGTGTTTTCAAGTATTTGGTGTCATGTTAGAGGAAAATACATCAATAAGCCAAGAATAAGACTTTACAATAATTTCATATGTTTAGGAAATATTGAATGGAAGATCAGTGGATGTCATGGTTGCTACTTGGATGACTCATGACCTTGTGAAGGAATATGTTGCAAGAGAGCTTAGGTTGTAGCTTGGGCTAGCACTAACTTCTCAAAAGGTAGTGAACTTAGACGTGGAAAAGTAGAATGGTATGACCAATAGAGTTCCAATGAAGCTTGGAGGTTAGAGTGAGATTGTAACTTTCACCATTGTACCTATGGATCACGTTGAGGTTATCCTAAGGAAATTTTTCTTGAGGAAGTAAAAGTATGTATTTTTTCCCTCACTTACGAGTGTTTGGTCATATTTTTAGGGAAATATCCATGTGTAACCCCTATAGTAAGCAAGGGTCAAGTTGTTGCTATAATGGATTCCTTGAGCATGGTTTCTACAACTAGTCAAAGGTCCAAGAAACCTTGCAATAGAGAACTTGGAAGTGTTGGTATCGATGAACAATATATAGGAAAGAATTCATGAGGTAGTATTGTGCAATATTCAATGGACAATATTTCAATGAATATGTTGGAGTAAAGCCTCATAAGGATTGAAACCATAGAGGAAGCCAGATTGACAAAATGTCTAGATTAATGGATATAATAGTGGCTAGATTGGTGAATATTTATTTTGATAAGTAATATATTGTATATCTAAGTGGGTAGAGGGAAATTGTAAAAGATTCTGCCAAGGACGAAAATTATGTAATCAACCTGTATGGTGTACACTTGATAAGGTTGAGAGGCAATAATCGTGGTATGTGAGGACTAAGGAAGACAATGCACCCTCCTTGGCTAGACTTGGGCAATATGGTTGGAAAGATGAACTAGAAAAAAAATATTGTTGGAAGAGTTTATGGAAAATTGGTTTGAATGTGCCTCTTTTGATTTATTTGACATATAAATATTGGGACTTTCCAAAATCTTCATGTGACTTAGTAGATTCCAGAAAAAATGTTGGTAAAGATATTAGAAATGGCCTTGTCATCTACCTGCCATTTTTTTTCTCATCAATCTATAGTTTTACGAATCACTACCTTGGGATAAAGAGTGTAGTCTAGTGCATCTATGATGAAATATGTCTTTAGAAATTATTTTTTGAAGATTACTTAAAAGTATGGAGGTAAGGGAAGTTACCTTGTCATAGATAAGAAAGAGTTGAATAGAGTAATTGAAATGTGGAAGGAAAGAAATATTTGGACATTGGGAAGTGCATTCTCACAAATTATCCCTGATGGTTGGATTATCTACGCAATCAATCTGAGAATTGAGGGGATCTACTGTACAAAAGCATGACAAGTTGGTCAAAGTATTGAGGCAATACTAGCTTTTGAATGGTGCAACACTTGGAAATTTTAACAGTATTATTAACAAAAATTGTACTATAGTAGTGACAAGAGGTCATAATAGTATTATATTCAAACTATAAACACAAGAGGAGGCACTAGTAGCGATAGAGATATCTAAAAGGCATTGTTGGCAAAAATTTTCAATGGCCCTTGTTCAAAGGAAGAAATTGGTTACTGGGTAATTGCATGACAATTCTAGTATGCATAGTGTGGAGTAGTTGGAGGATTTAATTGTGAAAGGATTCATGGGTCTCAACAAAACAATTGGAGTACAACATGTTCTTGAGGATGTTTTGAAGGATGGAAATAAATTTTAGTAGGGGTGGATGTAAGGCCCTCGCCTTGAGCGAATTTGGGTGCCTTTGTTGCATAGTAGCCTTGCTAGTAATTTACTGGCATGGATAAACATGAGAAAAGGTATAATGGCTAGAAGAGTTAGGCTTGGATGCCTTATCCCATTGGAAAGGCACATAATGAATAACTTGGGCACCTTACTCATAAACTAGGTGCATAATTGACAATGGGAATTTTCACTAGTTGAATGCACCAGGAGAAGTCTGTATCTTGTAACATTATTCATATGATAAATCTTAAGGCATCCAAATTGGGAGCTTCCCATATATGTGTATTGCATTACTATTCGATGTTGGTGTTCCTTAAAATGTATTGTGTTGGCTAAGTGTTTATATTGACTAAGTCTTAAATATTGTTGAAATGTTTTAAAGGCCATAGTTGGATGTGTACCTACTATTAAATGAACTAAGTTAAGTAGGACTTAGGTATATTCATAACTTGTAATTTAAGCTGAAGTTATGAACAAACCTTAAGTGGAGAAACATAATCTAATTGGGTAGGCACATACTAGCCAAACCCTTACATTCAAGTCAAAGAAATACTATATAACTACAAATGCTTAAATAAATTTGAGTGGAACTAAAATTTATGTTGGCATTATGATACATGTGTTGTCCTTGATGGCAACCCACATACAGGTCAGTTCAAAATTGATAAAGGGAAACTCACATTGTAACAGGTCTATTTAGAGGTAACAGAGTAATGGTATAGAAGAACAGGATGATGGGACAAAGGATTATAGATCAGAATCAAGAAATTAAAGAAAGAGAATGGTTTAAGTTGTATACATTGTTTGTCCTTGTCCAAGTAGCATATACGCATGGGTACACATCATAAAAGGCATGTATATGTATCCACATAGTTTCACAAAAGGAAAAGAGCGTATGGGATGGAAATTAAGGTTAAAGAATACCAGGGGTACATACCATGGTATTAGCCCATAATATTGAGCAGAATAACGGTTACTTGATCTCGTTTAAGAATACCATAGGTTCTAAGTGTTTTTTTCGTCTGAGGTATTGAAAAAGGATCTAAGTATATAAGGAGGATAATATCAAAGGGCTAAGTGTGCAAGTGAAAGGGTTTTTCATGAATACTTCCATCTGAAGTATATTTTGTGTTGTAAGGGCTATGGTTATGATATAAATCTTAAATATCTTGTGCACCCTTAGATATAATGTTGGATCAGGATCATAAGACCTGAAATGACTTATCATTGTATGATATGATAATGGATAGTCTAGATCTCATTGCTAACCCATGTTTTATCCTTTATATATGATCTGGGTATATCAGAAGTCTTGAAAATCTACAAAGATATAAGTCATTATTTGCATATCTATATGTCGGTTCGCCTTTGTGAAGGTGCATATACATGCGGGTTCGGCACTTCCGAGTCACGTATGCAGAGGAAGGGCTTCTTGTTCAGAGATGACTGATCTATCTAATCAATGTTTTTGTTTTACTAATGTTTGTCAATGATATCTTCATTAGATCTGAAAGTAAAACTGATTGTATAAGGAGATTGAGTTTGGTTGATTGATTGATTGAGTAAGAAGGGTAATCTTTGTTGCTATCTATTTAAAACTCTGTAATATGACAATAGATCTTGAGAATGTCATTGGTTGGTACAGTTTTTGGTTCAGAGGTTTTATGATTTAGTATCTTTAGAGGTATACGTAGGTTGGGTTGCAGAAAGTAGCATATACATGCGGGTTATCCTCATTGAAGTAGCATATACATTTTGACATATGATTTTTAAGGTTGCAGTTGGTTCTGGTTTTTGATGCATTATTCTAGGTTCAGTTCTGTGTACTGGTTACATTGATCTGACTATTCTAGTTGATTGGTTGAATTTTGATTAAGTGTTGGTTGATTGAGTTTTGAGTGAATGGTTGATTTAGTTGTATCAGAAATTGATGATTAGATGATTCAGTTACATCATAGGTTTCAATGATTGATTGATTCAGTTGTGGTTGATTCAGAGATTGATGATTGACTTTCAGAGTTGATGAGTTTCACTAAATTGTTCATGCAGTTGTATTTGATGGTTGTATTACAGTTTTGGTGATTGATTTTGAACTTCAATGTTACAGGTGGGTCCAGTATGATAATTTGATGAAACGTGGCCTACATATTGTGTTTTTGTGTACCACGAGTATCTAGTCTAAAAACTTATCAAACGTGGTCCTTGGAGGAAGAATGAAGTAGCCTTCTATAGGTCATTGTCTGTGTACTAGTAAACATATCAGTGAGTACAAGAACTAGGGGGTTAGAGCTCCCTTCCAGTAGAAGCTGGAGAACGAGTGAAGGTTGTACCCTTTAGCAGGTAGATTCCTGCGTACTCGAAAATGTCTACACCAGTACAAAACATGTAAACACTTTTTATAATAAGAAGATTGAAGACTGAGATGACAGCTTAGTAAATGCATCACACTCTGATCTAAGACAATGAATTAGTTGTTTATCAAATTTTATTATCTATATTTTGGTTTCATTCTTTATAGTTGCAGACATACGCTGGTTGGTTTCTAAAAATAGTGTATATAGTTTGAAAAAGTAAATCATTATTGTGAAAGTTTAAATAGTGATTCACCCCCCCATCTCAGTATTTTTCCCAATAATTGGTATCAGAGCAGGTCCTTTAAAAGAAGCTTGATCGCTTGAAGGAAGATCTCTCAAGATGAGAAATCACAAAGGAATGGGATCTATCAGACCACCAATATTCAACGGAAATAACTTAACTTTTTGGAAGACAAGAACTAGAGCCTATCTTCAGTCACTTGCAATTGATGTTTGGGGAATTGTGGAAGGAGGATACCAATATCTAGTAGCAATCCCCATAGATCCAATAGAAAAGAAATCATATGAAAACAATGACAAAGTCATCAATACATTATTGAGAAGTCTATCAGAATCAAAATTTGTCAAAGTCATGTAGCTCAACACAACGAAATAAATATGAGACAAAATCATTCAGAGCTATGAAGGAGACTCCAAGGTAAAACGTGCTAAGCCCCAAAATCTCATAAGTCAATATGAAACTCTCAAGATTTATAGTCATGAAAGTATTGCTAGTTACTTTTTATGATTAGATGAGATTGTAAATCGTATGAATAAACTGGGTGAATAAATAAAGGAGGCTCCTATAGTAGAGAAAATTTTAAGGTCTATATCTTCTAAATTTGAGTCAAAAGTATCTACCGTTGAAGAAACGTAGGATCTACAATCTTTTATTGTTGTTCAACTTCATAGAATTTTAACTGCCTTTGAAATGAGGGAAGTAGGTCCATCTGAAATTAGAGAAGTTGCTTTTAAATCCTTTGCAAAGGGAAAAGAAAAGCAAGATAATCAAGATATATATGAGAAGAATACGAGGTAAATTTTGTGAAGAAACTTCAACTAGGTACTAGAAGATTAAAAGGTAAGCATCCCTTCAAATGGTTTGCTTGTGGTAGAGTTGGTCATTATGTTTCCAAATATCCTCATAAAGATAACCATGACAAGGGAAAGGATTCTGCAAAAGGTAATAGGAAACAGTTTGTTAATAGAATAAGTTATTATACTCATGAAGATAGTGATGGCCTGTCTTATAGTGATGAAGGTGAACCTGAACAAGATATTAAACTACTCATGGCTTATGAAAACGATGAGTTTCTGGATGCCTTAGAACAAGAAAATTTTCTTGAAGAAATCACTCATCTTATAATTTGTTTGGAAGAAAAGAATATGGTCATAGACACTTTGACACATCAACTCACTGAAAGGGAAAAGAACAATGAAAAAATAGAATGTGAAGTATTGGGTCTAAGTAAGGAACTTGAGAAGACAAAATCTTTGAATCTTAGATTTTCTAAAGGATCAAAAACCTTAGATGAAATCATCAAGGTTCAACATTCTCCTCTTATAAATACTAGTCTTGGATACACTGGAGAAACGTCCTAGCCAGAAAATCCTTCGGCCTTCACCAGAAGCTATCTTGATGCAGCAAAAACCAGTGAATAATGTGTCAATCCTCAGCAAAACCCTAAAGGTACTCCCTAGGTAAATCATACTCATTTTACTTCAAAGGTGAACAATACCAAAATATTTTATGATCACAGAAACTTCTTCTTTAATGGACAATTTTTTTCATGCCATAAATTTGTTCATAAGGCTACTCAATGTGTTGCTTACAAAACTATGATGACTAAAGAAGCAAGAAAACAAAGGAGCATGACTGGAATCAAGAATATCTCTTATAATAACTTTTCTCCTCTTGAATATTAAATTGAATGCTCATTTTGCAATAACTTTGGTCATGAAGAATCTGAATGCAAGAGAAAATTTCGGCCAACATATAAAAAGGAGCAAACATCATCCAACTCCAAGGTATGGAAAAGGAAGGAACTATAGTTAGAAAGATGTGGCATAGCTCTGTTTGCAAAAGGACAAGATAACCAATGGTCCATTGATAGAAGATGCTAAAAATACATGATAGGTGATAAATATAAACTCATTTCATACAATTCTTTAGAAGAGGAAAAGAATGTCTCTTTTGGAAATGAAACACCAGCTTTCATTAAGGATAAAGTTTCTGTTTATCTAAAAGAAAAGGTTAAAGATGGAAACGTTATGTATGTTAATGGTTTAAATCATAACTTATTGAGTGTTAGTCAAATGTGTGATCAAGGAAATGATGTTATGTTTCGATCAAAATAATGTGTGGTTCGTGAGCTTGACACAGGAAAGACCATAATCAAAGGTAAAAAAACTCCAAGAAATCTATATATACTAAAAGGAGGTCAAGAACAATGTTATTTAAGTAAAATAAAAGAGAATTGGTTATGGCATAGAAGATTGGGGCATCTAAGCTTTTCTCAAATAAGAAAATCATGGAGGCTCAAGGTTGTTCGTGATATTCCAAATATCATCATCCTAGAAAATACCATCTACAAACCATGTCAATTCAGTAAGCAAACCAGAGTTCAATTCAATGCCAAAGAAGGATAAAAAAGTAAGCCCCTTGAACTAATTCATACTAATTTTTGTGGACCTACAAGGAAAAAGTCGCCTTGTAGAGAAGAATACTACATTTTATTCATTGATGATTTTTCTAGAATGTGCTAGATTGGTTTTACTAAAACATAAAGATGAATAATTTGAAAAGTTTAATGTCTTTAAAGCTTTGGTTGAAAATGAATTAGATCTAAAAATATAATTTCCCAAATCTGATTGGGGAGGAGAATTCATATCAGATGAATTTTTTGAATTTTGTGAACAACATGGAATAAAGAGGTAGTTCTTTGCTTCCAGAACTCCTCAACAAAATGGCATAGTGGAAAGAATGAGTAGAATAGTTCAATAAATGGCTCAATCTATGCTTGATGATTTTGGAACTCCTGACACCTTCTTGGGTGAAGCTGCACATACTTCAGTAAACATTCTCAACAAAGCTCATGTACGTGTAAATAGTGATCAAACTCCATATGAACTTTGGTATGGTAAGCCTCCTACTATAAAACACTTCAAAGTTTTTGGAAGCAAATGTTTCATCAAAAAGACCGATGAAAAACTTGGTAAGCTTGAACACAGATTAGACGAAGGAATATTTCTTGGTCATTCATCTAGAAGTAAGGTTACAAATGTTATAATAAGATACTTTTAAAAATTGTTGAATGCATTGATGTTGTAATCGATGAAGCATGCAGAAATCCGAAACATGAGACATTAATAAAGGAAGATGATGAATGCTTTCTCATATCAAATCAAAATGATACAGAGGAAGAAACCAATGAAGCATCAAAAGAAGATACATCTAACAGGGAAAAGGCTCCATCCAGGTATGTTCAAAAGAATCATCCAAAATCTCAAATTCTAGGAGAAAAAGGGTCTAGAGTATAGAAAAGAAGAACTCTTGTAGGATCTTCTAGTTATCTAGCATTATTATCCTCCATAGAACCACAAAATGTAAATGAAGCTAGCAGAGATGAATCTTGGGTTAAGGCCATGGATGAAGAACTTGACCAAATTGGAAAGAATGATACTTTGGAATTAGTTCCTGTTATCATTCCAGGAAGCTCTCCTAGGTTGTAGCTCGGAGATGCCTCATAACATATAATCTTCAATATTTTTCTTTGAACTATTGGAATGAATGATGGTTTGGGTCAAGTCAGATGACTGTTTCAACTCTATTTTCACTGAAGACATGCATTAACACCCTCAGCTTTATAAGGCTTTAGACCACTAATACTCAATAGTTTATAGATTCAATGGATAGATGGAGAATACTAACTGTACCAGAAAATGCATACATAAACACATATTAATGGCTAGCTACTTGAAGTAAATGAATCTTGTAAATCTAATTTATCAATGCAGAGATAAGATGACAGTTATTTGGCATTAGACACAGCAGAAAACATGAATAACCTATTCAAGTGCAAGCATAGAACATAAGAGAGAATGGGACTTGAAAATGTAACAGCAAAAGAAGCTTATATTGTTGGAATGAAGTTGAGAAGCTAGAGGAGTAGAGTCTCCACAGTCTCCAAAAGTTGAACCCTTGATACTTCTAACTTGTAGCCATTTATAGGCTTTTATAAATGCTCTGAAACCCTCTGAGGCTCGACTGTCTTAATCCATCCCTTCTAGCTTCTAACTGCTTGATGTCATGATTAAACAGATATGAGCAAGAGGGCTCCTTTTCTAATAGTGCATTAACCAATTCTGGTAATTTTCCATGCTGGTAGGTGGCTTGCTCGTGCCGACGATGCTCCATGATCTCTTTGGGTTGATTCGGCTGCATCGTGTTGGGCTTTTTCCCCTTCCAGCCTCTGTCCGCCGATTGCTGTCTCGCGGCCAAATCCTTCTTCTGACATCAACAATCATCGTTAAACGCTTCTAAGGATATTTTGGCCACTTGTACCTGAAATGGAATGGTTATCGAGCCTATGAAATCCCTATAATGGCCCCTTTTCTATTTTACACAGAGAAATGCTACCATACTGTGAAATTCTGCCAAAACATTGCTCATCCAGACTTCAAAATTCCTTAAATATGGTCTATTCTCCCATCCGGTCCGCCTGTGATCGCTTATCACAAGTTGCAATTCCCCTTCCATGGCTTCCCTTTGGATTTAGAAAGTACATTAAAAACATTGAAAATATCACAAAAATGGCTTTATGCGGACTTGAAGTAATATACATTAGCCTTAAGGAACCCTTTCAAGTCTGGCTTATTGCATCAGCGCTTCATCCCTTTGTATTTCTTTTAATAAACGAAATACACATACAAAGGAAAATGCCTTTTCTACGGATCTCAAAATCTATGCAATGAGGTTTATATAACCATTGGGTTCGGTTCATCGGATCACATAAATGTATAACAACCCTACTCCTTTGCAATGTTTTGACACGATATTGCGATGTGACTTGTCGCAATTGCATATCACCCAAGCCCGAGGTATTTCCATATAACATGGCATATGCCCCCGCCAATTGCGATCTGCCGATATCGGAGATCGCGATATCGCATCGGCTCGGTCCTATCGCGCATCCACCTTTGATATCCTTCAACTGCCTTATCCAATTGTGATTTTCCTATCATATCTAGACCATTGATTGGCCAGATCTGATAGCTCATGTTCATTGACTGTTGCCACTACCAATAGCTCTGTTTTTTCACTGTTTTCTTGGGTTTTACCTCCCGATAGTGTTTTTCCACCCTTCTAAGGGCTCTTCTCATGCAGTTGTTTTGATCTTTTGAATGATTTTTAAGAAGGTTTCAAGGACTTAGAGAGTGTTTTGGATCCATTTTGGATCGCATGCCAACAGAGCTAACACTGGCTCCTTCTGGGGATGAAAGCCTCCCTGTGAGGTTTCAAGAACTGCAGACCGCTACCCTTCCTTTAACAACCAAAACACTTATCTCCTAGTGTTCCATTGGGCATGGAGTTTATTTTCATAAAACAAAAACTGAAAATAAAACCTATTTACAATATGAAGGCCTTAAAGCCTTATGCGAAGTAAAGTTTCAAAAAATGCCCATTGACTGGCCATGAAAAACACCTCCCCCCTCCAAATTGTGCAAAATAAAGTATTGTTCATTTGAAATTGAGCAATGACAAATGGTCCTATCCATAAGGCATCAAATTAACCATGGTTGCCTTTCCTTTCCTTAAATTCATCCCATTTGAGAGCCCAGTCACCAACCTGAAAACTGTCCATTTTTGCCTTTTTTGTCAAAGGTTTCTTTGATCTTCTTCTCATGAATTCTTGAATTCTCAACCAGTTGTTCTCTGATCTGTTGTAATTCAACCAAGTTACTCATTCTCCTCGCTATGTAATTTTCTTCATCATGTTCTTCTTGCAAGAATTTGGCCACAAGGAGAATCAGCTGGATAGGAAAAACAACATCAGTGCCATAAACCAGCTTAAATGGAGAATTTCCTATGGACTTCTTGTTGGTAACTCTGTCAGCCCATAGTGCAAACTTCAACTTGGAATCCCAACTCCTTTTGATTATCCTTACAATCAAAGGCAATAAGAGAGGGCTGATAGGTCTTGATTTCTTCTTCTAAGGGATGGTGTTCTTCTCCAGTGGAATCTTATGCTGAATGGTGTTGGTGTCATAGGTCCTAACATCACTGTATTCCCAAGCAAAAATATCTACAAATTGTTTCATCAGGGTGCAATACTCGAAACTTTGGGCAGAAGACAAGTGAGTGGATAGATTTATGTACTTTGGATGGGTTGGAATCCCTACATTATGTTTATGAACAACAGACTCTTTTTTTTCTTTTTTGGCAGGCTTATAAGGTACATCATTATGGTCAAAAAGCTTCTCTAGGGCCACCAATCCTTTGGGTATATGGTTACTAGGCAACTGAACAATGCTATCATGACCAATCTCGTCCTTTAGCTTGAACTAGTTGCATTCTTGTGTAGGGGACACAAGGACTACACCTACCCCTTTAGCTTCCTTAGAGCAATCTCCATCAAAGAACATGTCCCAAATTTGTGGGCCTTCTTCCCCTGTGATCTGGCAAACCGGTTTCTTAAGCTGCATGGAGGCCAACTGGGATTCTTCAATCGGAAGAATACAGGCTTCAGGATCAGTGTCGATAGCATAGATTTGATGATTAGTGGGAATCCTTTCATCACTGATGATATAATCCAACTGAGCTTCTCTGTATAGTATCCTACCCTCACCTCCAAGAACTGGGACAGTGGCATAGGACAGATCATTTTGCAATGTTCCACCTAAATATCTTGATCCAACCTCTAGAAAGAAACATGCCAAACTTGGGGGGTACATCTGCTACCACAATATACATCATCATGCTCTTCATGGGTAGCTGAGACAAGGTAATGGCTAGGTCTTTGATTAACCCAAAACATTTCACTTTTCTAGAGTTAAAAGAAAATAGGTCATGATAAGACTTGGTAATGTCAAGACCCAACTCATCCATGATAGCCTTGGGCATTAGATTATGGCTGGCTCCTGTGTCCAGAAGGTAGTTGTGGAGGATTTTGTCATGAATTGTCAAAGAGACATAGAATGATGGGGAGCTGACTTCACAATTTTCAATCATTGGGCTGAGAATAACAACTGGTTTGTCATGTTATAGATTTATAGAGTCAGTGGAGGCTTGGATGGATTTAGGCTCAAGGGCCTCGAGGATGGATCTTTTGAAGAACTCATTCTTCACTAATTCAATCAGAGGTATAGGTATTCTTAGCTTCTGAATTTCTAACTGAAAACTGAAAGGAGAAGGAGACTTGTCAAGGCCTCTTACCTCGTGAGTTGGAGCTTTGAGGATGATGGGATCAACTGCCAATTGCTTCTACTTATTAGCTTGTTGTATTGTAGGGACATCAGCTCTTTGAACAGGATTTTCCTTGGCATTATTCATCTTCGACCTTAGATCATATCTGTGTTGATCTTCAGTTTGCATAACAGCTTCACCATCCCATTCTTGGTTGTTCTGGTAATTGAATAATGACTTTTCAAAGGCAGCTAAGGTCAAAAGGGAGGCACTGCCTTTGTCTTCCAAACAATGGATCTCATTATCTTCTTCAAATTGTTCTTCTTCCATGACTACATTCTAGAAAGGTCTCTTCACCCTTTGGTCTTCATTGGCATCTTTGCTTCTTCACAAAATCTGCAATTGCTCATTAGCTCTTCTATATGGATTTGGATTTCTAGGAGCAAAGGTATTAGGAACTCTTCCTTTCCTAGGGTGATGCTCAACCTTTAATTTGGAGATTACAGAGGACAATGACTTTATCATCTTGGTCATTTTATCTATCTTGGGATCTGAAGATGATAAACACTCTCCCATCTGTCTCCTTCTATCAACATCTCCCTTGAGCTTCTCTACAGCCATGATGTTTGAATCTACTTCCAAGGCTGCATCTTGCATATCAGCCAAAGTAGCACGTCTCCTCTCCCTTAACTATAGATAGATGTCAGAATCAAAAGCACTAGCATAGGTGAGTTTAGCAGAGGTAGTGGTGGGTTTTACTTCAGCTAGTATTTTTATGTACATGCGGTTAAATCTCTTATTGAAATCAGACAACAACTCACCATTTTCCCTCTTTAAGTTCCCAAACTCAGTGTGGTAGTAGAGTATATCTTTCTTATCCCCCCAATGCTTTAGGAATGCATCATCTAAAGCCTCAATATCTACTATAGATCTTGGGGTCAGTTCTCTGAACCATTTTTTAGCCTCTCCATCTAGGCTTTGGACAAAGACTCTCATCCACAAATCAGCTTCACTACTGTCCAGGTTATCATCATAGTTATAGAATGATTCAAGATGTTCTTCAGCTATAACACCTTTAGTCCCAATGAACTTAGGCCTATACTTCTGATATTCTCCAGTAGACATGGAATTTAAAGGAGTGGGCAGTACTAGAGGCCCATACCTAGCAACTATAATTCTTTCCATTTTGGTAGGTGCTTGTGGTCTAGCCATAGTTGTGGTGGCTATAAGGGTACTGGAAATTTGAATGAAAGGGGGCTGAGGAGTGAGTGATAAGACTAAAGGAGTGTGATGGATAGGAGGAGAGGTTTCCTTTGGGCTTGCAACAAAAGGAGAACCTAAAGAATAAGGAGCTTTTTGAATATCTGAGATTTTTTCTTCACTTCTAGTATTAGATGCTATACTCTCAACATGTATCTACTCTATTACATGATTTTTTTAAAGAGATATGGAATATTGTTTAGAGCTACCTGAACCTGATGCTCCTTTCTGCAATACCTTTCTTTCTTTGATGATTTTTCCAGGGTCAGATACTGGGTCAGGTTGTGGCTTCTGAGGATTTCTCCGAGTATGCCTCACAAACTAAGCCAGAACTATGAAGTGGAGTCGTCAAGAGGTTCGTCCTCCAGTAGAGTCTCCAAATAGATGATTACAACCGAAAAAGTGCCCAGACTTTGTCTATCATCAAAGTTGGATCTGTGTCATCTCCCAAGAAAGTTGAGCTTCAGTTTCCTCTCCCCGGCAACAGCGTCAATTATGTTATCACTCCAAGAATCTCTCCTAGGTTGTAGCTTGGAGATGCTTGGTAACATATAATCTTCAATATTGTTCTCTGAGCTGTTGGAATGAATGATGGTTTGGATCAAGTCAGATGACTGTTTCAACTCTATTTTCACTCAGGACATGCATGAACACCCTCATCTTTACAAGGCTTTAGACAACTAATGCTCAATATTTTATAGATTCAATGGATAGATGGAGAATAATGACTGTACCAGCAGATGCATACATAAACACATATGAATGGCTAGCTATAGGAAGTAAATGAAGCTTACAAATCTAATTTATCAATGCAAAGATAAGATGACAGTTATCTGGCATTAGACACAAAAGAAAACATGAATAACCTATTCAAGTGCAAGCTTAGAACAAAAGAGAAAATAGGAATTGAATATGTAACAGCAAAAGAAGCTTATATTGTTGGAATGAAGATGAGAAGCTAGAGGAGTAGAGTCTCCACAGTCTCCAAAAGTTGAACCCTTGATACTTCTAACTTGCAGCCATTTATAGGCTTTTTACAATGCTCTTGAACCCTCTAAGGCTTGACTGTCTTAATCCATCCCTTCTAGCTTCTAACTGCTTGATGCTACAATTAAACAGATATGAGCAAGAGGGCTCCTTTTTTAATAGCGCATTAACCAATTCTGGTAATTCGTCACACTGGCAGGTGGCTCGTTCGTGCCGGTGATGCTTCATGATCTCTTTGGGTTGATTCGGCTACATCGTGTTGGGATTTTTCCCCTTTCAGCCTTTGTCCACTAGCTGTTGTCTCCCAGCCAAATCCTTCTTCCGGTTTCAACAATCATTGCTAAACGCTTCTAAGGATATGTTGGCCACTCGTACTTGCAATGGAATGGTTATCGGGCCTATGAAATCCCTGCAACGGCCCCTTTTCTGCTTTACACATAAAAACGCTGCCATACTGTGAAATTCTGCCAAAATATTGCTCATCCGGACTTCAAAAGTCTTTAAATATGGTCTATTCTCCCATCAAGTCCCCCTGTGATCGCTTATCGCAAATCGTAATGCCCCTTCTGTGGCTTCCCTTTGGATTTATAAAGTACGTTGAAAACATTGAAAATATCACAAAAATGGCTTTATGCGGACTTTAAATAATATACATTAGCCTTAAGGAACCTTTTTGGGTCCGGCTTATCTCATCGGCACTTCATCCCTTTGTATTTTGTTTCATAAAAAAAATACACAAATACAAAGGAAAATACCTTTTCTGCGGATCTCAAAGTCTATGCAATGAGGTTTATATAGCCATCGGGTCCAATTCATCGAATCGCATAAATATATAGCAACCCTACTCCTTTGCAATGTTCTGATGCAATATTGCGATGCGACTTGTCGCAATCACATATCGCCCAAGCCCGAGGCCTTTCCATATAACATGGCCTATGCCCCCATCGATTACGATCTGCTAATATCGGAGATCACTATATCTCATCGGCTTGGTCCTAACAAGCGTCCGCCTCTGATATCCTCCTACTGCCTTGGCTGATTGCAATTTTCCAATTGAATCTGGACTGTTGATCAGCCAAATCCGACGGCTCCTATTCATTGACTGTTGCCACCGCCAATAGCTCTATTTTTTCACTGTTTTCTTGGGTTTTTGCCTCCCAATAGTGTTTTTCTGCCCTTCTAAGGGCTCTTCTCATGTGGTTGTTTTGATCTTTTGAATGATTTTTAAGAATGTTTCTAGGACTTAGAGAGTGTTTTCTATCCATTTTGGATCGCATGCCAACAGGGCTAACAGTTCCTAGACCTCATGATAAAAATGTTATAGGAACAAAATGGATATTCAAGAATAAGTTGAATGAAAATGGAGAGGTTATTAGGAATAAAGTAACACTTATTTGTAAAGGGTATGCTCAACAAGAAGGGATAGACTTTGAAGAAACTTTTGCAACTGTTGCTAGACTTGAATCCATAAGAATTTTTCTTGCTCTTTCAAGTTTTCAAAAATTGAAAGTTTATCAAATGGATGTAAAATTTGCATTTCTTAATGGAGATTTAGAAGAAGAATTATATGTTTAACAAACAGAAGGATTCATTCTGGGAAATCCTGCAAATCTTGTATGCAAACTCAAAAAGCCTTTATATGAACTGAAACAAGCTTCGAGGGCATGGTATTATCAGCTTGACAAATATCTTCAACAACAAGGCTTCACAAAGGATCCATAGATAGAAACTTATATACAAAAATTGAGAAGGATAAACTGCTAATTGTTGTTGTTTATGGCAACGATATCATATTTGGCAGTAATGAAGAATCTATGAGTCAAAAATTTGCTTATGTTATACAGCTAGAATTTGAAATGTCTTTTCTTGGAGAGCTAACCTACTTTCTTGGTCTATAAGTGCAGAAAACAAAAGATGGCATCTTTCTCTCACAAATTAAATATCTCAAGAAAATTATGAAGAAGTATGGAATGGAAGATTCCAAACCAGTATGTACTCTAATGGTAGCAAAATGTAGTCTCAGTTCTAATGATGAATCTCCTACAGTGAATCAACCAGAGTACTGGTTTATCATTGGAATTCTACTATATCTAATAGGTACCAGGCCATATATCATGCATGCAGTAAGAATTGTTGGAAGATTCCAAGCCAATCCAAAGGAATCACATCTTCAAGCAGTAAAAATAATATTCAAATATCTCCAAGGAACTCAAGACTTCGATCTATGGTATCCTACAAATATAGATCTCACTCTTCATGCATATACAGATGCGGATTGGGTTGGAAATGTTGATGACAGAAAAATCACTAGTAGGGGTGCATTCTATATGGGATCACGATTAGTATCTTGGTTTAGCAAATAAACAAAGTTTGATTGCCTTATCTATAGCTAAAGCAGAATATGTGGCTGCTGCATCTTGTTGCACACAACTACTTTGGATGACGCAAACATTACAGGATATTCAAATCACATGTTCTCCACCCATCTCCATTCTATGTGATAATACAAGTGCTATTAGTATTTCGAAAAATCCAATCATGCACTCCAAGACCAAGCACATACCCATTAAGTACCACTTTCTATGAGAACAAGTGCTTGAACAAAAGGTTAAATTGGAGTATGTTCCCTCCAAAGAGTAGGTTACTGATATATTTACCAAGCCTCTTCCTAGAGAAGCATTTGAGTATCTCAAACAAAAGCGAGGAGTTGTTTCAGCCTCATCCTACTATTAAAACTAGTTTTGATAGGAACGGTTCCTATGTGCGGATTTCATGAAGAAGAGTCTCGTATATACGCGATTTTCTACGCCTACAGTGGTGTATGTGTTTTGCTGATATAAAAATAGTGGGTCAAACTCAAAATAAGTTTTTGACATGGGTGTTCAGTCTAATATTGATGGTTACAGTCTGTTGATATGCTTTTCTCATTGATGTTTATTTGATTGATGAAAATGCCTTGATGAATGAATTGTTGACAATGCATAGGTAGCACAGGTTCAGGGGGAGCATTAACCTTCAAAAAAGTATGCATTGTCTGCATCATGGCTTTTGAATTCATTTACGGTCTCAGTTATTAATATCATTTGTTGTAAAGGTCATGTAAAGACCTATGGTGTAATAATATGTCTCTTTCTGTCATTATGAATGAGTCCTTTTCGACATATGATGTAATTTGTACCCCCACTATGCATGGGAAGGATGATGTAATAATTGCAATTTCCAATCATGTATGAACATTTGGTATATCCCCACTTGGTTGGGTGATTGGTGTATGTATGATTCACTAGTGATAGGAAGGTCATATTCACATATTTGAGTTATAGAGTCATTTTATTCTTTTCAAAAACATTTCTGCAGACTTTGCATGTGCTCAAGGGGAGCATGGACAGTATAGTGCATCTCAGCATGTACTAAGGGGGAGAATATCTTGGTTCACCCTTTTCCCTTGATGTGAAAGGGGGAGAGTATCTTGGTGTTGCTTGATATATATAACAGGTTCTACAACTTGAAGTGATCAACACCAATATGGTTGCCATCAAGTCCAATAGGGGATATTGTTGACATTATTATACATGTGTTGTCCTTGATGGAAACCCACATACAAGTCAGTTCAGAATTGATAAAGGGAAATTCACATTGTAACACGTCTATTTAGAGGTAACAGAGTAATGGTACAGAAGAATAGGTTGATGGGACAAAGGATTACAAATCAGAATCAAGAAATTAAGGAAAGAGAATGGTTTAAGTTGTACATGTTGTTTACCCTAGTCCAAGTAGTGTATACACGCTGGTACATATCATAAAAGGAGTGTATATGTATGCACGTAGATTCACAGAAAGAAAAGAGTGTATGGGATGGAAATTAAGGTTAAATAATACCATGGGTCCATACCATGGTATTAGCCCACAATATTGAGTGGAACAACAGTTACTTTCTCTCGTCCTAGAATACCATAGGTTATAAGTGTTTTTTTGGTCCGAGGTATTGAAAAATGCTTTAAGTATATAAGGAGGAGAAGATCAAAGGGCTAAGTGTGCAAGTGAAATGATTTTTCATGAATACTTCCATCTGAAGTATATTTTTTGTTGTAAGGGCTATGGTTATGATATAAATCTGAAACCTTGGATACAATGTTTGATTAGGATCATAAGACCTGAAATGACTTATCATTGTATGATCTAATAATGGATAGTCTAGATCTAATTGCTAAGTCATGTTTTATCCTTTATATATTATCTAGGTGTATCTAAAGTCTTGAAAAGATGCGAAGTTATAAGTCATTATTTGCATATCTATATGTTGGTTCACCTTGGTGAAGGCGCGTATACACGCGGGTTCGGCACTTCCAAGTCGTGTATGCAGAGGAAGGGCTTGTTGTTTAGAGATGACTGATCTATCTGATTAGTGTTGTTGTTTTACTATTGTTTGTCAATGATGTCTTCATTATATCTAAAAGTAAAATTTATTGTATAAGGAGATTGAGTCTAGTTGATTGATTGATTGAGTAAGAAGGGTGATCTTTGTTGCTATCTATTTAGAACTATGTAATATGACAATACATATTCAGAATGTCATTGGTTGGCATATTTTTTGGTTCAGAGGTTATATGATTCAGTATCTTTAGAGGTATACATAGGTTGGGTTGCAGAAAGTAGCGTATATACACAGGTTGTCCTCATTGAAGTAGTGTATACGTTCTGACATATGATTTTTGGGGTTACAGTTGGTTTTGGTTGTTGATGCAGTCTTCTGGGTTTAGTTCTGTGTACTGGTTATAGTGATCTGACTATTCCAGTTGATTGGTTCAATTTTGATTAAGTGTCGATTGATTGGGTTTTGATTGAATGGTTGATTAAGTTGTATCAAAAATTGATGATTGGGTGATTCAGTTATGTTAGAGGTTTCAGTGATTGATTTATTTAGTTGTGGTTGATTTAGAGATTGATGATTGAGTTGATGAGTTTCAATGATTGGTTCATGCATTTTTATTTGATGGTTGTATTATAGTTGTGGTGATTGATTTTGAACTTCAATTTTAAAGATGGGTCAAGTATGAAAATTTGATGAAACGTGGCTTACATATTTTGTTCTTTTGTACTAGGAGTATCCAATCTGAAAATTTATGAAACGTGGTCCCTGGAGGAAGAACGAAGGTAGTAGACTTCTCTAAGTCGGTGCCCACATACTAGTAAACATATCATCTAGTACAAGAGCTAGGGTGTTGGAGATCCCTTCCAGTAGAAGCTGGAAAATGAGTGAAGGTTGTAGCCTTCAGCAAGTAGATGCCTGCATACCTGAAAAAGTATGCGCCAATACAAAACTTGTAAATACTTTTTATAATAAGAAGATTGAAGTCTGAGACAACAACAGCGATGGTTTTTTCCCACATTGGGTTTCCACCTAAAAATTCTTGGTGTTCATGTGTGCTGCTTAAGTGTGTTGATTTATTATGTTCTTACTACATCTGTTTACTACTTAGTAAATGCATCAGACTCTAATCTAAGACAATGAATTAGCTATTTATCAAAGTTTATTATTTATACATTGGTTTCATTCTTTATAGGCGCAAACATACGCTAGTTGGTTTCTGTAAAATAGTGTATACAATTTGAAAAAAGTAAATCATTATTGTGGAAGTTTAAATATTGATTCACCCCCCTCCTCAATATTTTTCCCAACAATTTATACAGGGAAATTTAAGCAAACTGCATAAACATAAAAACATCCTCATTACTATACTATTCTTATTGAGTATTATTGATAACAACACATTACTATGGGGAATATTATTTCTTTTAAATATATATTATATTCATTCAACTTATAAATCATAGTTTCTTTTAAAATGGTTATAAATAAGTATGCATGGAAGATGGCGTACCTGTTGAATTTAGTAGAAACAATTGATCAATTGGTGAAATAATGACATAAGAGTATTCATGTATTTATTATGTAGCGAGGAAATTCCAATATAAAAATACACGTGCATTATTATCAATGTAGCTTGGATTTGGTAGGTTGGATGACTACGTGTGTGACATAATACTCTTTTTCTTATACTATGATAGACAGGGGAGAGCAGAGAATAGACATGATATAAAACCAAATAGAAAATAACATATTGTCACGTGTATATGTACAAAAATGTAAATAATGATATGTGGTATTATTAAGAATCATGAATTCTAGTGTATATGTCTCCTTTTGCTTCTAAATTATTTAATGGAATCCCAATTGTTGGAAAAATACAAAGTAGAGGACAACCACAACACAAAATGAACCAAAAAATCACACATAGATACTATAATATGTAAAGAAATATAAAAAAAGGATATAAAGTCTCATTAACGGTAAGGAATGCTATTGTCTATTTTTTCTTTTGTTCAATGGAATCCTAGCCATTGGCACAAAAAAATGAAAAGAAAATCACACATAGATACTATAATATGTAAAGAAATATAAAAAAAGGATATAAAGTCTCATTAACGGTAAGGAATGCTATTGTCTATTTTTTCTTTTATTCAATGGAATCCTGCCATTGGCACAAAAAAATGAAAAGAATGGAAAAAACATGAAGCCAAATAGAATTCACATATCGTTGTTATATATATATATTTTTATTTTGACCAATGGAATATTGGCCATTAACACAACACAATGCAAACAACATGAAACCAAACATAATTCACATGACATTGCTTTATATATGTAAAATAAATAGAAACCACATATTTTGATTATATATATGTAAAGATAAATAGAGAAATATTGTAGTGTATCAAGGTTTGCAAGGTTATATGGCTAGTTAGATAGATTACATTGCATTGAAAACCCTTATATCTACTTACTACAAAATTGGCCATAGCATTTTATTATCAATATATGGTATAGACATGTATAGTATTAAAGACCATAGTATTCCCAGTGTGACTAATGTACCAAGCACACCAGTATTATACTTACTAAAGAATGGTAGCGTTGTTCAACTTAGTTTGATGATACTATCCTTAGTGAAGCATGGAAAGTTTTACTATGAGTATATTAGGGAGTATAAAGGGTTTTTGTGATCTATAAGTAAATATTGAATCCACATTTATGACTATTATACCCATAGATATTATGAGATATTGATCTATGGCGATATTTCTATAACTTATCATACTAGCAGATATAGTTTACTATATAAGGCACCTTTGTTTAAATAGAGTCATATTTCCATTGAATAAACATGTAGTGTTGGTGTTGTTGTTGCATTATATGACTAAATATTTAGTATCTAGTGTAACAAGAACATGCAACCTAATTACAGTAAGGGAACATGGTAAGAATTTCCTTCATACACGGCTTGTAGTGTAATACCCATCAATATTACTAAAACAAGGTAGAAGTACTGATCAATCTCTATGATATATGTAATACAAGTCAATTTGTTTGAGCATGGTTAGCATTAGTATTCATAACAATTTAACTCTAGTTGGATTACAGTTATACTTATTTTGAGTTTACTATAACAATGGAAACAAGAGTAAGATAAGTTGCTTACTTCTATTATTTGAATAGTGTAAGCAATACATTTATAACTGACATAGTTTATGCAACAAGTTACCATTAGGTGGTAAGTGAAACCTATGCATAATGAAATCAAACATGATGTTATTCTTGTAATCATAGGATCTCAACTACCCCGTGTTGTCCAAAGACTTGGATTTGCTTTAAGTTTTAGGATACATCTACCCAAAAAAGGGCCAAAAATAAATTGTTAATGGGTTTGTCTCACCTAAGAAGAGAATTATTGAATTATCAGGGATATGGGATGATAAGTATTGTTTGGGTGTATTCGAAACATTTGGTGTGTTGGTTAATTCGAGTATAGGACAACAATTATTAGTTCAACGTGCTTGTCTTGTAAGTTTAAATTAGAATCTCGTCGCAATCTAACATGTTTGGGTAATGCTATTGTATATGTTTCTTTTTGTTTGCATGGGTTACTACTATGCCATACCTCTCTAAATGTATGTCTGTGGATAATAACACATTGGAGCATAACAAACCTAACTTTATATAGTGTGAATTGTGGGCTATATTTAATATTCACTGAGAGTGGTTATCAACTACGAACTCTTTCCAAAATTAGATTATATTCATTCATTTATTCACTTAGATCCACTTTTTATGCTTTCTTAGGTTTCAAGGAACATTGATTCGACTTACAACAGAGATAGCATGAGACTCATGGGCCTCGTTTCACAAGCCATTCATGAAGGTGTTGTTTCCATGTACTTTATATATAACATTACATCTTTAAATTTTTACTCTCCCCAATACAAATGATGAATTCAAGCAAAATGACTGGTCAAAATTTCAACCAAGACGTCAAAAATGTATAATCCATACATATATATATATATATATATATATATATATATATATATATATATATATATATATATATATATGCTTCACTTTCCTTATTCTAACCTTTCTATTTTTACAACATATCCATGATCTATTGATCTCCCTCAAGAAACAAATTTGGAAATAGCCAAAAATAAAGTAAGGGATTTTATCTCATCAAGGTTTGTTTTCCCCTACTCTTCGAAAGTCCAATTACTGCATTCTAGCGAAAAGAAAAGAATAAGAAAGCTCATGATTTGGCTACTTATTTTTTTTAATGAAGAAGTGGGTTAGTGCATAGCATAACATAATAGAATAAAAATATAATGATTGTTCAAGTGGATAGAAATTCAACAAAATTTTATCGGGAGTATGAATACTCCCAATGCTATAGAAATTAATGTGTAGATTTAATACTGCTCATGAAATTTACTAAATCACATGAATTGAAGCTACTCTATTGATTTGCAAAAGTTAATTCACCATCTAGAACAAGAATGATTGACATGAAAAAGGAACCATCACACATGCACAGAGATTTATCTAAGGAAAATAAATTGCTCAAAACCCCTTACTATCTATATTGCATTAATAAGAGAATAGAGATCAAATACATATGCTTTCTCAATCTTGAGCACACCCTGCAAGTGTATAGTCTATCCCTTTGCTTGAATGACTGAACCTAGAGAACACTTAGCCAATTTCAAGCCTTCCCAAGATCATATTTCCTTGTATTGTTCCCTTGGGAAATTTCCTGTGTTTTTAGGAATCTCACACCATGGAATTGTGCAATTTCCTTAGGCCTTCCTCTGACTGCATGCACCACCTGTATGCATTGGAATATGCTACAACTGATAGTACACTGCCTTGTAATCTCCATATCAACTGGCTAACTCGAATTCTCTGCATGCAACAATTATTTTAGGTTGATTGATCAGTTAACGAGTTTATCACTGAGTGTGGTTGAACTTCCACTTCCACAACTTGAACTCCACTAGTTCTTCTGATAGTTAAAACTAGCTAAACTTACAATAACTCAAATTAACTGATATAGATTTCTACAAATTAGCAATCAATCATGCAAAACTAAACTCTAACTCCTCCGCCTCGAATTTATTGAGTAAACTAGGTGATACAAGCCATGTCACAAAATTTAACATCATCCAAGTTGTCTACTGATGTGGAAATTTGAATTTTTAATCTAGTTTGACCAAGGCAAAGTCAAAACTAGATTTTCTTGTTGCATTTTCAACAAATGCAACCTAAATTTTCTTGTAATTTAATAAATGAAAAAATAATATATCTTACTTGCGTTAGGTTCAAAATTTCCTTAGGCTAAGCGTATGGTATTCCTACTTTTATAGGAATTTTATTACTTCAAGGAGATTTATGGGTCTAGGATTCTACTTATGGTCTTGGGTCACATTTCCTTCGGGCCTTATTCCACGCTCTGGAAATGGGATATGTTCAAGAATGGTGCAATATGTTGAATTGGGGATATATGGGCCACTATATTTCATCTCAACTTAGCCTACATATGTTTCATTATCAAGCGGCTCGAAGAAATATATAAATACTCTATTATACTTCCATTATATGAGTTATCCTATCTATTGTTAATAATGGTTTTTTTCATGAATAAAGAAATGCATCAAATGGAACTTAACTTAACCAAACTTTCCACTTTAATCACTCAATAAGTTGCTCCCATATCATTTTTCAGTTGTTCATGAAGATAAGGTAAGGAGAATTGTCTCTCCCTGAATTTCGTACCCTAAATAGTGCTCCTCTGATAATGCCCATTATTGTGATAATTTCTCTCACTTAGGCACTAGGATTATTTGGTTTCTCACCCAAGCTTGGTAGTCATGAAATTGAGTGTTGGTCCTAGGAATGTTACATTTTCGCTTCCCATTATTGAGATGTCCTTTCCTCTCCTACTCACTATTGAGCCCCCCATTTAGCCTTCCCCTACAATTTTCATTTCTTTCTCTTACTTACGAACATGATTTAGTCTTGAGTTAGTAATCTAAAGCAATCTCATTACTCTCTGGCAGAAAAATATTGATATCATGCATACAATTATTAATTAGAGGGGGGATTTCCTCTATGGATTGATGGTGGGCATGGAATGTCTACTTTCGTTCTCTCCTCCTCTCGCAAATGGTATCATGTCAATATTTATCTCTTCAAACATACCTAGGGACCTATTTAATCCCTTACCAAACCAACATCTCTACTAGGAGATAAGGACCTTTGAGCATATATATATTTCCTGATAGGGAAATGTAGCCATGAGCCCTCTTCTTAGTTAGGACCTTCCCACATCGATACACAAGGACCTCACTCATTACCAATAACCCTTAAACCTTTTATTAGAAATATGGTTTGAAATCTATCAAAAATGTCATATGAATGCCATACAACTTTGGATTGTGAAATGATCATACCCATAAAATAACAAAAACTACCTAATACAAAGAAACTATCATTATTAATAGTATACGTGTAAGAAGATGTTTTAGCACTTATAAAGACTCTAGTTACTAAATATTGCTTTGAAAATAACCTTTATAGTCTAAAATTCCATCATATCCAAGTCTTACATCTACATATTTCACAAGATCAATCCCATAAAATATCATTAAGCCAAAGACTACCTAACATATCAACAAACTATCAAATCCACTAAAAATAATTAGAACACTAGAAATTCCCTAGGATCTTAAGTAGATATACATCCATGCACCTGCATTAATTTTTTGGTCATGTATCTATGTGGACAGAATTGCAAAAGAATGTTCTTTTTACCAGTCATCAAAAAGAAAATGCAAATGAGAGATTAAATCCCATGCAACCCATGGATAAATAATTTTGAGGCCAAGTTAGCACCATTGATGGAAACAAAATATGCCTTATCAAGGTGGGTGTTAAAATAAGTGCATGATAGACACTTGGAGAATGCACATGCAGACATAGTAAATAGAACTTGTGGTTAAATTTGACTTAGCTTTTATTTAAAATTTAGTTGAAGGTCAAACATGCAGCTTCAAAAAATACGAAGACCCACCTGCATGCATTTCACATGCCTCTTGCATAATTATCTAGATAGTTTGAGGAGGAGGTCTTGCGGCGACCCACGATCCATTAATACTCATCTGGCCTGCAAAAAATTATTCAAAGATTGTTTCCCATATTGCCTATTGTTACATGCCACTCCACCACGAGATAAGTACATTCAATATTTTTAGATTGTTTCCAAGTTTCTAAATAGTTAGTTCGTGGTGTAAGAAAAATGATCTAACTAGAAGAATTAGACTATTCATCAATCTGAAGTTGAGAATGGGGAAGATATTTGGTGTCCGAGTCCATTATCAATGTCAAATGTGTTCCCTCTCATTAGATATCTTATTGAAGCAAAAAATGATGAACTAGGTATACCTCTAAGGTTGAATACCTTGCAACTCCTAAATAACAATATTTTGACAACATTACTACCAATATCTCCAACAATTACTCTGAATAAATGGAGAAGAAATTGTTGGAGCTTTATTAGTATGAAAACACAAAGGAACAAAAGGATTTTGAGTTTTTCACTTATGCCTACTTTATAACCATCCTTTCCTTTTCCTCGACTCCTGTGACCTCCAAATCCTCATAGATTTCCAACCATTTTTGGCATACTATCATCTCTTTCTACCTAGTTTATTTCTCTCCTCATATGATTTCATTGTTCCGAGTCAATGGATTTCAAAAATGAGTTGTTAGAAGTAGCATTTTTTTCCATACAATAGGTATACATTGGATCATGTAGAGGGAACCAAGATTAGCACCTCCACCTTCCATAACAAAGGAAAATACACACAACAGTAGATCCTCTCAACTCCACCAAACCTAGCAATATCGTAGTGCTTCTCAATGGTATTTTTGGTAGGGTTCTCTTCAATTCCCCTGCATCTCATGGTAATTCATTCTTCACCTGCATTCAAATTACATAGGCCATTCTCATACATGATTGCCATTTCACAACATTCACTGCTAATATTGTTTACCTAATTTTCCAATTATTTATGGTCAAGATTGGACTAGTAGATTTATATCTAGATCTGTAAATATAGATTCAATATTTTGAATATGAAACTTTGTGAGAAATGAGGGTGTCTTCTTTGTGAATTTGAATGCCTGGGGAGTAAAATTCATAGACACCCATGATTTGCCTTATCAATATTTACTCAAAGGATCATCACATTCGATGTAGGTAGTCATCTCTATAGGATCCATAGGTACTCCCCAAATGATTCTATTGAGTGGAATTGACCCATTTCAAAATCTCAAAGAATTTAATAGGCTAAGGGATTCAAGGCACCCCCCTTGCAACCATAACTTTGCAATCCCACGGCTATGAACTTCTCAAACACAAACACTTCCATTCATAGATCCTTGGATTACTAATAGGTACTAACCATTACAACCATTCTTAGCCTATTTTTTAATAAATCTAAGAATGATATTCTCTATATTGAATTTTTTCAATTTCAAAATTGAAATCCATTTAGATGATTCTAATGTTTTTTCTCTTTTGTTTATTCTAATGTTGATGTTGTTTTGACCCAATGTTTTTGTTCTATAATTTCATTATGTTATGTTGATTCTAATGCTCTTGTTTGTCTAATCTTGTCATTTGATCTTGTTATTCTGATCTAATGTTGTCTCTCTTATACTAATTCTAATGTTGATGTTGTTCTAATCTAATGTTGTTGTTTTGTAATGTTTTTGTTGTTCTACTAATTGTAACGTTTTTCATATTTTGATATGATGTTATTTCTCTTCTTCTTGTATTGATTCTGATGATTTTATTCTTCTAATATGAAGTTCTTTCTACCCTTAAACAAATAAGATATTCATCAAAGGCTTTGCATATCCTCTCTGTGACAGAAGGTAACTGGTGAAATTAAGAGTGTGGATACTTTATTGGTTTCAAGTACGCATCAACATATATTACCTACAATGTGTAAACCATAGATTATATTGCATACATGCCAATAACCACAAGATAACATGAGATCAGCCATATGTTGGCATTCCAACATACACGGGAAGATGGGAGAAATACGTCACATAGGCTTGATGGTGTAAAGTATAGCAGATATGCCCAAAGTATCTGACATAAAATGTTATGAATTAATGTTATCCTTAAGGCTAGAATTAATTAGCCTCACCAGTCCAGTTTGATCCATGTCCTAATTTTATCTCAAAAAATGATGGCTTGCCTCAGTATGACTCCCAAGAGGACTCCAAAATGTATGATTGGAAAGTTTAAAAAACCAGCAATATTTGATAGGTGGAAAAAATATTAAATATAATATGAATGTTATCGGGAAAACTAGTGTCTATTCAAAGCTGCTAGTCCCACTAAGATGGGTAGCTATCTTAGAAACAAACAGATTAAAGTCACTTGTGTTTTCCTTTATGAGAGATAGATGAGAGAGAAGCAGAGAGTACCAACCTCAGTCTTTTGCTTGGCTCCTTGCTTGTTTCCTCCCTCCTTTCATAGAGATTCGCCACTCCTTCCTTACTTGTCCCACCTCAAAGAACACCTGTAGAGTCAAAGCAGCATAATACCATCAAAGCATAGAGATCTATAACCATAAACAATATAGGATCAGATGTATATTAACCATACAAATGCATATATCAATACAAGATACAGAGATATACAAGAATATGGAGGAAAACTCAAATAGCTTTATTGATAGAAGTAGTAGAAGAGAGGATTACAACCCATTGGTCTGACCTAGTTCCATCCTCCCAGCATGAAAGCCCTCTTCACCTCATGAAAAGCTTAGATCACCCAACAATACAGTGTTCCACAGAGAAACCAACAGCACTTCCTTACAAAATACAAAATTCTAGCCTCCTTGAACTCTAGGATGAATGATCCATATATAGATGTTTGCAGGTGGGTGAGTCAGCTTCTAGGATTTTGATTAGTGTCATCTCTCTGATAGTTCTTGGTTCCACTTGGAGATTTCATGATCTCTTACTCATCCCTGGGCAAATTCAGAGAGGCAAGTGTCAAATGGGCAGTTTCTAGAAGATTCTCTGGGTTTCCACCTAGCCAACTGCCTCTGCCATTTGTCTGCTCTCACTCATCACACCCGACAAAAGGGATTTTCAGTATGCATCACACTTTTTGCATGTGGCAGGTGAGATGCATCACACCCTTAGCACTAGGAAATCTGTATGGCCCTGTTTTGACCAGTTCTGAGTAGTTTTTCAGGGAGAAATTCTGGGAGATAATGTAATCAGCTGACCTTGCTCCTTTAGGGTATGAAACAACACTTTTAGAGAGTTAGAAGCCCTTGGTTTATGGACATATGTGATTGGGGTTGTAGTGCCCAAATATGTCTATAACAGTTTCCCCCTAAAGCATGAGGTCATAAATCTTCTGATGTCGGGTGAAATGCTTTATCATGAGGATCCGAGGTTTTTCGAACCAGAAGGTGACCTGTAATAAGATACAATAAAATGCATTATCTTTATAATATTTTCATGATCTAGCTGAGGCAGGCATTCTGATTCTCAGCTTTATAAATTCATTTTCATGTACATAGTATGACAACCGTCTATGCAGCTATGATGTACATTTGATGTTTTTATTTTCCTGAATATATCACAGCCCGGATGGATGAAACTAGATTTGGGGTCTTCAAAACTCATTCAATCTTCGCCCGAACTACAAGTCGATCCATGTGAAAAGATGTTTTGATGTCGAACATGGAAAGACATTGCCTAATTACGAGCCAATGATGTAAGCTATTAACAGGCGTGAGAGGAATCACCAATAATGATGATGACCCTAAAGGTATTGCAGTACAATTCACGTGGTGTGAATACATGAGTCGATGTCGAACACCATGCAAAATCTTTTGGTCGAAGGCCATTGACGTAAAACTATCGCCAGAAGTGAGAAACTTGTCATTGAGGCATGCAAGCTTCAAAGTACTGAAAGGGTTGTTCCTAAGTCAGCGTCTTAGATAATGAGCTGATGTCGACAAGAAGTGATCCGTCGTAGGAGGGCCTTAATGAATCCCACATCTACGACACGAAACAAAGCAAATGACTTTGTGGAGGTGAAAATGATCTGATGATACAAGGTTCAAGGTGGCGGTCATGAAAGAATGAAGCGTGAAGGTATTGCAGTGGATGAGACATAAGCTAGGTTGGTGAATTCTCTGAGCGAATTCTCTTGAACATATCAGCGACACTGAAATGGATTGGTAGCATTAACCCCAAAAATGGATGGTATGGAGGACCAATGGTGATATAATCGGTGAACGAAATAACCCAACCCAACTCAATCATGGTGATGGAGTGAAATTGTCATGTTCAAGAGCGACCTGCTACCAATAAAGTTTCTTCAAGTTTTCTTCCCAATTTTTCCCCAGTCATTGCTGACCAATACCTATTTATTTTCGTCAAGCTTGAGGAGCATAACATATGCTTGTTCTATAATTTTCCCTTCGGGCAAACCCGTCGCTATGTTTTAACGAGCCTAGCGACACTGAAACTCACTCTTGTCTACATGGACAAGTTTTTCGCTATTGTTTTAACGAGTTTAACGACAACGATAACTCAGTTCTTTTCAATTTTAGAGAGCCTAAAAAGAGATGAAAAGTAAACTCCAATATTCCTTTTTTGCAATGTAATCCCTTAAGTTCGAAAAAGTGTAAAATAATACGAAAGGGATGACTTTTCGATAGTTTTAACAAGCCGAACAAGACAAGTGCTCGATCGTTTTGTGTAATAATCCCTCAAGTCCAAAAAGATTAAAATCTAGAGGAGGGATGGCACTTCCAATTGCTTTAATGAGCTGGAGAGGCCAATTTCTCGGAAATCTTTTCATATTTTACGATTTAGATGAAAAGAGCTTAAAGGAGACTCATTTTTTGAGGAACGGGTGATGTTTTCAGATAGGAGCTAGTTCCAGTAAGGTTTGGAACTTTTCAATCACGACAGTGTAAAGAAGGTGGCTAATAGGATCACTCGTCGTAGCTATTCCTCAAAAGGGGTAAACAATCAAATGGAGGCGTATGATCAGCTAAAAAAGAGTGGAGGTGATGGTAAGAACACGACCAAGGTTTAAAAGCTGATAATTATGCGATCACAATGGTTATTTACCGAAGGTGGGTTCATTTTTTAATGAGCTTAAACTCTGGTGGAACATATGCTCATTGCTAGGTTTATTTTTTAACGAGCTTGAACTTCGTGTAAAACTGCTCGTGCCAGTCGTATAATAAGGATGTCTCATCGATAGGTTCATTTTTTAGGGAGCTTGCCCCATTCAAAACTTTGCTCCAGAGCCTTTCGTTATGCAAGCTAGGAACGACCAACCTACGAGTTTAAAGGGTTAAGAGCCTACAAACTAAGAAAATAAATGGTCGCTTTTCACTTGCATGCAAAAAGGTTTGCATGCCCCTGGGTATAAAGTAGAGTTTCCAGGTCACCATATGGAAGTTCTTGCATTAGCAAGATTGCTCCATCCGCGTCACAGACAAAACACTCCCTTGGCGATGTCCATCGAAATGGACAAAGGTGACTGTTGTCAGTTCCAATCACATAACTTTTAACGAGGGAATCCTTTTCCAGTCTAATCCCATTTTCCTAAACGGATGGGTGTGTCAGACTAGTCATATATCCTCTGCGAAAACCTACCCTATACCTAAGGTTTTCCTACCGAAGTAGACCAGGGTGCATGCTCCCTGGGTTTCAGTGACAATCACCGAATCACTCGCACTCATGAGGTGGACGGACTAGAGATTGATGAGACATTCCTTACGCAAAAAGACCAGTTAGGGATGGATTTTGACTATTAGCTATGTGTGAACTGGGGAATGAAAGCTGGTCTACGAGCTGGACCACTCTGCCTTCATCTGGGAAACACATCACTCAGAAGAGTGAGGAAACAATAGCTCCCATGCTATAAATGTAGTCATGCCCAAGGAGTAGATTGTAATCTAAAGGTCCTTGGACTACCATCACGTTTAGATGAACAATTTTCCTTCTCAAAGTTATAGGAAAATTTGGAAGGATCCCTAACGGTCGACTGGTTCCTTCGTTGAAGCCTGTTAGATTTCGAATCTCAGGCAGAAGCGATGGCGAACCAAGCTCTTTCCAAGCCGTTGAGGAAAGGATACTCACATAAGCCCCTTCATCTATGATAGTACCAACCATGATCATTCTGTAAGCTTGTACTATGATTTGGAATGGTACATTAGATGGTAGATGGGGTCTGCCTAGTAGATTCCAATCGAAGGACACGACTAGGTTGCTTGGAGGTGGGACCGAATAAACGGCCGGACAAATCTCTAACAAACTTCCTTCCTGCGGTAAGGAATGGGTAGATTGCCCCCATGTTCATCGGAGTATGTGTTTACGAAAAGAATTTGAATGATGTCGTTCTCATTCTCTTTGGTGACGGTATCATTTGAAGGTGGGTCCTCTGAAGACCAGATGGGGTCGACTGCCGTCTCGACCTATTGACTTTGGTCCAATGTGGACTCAAAGGGTTTATCTTCAATGATAGGTGCTTTGACCAACAACAAAGGTGTGTCAGTCGGATTTTCAACTAGTGATGGACACGGCAAGAGTTTCTTGTATCCAGGAGGAAGTCACTGCGGTGAAGCAGGACGATTGTCCAAGACTCTTTTAGCTTCATCCAAGAAGGGACAACGGTGGACGGCATGATCGCCTTCACACAATCTACAACGAAATTTATATCTTCCCTTCTGTCCATTGACTTTTTTTTCACTAGTTGACGGTGTACTCTCAACATGATCGTCAGAGGTTGACGACACCGGATTGTGCAAGCAGGGAGACCAGTCCCTTAAGATCCGTGGCATGCAAGGAAAATCTCGATGATAATGGTCCCCTTTGCAAATGACACATGGAGATTTAGGTTTAGATGATGCAGTGTGTGGATTTTCACTAGCTGATGCTTGGTTGCCCCCTTTTGCCATTGGCTTCTTCTTCTTCTTCTCCTTCCCTTTCTTCTTCTCCTCAGTTACTTGGTTTTTAGTTTTACTAGCTTCACCAAGCGAAGAGGAAGAAGGAGAGGGAGAAACAAATGAAGTAGAAGGTTTTGGGGTACCTCTAGTATCATTTGGTTGCTGATTTGATCGCTCAAGAATCACAGTGTTTTGAACAACAGAGGTCGAGAAAAGCCATACCGACAAGCCAATTGTCAGTCCTGGAAGGGAAAATGTGGCCATATGAGGTGCACCAACATCTCTCCAAGAGGAGAAAGGACTAGGATTTCCCCCAAGGGGAAATCCTTGATTGGTGGACTCCATTTTCTCAACCTAAGACCAACGAGGGAACAGTGACGTTATTCCGATTAAAATAAATTTTATGACGCTTTGACACAACTTGCTTTTTCAATTTTTAAGAGTCAAGAAAAAGCTAAAGATGACTCTAGTTGCCTTCGATTTTTAATGAACCTGAAGTGAAAAGTTCTTAGATGGACCTTTTCTTTTAAGGAGTCTAAAAAGGAACGAAAGTGACTACTCTGGAAATCTAGACAGAGGGATTACCAAACCCATCGCAAAACTGCAGAATACTTTTTATGGTACGGCAGTCAATCTTCCCAAATGTTGTGTTCAGTGCATTGCGATCGATAAGGCGATAGACACGGCTTCCTAATGATAAAGGATGTAGCCTATTGTGGTCTCCTAATATATACTCGACGGTATGTGGGAGCACAAGTCCATACTGGCACTTGTCGTCTTAAAGAGGAGGAATCACCCAACCTACGATGAAAGTGATAGTTACCAGGCTTTACGACGTTGGAATACGTCTCTAGCCTAGACTTCTAAATGTTGTGCGTTATGTTCCAAAGCATTTTTATGTTCATTGAATTTATTTTACAGTTGATCTTTCTTAAGAACTTTGCCTTTAAGGTTCACCGCATGATGTAGATATACAAATCATAAATATGTAATCTAAGATGATAAACATTTGTTTACTTTCTTTTTGCAATGAAAATCCTAGCTACTAAGGAAAGAGAAGCGAAATTCTTTCAACATAGAGCAGAGAGAACACACTAAGATGCACTGTCCTAATCAATCTCCACAAGCAGTCTAAATGCAAATGCACATGCATGTATTTTTTTTCCTCTTTCTTAATGTGTGAATGAAAAAAAGAATGTTGAGTATAGATCTGAACTATTTTTCTTTCAAAGCGATAGTACTAACAATTTTCTTTTCAGAAAGAAAGGAAGACAAAGATGACACTTTGCGATTTCAAATTCAAAAAACGAAAGGAAGACTAAGAGCTACACTTTCAATTTCAACTTCAAAACTGCTTTCGACACTTCAAAGAATTGATGCTTCAAATCAAAAACAATGGAAAAAGTTTAATCGACTATCAAAAAGAGGACGACTCTTTTCTTTGACTGAAAACGACACTTGCGACACTTTCAAATCAAAATACAACAATTCGATTAAGCTACTATTTTCCAAAAGAGAACTGTAAATTGAGAAAAATACATAAAACGATTCACAATTCTTTATACAATGGAGGGTAAATAATGCAAAGGAAGGGAGTTTCAACAGTGATATACTGATCACAGATAGCAAAACTCCTAAATAAAGTTGAATACAATGAAAAAAAAACCAAAATCTGGAGGCAGAAACAGTCTTACCTGATCATCACACCTGTAACACAGGGAAACAGGGATGCATCTCACCTACAGCACACAGGAGGTGCGATGCATCCAAACTGTCAAAGGGAGACAGTGCGATGGTACAAGGACGAGACTGGGCTTGGTTTTTGCTCACAGTTTGTAGCTTAGTTTAGGTATTTAAGCTGAGCTAATGATAGTCAGTAAATACAAAGTACAGTGGCTGATCTATTGAGGTTACTTGAGCTACCACTAGGGCACTTAGGATGTTTGCAAGTCAGTTTTTCAATTCATAAACAAACCCAGAGATTGACTGAAGCAGCGTTGATCTACTTTGCACTTGCATAGGAAATGCAGTTCGAAGGCTAGCTGGCTTAACTTCAGGCTCTGTCTGTAGTTTATAAAGCAAACAAATATAAACAAGCAAACAAGATATTCGCTCCCCAGCGGAGTCGCCATTTTGTTATTGATAAAACTAGTGTCTATTCAAAGCTGCTAGTCCCACTAAGACGGGTAGCTATCTTAGAAACAAACAGATTAAAGTTAATTGTGTTTTCCTTTATGAGAGATAGATGAGAGAGAAGCAGAGAGTACCAACCTCAGTCTTTCGCTTGGCTCCTTGCTTGTTTCCTCCCTCCTTTCATAGAGATTCGCCACTCCTTCCTTACTTGTCCCGCTTCAAAGAACACCTGCAGAGTCAAAGCATCATAATATCATCAAAGCATAGAGATCTATAACCATAAACAATATAGGATCAGATGTATATTAACCATACAAATTCATATATCAATACAAGATACAGAGATATACAAGAATATGGAGGGGAAATCAAATAGATTTATTGATAGAAGTAGTAGAAGAGAGGATTACAACCCATTGGTCTGACCCAGTGCCATCCTCCCAGCATGAAAGCTCTCTTCACCTCATGAAAAGCTTAGATCACCCAACAATACAGTGTTGCATAGAGAAACCAATAGCACTTCCTTACAAAATTCGAAATTCCACCCCCCTAGATCTCTAGGATGAGGGATCCATATATAGATGTTTGCAGGTGGGTGAGTCAGCTTCTGGGATTTTTATTAGTGTCATCTCTCTGATAGTTCTTGGTTCCACTTGGAGATTTCATGATCTCTTACTCATCCCTGGGCGAATTCAGAGAGGCAAGTGTCAAATGGGTAGTTTCTAGAAGATTCTCTGGGTTTCCACCTAGCCAACTGCCTTTGCCATTTGTCTGCTCTCGCTCATCGCACCCTACAGAAGGGATTTTCAGTATGCATCACACTTTTTGCATGTGGCAGGTGAGATGCATCACACCCTTAGCACTGGGCAGTCTGTATGGTCTTGTTTTGACCAGTTCTGAGTAGTTTTTCAGGGAGAACTTCTGGGAGATGATGTAATCAGCTGACCTTGCTCCTTTAGGGTATGAAACAACACTTTTAGGGACTTAGAAGCCCTTGCTTCATAGACATATGTGATTTGGGTTGCAGTGCACAAATATGTATATAACAATGAATAAAAAACTTTGTATTAAGCTTATTAATTTAATTAAAGCTTATGTTAATTGGAATGATATTAGTCCCTATAGACCATGCCTTTGACATATATAATAATAATATTGTTTTCTTAAATAGAAATATTATTCTAAAGTATAAATCATGTGTCATTCATCATAGTATAGAACAATTTAAAAGTAAATTGTAATTCACTTGTCCCTGATGGGGGTGGTATTACGGTTAACAATTTGAGTCAGAAAGAATGATTAGCATGTCAATCATAGGAATGGCGCATAGGTTGGTGGCCCTAGGATTAAGAGCCAAGCTATCCACCTGTCATCGTTTGGTCCTTGCCTCACGCCCTCACTATACTCAAGCATCATATCACCTACCCTAGTCTTGTCATCATAAATGACTGTAGCTAGCCACATATGGGTCTGAGTATGAGATTCCTTTTGACACCAAGTTTCATCCCTTAGCATATGCAATGGGTTGGCTCTCTCATGTTGGATTCGTTGCAGGTAGATGATATCCTGACATACTAGTTGCAAAGCTCATTCATGAGCGTAAGATTTTTTGGTTTATTAGGCTTGTTAAATATCATACCACATTGTACACCTGTCTTGCCATGGATTTCACACACTTTGGTTATTTCACTCAATGACTTCATCCTCTCACATCCACGCCCCATTATATATCCATGGGTAAAATCTCAGTGTGGCACCATTACTATGTTTTCAATTCTATTGATGAATGGTTCCAATCGTCGTGTTACTCCTGGATGAGTAGGGTAGTCTCTTTTGGTCCTGTGGGATGTTTGTTTTCTTGTCATTCTTCCTCATATTCTAGATGTTGTTCACTGGCTAATCACTCAGTGCTCTGGTACCTTCTCTGTAGCTCTATGAGTTTAAGCAGGGGTCAATGTTTTTTGTTCTCTTTCTTCATAATTTGAGGTTTGATCCTTCTTTCAAACTGATGGTTGTGTTTCCCACCTCGTCGCCTCAAGTCTCTGATATTTCTAACATTTATTTTAGTTCTCCGATGTTGGTATGTGGAGTTTAGTACCCTCGTTCTTTTCCATTTGGTTTTGATATTGGCCATTGTTTGCTTAATTCTTAAGTAGCTTTAAAGTATCTGGCCTCACTTTCTCTTTGTCTCTTGGATTCCTGGTTTTCTGGGAGTTAGGGCCAACATTTATTTTCAAGTTTCATGTCTTTGGTTTCCCCATGCCACATAACTCACTCTTCCTTTTTCCCATTGTGGATGATTTTTTCCTTACTCAGAGTTCCTACGAAGCCTTGGCACTGTGTGCCCTATCCGTCATCTATAGACTTTTGTTATTTTCTTCCACTTCCCTACTTTATATGTAACCATGGCCCCCCAACACAAATTTCCTAGTCATCATGGTGGTGCACCAGGTTCATCTTCTTCTCGTCGTCGACTCTTTTTTGGATGGGAGTCAATGGGCAACCACTTCAACTCATTTCCTCCTAAAGTGAGGGAGGAAATTCTTCACCTACAGGAAAAGAAGTTTAGGGATCATATTTATTTTTGTCATTCCAAGATTAGAGGTAACAACCTCAAGTGGGTTCCTGATCAAGGGAAATTCTCGGAGTGAAGGCTTCACTTCCTTCATTCTATTTATTTGCATCGTTGGTTGGAAATACTACTAAGTATGGTCATTCGTGACAAGCAGGTTGACAATTACAAACTATTTGCAGGTCAAGAGGAAATCAGGAGAATTCTGCTACATATTTTCTACAATTTGGATAACATCATGGTTAGGCTAACTAGGGTGGAGTGGTTTGCGGTATCTTACTTAGATATTGAGTTGAAAGAGAAGAAGGATATTCCCACTATTATTAATGCTCCTGTTGGGATATCTCATTAGGAAAAATCAACTCCCCTCTCTTAGATCATCATTTCAAACTATAAGTCCACCAAGGGTATCACACTTGTCTCTACAAATGGTTATCATTTGTTTTTGTACTATGTTTTTACAATCCGTTGAAATTTTTTATAATGGATTGACGATTTTATTATGGAACATAGTTTTGTCCTTTTTTCGGGTCTGTTTAGAGTAGAACAAAGGAAACTTGATTGTAAACATTTTTATTGTAGTTACCATGTTTTTCATAACTCCATCATGTCAACGTTCTTTACATTATGTTATAAAAGCCTTAAGGTAGTCTCAACATGGTATTTTTGGACCTCTAGTAGTAATGGTGTTTATGTGGTCACCCATGGTTGAAGAAGTGGCCTCCTAGGGTGTTTTCTTGATGTATGAAGAATTATCATTGTAATATATTTTTATCATTAATGAAAATTTATTAACACAACTTACCAAAAAAAATGGAATCGACTTGATTCTTATATCATTAAGGGTTTGTCGTGGAGTGTCTCCATTACAATAAATTAAATTCTTTCATATATTTTAATTTTGTGTATATATCATGAGCATCATTGTTTCTTATAATCATCCCATCATGTTTTTTTGAAACAAATTCCAATAATTAATATCATTAAAATTATTATTTGTAATGATTCTTTTGAAATGTTTATATATATATATATATGAAAATTTTTCTTTTGTTAATTTGTTAGCTTTTATTGATTCAATGATTCAGTCATACAGAAATAGCAGTCTTACTATAGTGGCTTGCCACAAGAGAAACTAGACCAACTAACAGTGAAGATATTGAAAAATTCTTCTATCTGTCGAAATTACCCATATCAAAACCATTACATAATTATCTCTAGGTCGTGATAGACGTCTAGTAGTGTCCTCATAGAGATTACAAAATTGGGTGTAACAAATAGACCATAGTTATAAAACATATAAAACTCAAAAATGAAATTCATAAAACATAAGAATAATATTATAATTCATTTTGGTGCTCATCCTTCCTTAGAAGAAGTTGAATGGGTGGGGATATTGTGTGCTAAAAATTGGCGAGGACAATATCCCACACTAAAGATGTGTTTTTTTATGTGTCAACCAGACATCCAGGGCCACTAAACAATAGCACAGATGCTTCTAGACCCATTAGATATCATTGAGGTGAATGATCATTTCATTACAGTCCTATTGCTTCTCCTTGATGACACGACCCAACACTATTTTCATATAACAATACGAAATAATGGAGTGGAAGTATTAATTCCAACTACCCTAGTGTGTCTAGGATTTGGAACCCAATAAGAAATATCAACCTAAATCTCTAAGTTCGAATAGGAATTATTGTCACAAATTTCCTCTGCTTCGAGTAAATGTATTTCATCTTGAATTTCTCACGGGGGTGGTGGCTGAATGATAAATATTCACTGTATACTAGGCCTAACACTAGGATTGAGGCCTGCTAGTAGGACATTGACCACTAAAGTCACACCTCGGGAACATGTCTTTTCATGGAATGGTAATAGGTAAAGACTTGTTACCAGCTAAAGGAGACCTAGGAGACATGAGAAGGGTGGGGGATTGAAGGCCAAGGGGAGGCCAACACAAAGCAGGCAGGATGAAGAGAAACAAGAGAGAGGGTGTCTAGTGTGGCAAGGGACAGGGGAATTGTAAGGATGTGTTGGGAGTAGCATTAAACAATATAGATCCCTCCTTGATATGGAGAAAGGTTGAGTAACCTTTCCATGAGATATAAGAGGATGTTGTCCCTAGCCAGGTGGTCAAGGCCAATTTCTTGGAACAAAAACCCAAAACCACAATGCTATAATTACAATACCACTTAGAAGTGTCATAAGTCAAAAATCACCAGCGAGCTTGGAGGAGACACATTCCATGAGAAGACCTCGGTAGAATCCTCTGTAGACTAGCCCTCTTTCTAGCTAATACACAAACCAACTGCATTCACCACCGCAGATGTTTAAGGTTTGTAGTTTCCAATCATCTATAAAGAATAGGTCATGGAAGGCTAGACCAAGAGGGCATGGGCCTTCATTAATCGACATACCATAATTGCAGATGCAGGGGAGGAAATATCCCACAAGTAGTCAAATGATGGGACAAAGGCTCTAGATAAAAGTATGGAGACTCCAACAATACCAGGAAGACGAGGTGGTTGCATATGCTTCCAATTTAATCATCTATGTCATCATAACTCATGAACACAAGAGTTAGTTTGCCATGACATCTCCTCTTTAATGCATGAGGGGATTACAAGGTAGCGGGCCTTATCCCCTTCCTCCTTGGCACATGCACCCCATGAAGGTTTTAATTCCTAAAAAAAATTCTAATTTAATAATAAAATTTGAAGTCATTATAATAAATTTATTATATCGCTTATATAAATTAAATAAATAAAAAAAGATAATAATATTTTTTTCTAATTATTTAAAATAATTTAATAATGATTAAAATTATTTTTTAAAAATATCAATATTTATAACAAGAGCCACATGGTGGAAAGTCCACTTTTTTTATCTCTTTTTTACATTTTTTTTTTTTAATATGGTGCATGGAGATCGAACATAAATGATGGTTAATAATAATTGGTTGAATTAAGTTTCAACATTTTGAAACTTAAAAAGCATGGATGTATAAAAAGTCCATTTCCAAAGGAAAGTAGATTCTAAAAACGTACAAAATCCATCTCTCTTTCTTATGGTCACTTTGACATCAATGGAGGCACTCATATAGGTATTAATTAAAAAAAAAAAAAATTGGTCTAAATTTGATAGGAATTATGTCTAAAGCTAGAGTTTTGTTCTTGAAGTTTATTTATGGAATTTTGTTTTTATGAATATGATTAATTTTAAATCATGCAAATGGTCAAATTCTCAATTAATTATAAATTCAAATCATCAAATTTAAAAAAAAAAAAAAAAAAATTGGGAACAACTAAACATCCCAAGACAAGAAAATTTCAAAAAACAAAATATTACAATATATTAAAAATCAAACAAGACAAACTTTTGAGTTAACATTATGTTTTAAGTATTCATGGATAATTTTTAATGTACAATTCTCTCAATATTCATAATGCCAAATTGTAAAATAGGAAACAACTACAATTAGCTGAAAGCTAAAAGAGCTAATCTTAACTCTGAACAAAAAATAAAATAATACATATAAAAAATTTCTAACTAAAGCTCACATTAAAGGATATATAACACGAAATGCTTATAACAATATGGATGATTAACTTAAAAAACTTAAATATATACTTAAATAGATAAATAGATAGATAAATAATATTATTGCTAATTTAAGATAATGACTTACTTATAAAGAAATGATTCACAATTCAATTGAAAAAATCAAAAAATTACTATCAAGAAAATATCAAAGACTATCAATGAAAATGCAACATATTGCAATTGATTATAAAAAAAATTATCAATGAAATAATAATAATAATAATTACTCATAAACATTAAGCAAGTATCAAGAATATCAATGACATTCTCTGCCATCAAACACAAGTTGCACAAACTATAAAATCAAAGAAAAATAATGCACACACATTTTATATATATATAGATAATGTGTGTATATTATTTTTCTTTGATTTTATAGTTTGTGCAACATTTTATTTTCTCAATTAAATTATTTATTTATATATATATGACAATTTAATTGAGAAAATAAAATATTACTATCCAGCAAATATGAGAAACTATCAAAGAAAATACAACATATTATAATGTTAATCGAGCATAAAACTAATTATCTATAAAATAATATTATTAATAATATTAATTACTCATAAACATCAAGTAAGTATAAGAGATAATGTCAATAAAGAAACATACAAGCATATAGTAGTATTGAATCAACAGTTGCATTTGACAATCATAAAGACAAAAATATTAAAAAAAATTAAAAGAACATATTTAACAAATGCTATTATAAAAAATAAACAAATATATTTTGAAATGTTAAAATAATTTGTTTTGTGATAAAACTTGGAATTTGATAAATTAATTCATTTTATTTCATGGACAAATTCTAGAATGGGCTAACTCCAATATTAGATTGGCCAATTGACCCAGCCCTCTAAGATGTTATTGGTGAGCCTTGTTATTGCACCAAGAATGTTGCAACTCCCAAGGGCTACTCAACTCAAATTATCAACCCGGGGTTCATATAAACTTTGAGTTGACAGTGTTATATACATACCTGATAAGATTCCACTCATGCTATCGTCACTTATGACATTAGATCAAAAGTGCTCAGAGACCATTCCTCGTACTGAATTAGAATGAAAGCTTGCTAATAAAGATACAATTAGAAATTACTTCTAGCTATGAAAGTGGAAATTCCATTGACTCAAATTGTAAATGCTAACTAGTCAAATCATGAAAGGACAAAGGCTAATCTACTTGCCGAAAGAAAGTTATTTTATCTTGAAAAATCCAGCATACTACCAATTCTACTTGCAGAAAGGAAACTATTTTGTCTTTCAAAATTCATCAAAATACCAATAACAGTTGCATTTACCACCTACCTAGTTCACACTTTCATGTAAATCATTAACCTACTTGCATTATACTTGTGATACAAAACTAAATCTACTATGTTTTTACAGTGAAGAAAAGGAATGGTTGGAGTGGCCTAGGAGCTTCCCATTATCACAAAATCACAGGTGGAGATCATTATTCATCTAGACTAAGTCAAAGTTGCAGTGGGGATCAAAACTAATGAAGGAAAGGGATTTTACAGGTTTTCTATAGGTGATTAACGATGTCTTGAGGGTATGGATAGGTGGACAGAAATTGAAGCAAATGAAGGGAGGTTGGTTTGAGCCCCTAGCCAAGCTCAAGACCTCTTAGAGGCTTGTCTTGCACTAGGATGAGTGTGCTTGGTGTACTAGAAAAAATGAATTATAAAACAGGATTTTGGGACAGAATTTGGAAGTGGAAAGAGAAGATGAAGGAGCTCAATATGGAAGTGGTAAAGTTTCTCTTCCCTACAGATCAACACATCCATGTAATCAATCACAAGCATGCATCCATTTATCATTAAAAAAATGAAATAATTTAAATAACATCTAATTTATGCATAACACTAATCTAATCACTAAAATGACTTCTACGCTACAAAAATAAAATGTAGAGGAGGACAACTAACACTAATCTAATTCCAAGAAATCATAAACACAATATTTTTGGACTATGGTAGGTCTAATACATCACACAAAATTTTAAAGTAACAATGTCAAGATTGAAGCTCAATAGCTACGCCTAGCTAAACAAAAACTTTGAATCCTAATGAGGTCTTCTTCTAGTTTATTTATACATAAGGGTAGTTGAAGAAACTCCCTTGAAAGTAGGATTGGTTCCCTCCTTGATCTTGAAAATGGTGGATCGTGTCCATCTTAGTCTTCACTTGGAATAGGAGTCACTCAATTTCCAATGAATCTGAATTGGTGGGAGAGGATATTGTGATCCCATGCCAAGTTTAGGGAGTTAAGAAGGTGGGAAAACCCCCTATATTCTCTCCTAGTTGTATCCATCAAGCCCCTACATAGTAATAGCCAAAAAAAAATATTCATTTTCCTACAATTAAACCACATTAGGCCACATACTATGACAAACACATTTTACTCCTCTTACTAAGCATAATATAACAAAAAATGTGAATTAATATAAGAGAAGGATAGTTTCAAGGGTGGAGGGTGGCATAATGATTTTCAAAATGTACCTATTGATGGTACTTTTCATCACCCCCCTACTGAAGGTGTTTCTCTTCCTCTGATAAATTCAATCATCCATGTGAAGTTCTTTCATGGCCTCGATGGCCTCCCTGGCATCCCAAGGCTCTTGAGATGGTGTGCCATCTTATGGGTAAAAACATGCATTCCTTTCTATCGTTGTCCACTCCTTCTGCTCTTCTACTTCATCTCTTCCTTCTTGTAATCCTAGCAGCAAGGGTCGACTCAGTTTGAGTCCTATCCACCTAATTTTCATCCTCTACATGATCCTCTTGTACAATGGTGTTCTCTCCAAGAAATTCCTTAGCCTTTTAGGAGAGTGATATTTTATGATTTGTAGGTTGTGGGGTAAGGCATTCCATTTGGAAAGCTTGCATACTTTCTATTCCCAACATCCTAAATGTGTCTTCAAAGTGCAGAATGGCTTGCCCTTGGGTAGCAATATATTTGGGTTCTAAAGCAACATCATTGGAGATAAGGTGATGATTGCTAATGACAACCTTAGGGCTCACTAGATCTTCTTTTATATACAATGGTTCCTTCTCCTCTTTTTCCATTACCTTTTTCACCTCCTAATCTCTTGTCTCCTCACGATTCATCGAGGATGTTAAAGCCATCAGCTACATATCTCCCAATCTTGAATTGAGATCCCAAAAATTCATATTTGTCAAAGTGAGGTTCATGGAAAATTTTAGGGGCTAATATTCACAAGTGGGCTAATTTTCCATGATTCTTCCAAAAAAAATATTCGCCAATTTCCATTTTTTTTTGTAAATGATTTGCCCAAATTTTACAATATATAATTATTTTACCCTAAAAATTTCCCAAATTATATAGAGTCTTCATGTAAAATAATTAGAACCTTTAATATTTTTACAAATATATCAACAAAATTTTTATAGTTTGCCTCTTAGACACTAGTGTGATTTGCCAAGGTTTCTAAATTTTAAAATAAATTTTCATCCTTAAAATTTTCCCTACTGAGGTTGTGCATATAAAATTAAGCCAATTTTTCCCTATCTTCCATGTTAGTTTGGTCGCAAAATTCAATGAACTTCCTGTAGTCCTGAAAAGGTAGAGATCCATATTGTGCCAAAGTTTCGATTTGGAATTACGACCATTGTTCTTTGACAAAGAGAGTATAAGACTTTGATGGTTTTCTGCATTACAAGGCTTCCTCCTTTTTTCTTTCTTCCTCTTATGTTCTTGCTACCTCTTCCTCCTCTATCTTTGTTCCTTCTTCTTCCTCTTTTTTTCCATGTCTTCCTCCAATACTAGAGGTTGGGACCTCTTTTGGAGTGAGGATCGGCGCTTCTATGAATGTCTCCCTGTCCATGTCCACAAACTTGTTCCATATGACAAGGATCCTCAAGTGGTTCAGAGCATCCACCACTATCAATTTAATGGGGCCGTGGTGAGCTAAATGTTGTTGCTTTCCTCCCCTCACCTGAATCATCTCCATGATTGAATGTAGGAGGAAGTGAGGGAAACTAAGTCTTTGAGAGAGAGGTAATTCTTCATTAAATATCACCTCTTGGAGTAGCCTTAAGTGGTATGCATAAACCACACTTAATCTTCCTTCACAATAGATGTACTTGAGGATATGGTAAGCTACCTTATCCCAAGGGTAAGGTAAACTTTCCCTTCTCACTCCATTCTTGTCTTCTATAGGTTTCTATTTTTTGAGGATGAAGTTTTTACTAGTTGTGACACTTACTCGTTTGTCTTCTTTGGTCCACCTAATTCCTAGAGGAAATGTGGTCACTCTGCATATGGTTTTAGTACTGAGAGAGATGTCGAACCCTCTAATAATAGTTGTAGCATTGCCTTCCTCTTGAGATTTTAATTCCATATAAAATTCATGGGAATGATCATCATCATACCCCTTCAACAACTCAAAGAAAACCAACCACTTGTGTCTTTTGAAGATGTCAACTATAAGAGGGTGTTGATGAATTATCTTGTTGTCTAAGGGTTCCCTTTTGTTAAATCTGCCCCACATTTCTTCTCTATTAGTCCTTCATGCTATGTAGGTGTGGAATCCAAAAAAAACCTAAAAGTGGTGAAACAGTGGTAGAGTTCTTGGTAGTAGTGAGGAAGAAGGGTGGCTCAAATTGATATCAACCAAACCATTTTCTCTTCTCTTAACCACAAAAAATTCAAAAATACCTCCTACTGATCAATTGAATCTTATAGGCTATTAATTTCAAGCATACTTCTCATGCAATTGGGTGTACAAACAAAGAAGGAGGGTGTCACTTGCTTCTTGTTAGAGAAATTCTGGGTGTGCATGAAGTTTTTGAGACAATATCAATCCATTGTGACTCCTTTTTCTCCACCTAACTCCTCCTATATCTCCTCTCGAACCACTTGTAGAAATTGCAGGTTTACATGTAGCTTTCTCCTGTAGCACTTGCAAATAGGGTTCGAAATCCCTCTGTGGTACTCTAGGTTGTTTGATGCACTAGATCATCCTTCCTCTACCTATTTTTTGAATGAGTTATGGTGAAAATGAATTCAAGCCAGCACATAATATCCTCTTTTGGTTAAAGTCTTGGAGCGCTCTAGTTACTTGGAATTTACATGAGTTTCCTCTTTTGGACTATTGTTCAAACTAACTATAATCATTTCTCTCTCCTCATGATTATCACCCCACCCTTCAAGGACACCACTCTATTTTGAGTTGACATTTCCTTGTTGCATGGGTGACCTAACCCACACTTGAGTTTACTATTCGAGGGTGGACAAGTTCACTACTACTAGCCACCTCCAGCCTATTAAAACATCTTTTCTCTCTCAAAACACATTTTAGTCTTTTTTATGAAAAGGGAGGAGGTTAGGGTTACCATAACTGAGCCTACTAGAGGATTGAATCGTTGAAGAGGTTTTCATGCTAAAGTTGGACCATATATCATTATGATCAAGGTATTTTACCTCTTTGACTTATTTCCTATGCATGTCTTTAGTCTTGATGATACCTTGAATGTTGTGTTTGCTATGTGTGTGCAAGTGCCTCTTCTAATGTGCAACTTGTTTCTATAGATGGAAAGCCTCCCTAAGAATGAGGTGTATATTCATAGCTGCAAATAGAGATTCATCATCACTTGTAGTGGTGGAAAAAAATAATATCAGTGATTGTTGTTGTGGTTTCATAGGCTACTACAAGAGGAGTTTCTTCCTATAGTAGTCTCTTGATCTCCCCTTGAAGTCTTTAGTATGCCCAAGGGAGATGAGGGAGATGATGATAAGACATTAGGATAGGGTTAGATTCATGAAGGATTAGTGTAGACACTGTAGAAATAGATAATAGTAGCTTCTGTGTTTTTTTTTTAACGTGGGACAAGGTGGAAAATTTGAGCAAATTCTTGGTGAAATGGAGTCTATGGGTGATGGATGGATGATGGAAAAATCATAGGAGGACCCTCTTTATCATTTCTCAATGCTGAAATGGTATTTTGGGTTGTTTTACTCCTCAAATTTCCCTCTTGTAGCTCCACAGGCTCCTCCTTTAGCATTACATGATCTCTTGTAGTAACACGGGACCTTCCTGTAGCATCACAAAGAGGAGGTGAAATTTTGATTTCTTGATAATGGGATGGTGGAGAGAGATGGTCCTATGAATGGAGAGGATGGATATGAGGTGTATGGATGGAGGGATGGATGATAGCTTGTAGGTATTAGCCTACAGCTATGAAATCTTCCACTGTGTACAATTCCACAAAACAAGAGAAAGGCTAGCAAACATGATATAAGCTTCTTCCTTATTCTTCTTTTCCTCTTTTATTTTTCTTTTTCTCTTGAGAAACACAAGCTACCTCAGAGGAGGTTTTCAACTTTCATGCCTGCGGTAGGTGCCTCAAGGGAGGTTTTCACCTAGGGATATTTATTATTTTATTATTTTCCTTTTTTTTTTGCTCCTCAATTGGCTCAGAAAGGTTTTCAACCCTGGATTTAGCCTTAGATGCCTCATAGAGGTTTTCATCAAGGCCTTTTTATTTTTTTGAAATTTCTAGGAATGTTATGGACTGGAAGCTATGAAACTCCAAATCACATTTAACTCTTTGCTGACTAAATTGATAGATTCTTCCTTGGACATAGGCCTTCTATATAACTTCAACCTATAATGTTATATTCCCAGTTAGCAACATTTCTAAGTGAAATAACAATTTTTCCCAGTTTTGAATAAATTTGCATTAGCACTTAGGAAGTGTGGGTTTAGAGGCCCCACATGTATTTTTGGTCAAGAGTTAGCCCAAACATTAGAAGATGAAAGAGGAAAATCAAGCCTCTAGTGGAATGTGGGGGCCACCAATAGAGAAATGCAACCCACAAAGGAAACATGCATCCATTGGAGTGAAGTTGGTGGGGGAGAGTTGAGATGGGCCCACATGGGCATTTTGGGAGGCTTTTGGAAAAAAGAAGCAAGAGGCACTCATTTTTTTCATTCAATCATCTTTGAGAAAATTGTCTTTGACATAACATGCTTGTGCCAAAGCCAAGTCTACAAGTGTTGTTTAGCACACGAGTGTTTCCGAGCAAAAATCTCAACCCTTGCTTCGGTGGACTTCGAGTGCCAACCCAAGGAGGGAGTTCCATATATTCCAGTCTGTACCAGTAGTAGGGAGTGTGAGTTTGTGGAGAGGTCCAAAAATAGCAACGTAGGGATTAAGCAATTCTTGGAGGAGGCTCACTTGGAGGTTGAGGAGTGAAGTGATTTTGGGGTCAATACTTGAAGTGGAGTCTCGGGAAGTATTTTGTTGGATATTATAGATATTTTGGGGGCCTTTTGTAGTAGAATTGATAGGTGGGTTGAATTACCCAGCAATAGAGCGATTGAGGTAAAATAGGGCTGAAATTTCAAGGTCAACCATCGGCCAATTCCTTCATGGGTTTTTCTGGGTATTTGGTGGAGAGTGAGAGGTTCATTTCCTAGAATTTTCCAAGCACCGAAGGAGGCACAAGAAACCATATTACACAACTATCAACTCATTTTCTAGTCATTTCAGCACAAAGCAAAGGAGAACTAGATAACATGCTTGGAGGAGATCTCATATTCATCACTTAGGGTTAGGTAGCCTGCCTTGGGCAAGCCCAAGTGCATACTTTCCAAGAACCTATTGTACTTCATGATTTATCAATAAAATGGCTCATAAGCATATTTTTTGGCTTTAAATTAGTGTTCTAGTGTTTAAGTAATTTTCTGTGTGTTTATGTTTTGCATGCATTGATTATTTGTTGTGAAATTTCCTTAGGGATATTACAGTGGTATCAGAGCTCATAGTCTTGGCTCAACTAGTGGAGGAGCATCACTAGTATATGACACCAAAGGACCAAAAAAACATAACCTATAAGAGACATAGGTATAGAAGCAGAGAGAGGCAACTACAAATCACCCCAAATCCATAGGTCACTGAACCAGAGGTCCAGAGGCCAAACATGGGTGATGACGTGGGAGATAGGGGGAGCCAACAAGAGGACTTTTTCCAATATCTTCTCAAGGTTGTACAAGATTTGTCCAGGGGTATTGAGGAGCTGAGACAAAACAAATGCAACAACAATAAGGGAAAAGGGATTCAAGGGGAATTTCAGATTGGTGAGGGCTCCGATACTTCGCATCACCAAGGGGGTCATGGCCCCAACACACCCTTCATTCCCAACACACCATCTAGGTCCACCATTCCTACATTTATAACATTTGTCATTGGAGGTCCACAAGGGAAAGAGGATATGCCCATGGGGGGCTGCTTTATAGAGTATCATTCATATGGGCCTAGCTTTAGAGAATCCATTACCTTCAAGGAATTTTTTCAGCTGAAAGGTAATAAAAATGGGAAGGGACTAGGTGTAAGAATCTACACTCATGGCACCAATATATAATGAACCATGGGGAGATTTTTCCTCCCATATTTTGATGGGGCTTCCAAGAGTTCAACAAGAGCATGGGTGGAGAAGCTATATGTCTATTTCTAGCTTAATCAGATGATGGAAGGAGAGGAAATTAAAAATTTTACTTTACATTTGGAGGGAGAAGCCCATGATGGGTGGCTCCATGGGATAACTACGATGGGGCATGTCGGAGTGACAACCTATGAGGAGTTTACTATCATGGTGTTGGAGCGTTTCAAGAGGAGAGACCCGGAGGAGCATTTTTGGGAGTTTACAAATCTCAAACAGACAGGAAGCATTGAGACCTACATTTCAAAAGTTTTTGAGGTTGTCAGTGATGGTGCCTGATCTGTCGAGGCCTAAGGATGGTATTCATGTTTATAGAGAGGCTAGTAGAGCCACTTGAGGGAGTGGTGAGGTCCAACAGACACACTACTTTGCAGAATGGAGTGGGGAGGGTTTGAGACTTATGAGATGCCCTAACGAGGGCTATAGTACCATTTCCACCTAGGTAGGGATTCCAAAAGATTGGAAGAGACATGAGGGATCTACTACCGAGATCCAACCAAGGGCAAGGGAATTTGGATGAGGAGACTAGGAGGGACCTCCAGAGGAGGAAATTATGTTTGACATGTCAGGAACCATAGGCACCAAGCCATAGATGTACAAAAGGTAAGGCCCATTACATTGATTCTTTTTTCAATAGTGACATGGAGGATGAGCTAGAGCTGGAAGTAAGTGGAGATGGTATCACAGTACATGTGGAGAGGGGACCACCACCACCACCAGGGGAGCTTCTTTCACACTTACAGGAGGATTCCTTGCATCTTTGCGAGGGGTACCCAAATTTTTCAACTTGAGAATTAGGGGCATGATGCAGGGGCAACGTGTTCCAGTTTGGATGGACATTGGGGCTACCCACAACTTCATCGATGCACAGATGTTTTAGAGGAGGGGAATCACCACCAAGGAGTTTCAGTGCTTTTTAGTTCTTGTGCCGGGAGATAGGACAATGCAGTGAAATCGCTATGTTCTCGACTTGACAATCACCATGGGTAACTATTTAGTGACAACCCACTTTTTTGTGGTTGATGTACCAGACACCAATGTGGTGATGGGTGTCCAATGGGTTTATTCACTTGGCCGAGTCACTACAGATTGGACGAAGCTGGAGATAGAGTTCATAGGGCAAGATGGAAAATTGGTTTTGCTGAGGGGAATGCACTCTTACCCTCCATAGGTTGTTTCAGCCCACAGGATGGAGGCAGATTTAAGGCATGGAAATATTTAGTGGGCCATGGAGTTGAGGATTTCTAAGGCTAGTGGTCAGCCCAAGCCACCACACCCAGACATAAAGGCTATTCTAGAGAGGTACCCGGTGGTGTTTGGAGACATACTGCCCAAGCAACCTCTTGATCGGGGTTTTGAGCATACCATTGAGTTGGAGCCAAGGGTACAGGTCGTGATCACTACCCCATAAAAACATCCCAAGGAATACAGGGATGAGATTGAGAGGGCCACCCATGAGTCATTGACCCTTGGGTACATTAGACATAGCTCCAACCCTTTTTCTTCATGAGTTGTCCTGGTGAAGAAGAAGTTGGTCCTTACATATGTGCATAGATTATCGGGCCCTCAACAAGAAGACCATGAAGAACCATTACCCCATCCCACATATAGATGATCTGATGGATGAGATGAGGGGGGCTAATTTCTTCTCGAAGATTGACTTGTGCTCATTGTATCACCAGATCAGGGTGAGTTACCACTATGAGCACTTTGATTTCTTGGTTATGCCCTTTGGGCTGGCCAATGCACTAGCCACCTTCTATTCATGCATGAACCATGTGTTTTATGGGAAGTTGAGGAATTTCATGATGGTGTTCTTCGATGACAGATTGATCTACAGTCAGACCTGGGAGGATCACTTGCAGCATGTTGAGATAGTGTTGCATATTTTGGAGGAGCAACAGTTCTATGCTAAGTTGTCGAAGTGTGAGTTTGGTTCGATAAAGATGCTTTATCTAGGGCACATTATTGGGGAATATGGTGTAAAAGTTCATGACAAGAAGATTAGAGCCATCTGAGATTGGCCAGAGCCCCAGAATGTGATGGAGCTGACGGGTTTTGTGCGCATTTTCACCTACTATTGGAAGTTCATGAAGGGATTCTCATAGCTAGCAGCCCCTCTCACTGATTTGATGAAGAAGGGGGTGTTTGAGTGGATAGATGGGGTGCAGGAGGCTTTTGAGAGGCTCAAATAGGTCAGGAGCAATTGCCCAGTGTTAGTACACCCTGATTTTGCATAACCCTTTATGATTGATTATGATGCATCAGGGGGAGGGTGTGGGGGCATTTTGATGCAGGGGGGACATCCAATAGCTTTAAAGAGACAAAAGCTACTTCCCCATGAGAGACCATACTCCATCTACGATAAGGAGATGCTATCCATCATGCATGTGCTAGCGCAGTTCAGGTAGTATTTGGTGGGGAACAGGTTCAGGATCAATACATACCATAACAGTCTCATATTCTTCTTGAAGCATAAGCAATTGTAGGAGGGACAAAAGAAGTGGGTTAGAAAGCTCCAAGCATACGACTTTGACATTGAATATTTCAAAGGGAAGTGCAATGTGGTAGCTGATGTGTTGTCTAGGAGGCCAGCTACCCTTTCATCGATGAGCATTGCACTGGATTGGTGGGCACATTTGCTGGTAGAGTACTCCAAGTATTGTTTTGCATGTGAGGTCCGTGATGGTGTAGTGGTGGATGACCAGTACCGGGTGATGAACAAGGTGATATACTTCTGGAACTGGATTTATTTGGTACCCAGCTCCCTGTTGAGTGAGAATATCCTGCAAGGAGCTCATAACTCACCATTATCAGGGCATCATGGTTCTACCAAGACTTACAAGTCAATCAGAGAGTGATTTTCATGGAAGGGCCTCAAATATGATGTTCTAAGGCATGTTCGGGAGTGTGACACATGCTAGAGTAACAAGGGTGAGCAAGCACACTCTATTGGGCTACTACAACCTCTTCTAATTCTTGAGGGGAAGTGAGAGAGCGTCTTGATGGACTTTATCACCAGGTTGCCCATAACTCAAGGCAAGGACTGCATATACGTGGTGGTGGACTGATTGACATAGTTTTCACACTTTTTCACCATCTCAGCCCAATCCTCAGCCTCACAGGTGGCCAAATTATTTTTTAGAGAGGTATTTTGACTTCAAGGTCTTCTGAATACCATAGTCAGTGATCAGGACAACAAGTTCATGGGAGGATTTTCACAGGAGTTGTTTCGATTTGTGGGCATAGAGATCACTCTGAGCACTAGCTATCACCCCAAGATGGATGGGTAGATGAAGATTGTCAACAAATGGCTAGAGGGTTACTTGCATAACTACATGATGGGACAACAACGTGCATGGATATGATGCATGAACTTGGGTGAGTACTTCTATAACACCATGTACCACATGTCCATATGTATGGCCCCATTTAGAGCGTTGTGTGGTTACGATGCATTATATTTTTCTAATGTGATGTTTGGAGAAATAAAGGCCCCCAGGGCCAAGGCTTGGATAAAAGAGAGCCAAGATATCTTGAGAGCTCTCAAGGATAATTTTCAGACTATGCAGAACCAACATAAAACCTATGCAAACAAGGGCCTAGTAGAGAGGCGGTTTGAGGTTGGGGCTTAGTCTTCTTGAGGCTCCAACCATATAGGCAGTTATCACTCAAGTAGAAGGGGGCCGAGAAGCTCAAGCCTCACTTCTATGGGTCTTACAGAGTCACCAAGAGAGTTAGGGAGGTAGCATATGAACTAGAGATACCCTCGAGGAGCCAAGTACATAACATTTTCCATGTATCATCTCTGAAGAAGGCACCGGGATAGGAGATGACAACAGCTATAGAACTACCACATATGGATGATGAGGAGCACTTAGTTCTAGAGCTAGAAGTTATTTTGGACACCCGTGAGAGGCACTTGTAGAATAGGGTCATCAAGGAGTTTTTTATCAGATGGAAGAACCTATCGAATGAGGATTCCACTTGGGAGGGGGAGCAGATACTTCAATATCATTGATTACAGTTGCTTAAGGACAAGCAATGCTTTAGCGGGGAGGAATATGATATTCCCACTTAGTGACATTTCTAAGTGAAATATAAATTTTACCCAAATTTGAATAAATTTGCATTATCACTTAGGAAGTGTGGGTTTAGAGGCCCCACATATATTTCTGGTCAATAGTGAGCCCAAACATTCGAATATGGAGGAGGAAAATCAAGCCTCTAGTGGAATGTGGGGGGCACCCATATAGAAATGTGACCCACAAGGGAAACGTGCACCCATTGGAGCGAAGTTGGTGGGGGGAAGCCAAGTTGGGCCCACATGGGAATTTTGGGAGGCTTTTTACGAAAGAAGCAAGAGGCACTCATTTTGGTCATTCATTCATATTTGGCAAAATTTTCTTTGACATTGCATGCTTGTCCTAAAGCCAACTCTACAAGTGTTCTTTATCACACGAGTTTCTGAGCATAAATATCAACCCTTGCTTTGGTTGTATTCTAGTACCAGCCCAAGGAGGGAGTTCCATCTATTCCAGTTCATACCAATAGCAAGGAGTGCGAGTTTGTGGAGAGCTTCAGTAGCAGCAGAGCAAGGATTGCACATTTCTTGGAGGAGGCACGCTTAGAGGTTGAGTGAAGTGATTTTTGGGTTGAGACTTGAGGTGGTGTTTGGGGAAGTATTTTGTTGGAGATTGAAGCTATTTTTGGGGACTTTTGTAGTAGGATTGATAGGTGGGTCAAATTACCCAGAAGTAGAGCCATTAGGGGAAACTAGGGCTGAAATTCCGAGGTCAACCATCAACAAATTCTTCATGGGATATTCTGGGTATTTGGTGGAGAGCCCAAGGTTAATTTCCCATAATTTTTTTAGCACTGGAGGAGGCCCTAGTAGCCATTCTAGGCAACCAGAAACTAATTTTTTGGGCATTTCAGCACAGAGCAAAGGAGAACCAGCTATCACGCTTGGAGGAGATCTCATATTCATCACTTGGGATTAACTAGATTTCTTTGGGAAAGCCTAGGTGCATACTTACCAAGCACCTATTGTACTTCATGATTTATCAATCAAATGGCTCAGTGCCGCAATTTTTGGCTTTAAATTGGTGTTCTAGTGTTTGTGTAATTTTCTTAGGGATATTATATATAACCATTTACAAGTAAGGGAATGCCTTCCTCATCAGTTGTTTTGATCTAGACATATCCATTTTCATGACACTTTTCTACTAGGTATAGACCCAACCATATTGTCATTAGCTTCCCTTTAAAATCTTTGAACCTAGAATCATATACCAGGACCTAATTACCTTCTTGAAAATTCTTTTCCTTGACATGATTGTCATGTCAGACCTTCCTTTGCAGTTGTATGAATTCAATGTGTAGGGGAGCTTGCATTCTAAACTCATCTAATCCATTTAGTTGAAGCAACCTTTCTTGTTCTGATGTAGTGACATCTAAATCCAACTGAGCTTACATTCTCAAAGTGTTATATTCAAACTCAATAGAAAGCAAAGTCTTATTCCCATAAACAAAATCATACTGAGTGAATCCAATGGTGGTTTTCCAAGTGGTTTTGTAGGCCCAAGTGGCCTCTACTAGTCTCTCAGCCCAATAATTCATGTTTTTCCTAACAACCTTGGTGAGATGCTCTCCAATGCTCTATTTGTGACCTCTACTTGCCCATTTTCTTGAGGGTGATAGGCAGTGGATGCCTTGTGCATGATATGGTGTTGCCTCAAGAGATATTCAATCAAATTGAATGTGAAATATGCTCCTTGATTAATGACTACTTCCCTTGGATACCCAAACTTGTAGAAGATGTTTTCTCTTAAAAATTCTACCACTTTCTTCTCAGTTGATGCTTTGATTGCCTTTGTCTTAGCCCAATTTGTCAAGTAACCAATGCACATAATGATATCCCTTTTTGTCTTGATGGTGGATCAATTGGCCCAATGAAATCCATGCCCCACATGTCAAATGGATCTAAGTCCACTTAAGGTTGCAAGGGAATTTCACCCCTAGGTGTGGGTTCTCCCATTCTTTGGCAATGATCACATCTACTGGTGTATCTCCTTGCATCTTTATGTAGAGTCGGCCAATAGTAACCAGCCTACAAAACGTTAAAGGTTATCCTTTTTGTAGTAAAATGACCTCCACAAGGCCCATCACAACATGCTAAGAGGATGTCAAAGACATCCTATTCTCTTACACATCTCCTTAGGACCTGATTTTGTAGAAATTTGAAGAGATTACCCCCAATCCCAGTGAAAGGAGAGATTTTCCTTACAATCTTTCTTTCGTCCTTGGATGATAGATTAGGAGGGAAACTCCCAGCAACCAAGTAGTTCTCTATGTCAATAAACCAAGGAGACAACACCGAGATATAAAATAGATTCTCGTCTACCATTTGATCATCTGCCATCTCTTCATTCCCTGCAGGCAAAGGTTAACCTGGACAAAAAATCTGCAACCACATTTTCTTTCCCTGGTTTGTCAGTAATAGTCAAATCAAATTATTGTCACAATAAGACCCATCTAATTATCCTAGAATTAGCATCATGCTTGTTCATCAAATATTTAATTTTTGCATGATCAGTGTGAAAAAAAGTGTTCTTCAAATTTAGCCTAAATTTGTTTAAAGAATGTACTACAACTAAGAGTTCTTTTTCAGTGAGAGTGTAATTCAACTCAACTTTAGAAAAAATTTTACTAATGAAATAAATATGATAAGGAAACCTTTCCTCTACTTTTCCCAAGGCTCCCCCCACAATTTTATCTGATGCACTCATATGGATATGGAAAGACAATGACCAGTTGGTGTCCCTTAGTATGGGTGTAGTGGTCAAATTTTATTTCAACACTTCAAGTGCCTCTTAACAACTATTGGTCCAACAAAAATATGAATCTTTGGCTAATAAACCAAACAAAGGTGAAGCTAATTTACTAAAGTCTTTGATGAATCTCCTATAATACCCATATAGTCCCAAGAATCTCTTAAAATATCTTTGCTTCTAAAGCATAGGGAACCTTTTGATGATGGAAATTTTGTTTGGGTCTACCTGTATCCCTTCCTTAGATATGGAATGGCCAAGGAAAGTCCCCTAATTCATCAAGAACTCACATTTCTTAGGTCCTAGAGAGAAATTCATTTCAATGAATTTCTTCAAGACCTTGCATAGATTGCAGAGAGCTTTGTGGAAGTCACATCCATAAGGACTAAAATCATCCATGTATATTTCGACAGAGCCATGAACCAATTCAGAAAAAAAAAAAAAAAAAAAAAAACACTCAAAAATTCCCTCTAGAAAGTAGTAGGGGCATTACATAAACCAAATGGAAGAACTCTATAAGCAAAGGTACCCCAAGGACATGTGAATGTGGAATTATCTTGGTCTTCAGGGTTGATCTGGATTTGATTGTATCCACTAAATCCATCCAAGATGGAGAATAGTTTCTTCCATGCAAGTCCATATAGGACTTGGTTAATGAAGGGAAAAGGAAAATTGTCCTTCTTTGCAGCCTTGTTGAGTTCCCAAAAATCCACATAGATTCTCCACTTCCCATTCTTCTTAGGAACTAACCCAAGAGGTGACACCCACTCACTATCTAAAAAGGGGTATATGAACCATGCATCAAGTAGTTTTTTCACTTCTTCTTTCACAATGTCCTTAAGGGCTGGGTTCATCCTTCTCTAGGGTTGGAAGATAGGATTGCATCCCTCCTTGATGTAAATACGGTGGGTACAAACTGAGGGATGCACGCCTTTCATTTACTTATAATACCAAGCAAAATCATCTAAGTGTTTGCTCAACACTTTGCATAATTGTTCTTCTTGTTTGGCTGAGAGAGAAGGGTTGATATTTAAGGTTATGGATGGGCCAAAATCTACAATCTTGACATGGTCTGGAATTGAGTCAATAGGGCATAAGTTAGTCCAAGGATTGTTCCCATATTCTTTCATCAATTCATCAATTGGTAAGGGAGTGGGAGGTTGATTCCGAAGGATATGGTCAATGAGCTCATCTTCATCAGGATTCCCCCCTCCTATAATAGTATCTAGAGTGTTGATTGGGTGGGGTCGGTATGATATAGTTCATCTTCTTCCTCCTGTTCTAACCACAAGGGTAAGTCGTGCTTAATATAAGGATGAGAAGGAGGATACAATAACAAATATCTAGACAAATGTCCATTCTTAATGGTCATGTTCCAAACCCTACAACTAATGTAAGAATTAGTAGTGGCTAACCATGGCCTTACGAAGATGAGAGGATATCTATTAAACTTGGTTTTGTGCTGGAGAACTAGGAAATTGGTAGGATACTCCCAAGATTCAATGGATACCATAACATCTTCAACAACTCCCTTAGGAACTATTGTGGATCTGTCTACAAGTTGCAACACTGTGGTGGTGTTTCTCAGAGCCCCTTGGAGATTTAACTTTAACATGGTTTCTTTAGTCATCACATTATTTGCAACACCAAGATCAATCAGGGTATTAGGGACTATAAGGCCATTAATGTGCACATCTACTACTGGGTTTCTAGGGTCATTATATATTGGGAAAATCACCCTCCCAAGCATCAAATGAAATAATTTCCCATTGACATTTATGATGGGGGTGTCTCTTTTTCTTCTCTCATTCTTTTCGAAACATTTTCCTTGATGAGATTATTATAGATGGTAAAATATTTAATAGCCTACAGAAGGGGTATCTTAAAATGCAAATTCTTCAATTCTACTAGACGTTCAACCTCTTCTGGGGTGTGCTAGATTGGGTGGATCAACCTCTTAGGAAAAGGAGGTGGGTTGACTTGAGGAACACTCTCTTCCTTCTCTTCTTCAAGCTCTTCAAGTGGAGAAGGTGGGTGGTTATCTGGAATCACTCTCCCAGGCTGAAGGTTGATCTCTTGTCTTTCCACAACGTAAGCAGGATAGTATGTCCCTCCAATGTAGAACTATTTTTCTTACTTTTTCCTCAAGTTTAGATTGGGTTGAGAAGAAACTTGAGGTTGCTTAGGTGGAGTAGAATGAGTGAGATGTGGTTGAGGTTAGGGTGCAGGTAGTAAAGAAGGAGGTTGGTTAACTTGAGGCCTCCACCCTTTTGATGGGTTGACCCATTGAGAATATTGGGGTGGGTATGGCTGAAAAGGATGGGTGACAGGTTGACGAGAATATGGAGGAACATAATGCCAAGAAGGGGATGTGGACTAGGATGGATGAGTGTAAGAGTACCATGGTTGCAAGGGTGCATTCTTATTTGGATTATAATAAGAGTAGTGTGCACCTTGCTTGCCTTGTTGATATGACTTGGGTCCTTGAGGTATTCTTTGATTGATGAAACAAAGTTTCTTTGACCACCCTTCTACCCTGTGATATACAACTTTTGATCCTAGCAAAGAAGGGAATTTTTCTATTGCGTGATTTTCTTCACAGACTAAGCATACCTCTATGACATTCAATGGTCACTCATTCCTAGGTAGGTACACACCTATAACATTTAATGGGAACTCATTCCTAGGATGTCTTTTGGTGCATCTAGGGCAGAAAATGGCTAGTTCCCTTTCTAATTCCTCCTGTTTTCTTTTGATTTGCATGGTATCCATTAGCAATGAAAAAGTATGAAACATTTCGCTCTTGAATTCCTCCAACATGATACCTATATTATTCTAAATGGATGTTGTGGAGGGAGAGGAAATGACCAAGCCTTGACTAGCCCTACCCTTCTTCCTTACAACCCTAGAGTGATTCTTGAACACAGTTTTGATGTCATCATAGGATAACTCATATATATCTCCTCCAGACAACATGTTGAGGATTTCCAACATATCCTCCCTGATCCATCGGAACTAGCTTGATGATTAAGTATCAAGGGTATAGTTGGCTCTCCCATAACTGAGTTGAAATATCTCCTCATAGTCTTCTAGGGATTCATCGGGTCCAAGATTAATTCTAAAGATTTCTTCCATGGTTTATTTGGATCTATAGTAGTCCCTATACTTGTTATTGAGGGCCTATTGCATTTGGGCCCAGGTAGTGATGCTACCCCCAGGGAAGACCCATAAACTAGCGCAAGGTTGCATATTTAACGGTGGAGGGGAATAAATTTAGCTTCTTCTCATCAGAAGCATAATCATAGGTCCTATAGAAAATATCAAATTCAAATATGAAGGTTCCATGATCCTCAAAGGTTAAGCCATGGAAGTTTGGAATGGCTGTAGGGCTTATGTTCTTCATTCTAGCCTCTCGATTGGTCTCTTTGATAAGGGAAACCTCATTGTCCCTATTTGAAGCAATAGTTTGGGTAGGTGAAGTGGATTCTTCTTCTTCCCCAATAGTTCTTCAAAAATTTCAGGCTACTCACCTAAAGGGTCTTCTAACTCCCCTGTAGTCAGAGACATAAGCTCACAGTCACCGAAGAAGAGTGAAGGTTGGATTTTTGAGGGTGTGGGGTTTTTGGTAAAACAATTCCTTGATTGTCCCTACTCCTATGAGGCATGAAAGAAATATTTTTTATTTCTTTTTCTTTTTCAAAAATTGTATGAAAAACAGAAAACAATGCTTAAGCAGAAACAACATCTACTTAGACACCTCCCTAGAAACGATGCGAAAACTTGGTGAGCCCTGGTATTGCACCAAGAATGTTGCAACTCCCAAGTTCTCCTCAACTCAAATTATCAACCCGTGGTTCATAAAAACATTGAGGTGAAAGTGCTATATACACAACAGACAGGATTCCAATCATGCCACCGTCAGTTATCACATTATATCAAAAGTTCTCAGAGATTATTCCTCCTATTGAATTATAATGAAAGCTTGTTGATAAAGATAAAATTGGAAATTACTTATAGCTATGAAAGTGGAAATGCCATTAACTCAACCTGTAAATGCTAACTAGTCAATTCATGAAAGGAAAAAGGCTAATCTACTTGCAGAAAGAAAGTTATTTTATCTTGCAAAATCCATCAAACTACCGATTCTACTTGCAGAAAGGAAACCATTTTTTCTTTCATAATTCATCAAACTATCAATCTGAATTGCATGTACCATCTACCTAGTTCACACTTTCTTGTAAATCAATAACCTAGTTGCATCATACTTGTGATTAAAAAACTAACTCTACTCTATTTTTGCAGCAAAGAAAAGGAATGGTTAGAGTGGCCTAGGAGATTCCCTTGATCACAAAATCATAGTTTGGGGTCATTATTCTTCTATAATAAATCAAAGTTATAGTGGGGATCAAAACTGATGAAGGAAATTGGTGCTACAGGTTTGCGACAGGTGATTGCTACAAGAAGCCTGTAATGTTATAGGAAGGCTTGTAATGCTAAAAGAGGGCATCTGAGTGGCTTATGAAGTTGAAAACGATCTCTTGAGGGTATGGAGAGGTGGATGGAAATTGAAGCAAATGGAGGGAGGTTGGCTTGAGCCCCTATCCAAGCTCAAGACCTCTTAGTAGCCTGCCTTGCACTAGGATGAGTTCTTTCAGTGTACTACGCAAAATGACTTATAAAACATGGTGTTCACGATGATGGAACCACCAACATGTCAAGGGATATCCATGGTAATAAGTCCCAACTAGACCTCAGACCATATGGTGTAGGAGTCCCAGTAGTGGGTCGTACAGCATCGCCTTAACTACGGTTTCTTGCAGAGGCAAGTAAGATGTCCCTGTTGGTAGCACGGGTGTGACATATGCAACAGGTCAAGGAAGCTACATGAACAGTTATAACAAACGGAGGGTGAGGTGAGTGAGCCCCTTGGAAACCTATGAAAGCATGGAGTTAAGAAGGGAACATAGGAGCAAATATGCATCATAAACTGGAAGGCAAGTAAGCTAGCAATCCAAAGTGATGGATAAACTAATAGCATATTTCGGTCAAATTCATACATACATATATAGAAAGATTCTATACACACATGCGTAAGAAAACATATACATATATCATTTAGAGTAAGCAAGATAGTTGAAATACAATACAAAATGTGCATGAAACGTGGTGGCTCTGTTATATTAAGAAGTGAAAGTTCCAGTCATACAATACAACAATGACCAACCACTAGTTCTAACAGTGGAACGTTACAGTCACTGCCACCTACTCCTCCAAAGAGATATACTAGGTATGCACAATAGAGAAGCCAAGGCTCGTTACAATACTCTCCAAGCTTCTTGAAGATACTCCTATCGGAAGCTTGCCTGACCAAAAGCCTCTACAATTATTTATGTGGGACTATATATAGCAAAGCATGGGGTGACCCTTGACATTCCCCTTTGTGACTCTTCACCTACTACATGACTATTACATTCAACTATTGACACTTGAACTTCCACTTAACAAGACATTGCATACAATCTGCACATGTACCCATGTGAGACAAAATAGGCTTAAGAAAACCATGTAAGACATCACTATGACTTGGACAACTATGGGAAGACCAACTCTTTGACAAACTCACGATGATCATCAGTATCGAACTAATGCCAAGCTCAGTAGTCCACGATGGTGTCTATGTACTTTGTGGTGACATCATTCTGGAAATGAACTCTTGCCTTTGTTGCATACGGGTACACTACTCTCGCTCCTCTGTAGAACTCATCTGATAACATGTGCATCATTTTCTTGAGTGCAACTAGACCAACGACATACTGATGCATGATGTCTGCACTGATCACTAAGTCTACGCTGGTGGCTATGTGCATCAACTCGTCACAGTATGAGTCAAGCTCCAGTTGGACTTGTGCCTTTGTCTTTGCCTTGATGAGTGTCCCAATAGATGGGATCGCATGTGCATGTACAACAACATCCATACTCCTAAATACCATTGCATGGGAAGCCTGCAAACTAGTGATGAGCTATGATAGCTTCATAGTTTGGGATCTGACTCTGGATGCATGCCTTCAGCTCGACCACTCTAGGCTTCATCATCTTGGGCAAGTGTAACAGGGGTCCCTTGTATCTCATTGTCCATGTTTGCATGTAGTCAATAGCAGTATGAACGTTTGATAAGATACGTGCTCTCCTAGCACATCATTACTGCCAACTGTTGAGATGGACAATTGCCTTATGCAAGGTACCAAACTTGGAAAACAACGCCCACATGACTATCTCAAGGGACGGTACTTCATTCAATATTTCCTTCTTTAACTCTGCTCAGGTAGATGTTGTAACCAGTTCTCCTCCCCGCATGGTTGTTTGTAACTCCTTAGCCATTTTCTCATTCTCTTCTATCAAAAAAAGCGAACACTCGAGCTAGTGGCTTCGGCATATGCTCTGGTAGCATTGGCTAATGCTACTAGATGCTTGTGCACGTCAGACATGATCACTCGTTCTCCAAACTATGGAGGAGATGTGTTTTCATCCAGAGTAGAAACCCTGCATGATTTTACAACTCTATGCTACGACTCATTGAATAATATGTTGTGCATCTCTCCTTCTGAATTGTCTCCAAGGATCTCAGTATCTCCTTGGTCGCTTGGGACTTGCTCTGCTTCCGGATCCGGTGAAGCTAGTGGGTCAACCTCTTAGTGGCAAGGAATGAGGTTGATGTCTTGCTCCAACTCCTACTACTCCATATCCGTATCAATCTGCTCAAGTGGTTGTTCAGCCTCTTGAGCGAAGTCTTATTCCTGTGACTATTCACACTGTCTGCTTGGTGTAAACTATTCGGATGAGTCTACTACCTGTACGAGTGCAATTTCATCTGTCTATACATGTTGCACCCACTGTTGTACTTTTCCTTGTTACACTTCCTTCTCTTATCTGCGTAGCTCTTGTTCCTTCCATAGTTTCTCCTTCAACTCATGAAACTCCTTGAATGTTTCCTCCATCCTTTGTTTTTCTCTCTGCCTTTACGCAGTCCTCCTATTGCATTATTGCCTCTTCGCCTCTATTGCCAAAGCTTCTTTTTGTACAAGTGGGTCTGCTCTGAAATTGCAACTTCGTATCGCTTCTGCATTATCGACAATCTTTCTCTTTCCTTTGCCATGCACCGATATGTTTACCTCTATTGACCCTGCTGCTAGTTCTCTCATGGATGTTGCTTCACGCTGCTTCGCTAACCATTCCACAACGATTCCGATTGGTTCATTGGACCTGGAGAAGTTGTAACAATATCTCCATGGGCCTTCCTCTACCTAATGACATGCCCTGTGGACCCACAGAAATTGTACTCTCGCGTAGTGATCCTTCACCAAACAATGTGGGTCATACAGATTGAAGCTTCAGACGTCGAAAGGATATTTCTTGATTGCCTCTATTTCGGCATACGCATTCTTGAGATTCTGTATCTCATACAACCTGATCTGCAACAGAAGAGTGTGCCATGGTGCCTTTTTCTTCTGGTGCAGCCTAGCTGACAATCCTATAGAGATGTAGTATTATACTTCTTGCATGATGATTTTGTCCATGGAAAACTTCGACAAAACATGTGGAGGATTCTCCACATTGTACATCCGTATGAAGGTGTCAAACAGTGAGCCATACCAATCCGCTATGTCAGTTAGTGCCTCCATTTCTACCTTCGACATGCAAGGTGGATCTTGCTCAAATATCATCTTGTACACAAGCGTGAAAAAATGATCTGACAACTATGTGATAACTCCTCTGAAGCTGAATTCAGAAAACATTTTACACTAAGTGTTGATGGAGTTTTCCGCCAATGTCCATGCCCACTTCATGCTTGGGAACTGATGACGGGCACAAATTTCATCCAAGATGTAAGTGGACATGTAAATTTTTGCTTGTTGACCTTTGGGCGGCTGTCGAGCTCCTACTACCTGTTCCTTCAGCCTGTGAGACAACATGTCGAACCAGTTGCATGCTTTGCCTTCACTGGCTAGTTGGTCCAATGCGATCACCCAACTCTGCGGGAAGGTCTTCGTGCTCTCTTGGCCATACAAGAAACATGCAAAGATGACCAAGTATTGATACACCTTCTGTGGTATCTTCGTCTTGCAAATCTGGTTGGGTTTCATCCTAAATTTGGCTAGCTCCTTTACCCAGTTCTTCAATATATCCCTGGAGTTGGCATTGCTACTGTGTATGCTGAAGGGTGTCTCCATGGTGATCACTGGCTTCAACAAATGGTAAATCTACTAATAATCCTATGCCCTAAAGGTATCAATATTCATCCCACTGACACTGCTCAATGTCATCATCTCGAGATCAATGTGCAAGACAATCCAATGTATCATGTTCGCACATGGGAATTCGGGATACCTGCATACAATCTGGTACAAGATGGACTTGTGAATGTTCACATAGACCTAATGATCTTCGAGATCTTCCCCAAATGTGCCTGAGAATGCAACATTGACCTCTTGCCATTTCAGCTTGATGTCTTTGTCTACGATCAGCTTGGTGTCTTCATAGATCGACAAAATTGTAAACACTTTCTCAACTTCTGCTCCAGTTGTGCTTCCGTCGATGTCCTTTGACCCTTCTCTCTTTGAGGCCATTGATCCTAAACTGCTGAGAGACGAATGAACACCTCCTGTGCATGGAAATAAATATGTCAGCTAAAACCAAAGAAAACTTGAGGGATGACATGCAACAAACCTAGGGACTGACTGGCAAGGATTGCACAATTTTTTCTGGGAGGCTAAGAGACTGATTGTTGGAACTGCACAAAATGAATTCTAGAATGTTGTGAGGCTGGTTGGTTATTGCAATTGTGCAATGTGCAATCTAGACTGGCCTGTTGGGTGCCTAGATTGCGCAATGCGCAATTTCAGCTAGCAAGTGCTGCAGGCCTAGGGACTGCATTGCGCAAATTTCTGGGCCAGTAGTCACTGCCTCTCATAATTGTGCAAGGCAATAATGGAGGGTAGTCATTGGCCATAATTGTGCATTTTATTGGAGGAAGGCAGAGCCTTCCCTCTTAGAATTGAGCAATGTTGTCTTGGTGGGGCAGAGTTTAGGCCAAGGTTGCCCAGACCCGCCAACCGGGAACTGAAAGCAAATGAAAATGTGAATGCATGGTGATACTGAGTGTAAGAAGGATTGAATGATCATGCATGAAAATAGTGAATGCAAGATTCAGAAAATGGAACAACATGCATGTGTGTGGAACGAGTCGCCGAATCGGGAATCGTTCCTGCAAAACAGTGTCATGCATGCAACAATAGTGAGATGCTAACGAAAGTTGAAACGATGCTTGTACATGCTAACATGCATGAAAATGACAACAAGCATTCATAGAAATCAAGTAGAAAACACTCACACGAGCCAAAACATAAAAAGCGACGGAAATGCCGAAAAAGAAAAGTTAAGTGGAGCTGGATATGTCGAAGACTCCTGTATATGATGTGGGATGTCAGAGCTCCAAGATCAATGGGAAGAATGAGATCTAAAGCATCGAATAAATAAGTTTGAGGCTCATGATGCGCATGCCACAAATCTAGGAAAAAGAGACACTTGGAGGAAATTTTCTAAAACGATCTTTACATGTAACCTCCAGCTACTAAAAATAACTCCCTAAAATCTAAGGATGCTTTTTTCATATAGGTGGAACCGGTCAACCTAAAGGCACATGCAATAGCCTCCTTGACTGAGGGAGATTTTTGCACAATTTCTGGGAGGAGGAGCTGACTTCTGCCCAAAATTGCACAATTTCTGGCCTGAGCAGCACTTCTAGGCCAGATTGCGTAGTTTTCACTGGGAAGGCTGTTTGAGAGGATTACATAGTTTATGGGACCAGTAGGCTGCCAGTCAAATTTGCACAATTTCTGGAGGGAAGGTTGGTTCCCCTCCAAAATTCTGAAATTTCTTGAGGGACATTCTCAGCCAGTAGTTGGGCCAAGTCTCGAGTGGAAGCATGTGACGTGAGTGAAGCAAGTTGTCATGCACAGCCTAGAAAGCTGCTAGAAATCTACTGAAGCTCATGTACTTGACAGTCCAAGACATGCTACTAAGGATGGCAGGTAGGAAAGCTCCAAAATGAATCTAAGGCAAAATTTTGGATGGTGGTTGTAGTCACTACAACACTTGGCGACACACTGGTATAACTCCAGCTCTTTGAATGGACCTTGTTCGTGAAAAAAAAGTCTAACACCTCCAAAATTATAGTTGGGTTCTTTGTTCATTTTGGTTTTGGTTTTCACACTTTCTTGATTGTAAGATGTAGCATCTGCCAAGCCCTTGGTCGGTTGACACACATTCCAAGCCAAGCCAAAACAGTTGTTTCGACTGGGGTGAGGGGTATATTAGTGAACAAGCAGTATGGTCGTTAGAGTTTTAGTTTCATCTTTGGTGTTACTCTGCTACTAGCAAGCCTAGACAGTAACCCAGCGGAGTCAAACAGGGACACATGAATTCCTCTATTGCTAGCGAGCCTAGTTAGTACCCCGGTGGAGTTACTTGCATCACCTCTCTTCGCAGGAAGCATTTCTCTTCTTTCACCTTATACATTTTTTATTTTTTCCAAAATTTTTCACTTTTTCATGTTTTAATTTTTAATTTTCATAACTATGCATAGCACTTATTCATTTCAGAGGCGAAAGAGGGATCCCAACTTATTAAGAGAAGAAGAGGTTGTTCCTTCAGACAAGTAGTTTATATATAACTCTAACGTTCTTGTTAAGGTTTTCCCCTCAGCTTACTCTACTTGAATGAGCTAACAAGGATTAACCCAAAAATAACTGACTAGAGTAGGTGACACTAGTTAGTGCGCAAGCGTTGTGTTTTCACCAAGGTTCACTTCAAACAATACATATTTTCCATCGATGTATCATGGATTAAAGATAATAAGTTCTCCATGTAGAGGTAGGACGACAGATAATGAAGTATTGATAACTACACAAGTCCTCTTGTACTTTACCTAGCTTGTCTCAAGAGTCACACATGATTTCACGCGGAACTAACCTATGGACGGGAACAAGAAATGAACACAAAACAAATTGAAAGCATAAGTAAATGTGGAAGCAAAGCAAGTAAGCAAACAAACATGAAAGATAAGAAGCAAACATACATGCAAGGTAAGAAGAAAACATACATGCAAGCAAACAAACCAAAAGAAAACACTACTCCTACTCCTAAGCTAACGGTGCATGGGCCTGATCACATGAAGTGATACTTCCAATGCACCCCACACGCACAATGATCGACCCATGTTGGTGAAGGCATGTTTCACAAACAAGACAGTTGTGTGAACCAACAAATAAGAAAGATATAACAATGAATACAAACACACTACAAGTTTAAAAGTGTCCACAGAACATAAATGAGTACAAGTACATGACATGCATTCCGTGGACTTATCACGGTGTTGTGCAGTACTACGTGCAATTGTTAAGCATATGCATACTCTTAACTATGACATGAAAGAAAATGAAAGAAACAAAGACAACTTTTGTCATGCATGCGTGCTTGCTATGTAAGATTCCTCCAATGCATGAGAGATGGGATTGTGTAGTTCGAGTGGAGGAAGCATAATCTGTGTGTGAGATTGACATTCAATGCATACAAATGAGTGATGTGGAGCCTCAAGTGTTTCAAAAATTTCCTGATTGGAAGTGAAACCAACCTCAGGATAGTGATGGCCTGACATAACCATCAGCTCGGGCTGAAGTGCCTCGACAGTTTGTTGAGTTTCGACTTCATCAACAAATAGATCATCATAAACAGGTGGATTCGAAAAATCAACTGCGATAGAATCATCATCGTGATTGAATACAGAAGTAAAAATATCACGATAGCTATGATCAGTAAAACCAATGATTTCAGCGGCACTCTCATGATTTGATGAATCAAACAGAGGGGTAGATGAGAAGAGGAAAAATTCACCCTTTGCATTTCCGGAAAAGGTAGATGAAAAATCAAGTGTATTTTCAGTGAATAATTTATCCTTTCTGTTGTCGGATGATGGACTAACATCCAATGTGTTCTGTGAGTGATAAACAATGGGTGTATCCATAGACGAATATACACATGCAAAATCATGGATGGCATAATCACCAAAGATGTCAGGGAAAAATGGAGGAGGCTCGGACAGAAGGGAGTTATCCTTCACCAAGGATTGATGCTCAAGCTCCCAGTCATACTCTTCATGAATGAAAACGTAGGTTGGTTGTGAAACACCAACTCTGTCGATAGCTTGATCCTCATTCACAACAAGCGTAGAGTCCAGAATGAAAGAACACAAGCGAGTGCAATCTGGAGGGTCAGTAGAACACGAAGACAAAGATTGAGGTAAAATAGTCATCTGACAACCCATGGGCTTCATAACCAAATTTGCGCACAAATTGAGAGAATTGATGTTGGGAGGATGTGACAGTTGAACAGATGTGTGTGCATGTTCTCCCACATCACTCTGTAGTGGTGGAGCCATTTGATCACGAGACGACGGACAGTCGCTTGTGATAGTGACCATGTCTGTTTGTGATTGCGCAACTCCATCACCGAAGTATGTTGAGAATTGCTTGGGCTTGAACTTCTTCTTGGGATTGATTGATTTGTTAAGACAGTATTTGAATCTATCCCAAAGATATGGAAATTTCATGACTTTTCGGAGCTTGAAACTGCAACACGTGGAAGTATTCACAAAGTTCAATAGGCGATTCATGCGGGTCATTTTGTTGTTGTAACAATTTTTGGTCAATAGGTTCGAGATCAAAATTATGGAAAGTAGATTCAATGAGATCACAGAACTGCTCCAGTGAGTGCACGCTGCTAGGAGGCAGACTACAGCACCACTGTTGGGGGGATTCGCCAAGTGTGTATGAAAGTAGCAGACTAACCTCTTCTGCATAGAACATGTCTGCATCATCAAGGAATGCATAGAAGTCTTCTAAGTACTTAGGCCAGGCTACTTCGCCTTCACCATCATATTTGAATTCAGAAAAGAGATCAAAGAACTCCCTCGTGATGTTTAGATGTTCTGCATGCACAAGACATCATGGAGGGATGAGTGTAATAGAATCCATGATAGACGTGCAAAGGTTCAAAATAGGATGAGAGGACACAACTTGTCATCCGGCCCTCCATCTAGCACCAGAAATGTTGACGATGCTAGACCCGCCAACATGTCAGGGGATCTCCCTAATAAGAAGTCCCAACTAGACCTCTAACCATTTGGTGTAGGAGTCCCAGCAGTGGATCGTGCGGTAACTCCTTGACCGTGGTTGCATGCAGAGGCAGGTAAGATGTCCGTGTTGGTAGTAAGGGTGTGACATATGTAGCAAGTCAAGGAAGGTGCACCAATGGTTCTAACACATAGAGGGTGAGGTGAGTTCACCCCTTGGAAACTTGTGAAAGCATAGAGTTAAGAAGGGAACACATAAGCAAAGATGCATCACAAACTAGAAGGCAAGTGAACTAGCAATCCAAAGTGATGGTTAAACCAATAACACATTTCAGTAAGATTCATACATACATATACAAAAAGAGTCTATACACACATGCATAAGAAAATAGATACATATATCATCTAGAGTAAACAAGATAGCTGAAATACAATATGACATATGCATGAAACCTGTTGTCTCTAATATATTAAGAAGTGAAAGTTCCAATCATACAATACAACCATGACCAACCACTAGTTCTGACAACGGAATGTTACATTCACTACCGCCTGCTCCACCAAAGAGATATACTAGCTCTGCACAATGGAGAAGCCAATGCTCGTTACAATAATCTCCAAGCATCTATAAGAGACTCCTATCAAAAGCTTGGCTAACCAAAAGCCTCTACAATTAGTTATGAGCGACTATATATAGAAAAGGATGGGGTGACCCTTGACATTCCCCTTTGTGACTCTTCACCTGCCCTCATGACTCTTCACCTACTACATGACTGTTAAATTCAACTATTGACACTTGAATTTCCACTTGACAAAACATTACATACAATCTGCACATGTACCCGTGTGAGACAAAATAGGCTTGAGAAATGCATGCAAGACATCACTATGACTCAGACAACTGTGAGAAGATTAACTCTTCGACATCCTCATGATGATCGACAGTAGCGAATTGATGCCAAGCTCGGTAGTCTGCGATGGTGTCCGTGTACTCTATGGTGACACATTTCTGGAAACGAACTCTTGCCTCTGTTGCATCCAGGTACACTGCTCTCGCTCCTCTGTTGTAGTAGACCAGAGGGGATATTATGGGCTATATAGGGAGGTACCCAAGGGTATAAAGTAATAATGGGATGGGTCATAGTTGATAAATAAAGTGGGTAACCCACATCATGTAAGGGACCACAAGTAGTTAGAAATAATGTGATAAGCCCATTGTATTAGATATATGGTATCGGGAGATGCATGGTAATGACCCATGGTATTGTATATATGACTTGAAAATATATAAAAATGGAAATATCCCAAATACTGCAATTAAACCAAAGAGCCAATACAAGAGAAAAATAAATAAACTTCAAATCTTTATTAATATCAAACCCTTGAGGTAGGGTAACACCATACAATCACTCCTTAAGGAAGGAGAACACTCCACAAGCCATATGCTTTCCAATACAATAATCCTTGACTTCTCTCCATGTTGAATCTCTAGCCTTTATGTAGGCTTCATACATACAATACCGTGGGTCATTACCATGTGTCTCTCAATACCATATATCTAATACAATGGGCTTATCACATTATTGCTAACTACTTGTGGTCTCTTACATGATGTAGGTTAACCACTTTAATTATTAACTATGATCCATCCCATTATTAAATTATTCCCTTGGGTACCTCCCTCTGTACCCCATAATATCCCCCCTAGGTATACGACATTCCACCCCCCTTAAACATGTTTCGTCCTCGAAACATAAGAAGAACTTCGAGGATCAACTTCCATCTCAAGTAAGCGAGGCACCAGCTAGATTGAGGGTTCACCTTTCTCTTGGATGGATAGATGCATGTGCATGGTACCAGTGGACTACTCTTTTGAGTAGATCTTATTATTTGTGTTCTTATTATGTTGATGTGTTGTGGGTGGATTGTTGCACTCCTTTATCTGTCATGCAGGGGTTGCTTTCCTTGTTGTTAATTCGTTGCCATCTTGTTGGTTGTTTTCTTGTTGGGTGATGTGGGTGGTGATACGTTGAAGTTTTAACCAATGGTGTATATTTCTTTAATTCAGCACCTAATGGAGCCTAATTAGTATCTGGTACATGTTGTGGCACCTGTGGTTGTTGCTTATTTTCCAGTATTACTTCCACCACGGACTCCTCATTTGATGTATCAATACCTGTAACATTTTCTTCTTGAGCCTCCTTGGACTCTACCTATTTATTGATGGAAATATCCTGTAATGTAATTTTCTTCATTTTATACTAGAGCTTCAGGAATTTCTTCTGCACATTAATATTGATAGTACCAATAGATTCCATCCAACGGTATCCCAAAAAAACATCCACATTAGCTATATATGAAGCATAGAAATTAGAATGCAATACATACTTGTCCATAGAAATCTCAAAATCTTTATAAACTTGCACCTGCTCATTATTAGCATGTGTGTGCTCCATTTGTTTGGCTAGGATTTGCAATCTTCTAGCCAAATTAACATTTATAAAAAAAAAATTGCAACTAGGATTTATAGACACAATGATATTCTCCTTCTTAATACATCCATGAACCTATAATAAGGAGATACATGTAGAAAATAACCCCTTACATGTCTCATTCCCCTATTTTCTAGCATGAGACCATTTGTCTAAAATGACTTTTTCAGACTCTTCATTAGGAAGGCTTAAATGCTTCTGGCAGTCAAGTGATTTCCACCATATGACAGTCTCATATCTAAACTTAAGCCATGCGAAAGGTCTCCAATATTGCCCAACTTCTGACTTTGCCCATTTTATGAATTCTTCAATAGTAGGGTCATCATCTTTTCCTGTAAAAATAAAATCCTTGCTAGAAGCCATGAAGAGGCTTTTGAAAAAAATCACTTTCTTTGGCGAAAATTTAAAATGGACACAACTCGATCAATATGGCTCAAAACCCTTGATATAACATTTTTTTGGAAATGAAATGACCATTCTGCATCTTCCCATGTGTTAGAAAATCTCGATCTAAGCACTCTGGAATTTTAAATTCGCGCTGCAACTATCTCGTCATCACAAAGCATTCTAAGAAAAGAGTTGATTTTAAATCAGTGATATCTCCCTCATCCAGACTCCGATTCGACCGATTGTTTTTTTTAAATTGGGTAATTTTTCAAGAGAATCTCATATCTGCAATTATTTTCTCAAAATTTCCCCACAAAAACTGCAAAAAATGACTGGAGATCAGCTGTCCACGAATTTTCGTCAAAAAAATTCTGCAACACAGCTGATTGTTAAATCAGCGATATCTCCCTTATCCGGACTCTGATTCTGCTGATTTTTTTTTTTTGAATTTGGGTATGTTTTTGCAAAGAATCTAGATCTACAATTTGTTTCTGCAAAATTTTGCACCAGAGGTTTCAGATATTATCTGAAAACTCGTCGCCCCAAAAAATTCCTGCAAAAAAAAAAAAAAAAAATATCTCTCCGCTTACCCAAGAAAGTGCTTTGATACCACTTTTAATAGACCTATCCTGTAAATATATAAAAATGTAAATATGATAAATACTGCAATTAAACCCAAGAGCCAATACAAGAGAAAAATAGATAAACTTCATATCTTTATTAATATCAAACCCTTGAGGTAGGGTAACACCATAAAATCACTCCTTAAGGAAGGCGAACACTACACAAGCCATATGCTTGCCAATACAATAATCCTTGACGTCTCTCTATAGGGAATTTCTAACCTCTATATAAGCTTCATACATACAATATTATGGGTCATTACCATGCATCTCTCAATACCATATATCTAATACAATGGGTTTATCACATTATTGCTAACTACTTGTGGTCCCTTACATGATGCAGGTTAACCACTTTATTGATTAACTATAACCCACCCCATTATTACATTATTCCCTTGAGTACCTCCCTTTGTACCCCATAATATCCCCCCTGGGTATAATACATCTGTCCAACTCATCTCATAACATGCACATCATTGTCTTGAGTGCAACTGGACCAACAACATACTGATGCATGGTGTCTGCACTGATCGCTAAGTCTGCGTTAGTGGCTATGCGCATCAACTCGTCAAAGTATGAATCAAGCTCCAATCAGAATTGTTCCTTTATCTTTGCCTCGGTGAGTGTCCCAATATATGGGATCACATGTGCATGCACAAAAACATCCATACTCCTGAATACCCATGCATGGGAAGCCTACAAACAAGTGATGAGATGTGGGAGATCTTCATAGTTTTACATCTGACTCCAGATGCATGCCTTCAACTCAAATACTGTGGGCTTCATCATCTTGGGCAAGTGTAACGGGGCTCCCTTGTATCTCATTTTCCATATTTTCATGTAGTCAACAACCTTATGCACATTTGATAAGATACGTGCTCACCTAGCACATCGTTGCTGCCAACCGTTGAGATGGACAACTGCCTTATGCACGATATCAAACTTGGAATACAATGCCAGCATGACTGTCTCAAGGGACAATACTTCATCCAGTATCTTCTTCTTCAACTCTGTTATGGTAGATGATGTAACCAGTTCTCCTCCCTGCATGGTTTTCTGTAACTCCTTAGCCATTCACTCATTCTCTGCTATCAAGAAGAGAACACTCGAGCTAGTGGCTTCGGCATATGCTCTAGTAGCATTGGCCAATGTTATTGGATGCTTGTGCATGTCAGACACAATCACTCATTCTTCAAACTGCATAGGAAATGTGTTTTCATCTAGAGTAGATATTGTACATGATTGCACAAGTCTATGATGTGACTCGTCGAATGATATGTTGTGCATCTCTCCTTCTGGATTGTCTCCAAGGATCTTAGTATCTCCTTGGTCGCTTGGGACTTGCTCTGCTTCTAGATCCGGTGAAGCTAGTGGGTCGACCTCTTTGTGGTAAGGCATGAGGTCGATCTCTTACTCTAACACCTGCTGCTCCATATCCATATCCATTTACTCAAGTTCTTGTTCAATCTCTTGAGCAAAGTCCTGCTCCTGTGATTGCTCACCCTATCTGCTTGGTGCCAGTTGTTCGGATGTGTCTACCACCTATACAGGTGTAGTTTCATCTGTCTGTACATGCTTTTCCCCATGCTATACCTATCCTTGTTGTGTTTTTTTCTCCTGTCTATGCAACTCTTGTTCCTTCCAGAGTTTCTCTTTCAACTAATGCAACTCCTTCACTATTTCCTCCATCCTCTATTTTTCTCTCTGCCTTTGCGTGGTCCTCCTATCTCATTGTTGCCTCTTTTCCTCTATTGTAAAAGCTACATTTTGTAAAAGTGGGTATGCTCTAAACTTGCATCTTTGTTCCACCTCTACGTTGTCGACAATCTTTCTCTTGTCTTTGTTGCGCGACGGTATATTTACCTATGTTGTTATTGTTTTTTTTGATCTCATGGATGCTGCTTCATTAACCATTCCACAACGATGTCGACCGGTTCATTGGACCTAGAGAAGATATAACAATATCTCCATGGGTCTTCCTTCGCCCAATGACATGCCCCATGGATCCTCATAAATTGTACTCTCGCATAGTGATCCTTCACTAAACAATGTGGGTCATACAAATTGAAGCTTCGGACATCATCTCCTCTGTTTCGGCATCCACATGCTTGAGATTCTATATCCCATGCAACTCAATCCGCAATGGAAGAGTGGGCCATGGTGCCTTCTTATTCTGATGCAGCCTAGCTGACAGCCCTGCCCAGATGTAGTATGATACTTCTTGCATGCCGTTCTATCCATGGAAAACTTTGGCAAATCATTCAGAGGCTTCTCCACGCTATACATCTGTATGAAGGTGCCAAACGATGAGGCATACCAATCCGCTATGTCAATCAGTGCCTCCATTGATGCCTTCAACATGCAAGGTAGATCCTACTCAAATATCATCTTGTACATCAGGGTGACAAAATCTGACAGCTATGTGATAACTCCTCTAAAGCTGCATTCGGAAAATAGTTTACAATAAGTTTTGATAGAGTTTTCCGCTTTTGTCCATGCCCACTTCATGCCCGAGAACTACTGACATGAACATATTTCATCCAAGATGTAATCGGACATGTAAATTTATTCTTGCTAACATTTGGGTGACTTTCGAGCTCCTGTGACATGTTCCTTCAACTTGTGAGCCAACATGTCAAACCAATTGTGTGCTTTGCCTTCACTGGCCAGTTGGTCCAATGTGATCACCCTAATCTACTAGAAGGTATCTATGATCTCTTGGCCATACAAGTGACATGAAAATATGACCAAGTATTGATATGCCTTTCGCAGTATTTTTTCTTGTAAATCTAGTTGGGTGTCATCCTAAATTTGGCTAGCTCCTTTACCTAATTCTTCAAGATATCCTTGGACTTCGCATTATTGCTAGGTATGCTGAAGGGTATCTCCATGGTGATCACTCGCTTTGAAAAATGGTACATCTTCTGGTAATCATGTGCCCTGAAGGTAGAAATATCCATCCCACTGGAACTTCTCAATGTCATCATCTCAGGATCATTATGCAAGATGATCCAAAGTATCATGTCCGCGCATGGGAATGTGGGATACCTGTATGCAATCTAGTACAATCCCAACTTATGAATGTTCACATAAACTTGGCAGTCTTCAAGATCTTTCCCAAATGTGCCTAAGGATGCATCATTTACCTCTTTCCATTCCAGCTTGATGTCTTTGTCTACGATCAGCTTGGTGCCTTCATAGATCGGTAAACTCATAGTCACTCACTCAACTCCTACTCCAGTTGCGCTTCTGTCGGTGTCCTTTGAAACTGCTCTCTTGGAGGCCATTGATTCTGAACTGTTGAGAGACGGATGAACACCTGCAATATCTAGAGAAATGGTGACATGCATGGCAAGAAATCTATCAGTTAAAACCAAAGCAAACTTAAGGGATGAAATGCAACACACCTGGGGACTGACTTACAAGGATTGCACAATTTTCACTGGGAGGTCGAGAGACTGACTGCTGAAACTGTACAAAAGGTAGTCCGAACTATTGAGAGGCTAGTTGACTGCTGGAATTACGCAATGTGTAATCCAAACTGTCCTGCTGGGTGTTGGGATTGCGCAATGCACAATTTCAGTTGGCAAGAGCTACAGGCCCAGGGAATGCATTGCGCAATTTTCTAGGTCAATAGTCACTATCTCTCATAATTGCACAAGGAAATACTAGAGGGAAATCACTAGCCAGAATTGCACATTTTATGGGAGGAAGGCAAAGCCTTCCCTCTCAAAATTGTGCAATGTTGTCTTAGTGAGGCAAAGTCTGAGCCAAGGTTGCCCAGGCCCACCGACGGGCAAATGAAAGCAAATGAAGATGTGAATGCATGGAAATATTGAGTGTAAGAAGGAGTGAATGATCGTGCATCCAAATAGTGAATGCAATATTTGGAAAATGGAACAACATGCATGTGTGTGGAACGAGTGACCAAATTGGCGACCATTTGTGTAAAACAGTGTCATGCATGTGACAACAGTGAGATGCTAACGAATACTGAAATGGTGCTTGTACAGGCTAACATGCATTCAAATGGTAGCAAGTGTTCAAAGAAATCAAGCAAACAACACTCACACAAGCGAAAACACAAAAAGCGATAGAAACACTGCAAAAGACAAGTTAAGCAGACTTACCTAGAAATAACTTAGCTGGATGTGTCAAAGGCTCCTGTATGTGATGTCGGATGTTTGAGCTCCAAGATCAATGTGAAGAATAATATCTGAAGCATCGAATAAATAAGTTTGAGGCTCATGACGCGCATGCCACAAATCTAGGAAAAGGTGACACTTGGAGGAAAGTTTCTAAAATGATCTTTGCATGTAACTTCTAGCTGCTAAAAATAGCTCCCTAAAATCTAGAGATGATTTTTTCATGTAGCTTTTTGCTACTTTCAGAAAAAGTAGCCCATGCATGCAAGTTAATTTTTCTTGGTCTCGGGTGGAACCATTCAACCTAAAGGCACAATCAACAGTCTGCTCGACAGAGGGAGATTTTTGCACAATTTATGGGAGGAAGCTAGGCTGGTTGTCCAAAGGGATTGCGCAATTTCTGGGAGGATTAACTGACTGCTGCCACGAATTACGCAATTTCTCAGCTGAGCAACACTGCAAGGCTAAATTATGGAATTTTCACTAGGAAGATTGTTTGACAGGATTACACAGCTTCTAGGCCCAGCAGGTTTCCTATCAGATTTGTGCAATTTTTGGAGGGAAGGTTGGTTCGCCTCTAGAATTGCGCAATTTCTTGAGGGAGCTGCTCAGCCAGCAGTTGGGCCAAGTCTAGAGTGGCAGCTTATGAGTGGAGTGAAGAAAGCTATCATGCACACGTTGGAAAGCTACTAGAAAACCACTCAAGCTCATGTACTTGACAGTGCAAGACACGCTGCTGAGGATAGTTGGTAGGGAGGGTCCAAAACAAAGCCAAGGCAAACTTTTGCAGGGTGGTTGTAGCTGCTACAACACATGGTTTTGGGACAGAATTTGGAAGTGGAAAGAGAAGATGAAGGAATCATCACAGTCATGCAATCAATCACATGAATGCATCCATTTATCATTAACAAAATGAAATAACTTATGATGAAAAAGATGAGTTGAATTTAAATAACATCTAATTTATGCCATAACACTGATCTAATCACTAAACTGACTTCTAAGCTACAGAAATCAAATGTAAAGCAAGAAAACTAACACTAATCTAATTCCAAGTAATCATAAACACAATATTTTGGGATTGTGGTTGTGAATCCTTCCACTCATTCTCCCCCAAGAGAAGTGATATAGAGGCTACAACCACAAGTTTTTATAGTTTAATCTCTACTAAAATGCAAGAAATTATGAACTTCTTGGAATCAAGAAGAAACATAAGTACAAAAATAAGGACCAAAGCCTCTAGGTTGGGCACAAACCCAAAGGTCTCATCCCTCTGAAACTAACAGATGTAGATTGAAATCCAAATTCTCATTATAAAAAAGTGTAGGTCTAATACATCACATAAAAGTTTAAAGTAACAATGTGAAGCTTGAAGCTCAATAGCTACACCTAGCTGAACAAAAAATTTGAATCCTAATAAACTCTTTTTCTACTTTATTTATACAAAATTGAAGCTAAAGCCACTCCCTTGAAAGTAAGAGTGGTTCCCTCCTTGAACTTGAAAATAGTGGATCTTGTCCCTCTTGGTGTTCACTTGGACTAGGAGGCAGTTGCCAATGAATTTGAATTGGTGAGAGAGGATATTGGGATCCCAAGTTGGGTTTAGGGAGTTAAGGAGGTGGACAAACCCCCTAGATTCTCTCCTAGTTGTCTCCGTCAAGCCCCTGCATAGTAATAGCCTAAAAAATGCTTCATTTTCCTGCAATTAAACCACAATAGGCCACATACTATGAAAAACACCTTTTACTCCTCTTACTAAGCACAATATAACAAAAAATGTGAATCAATATAAGAGAACGATAGTTTTAAGGCTGGAGGATTTCATAATTATCTTCAAAATGTACCTATTAATGGGACTCATTAGCTATCACTAACAACAAAAAATTTATCCCCACCAATAATTCCCACCCCTTAATAAAAAATGATTTTGTTTTAGAATTATTTCATAAAAAAATTAACTCAAAAAGTTTATTTTTGATATTCCACAATTTTTTGGAGAAGGATTCAATAGTGTGGTTTTTAACTTCATTGGACACTCACTTGAAGGAAATGTCTTACAAGTTTATTTCCAACATTCCATTTTTTTTTTGCAAAATACTTCAATAGTAAGATTTTTAACATCATTGGGCACTCGTTCAAGGCAATGTCTTGTGTATCATTGAAAATAGGCAAGCTCTTAAAGGTTTTCACATGATGATACTGCATAAGGAAAGATGGTGCCATAAATTCATTGGAGGAAGCTTACTCATATCCAAAGTCTTATAAGCCTTCGACAAATGCACTATGCATTGTTTAAAGTTTACAAGCTCTTTCCATGAAGGTTTGCACAAGATGAAAAAATCATAAAATGTCATTCTAGCATTTTGAAGGGACAATTTATCTATGTTGTCTTGGATCACATTGATAGGGAAAAATACACTTTTAACACTTGCACCTTTTATACATTAGTAAATAAATAAATCGATATAGGTTCCAATACACCATGGACTCAACAAGATTTAAAATACAATTAAAAAAAATGGAAATAGGTTTCAAGCTATCAATGGGCCAAGCTACATCAAAAATACAATTTCTATCAATGGAAGATGGTTGTAGTAAAAATTTGGGGTAACAAACCAAGTTCAAATTTGTCAATTTTACAAATGGCATACACACGTATTGTAGAAAGTCAATTCCCTTTAGAAACAATGCAGATGGAACATACGCATATTGTAGAAAGTCAATGTTCTTTAGATACAGTGTAATAGAAAAGCATACAGGGAAATCCAATATAGTTTCGTGTGAAGTTTTATTTTATAAAAAGATGCCCCATTCAAGGTTTATTGACCAATGCAATATAATAGTGGAAAGGCATCTCTGGCAAATCCAAATCCAGGTCTTCCTCTGTCGAGGCAAATCGTTACTTTCTAAGAAAAGCATACTTGTAGAAAAGCATCCATAGGAAAGACACAACCTTGCTCTTCTTAGGTGAATTCGTTCATTATTTTGATCATTTTATCTTCCCCAATTGAGGAAAAGGGCTATGGGTGAAAGGATACATGCAAAAGATTTTAAAGTGACATAGTAAGCAAATGTTTTGACACAAATGAAAATTGACACAAGAAAAAATTACAAAGTGAACCTTAATAGATAATATTAAAATATATCATAACGAGATGCCCTTCGACAATGTATTCTACTGGTCCATCAAAATTTCATCCACCTAAAACTGTATAATCCTAATAGAATAATAACAGTTAACAATGAACTCCATTGGTCTAAATGTCAAAATTTTGTCCACCTAAAATTGTATAATCTTAATAGAAGGTTAACACTTAAAACACCTTCATAATTGACATTACTTAGGCATGCACTAATTGACGACAACATTGGAAGCCCCTAAAATGTTGGCGCCATTTGACAATCTATCATAGTGTAAGACTCTTGATAGGCACTGCCAACCTCATCTCCCTTTCCCTTTCGACCATTTCAGGGTAGGAAAACACCATGAATATTCGACAATACGCCATCATTGGCAGTTGCTATAGCACCTAATAATTTTTTGAGGTCCTCCTCATCTATGACAACTAATTAGATGTGTCAAGGCATAATCCTATTTTTTTTAATCCCGTTCTACTAACCTTATGGAATATTCCGAAGAGTGGCTTGGCGCTTCCAGTGCCCTAATGGATTCTTATAGTGATTTATTACCATGTAATTGTGTTGTTTGCGCAAAAGGCATGATTCATGGTAATTATAATTTTTACTAACATAAATTGGGTGAGTAAAAAATTCAAATTGGATATATATTGTACATTTTGTGAATGAAACGCATAGAAAACAATTATATTAATACAAATAATATAACATAGAATTTACCTCTTAAACCAAATTCCCCAAGAAACATTCAATTGATGTCTCTTAGGCTTAGCATTGTAATCTGCAAACCCTCATATGCCTACAATCCCTCACTGAGTGTTGGGCCTCCAATATGCCCATTTTTTACATCGCACTATACCACTATTCATAACCTAAATTTCTATTATTTTAACTCATTTTGTGCCATAATTCCACAACTTACCACCAATACATATCCTAGGCCTCATGGTTGATTATCATTAGTTTTCTTATCTTTTCTATGATTAGAGATGATTTTGTCATAATTTACTAATGACGGTTTTTTCTAAGTTCATTTGTCGCAGGGTTCCATTAAACTAAGTTGCTACAAGTTAAAATCTCAATTTGTGATTAAATGGGAAAGAATCTCGAGATTCCAAGAGACGAGTGTTTTTTAGAGTACCCTCATTCAAATAACCCATAAACTGTTTGGTAAAATTTGGAATTATGAGGAAGTTATGATCAGGGAACATTTAAGTATAGAATCAGTGCCTGCGTAAGTATAGAATCACTCAACGGTTTTGGTTTTGAACAATTCTGCGTCCATGTGGAGGACAACAACTTTGATGAATTCCTTTATTCTAAACATGGAAATGGTTCCTCCATCCATGCAATGATCAATATAAACCCAACCATCACCCATTCAAATGCTCTCTAGAAGATTGCATGCAACCTCCTTTAGCCTGTTGTTGTATTTTCTTTTGATAGTCAAATAGTTATGCTTTGTTTTCATCGACAATTATGTAAAAGATCGTTGCTCTGCATGTCCATTGAGAGGAGAAGGAGCATATGGTATTTTTGTAAGAATTTTATCTCAAGCAGTATTGGCATATGACATTGGCACTTATTTTTCAATCTTAATACAAAACTTGATTCACAATAATCTTTGTGAGTATTATGGTTCCATTCAGTTTTTAATCGCATTGAATTAACTTAAACTTGCTCCAAGAATCGCAAGGGCCCACCGCCACTTGGAAGCAAGTTCTTTAGATTACTTAGAGCATAGGATTTATATTCAAAGTGTGAATTGCATTGAAAGATTTGTTTTTTGAAATCCAGAATCGTTTTTGTACTCAAAACTTTGTTTTGTAAACCTGAAGTTAAATATTCCAAAACTCACTCCTCAAACGTTCAGGATTAATGAAAAGTTATGCTAGGATCATAGTGCTTGAAATATGAATGATTTCTTTCATAAATACATAATATTGGAAAATACTTTTAATCTGGAAATGATACATGAGTAATTACTATAAGTCGAAAACAAAATAGATCAATACAATGTCCATTTGATCCGAGATCCATAATGTTGCATTGCTATAGCGAATGTTTTAAGATGAAAAACTAAATGCATTTAAATTTAATTGGTTTTGGAGTTAATTTGTTTGAGATCGAGACTAAGTTAAAGATTTCCTAAAGGTTTGGTTTTTATTATTCTCATTTAGAACAGAACTTAGATTTTGGATTAAATATATTTGATGTTGTCAGTGTGTAATTGAGTACGAATGGTGTGAAGTCCTTTTGGAATGATTGATAAACAAAATGTTCATAACCACGGATTTAGTTCAATAAATAGATTCCTTTTAAAGCCTTCTTTTTTTTCATAGCGTAAACATTGCTTTGTAGAGTAAATCTGAGTGTGGATTTAATTTTCGTGGTAGAGACATCAATTTAGTATGAGTTTCGTTTGGTTTTCATTTAATTTTGAATTTCGATTATGAATTTTATGACTCTGAAGAATGAGTTTTCGAGTGATTTATTTCATCTAGATTAGGAGCTTTTGAATTGTTTAGGTTATTTCTAATCATTTTTTTTTAGATGAATAGGATCTTTCAATAGTTTCTCTTTTGATTATAAGGATATGATTGCTTTTACAGTTTAGATAGGTGTTCTTTTCTCTTTTGTTTACATTCCTTATTTTGCACAATTATTTAGCTTTTGTTTACCTATTGATCAATAAGATTGATATCATAGTTGAGTTTAAAATAATGATTAGATTATTTGAAGGATGATTGATATTAGTTTCCAATAGAAATATGTGTTGCTTGAGCATGTTATTTTTTCAATTGATTAGTTTTAAACTAGAAACTACATTTTGTATGTAAACATCAAGTTGATGTCTTACACTAATTTAGGTTAGATGCTTTGATCCTGCATTACCTACACTTGTGCATCGAAGCTTACAAGTCCCAGGTTGATAATTTAATTTTGGAATTATAACACATAATTTCCCCATGTTTGGCACCATTACCAGGGAGGTGCAAAAAGGATTAGAACATAGTTTCTTTCACAAGTTTTCAGTGTGATCTTAGTTACAGGGAAACTAGAGGGCGGAGATGATAGTAAGATGTGAGTGAAGAGCCACACATCCACTTTGGTTTGGGGTCACTCCAAATTTTGGTTGTCCAAGTAAGTGAGGATTTCAAGTTTGGTAAGTTTTATTGCAATTAGTAGTTTTTAATTCATTTAGATTAAAAATTCAAGCTCTTTAAAGATAAAACATTTTTGGGGTGTTGTAAGAACCCCCAGGTACTAATCCATGTTGCGAGACAGGGATCATCAACCAACAAGAGAAATTAAAGAATGATTGAGAGCTTGAAGAATGTCCCTCGAAGCACTTTCTCAAATCCTAGCAGTAGTTGGGGTATCTGCTTCTCAGGAAGAGTTCATCCTGACTGCATTCAAGAAATTATCTATCTCTCCATAGCCAGAAAAGGATTTGGAAGTCTCCCTTGATTCCTCTTGCCTATCTACCAAGGATATTGAGAAATCATGTACCAAATATGATGGGGAGCATCCAACGGAACCTGATATTGAAGAACTTTCACCATCCCCAGTCGTAAGTCTTGTATGCATTCCGGAGACCAATTATCCAAGTTTGCTTGACATGACCAAGGAGGAGTTTTCAAAGTGGTCCAAATGAAAAAATGAGCCAATACCATCAAGATTACATCGAGCATTGGTTCCAAATTACAATCTAGTCAAAGTACCACTCTCATCTTCAAATACTCTTTGTATCACATCTTTCAAAGTTGTTGATTTTTCATGCTCGTGTATATTCTAAATTTTATATGTTAAATATGAGTATGATCCATGTACCTGATCTTCACATGGCTTCATGGCTTCATTGGAAGTTCTCTTTCACTTTAAGGAGGAAATATTTTCTCCAGTATAGTAGGAAAGTTAGTATTGTAAATAAATAAATGAAAACAGTAAAGAGAAAAATAATTCCTTTTGTGAAAACCAGTTTGTCTGGCGCAACTGGACAGGGACTTTGTTTGAAAACCAGGTGACTGGCAGGACAATTTCCAAATAAAGTTTACAAATTTGTATGGGTTCTTCAAATCATGTATCTTTCAAGTCATTATGTTTGTACTCGAGTTGGTTGATGTGGGATCCCTTAAGGACCACCTACCAACAAGCTTTGTCCCATCGACATAATCAAATTATTTGGGACCAAGGTTAGGGTTAGATAAGGTACCTGGGAGCTTGCATGCCGTAATGGCAAGTATCCTTGTCATATACTAAGGAAATACATCAATGTTTCTTGGTGGATCAATTCTGTAGGCCATTCGACTTTGAGAAATCCATTCATGGATAGTAGAATGTACCTAGTGCCTTGATTCCCATTGACATCAAAGGTGAGATATTGCACAGTGGTTAGCGGCATCCTCAATGGTAAATAATCCAATGACTCTTGCTTATATTCAACATCGACACCATTTATTCACATATGCAATATTGCACATGGGTGTGTAGCGATTGAAGACTATATGGTTTTGTGATCTCAACATAGATTTGCAGCAGTTTGGATTTTTTAATCAGCATTCCCATTGTCATTTGTAGTAGAAATCACCTTTCCTCAATTGTTTGTGGACAGACAACTCCTCAGACATGGGGTAGAAGGGGTCATTCATTTCATCCTTTAGCTTTCTTTAGCAAATCAAATCAACAGTCACATCAACTCCATCCAATTCATCCTTCGCTTCATTTTGTAGCACAGAGCACATCAACAACAAAGGGAAAACTTGAGGTAAATTTGGCTTAAGAATCTATAATTCTTTAGAAGGTTTAAGAAACTTAATGATTGACCACTTCTTATTCCATCCATTTTATCTTTCATAAACCTTCTCTTTTCCTTCCATTCATTACACATATGCTTTGATTACAAGACCATGTTAAAAGAAAATCCTTATGGTGTATTAATAAAAGAATTCTCTTATAGTGTCTTCTCCTCCCATGATAACAAGTATTCTATTTGTAGGATGAATTCATTACTACCATGAAATGATAAAGGAAACCACCTATAAGAATTGACCTTGCGATGACAGAGTATGAAAGCACCCATTCACCACCTCATTTCATCCATCATCTCTTCCTCATCCATCCCTTTCTTTTCCTCAATTTTTATTTCTCTATAAATTAGTATGATATGTTAATATGAAGAGTGTTTCCCCACAAGAACCAGCACCTCCAAATATTCAAACAATGCTGCTCCACATGAACTAGCACCTCCAAATATTGAAGCAATGTTGTTCCATAAAGAACCAACATCTAGAAAATGTTAAGAATATGTAAATGAGAAAGAGATTTATCTACATGAGGACATGTAAACCCTCAAGCACGAGGGGATGTTGGGCCTAGAATATTCCCATTTTTTCCATCACACCACACGATTATTCATAACCTAAATTCCTATTATTTTAACTCATTTCATGCCATAATTCCACAACTTGCCGCCAATACATATCCTACGCCTCGTGGTTGATTATCATTAGTTTTCTTATGTTTTCTATGATTAGAGATGTCTTTTTCATGATTTACTAATGACAGTTTTTTCTACATTCATTTTTCACAGGGTTCCATTACCGAAATTCTTCACGAATCAATTAAACTAAGTTGCTACAAGTTAAAATCTTAATTTGTTATCAAATGGGAAAGAATATCGAGATCCGAAGATGTGGGTTTTTTAGAGTACCCTCACTCAGGTAGCCCAAAAACTGTTTGGTAAACTTCAGCATTATGAGGAAGTTATGATCAGGGGCATTCTAAGTACAGAATTAGTGTCTACATTAGTACAGAATCGTTGAACGGTTTTGGTTCTAAACGGTTCTGGGTCCACGTGGAGGACAACGACTTTGATGAATTTATTTATGCTAAACATGGAAACAGTTCCTCCATCCATGCAATTACCAAGATGAGCCCAACCATCACCCTTTAGAAGGCTCTCCAGAAGATTGTATGCAGCCTCCTTTAGCCTGTTGTTGTATTTTCCTTTGATAGTCAAATAGTTATTCTTTGTTTTCATCTATAGCTATGTACAAAACCGATGCTCTGTATGTGTGCTGAGAGGAGAAGGCACAGATGGTATTTTTGTAAGAAGTTTTATCTCAGACAGTATTGGCATATGACATTAGTACTTGTTTTTTAATCTTAATACAACACTTCATTCGACAATATTCTTTGTGAGTATTATGGTTCCATTCAGTTTCTCATTGCATTGAATTAACTTAAACTTGTTCCCGGAATGGCAAGGGCCCACCACCACCTGGAAACAATTTCGTTAGCTTATTTAGATCATGGGATTTATATTCAAAGTGTGAATTTCATTGAAAGATTTGTTGTGTGAAATCTAGAATCGTTTGGGTACTCAAAACTCTGTTTTGTAAACCTGAAGTTAAATATTCCATAACTCACTCTTCAAACATTCATGATTAACGAGAAGTTATGTTAGGATCATGACGCTTTAAATATGAATGATTTCTTTCATAAATACTAACTATTGGAAAATACTTTTAATATCGAAATGATACAGGAGTAATTACCATCGAAAATAAAATAGATCAATACTCTTTCCATTTGATCTGAGATCCATAATGTTACATTGTTGTGCGGAATGTTTTAAGATGCAAAACTGAATGCACTTAAATTTAATTGGTTTTGGAGTTAATTTGTTTGAGATCAATACTAAGTTAAAGAATTCCTAAAGGTTTGGTTGTTATTGTTTTGATTTAGAGCAGAACTTAGATTTTGGATTAAATATATTTGATGTTGTAGATGTGTAAATTGTGTACGAATGGTGTGAAGTCCTTTTGGAATGATTGTAAAAATAAAATTTTCATAACCCAGGATTTAGTTCAACAAATAGATTCCTTTTAAAGCCTTCTTGTTTTTCATAGTGTCAAAATTGCTTTGTAGAGTAAATTTGAGCGTGAATTTAATTTCGTAGTAGAGACATCAGTTTAGTATGAGTTTGGTTTGGTTTTCCTTTAATTTGAATTTCGATTATGAATCTGAAGAATGAGCTTTTCGAGTGATTTATTTCATCTAGATTAGGAGCTTTTGAAATATTCAGGTTATTCATAATGTGTTTCTTTTAGATGAATATGATCTTTCAGTAGTTTCTCTTTTGATTATAAGGATAGGATTGCTTTTACAGTTTAGATAGGTGTTCTTTTCCCTTTTGTTTACATTCCTTAGTTTGCGCAATTATTTCTCTTTTGTTTACATTCGGATCAATAGGATTGATATCATAGTTCAGTTAGAAACAATGGTTAGATTATTTGAATGATGATTGATATTCTTTTGCAATAGAAATTTGTGTTGCCTGAGCAAGTTATTTTGTCAATTGATTAGTTTTAAACTAGAAACAACATTTTGTATTTAAACAACAAGTTGATGTATTACTCTAGTTTAGGTTAGATGCTCTGATCTTGTGTTACCTACTTTTGTGCCTCGGAGCTTATGAGTCCCAAATTGATAATTTAATGTTGGAATTATAACACATATAACTTCCCCAACATCTTTGGCACTGTTACCAGGGAGGTGCAAAAAGGATTAGATCTTAGTTTCTTTCACAATTTTTCAATGTGATCTTAGTTATAGGGCAACTAGAGGGTGGAGACGAAAGTACGACGTGAGTGAAGAGCCATGCATCAGCTTTGGCTTGGGGTCACTACAAAGTCTGGTTGTCCAAGTAAACAAGGATTTCAATTTTGGTAAGTTTTATTTCAATTAGCAGTTTTTAATTCATTTACATTAAAAATTCAAGCACTTTAAAGATAAAACATTTTTGGGGTGTTGTAAGAACCCCCGGGTACAAATCCATGTTGAAAGACAGGGATCATCAACCAGCAGGAGAAATTCAAGAATGATTGAGAGCTTGAATAATGTCCCTTGAAGCACTTTCTCAAATCCTAGTAGTAGTTGGGGTATCTGCTTCTCAGGAAGAGTTCATCCTAATCGCAATCAGGAAATTATCTATCTCCATAGCCAGAAAAGGATTTGGAAGTCTCCCTTGATTCCTCTTATTTATCTACCTAGGACATCAAGAAATCATGTACCAAATATGATGGGGAGCATCCAGCAAAACCTGAGATCGAAGAACTTTCACCATGCCCAGTAGCATGTCTTGTATGCATTCCAGAGACCAATTATCCAAGTTTTCCTGACATGACCAAGGAGGACTTTCAAAGTGGTCCAAATGAAGAAATGGGCCAATACCATCAATATTACATCGAGCATTGGTTACATATCATAATCTAGTCAAAGTACCACTCTCATCTTCAAATATCCTTTGTATCAGATATTTCAAAGCTGTTGATTTTTCATGCTCATGTATATTATAAATTTTATATGTTAAATATAAGCATGAATATATCCTTGTACTTAATCCACACATGGCTTCATTGGAAGTTCTCTTTCACTTGAGGGAGGACATATTTTCTCCAGTATAGTAGGAAAGCTAGTATTGTAAATAAATAAATGAAAATAGTAAGAAGAAAAATAAGTCCTTTTTTGGAAACCAGTTTTTCTAGTGCAACTAGATAGGGACTTTGCTTGAAAACCAAGTGAGTGGCAGGAAAAGTTCCCAATAAAGTTTTTAAATTTGTATGATTTCTTCAAATCATGTATCTTTCAATTCATTATGTTTGTACTCGAGTTGGTTGATGTGGGATCCCTTAAGGCCCACCTACCAACAAGCCTTGTCCCATCGACATCAGCAAATTATCTAAGACCAAGATTAGGGTTAGATAAGGTATCTGGGAGCTTGCATGCCTTAATGGCTGGTATCCTTGTCATCTACTAAGAAAATACATCAATGTTTCTTGGTGGATGAATTCTGCAGACCATTTGACTTTGAAAAATCTATTCATGCCTAGTAGAATGTACCTAGTGCCTTGATTCCCATTGACATCAAAGGTGGGATATCTATTGGCTTTAGGGGGTCTAGACCCAGGTTCAGAGTTAGTTGTGCCAACCAACAAAACCCCACACTGTCGACCCTTTCGGCAACAACCTGCATAGCGTAGGTTGTAGTCTCACCCGAGGCAGTATTGGGGGATGGCAAAACCAGGTTTATGCATCCAGAGGTTTGTGGGATGGGTTTTTGTTATTTCTAGGGATTTATTCCAACCATCGCAAACCCTAAGCCTTGAAATGGAAAAACTATGATAACTTACCAATAACCACTTCTAACTCTGCACTGATTTCTTTAAACATTCATATCATTAAGTACACTAACATATCTACTACTTTTGTGCATCAATTAAATGTTTCTTAAGATAATTCGCAGAAAACGGAGTGAATACAGAAAAAATGTAGAAGTAAACATAAAGGCACAGATACACCGATATTTCTCCAAAATAGTCTTTACAAAGTTTAATCCTTCTATTACAGACTCTTTCTTCCCTGCACACACAGCTGCATGGGCCTGCACACTCAGCTGTGAGCTTACCAAGGTCTCCATGCACACAGTTGTAGGAGCATTCGCCTTCGCCTAAGTACAAAAAATAGACTCTTCTAACTTAAATCACTTTCCCATACATAGATCTTCAATGATTAACTACTTCCTATGACTCGCTATGACTCATTTATATATCATCCTTTTATACAATACCATGATTTATGAACCATGGGTGGGTCACAAAACATCTTAACTTCTAAAAAACTAATGCGATTTTACCTTCCTAAAGCCCCTTTGACTTCTACGACCTTCATGCTCCGCTTTCTCAAAATTCTCAAACTTTACAAAAATAACAAAACTATTACAAAATTGGCCCCAGGGGACCATGTCCCAATAGGCCCCCAACACAAAGTTGTCACTCGTCCTTGAGTCACTCTATTGGTGTGTTATAGACATTTTTGGGCACTGCAACCCCAATCATAAATGTCCATAAACCAAGGGCTCTTAAGTCCCTAAAAGTGTTGTTCCAACCTCTAAAAGAACAAGGTCAACTGATTACATCTTCTCTCAGAAGTTCTCCATGAAAAACTGCTCAGAACTAGTCAAAACTGGACCATCTCACTTGCTCCATGGGCAAAGTGCGCTGCATCCCACCTAAGTACACATAGTAGGTGTGATGCATCTTGAAAAGCCCTTCTATGGGGTGCAATGGGTGAGAATGGACAAATGGCAGGGTTAATCTGCAAGGTGGAGGATCATGGAATCTTCTAGAAACTTCTCCTGTGACACTTGCCTCTCTGCATTCACCCAGGGATGAGTAAGAGATCATCAATCTCCAAGTGGAATCAAGAACTATTAGAGAGAGGACACTGATCAACTCTCAAAAGCTGACTCACCCCTCTTGCAAACATCTATATATGGATCTGTCATCCCAGAGATCAAGAGGCTGGAATTTTGTATCTTGTAAGGAAGTGCTGCTGGTTTCTTGGTGCAATATCATAAGTGTTGGGTGATCTAAGCTTTTCATAAGGTGAAGAAGGGCTTTCTTGCTGAGAGGATGATGCTGGGTCAGAACAATTGGTTGTAATCCTCTTTTCTCTTTCTTGATTATCAATAAAGCTATTGAAGTTTTCCTCCACATTCTTGTATGATTGATGTTATATGCATTTGTGTGGTCAATATATATCTGGTCCTATATTGTTTATGATAATAGATCTATGTTCTTGGATAGTGTTATGCTGCTTTGATTCTACAGGTGTTCTTTGAAACTGGGTAGATGAGGAAGCGAGTGGAAAAGATCTAACAGAAGGGAGAGGAATCAAGCAAGGAACCAAGTGCAAGACAGAGGTTGGTCTCCTTATTCCCCTCTCATCTATTTCTCATAAAGGAAAACGAAAGTAGTTTTAGTTTGTTTGTTTCTAAGGTAGCTGCCAGCCTTAGTGGGACTAGCAGCTCTCCATAGACACTAGTTTTCCCGATAACAAAATGGCGACTCTGTTGGGGAGTGAATAGATTGTTTGTTTATCTGCATTTGTTTACTTTATAAACTTACAGATGGAGCCTAAAGTTAAGCCAGCTAGCCTTCGAACTGCATTTTCTATGCAAGTGCAAAGTAGATCAATGCTACTTCAGTCTATCTCTGGGTTTTGTTTATGAACTGAACAATCAATTTACAAGCTCTCTAATTTCCCTTGTGGTGGCTCTAGTAACCTATTTAGATCTACCCTTGTGATTGATTTACTGATTACCACTTGCTTGGCCTAAATCCCTGAACTGAACTGCAAACTGTGACCCGGAACGCAGTTAAAGTCTTGTCCCTGGTCCAGCGCACTATCTCTTTTGTGAATTCTAGATGCATCGCACTTCCCGAGTGTAGTAGGTGCACTGCATCTCTAGTTCATTGTGTTACAGGTGCGCTGATCAGACAGGGCCTTTCCTGCTCCTAGATTTGGTTTCTGGATTCACTCTTTTCAGCTCTATTCAAGAATTTTGCTGCCTGTAGTCAGTACACCTCTGTTGAAACCCCTTTCCTTGCCATTATTCCGCCTCCATTGTGCAAAGGACTGTAAATGTTTTTATGTATTTTGAGCCATTTTCAGTTCTCTTTTACAAAGAAGTAGCGTAATCGTACTATCGTTTCTTGATTTGAAAGTGTCGCAAGTGTCGTTTTCAGTCATAGAAGAGAATCTGATTGTTTTTTATAGTCGATTACACTGTTACTCTTGTATTTTATTTGAATTAGTGGTTTTTCAAGTGTTGAAATCAAGTTTTCATTTCCAAATCGCAAAGTGTCGTCATTGTCCTCATTTTGTCTTGAAAAGAAACTTGTTAGTAACGTCGCTTTGAAAAATAATTCAGATTTGCACTTAGCTTTCTTTTTATCATTCACACATTAAGAAGGCTGAAAAAAATACATGCACGTGCATTTTGCATTTAGACTATTTGTTGGTTTGATTTAGGACAGTGCATATAGTGTGTGCTCTCTGCTCTATGTTGAAAGAACGCCATCTCTCTTTCCTTAGTAGCTAGGATTTTCATTGCAAAAAGAAGATTAAACGATTGTTTATCATCTTAGATTGCATTTTAGGAATTGTACATCTACATCACGCGGTGAACCTGAAAGGCAAATTTCTTAAGCAATATCAACTGTAAAATAAATTTAATGAATCTAAAAGCGCTTTGGAACCTAACACACAACATCTAGAAGTCTAGGCTAGAGACGTATTTCAGCGTCATAAAGCCTGGTAACTGTTGTTTTCATTATTGGTTGGGTGATTCCTCCACCTTGAGACGATAAGTGCCAGTACGGACTTGTTCTCCCACGTACCGTTGAGTATATATTGGGAGACCACAATAGGCTTTATCCTTTATCCATAGGAAGCTGTGTTTGCCACCCTATCGATCACAATGCACTGAACACAGCATTCGGGAAGATTGACTGCCATACCGTAAAAGGTATTCTGCAGTTTTGCGATTGGTTTGGTAATCTCTCTGTCTAGATTTCCAGAGCAGTCTCTTTTGTTCCTTTTCAGACTCCTTAAAGGAAAAGTTCCATCTAAGCACTTGTCACTTCAGGCTCATTAAAAATCGAAGGCGACTAGAGTCATATTTTGTTTTTTCTCGACTCTTAAAAATTGAAAAACAAGTTGTGTCAAAGCGTCTAAAATTTATTTTAATTGGAATAAATATCACCTTTCCTACATTGGTCTTAGGTTGAGAAAAATGGAGCCCACCAACCAAGGAGTTCCCCTTGGGGGAAATCCTAGTCCCTTCTCCTCTTGGGGAGATGTTGGTGCGCCCCATATGGCCACATTATCGCTTCCAGGATTGACAATCAGCTTGCCCGTATGGCTCTTCTCAACCTCTGTCGTTCAGAACCCCGTGATTCCTGAACAATCAAGTCAGCAACTAAATGATACCAAAGTTACCCCCCAACCCTCTACTTCGTCCAATTCTTCCTCTCCTCCTTCCTCTTCGCTTGATGTAGCTGGTAAAGCCAAAAATCAAGTAACCGAGAAGAAGAAGGAGAAGAAGAAGAAGGAGCCAAAGGCGAAGAGGGGCAACCAAGCATTGTCTAGCGAAAACCCACACACTGCACCGACCAGGCCTAAATCGCCATGTGTGATTTGCAAAGGAGACCACTATCATCGACATTGTCCTTGCATCCCTCAGATCTTAAGGGACTAGTCTCCTCGTTTGCACAATCCGGTGTTTTCAACCTCTGATGATCATGTTGAAAGTACACCATCAACTAGTGAAAGTGAAGCCCCTAGACAAAAAGGAAGATGTAAATTTCCTTGTAAATTGTGTGAAGGCGATCACGCCGTCCACCATTTTCCCTTCTTAGACGAGGCTAAAAGAGTTTTGGACGACCGTCCAGTTTCACCGTTACAACTTCCTCTGGGATATAAGAAGCTCTTGCCAAGTCCGTCACTAGTTGAAAATCCAACTGACACGCCCCTGTGGTCGGCTGAAGTGTCTATCATTGAAGATAAACCATCTGAATCCACACCAGACGAAAGTCAAAAGGTCGAGGTGGCAGTTGACCCAGTCTTGCCTTTAGAGGATCCATCTTCAGATGATATAGTCACCGAAGAGAACAAGGATGACACCGTCCAAATTCATTTCGTAAGCACAGACTCCGATGAACATGGGGGAAGTCTACCCGTTCCGTTACCACAGGAAGGAAGTTCGTCAGAGTCGTATCCGACCATCTATTCGGTCCCACCTCCAAGCAACCTAGTTGTTTCCTTCGATTTGAATCTGCTAGGCAGACCCCACTTACCGGCTAGTGTACCATTTCGAATCATTGCTCAAATATATAGAATGGTCATGGTCGGTACCATTATAGATGAAGGGGCTTCTATGAGTATCCTTTCCTCAACTGCTTGGAAAGTGCTTGGTTTGCCATCGCTTTTGCCTGAGATGAGAAATCTGATAGGCTTTGACAAAGGAACCAGTCGACCATTAGGGATCCTTCCCAATGTGTTGATAACATTAAGAAGGAAAACTGTTCACATGAATGTAATGGTAGTACAAGGACCCCTGGATTATAATCTACTCCTTAGACGAGACTCTATTTATTGCATGGGAGCCATTGTCTCCTCACTCTTTAGAGTAATGTGTTTTCCGCATGAAGGAATAGTGGTCAAGCTCGTAGACCAGCTTTCATTTCCTAGTTCGCACATAGAAAATAGTCATATACCAACCCTGAATGGTATTTTCACGCAAGGAATGTCTCATCAATCCCCAGTCTGTCCTCCTGATGAGCGTGAGTGATTCGGAGGATATGACTGAAACCCAGGGGGCATGCACCCTGGCCTGTTTCGACAGGAAAACCTTGGGTATATGGTAGGTTTCCGCGGAAACTATATGACTGGCCTGAAACACCCGTCCATTTTGGAAAATGGGATTAGACCGGAATAAGATACCTCTGTTAAGGTAGGCCTTTCCCGATAGAACAAATGTTTTGTCTACAAATTAAGGGGTAACCTGGGAAAGGTAGGCCTTTCCCGATAAAACAAATGTTTTGTCTGCAAATTGAGGGGTAACCTGGAAACTCTACTTTGCTATACCTGGGCGCATGCAAACCTTTTGGTGTGCAAGCGAAGAGCGGCCATTTATTTTTTTAAATTTATAGGTCCTCTAACCCTTTAAACTCGTAGGATTGGTCGTTTCCTAACTTGCACAAAGAAAGGATGCGGGGCAAATCTTTGAAATAATGTCGTTTTTATATATGAGACATCCTTATTATACGACTGGATTAATCGAGTAGTTTTAACGTGGAATTCAAGCTCGTTAAAAAATAAACATAAGCAATGAGCAAATGTTCCCCCAGAGTTTAATCTCATTAAAAAATGAAAAAAAAATCTGGTAAATAACTATTGTGAATGTATTATCATCAGCCTTTGAAGCCTTGGTCGTGTTCTCATCTTCACCTCCACTCTATATTGGCCGATCATTCACCTCCATTTGATTGTTTTCCCCTTTTGAGGAACAGCTGTGAAGAGTGATCCTAATAGCCATCCTTGTGACACTGTCGTGATTGGAAAATTCCAAACCTTACCTAGAATCAGCTGCTACCCATAATTATCACTCGTTCCTCAAAAAATGAGTCTCCTTTAAGCTCTTTTCAACTGACTCGTAAAAAATGAAAATATTGCCAAGTGATTGGCCTCTCCAGCTTGTTAAAGGGACCGGAAGTGCTATCCCTCCTTTAGATTTTAATCTTTTTGGACTTGAGGGATTATTACACAAAAAAATCGAGCGCTTGTTTTGTTCGGCTCATTAAAAGTACCGAAAATTCATCCCTTTTGTATTGTTTTATACCTTTTCGGACTCAAGAGATTATATGACGAAAAAGGATTATTGGAGTTTTCTTTACATCCCTTTTTCAGAATCTCTAAAATTGAAAAGAACCGAGTTATCCTTGTCGTTAAACTCGTTAATACCAAATAGCAACAAACTTGTCCATACAGACAAGAACGAGTTTCACTATCGCTAGGCTCGTTAAAACATAGCAATGGCTTTGCCCGAAGAGCAAATTATAGAACAAGCATATGTTATCCTCCTCAAGCTTGACAAAAATAAAGAGGTACTTGTCAGCAATGACTGGGGAAAAATTGGGAAGAAAACTTGAAGAAACTTTATCGGTAGCAAGTCGCTCTTGAACATGACACTTTCACTCCGCATCCGAGTCGGGTTGGGTTGTTCCATTCACTGGTCACATCGCCATGGTTCCATCACACCATCCATATTTGGGGTTAATGTTACCAATCCATCATGTCAGTGTCGCCGATATGTTCAAGAGAAGTTGCTCAAAGAATTCACCTATGTCTCACCCATTGCAATACATTTACGCTCCATTCTTTCATGACCACCACCCTGAACCTTATATCACCAGATCGTTTTCACCTCCATTAAAATCATTTGCTCCATTCCGTGTCATTGATGTGGGATTCACTAAGGCCCTCCTATGACGGATCGCTTCTTGTCGACATCAGCTCATTATCCAAGAAGTCGATCTAGGAACAACCCTTTCAGTACTTTGAAGCTTGCATGCCTCAATGGCAAGTTTCTCACTTCCGGCGACAGGTTTACATCAATGGCCTTCGACCGAAAGATTTTGCGTGGTGTTCGACACCAAGTCCCTTTTTCACACCACGTGAATGGTACTGTAGTACCTTGAACATCATCATCATTATCGGTGATTCCTCTTGCACCTGTTAACAGCTTACATCATTGGCTGGTAATCAGGCGATGTCTTTCCATGTTTGACTCCAGAACATCTCTCACATGGATCGACTTGTACTTTGAGTGAAGATCAAACGAGATTGAAGACCCCGGATCTAGTTTCACCCATCCGGGCTGTGATACATATTAAGGAAAATAAATACATCAAATGTACATCATTACTGCACAGATAATCATCCAACCTAAGGGATGATGGCTCTACCAGAATCATCAGTCTACACTCACACGATTGTCTGTCTTATGTACATGAAAATGAATTTATAAAGCTGAGCATGGGAATGCCCGCCTCAGCTACATCATGAAAATATTATGAAGATAATGTTTTGTATTATATCTTATTACAGGTCACCTTCCAGCTTGAAAGAACTTCAGATCCTCATGATAAATAATTTCACCCGACATCAACAGATTAACGAACTCATGCTTTAGGGGGAAGCTATTATAGACATTTTTGGGCACTGCAACCCCAATCATAAATGTCCATAAACCAAGGGCTCTTAAGTCCCTAAAAGTGTTGTTCCAACCTCTAAAAGAAAAAGGTCAACTGATTACATCTTCTCTCAGAAGTTCTCCATGAAAAACTTCTCAGAATGGTCAAAACTGGACCATCTCACCTGCTCCATGGTCAAAGTGCACTGCATCCCACCTAAGTACACATAGTAGGTGCGATGCATCTTGAAAAGCCCTTCTATGGGGTGCGATGGGCGAGAATTGACAAATGGCAGGGTCAATCTGCAAGGTGGAGGATCATGGAATCTTCTAGAAACTTCTCCTATGACACTTGCCTCTCTGCATTCGCCCAGGGATGAGTAAGAGATCATCAATCTCCAAGTGGAATCAAGAACTATCAGAGAGAGGACACTAATCAACTCTCAAAAGATGACTCACCCCCCTTGCAAACATCTATATATGGATCCCTCATCCCAGAGATCCAGAGGCTGGAATTTTGTATCTTGTAAGGAAGTGCTGCTGGTTTCTTGGTGCAATAGCTTTTCATGAGGTGGAGAAGGGCTTTCTTGCTGAGAGGATGATGCTGGGTCAGAACAATTGGTTGTAATCCTCTTTTCTCTTTCTTGATTATCAATAAAGCTATTCACGTTTTCCTCCACATTCGTGTATGATTGATGTTATATGTATTTGCGTGGTCAATATATATCTGGTCCTATATTGTTTATGATAATAGATCTTTGTTCTTGGATAGTGTTATGCTGCTTTGATTCTACAGGTGTTCTTTGAAGCTGGGTAGACGAGGAAGCGAGTGGCAAAGATCTATCAGAAGGGAGAGGAATCAAGTAAGGAACCAAGCGCAAGACAGAGGTTGGTCTCCTTATTCCCCTCTCATCTATTTCTCATAAAGGAAAACGAAAGTAGTTTTAGTTTGTTTGTTTCTAAGGTAGCTACCAACCTTAGTGGGATTAGCGGCTCTGCATAGACACTAGTTTTCCCGATAACATGGTGGCGCTTCGATCTTTTCCTGCAGCTCACTAAATTCAATCTTTAACACCTGCAGATCTGTTGTCCCTTGTGCAGTGGCTTGACAAACTTCTTCAACCAATTTCTCAGTGGTGGAGCCTTTGACTGCAAGTCTCACTATCCTCTATGTATACTGCATTTCCTTCAAATTACTTTGCACTGATAGTGTTAGTTGACTTGCCTCATCCAACCAAGGTTGCATCCTTGAAGAGATGATTGCTTCCTTGCGACGTAGCTCATTAACTTCACTCTAGATGAGGTTGCCTTCCTGTAACGTAGTGAACCTTTTCATTGGTGCTAAGGTTCATGTTGTTGACCTGATTTCATCAAATTGTCTCTTCTTCTCTCTGATGTCCGCTTCAATCCTCTGTAGAGTTGGATCCTCGTGTAGCGAGTTCCATAATTCCATGGCTTTTTCGAACAATTGAGTGCAACCCTTAACTGGAGCTTCCAAGGTGGCCATCTCTTCTTTAATAACAACTTCACACTGTTCTCAAACTTCTGGAGGGGTAGTGGGCTGTAGCTTAAGTTGTAACTCAGATATTTGCAATTGCAGCTCAAACCTGACTTTGCCAATTTCTGCCTACGACTCCTTTACTACGGCAGGTATCTTCTGAATCTTTTATGGAAAGGCTGCTTTGGTTGGAATCTAGAGCTCAGGAAGCTCACTAGAGGCCTGTGCAATAGCTTCTTCCAGTTTTTGACTTCGCTTTGTTACCTCCTCCTTTTCTTTGAGGGCCTACACATTTTCCTCAAAGATATTATGATTATTGGATTTAAGAGATCTGTGGTTTGTATCTTTTGAACCATTGACCGGAGAATCCACAGTATGAACATTTTTATACCAACGTTTCAAATCCCAAATGGGATCCATCATCAGGGTTTGAGAATGATGATAAAAGAAGAGCAGAATGGATAGAATAAATACCCATGAGGATAAATTTTTTAAGGAATAGCACAGGTCGGCTTGAATCTAAGTTTATTTTAATTTTAATTTTAATTTTAATTTTATTTTTAATTTATTTTTCATTTTAATAAATTACTTTTGTTTTATTGAAATTTTATTAAAATTTTTAATAACTAGGTTTATAACCTATAGATTAAAAAGGAAATAGAATTGATACTAAAAAAATTTTAGATAATAGATTGAACTAAAATATATTAATTTCTATATAAATTAATTTAATATATTAAACCAATTCATATTAATAATTATAAATAATAAATATTTATAATTGATCAATATAATAATTAATATATTAATTAATAGTTATATAGAAATTATTATATTCTAGCATTAAAAAGTTAATTATTAAGTTAAAGGAGCTATTTTAATAAAATGAAGGGATGATTAATTATTATAGAAATACTAGGGAAATATATCAATTTCTATATAAAAATTAAATTGATATATTTGAACCAAATTATTTTAACAATTATAAATAAATAATATTTATAATTAATTAATATATTAATTAATAGTTATGTAGAAATTAATATATTAAAGTATTTAAATGTTAAATACTTTAATATATTAATTTCTACATAACTATTAATTAATATATTAATTAATTATAAATATTATTTATTTATAATTGTTAATATAATTTGGTTCAAATATATCAATTTAATTTTTATATAGAAATTGATATATTTCCCTAGTATTTCTATAATAATTAATCATCCCTTCATTTTATTAAAATAGCTCCTTTAACTTAATAATTAACTTTTTAATGCTAGAATATAATAATTTCTATATAACTATTAATTAATATATTAATTATTATATTGATCAATTATAAATATTTATTATTTATAATTATTAATATGAATTGGTTTAATATATTAAATTAATTTATATAGAAATTAATATATTTTAGTTCAATCTATTATCTAAAAAATTTTTAGTATCAATTCTATTTCCTTTTTAATTTATAGGTTATAAACCTAGTTATTAAGAATTTTAATAAAATTTCAATAAAACAAAAGTAATTTATTAAAATGAAAAATAAATTAAAAATAAAATTAAAATAAATTTAGATTCAAGCCGACCTGTGCTATTCCTTAAAAATTTTATCCTCATGGGTATTTATTCTATCCATTCTGCTCTTCTTTTATCATCATTCTCAAACCTTGATGATGGATCCCATTTGCGATTTGAAACGTTGGTATAAAAATGTTCATATTATGATTATTGTTTTTTACATCGTTATGACCAACAATGCACGTTGTTCCTGAATCCTAAGCTTGTCAGATACCCCTTGGTGTAGCTCGTGCAGAGTCTGAATGGGAAGCATGGCCAGATTCAAACTTAGATCCTTAATGTGTAGTAGGTGTGCCCTACCTTCTGCTGAGTCGACACACAAGGAGCCCTCTAGTAGTTGTATTTTGCAGAGATCTCGGGTGAGTTATTGTTTGGTCAATTTAGTGTGTCCTAAATTTCTATTTAAAATGTCAATCCGAGAGTCGTAAACTGCTGAAGTGAAGTGCACTGTATATGCAAGATAACCAATTTCTTAGTTCTTTGTCGTTTTTGAGTTTTTGGTTTGTTTTTGGGTTTATCTTCTGTGGATTCCCTAATGTGAGATGGCAGAATTGAAGGTCAAGTATGGATGGCAATGGTGATTTCTACAATGATTTCCAAACTTTAAAGTTCTCAAAAAGAAGGTTTCAAACTGGCTGTGATGAAATCAATTCTCAAAAGAAAATAAAAATGTACCAAAACAGTGAACTAGTGACAATGAAGCCCAGTATCCCTACTGCTGTATAAAAAGAAAATAAAAAAATAAACTCAAAGCAATTCAAAGACTGAAAGCAAAGCAAACTAAATCACACTACTTCAACCCATATTCTGACCCTTCACCTTTCGACTCGCTCTGGCTATAGGAAGTAATCATAAACAAGTTGAGTAATATGATATCTAAATTGCAGGAAATGAAATTGCATAAAATGAAACTAAGATGTAACTACTCATTCATATTTCAATTCCTGAAAATGACATAAGTAATTTAATCACTAACTTGCAGGAAAGTAAACTAAATCATACTACATCAAGTAATATTCTGATTCCTCACTATTTGAGTCTCTTGGCTATAGGAAGGAAATCATAAACAAATGAGTAATATGATATCTAAGTTGCAGAAAAGTAAATAAGCAAAGCAAAACTGAAAGAAATGACAATGCTGGAATTAAAACTCAGTAAATGAATCGGCAGAAAGGACAATATGATCTCATGTCATTAGTCATTAAAACTATGTAATTTGCCTGGGCTGCCTACAAGAACCTGAAAGAAAAATATTGATCAGCTAGCAATCATGAGAAAGCATAAAAGAAAGATGAACAACAGTTAGTATAAATATCAAGACGGCGTAATATATACAAGCAAATGATTATAAAATCAGTAACATAATGAAAGAAAGTAAGAAACGATACAGTAAATACAGAGCCTTGGTGTACAGGGGCCCTCTGCAACCTCGGCCAATCAATACTCAGTCACAAATTGAACTTAAGAATGTTGTCTTCTCATATATTAAAGTGCAGTCAAAACATAAAAATAGAGCACGGCACAGTGGGCTCGTAAACACAGTCAAGATTACATATAAAAGCCAACTATCAAGTGTATGATAACGTGTTATTTATAACTGAAGGTGCTATAACTGATTCCTAAATCCTACGCTACCAAACAGACACGTAAATCTCCACATCCTGAGATCTAGCAGTATGGTAATCATGACAAATAAATCTATGGAGTGGTGGCTATTCGATTTGGTTCACGGATTGATCCACAGGTGTTAGCACACCAACGAAGATTGAGGATCTTGCCACGCAAAACTTCACGTGGGCAAAACAGAGCCGTGCCACCGCAAAACTCTTGGTTTGACCACTCCTTTGACCGTCTTTGACCATGGTTGTTTGTGAGTGATTCGGCTGAACCAAGGGGACACGCTCCATGTACATGTCATTTGCAGCTTGCCCACGTGGCCGGATTCTCCATTGGACACCTGTAACATAGTCTTCAACAAAATGGCTGCAGAAACTTGAGCTGACTGCGGAAAGTGACAAGTTTCCGCAGCTGATTGAACAAAAATCTAAATCAAACAACAGTCACAAACATAGTTAGGAAACCATTTTATAAGCTCTTTTTAAACTAATATGCAACGATTTGACAGCTTGGTGGGTCAAGTAAATGGAAAAGAAGGCTGAAAAGGTATATAGGGAAGATGCAAGTTTGGGAATCAACATACCCCCACTGTGAAGGTGTTGCATGTCCTCATGCAACCAAAATTTTAGTCATTCCCCTTTAATCCATATGTTCTGAAGCCTCTGCTAGGACATCTAGTCCTCTTTTCTTCTTTCTTGGTGCTACCACCATCCTGGGTTTCCTTATCAGACATCTGAATTTGAGATTGATCAATTCTCTGCTCAACTTTCTGCACTTTTTCTTTAGTTACTTGTTCTTCTTTTGCCATAGTCCCAAATGAAGCATAGTATTATCATGAATAATTTTATCTACTTTGCTCTGCTCCTTAAGTGCTTCATTTTCTTGCTTGATAGGCCTGTTTAGAACCTCTAATTCAAACACCTCTTGCTTTAAGGATTGAACTTGTGCATCTGGTGTCATGTGGGGTAGAGCAGTACTTGGGCCTGCAACTGTCTTTTCTAAAGATTCAAGGTAGTCATACACCTCCTGTTGACTGGGATCTATTTCGGGTGTTTTTCTTGGACTGACTTCAAAGTCTTGTGGAGGAGGAGGACTGCTTTCTAGCTCTGGTCGAGAAGGGCTTTCATCATCATGTCGAGGACTAGTTTCAATACTTGGCTGAGGACGAGGTGGACTACTGCCAGATGGAGGTTTCTCGAGTGTTTCCCCACCCAAGTCAATGAAGTGGGGCTGTTTTACTTGTGTTTTACTCACCCTTCCTCTAAGCATGTTGCTTCTTCCCAAATACGTTGGACTAGTACTCGCTTCTTCTATGTTCTGTTTTCCTTTTTCCTTCTTCTTTACTATAGCAGCCTGTTCTTGAAGATGCACTAATCTTTCAGACAATGTTTGATAGTCCTCTTCTATAGATGGCTCAGGTGATTGATAGACTTCTTCTATATTTCTTTTGCCTTTCAATTTTCTCTGTTTCTTGTCCTTAGTTATGTTCTCTTTTTCTTACTTCTTGAGTTTCGGTAGTAGGAGAGTCTTGGACTATGGCACTCTTTTCTTTTCTCCTACTCCTTCTCGATGTCTTTGGTGTACTACTTTCAGATGCCTCAGATGGCTCTTGAAAGTAATTTCTTATTAAGAATTGTTCCCAAGTATCTTTGTTTTTCTTCAGTTGGTCTTCAATGAGAATCTTTACAAGTCCATGATGATATAGATGAGGTTCTATATTTCCTATATGTTTTTGGACTGTGATACTCATCTTTTTCAAACTCAGCAGTAAGAAATAAGGCAAATTAAGAGTTTGACTCTCTAAGAAGTTCCTCAACAATCTAGCATGGTACATGTACATTGAACCAAAGCGTCCTTCGCAAGTGATAAACTTTTGGATAACTAACAGCAGGCTGGCCCATTCTTCTTTCAATGCATGAACTGAAATTCCTTTTGTAAACACAATGATGTCCATACCTGCGTTTCGTAGCATAATTCTCCATGGTTGTTCGTCCACGCTTTTGTTTTTAAACCACCGCTCACCTTCCTGGGGTAAGCTTGTGGCAGCTGCTACTGTTGTTTCAGTGACTGTGAGCTTTAAGTCTCCAATTTCCACCATTTGGCCATCAAAAGACCGTGCAAAGGCTTTGGTTACCTCTTTATTATGGCCCTTAAATTTTTGGATAAAGCGTAACCATTTTTCTTTCTTCAGAAAATCTTTTGTTTGAGGGTAACCTTCTAGATATTTAGGTCCTTCTGGTTCTGCCCTTAGTAATCGTCCCATTCCTTCCTCTGTTTTGAATTTCAGCTGAAAATTCAATTGCATGTGAGGGTTTAGCAGAGGGAAGGTGGCTCGGTTGCAGGGTTTATGGAAAAATACAGTGGCTACAATTAGTAGATGGATAGTAGGTAATGGGAGTGCTTCGGAATTACAGGCGGAACAGAGGATGAGCAGCCGTAGTGAGTTCACAAGATGAAGTGCAGACGTATGTGAAGAAGATGGTCTTAATAGAATGGTAAGGGAATGGAGTGAAGTCGAGATTTTGAATTAAACGGCTGCGTACGAAATGTTACACGTTTTAATGAATGGCTGCGGAGAATGCGGTGGAGAGGAGCCGTAATGAGATAGGTCAAATCTCATGATTACAGGTGGTGAATGAAAGTGCAGTCGACTATGAGTTTAAACCCGAAAATCAATCATGAGACCGTTAAGAAATGAATGCATGGTGTGCGGAATAATATCATGGGCTGGTAGTGGGTAATGGAGCTATCGTGACAATCATTGCACATAGTAGAGCTTTTATGGTTTGACAACTATTCATAATCATGACTTTAATTGCTATTTGAAAAAACAATTTGCTCATAACTTTGGAAACCTTGTCATTTGTTGCTCATTAGATTTTAACCAACTGCTCTTCATTGATGTCTAGAGATGCTCCATGTCTTCATAGCATATGCTCAATCACACCTGCATTTTCATGATTATTGCACTAAAATTTTGACTGTGGATTTGAAAAACAGAGTGGTGGCTGCGGAAACTACTTCTGGCTGCAGAAACTGCTACCAGTTGTGGAAACTGACACAACACCCACTTAGCTGAACAAAGATAGTTAGATAATAACTAACTGAGTGAAAATGGTCCTGAAAGGGACATTTATTGATGAAATGGAATGAAATCAATGAAATGGAGTGAGATGAAGCGGAGTGAAGTGAAATGAAAATGAGATGGAGATGGAGTGGAATGGCAAATGAGGTGGAGTGAAGATGGAAAAAGAAGGAGAGGAGATTTTTTTTTTTTGGAAAATATAGAGTGTCAGGTGTCCCTGATTTTCACTCTACATTTTCTGTATAAGACCGCCAATCTATGATTGGTTTTCAGTCTTATATATATATATATATATATATATATATATATATATATATATATATATATATATATTAACTGAAAGAAACAAAGGCTACACTGGTGGGGAAGAAGGATTCTTCTTCACCGGCCTTATTGCAGAATTCTTGAAACATTTTGACATATTCCTCTTTTGAGAGGGGCTTATGATAAATTTTCAATCGGTGGCCATTCACAATGAGAGGAGTTTGAAATTCATCAATGGTCTTGATTCTCACCGCTCCATTTCTAAAGACTTTGTCAATCTCATATGGCCCAAGCCAATGGGTCTGAAATTTACCTTTGAAGTCTTTAAACTTGGAATCAAATAGTAGTGCCCAATCTCCCTCTTGAAACTTTTTCTCTTTGATGTATCTGTCATGCCACTTAGCTCTTTGATGTTGAACTAGATCAGTTCTTAAAATTGCTTCTTGTATGATCTCATCTAGCTCATTCAGCTGCTCCATTCTATGCTTTTGGACTTCTGATAGATTCATCCCCAACTGAACTGCCATCTTGAAAGTCTTGACTTGAAATTCAATGGGGAGTAGGTCTTCTTTCCCATAAACTAGTTCATAGGGAGAATGTCCTGTTGTATTCCTCCATGTAGTTCTCTAGGACCACAAGGCTTCAGGAAGCCTTTCTGCCCAATCTCTTTTGTGTAGATGGACAGTTTTGGTGATGATGCTCTCAAGAACTTTGTTTGTAGACTCCACTTGGCCATTTTCTTGCAGATGGTAAGGAGTAGATTTTCTGTGCTTGATTTTGTATTCTTCCATCAGCTTCTCCATCAAGTTAGATGTAAATTGACTTCCTTGATCTGTCACAATTTCTCTTGGGACACCAAAACGAGTAAAAATATCCTCATAAAGAAAATTAACAACTGAATTTTCAGTGGCAGAAGGCAATGCTTTGGCTTCTACCCATTTAGTGACATAATCAGTGCATACCAATATATACTTCTTTTGTTTAGATGGTGGATTAATGGGTCCAATAAAATCTAAAGCCCATTTTTCAAAGGGTTCGATGAGTACCTATGGTTGTAATGGCATTTCATTTGAAAGAGTCGGTCTCCCAACTCTTTGGCAGCTCTCACAGCTTCTGACATATTGTTTTGTATCTTTGAAGAGGGAAGGCTAATAATATCCTAAAGAAAGGATTTTATAGGCCGTCATTTTGTCAGCAAAGTGTCCACCGCATGGTTCATCATGACATGCCTTGAGGATGTTAGGCATTTCATCTTCCCGAACACATCTCCTGATCACACAATCTAGCCCTGTTTTAAAAAATTCGTTAGAAATCCATGAATAATTCGAACTCTCCTGAAAAATTCTTCTTTTTTCACTAGGAAATAAATGTGGAGGTAGCTTCCCTATAACCAAATAGTTAGCAATATCTGCATACCAAGGAGTCTTAGTAGTTACTACAAATAAATATTCATCTGGAAACTTATCCTCTACAGGAGAATATTCGTTAGTATTTTGGATCCTAGACAAGAAATCAGCTACTGTATTTTGTTTCCCTGGTCTATCGAACACAGTAATATTGAATTCTTGTAAGAGTAAGAGCCATCTTGTAACTCTGCCATTAGTAACAGGTTTGTTCATTAGATATCTAATTGCAGAATGATCAGTATGGACAAAAGTTTCATAGCCTGTTATATAATGTCTAAACTTATTGATTGAATGAACAACAGCTAAGAACTCTTTTTCAGTCACGGTATAGTTCAACTCAGTGGGAGTCAAATTTTTACTGGTGTAGTAAATGGCATAAGGAACTAAATCCTTTTGACCCAACACAGCTCCTAGAGCTGTATCTGAAGCATCTGTAGAAATATGGAAAGGAAGTTTCCAATTTGGCCCTCTCAAAATGGGTGCTTTAGATATTTTTGTTTTCAAAGTTTCAAATGCAGATTGAAAATCAGGATCCCATTTGAATTCACAGTCTTTTGTAAGTAATTTGAAGAGTGGAGATGCTATTTTGGCGAAGTTTTTGATAAATCTTCTATAGTATCCAGTAAATCCAAGAAAACTTCTAACATCTTTTTGACAATTTGGAATAGGAAACTTGGAGATGACTTCAACTTTTAATCTATCAACTTTAATCCCATCCCCCGAATTATGATGTCCCAAAACAATACCTTTAGTAAACATCATAAAGCATTTTTCATGACTCAATGAAAGGTTTGTTTCTTTACACCTTATAAGGACTTTTTCCAAATTCTCTAATGCCTCTTCAAATGAATTACCATAAACTGTAAAATCATCCATATAAACCTCTACACAATCATGGATTAGATTAGAAAAGATTCCTAGTACTACCCTTTGAAATGTTGCTGGTGCATTACATAATTCAAAATGAAGTACTCGGTAAGCAAAAGTTCCCCATGGACAGGTAAATGTGGTCTTATCTTGATCTTCAGGTGCTACCTGAATCTGATTATAGCCACTAAAACCAACCAAAAATGAAAAATACTTTTTTCCTGCTAAAGTATCTAATACCTGATCGATAAATGGTAAAGGAAAGTGATCCTTCAAAGTTGCTTTGTTCAATTCCCTGTAATCAATGCATACCCTCCATTTACCATTCTTTTTAGGTACTATAACCAAAGGAGAAACCCATCGGCTATCTGAAATTGGATAAATGAAGTTGACATTGAGTAGTTTTTGAAGCTCTTCTTTCACTATCTCCCTAAGGTTTGGATTCATCCTTCTCTGAGGTTGTCTGATTGGTCTACTGTTTTCCTCGATATAGATGTGATGAATGCAAGTCTTAGGGTCAATACCTTTCATATCGGTATACTCCCATGCAAATGCAGTAGAATGTTTTTGCAAGATTTTGGTTATCTCTCCCTGTTGTGATTTTTCCTTGATATTCAATGTTTTACTTGGAAAGATCTCAATGACGGAACTACCAAACTTTTCCATAGAGAAAAGATACATTTGTCTAAATGATAGATACTCAATGTCAGAATCTAACTGAAATTGTGCGTGGTCATATTCTGAAGATGTTTCAAAGTTTTCTAATGTGTTCAGAATTTGACTATCTTCACTGATTTCAAAAATGGTAAAGACAGGTTGTATAGTATCCTCATCATCAACCCACTCATTATCTCCTATTTCTGTAATTTCTTTTGCTGGAGGATACAGATTGAATTTCTTTGTCGAATTACCATCAGAAATATACATATCCCTAGATCTACAACTGATAAAAGCATCAGCTGTGGCTAGCCAAGGTCTTCCTAAGATGAGAGGGTGTCCTCCTAAATTACTCTTGGGAGTTAAAATCATGAAATCTACCGTATATTCCCAAGAATCTAAGGAGACTGAAATGTTTTCTAATACACCATTTGGTTTGATAATTGATCGATCTGCAAGTTGCAGTAAAGTAGGTGTAAAAAGAAGATTAGGAAGTTTTAGTTGTTCCATAGTCTGTCTACTTATAATGTTGATAGCAGCCCCTAAATCAATCAAAGTATTTGGAATTTCTACCCCATTGATATGTGTTTTGACAATTGGACTACCGGGATCTACATACTTCTACATAGTAATTTTTCCCATCATGATATCTGCAATTTTTCCTACCAGGTGGATTCTTCTTGTATCTCTCGGTTTCCTTCCTGGTCTTTTAAGACTCAACTCCTTTATTGTTTTTGCTAAAATAGGAATCTCTCTAATGGCTTGTAACAAGGGAATCTTGATGCAGACATTCTTTAATTCATCTAGAAAATCATAGTCAGGCAACAAGATTTGTTTTTCCACCCCTTTGTCAATTTGTAATCTTTCAGGAAAAAGACTCTTTTTCTTTTTCTTTTTGAGTGCTTTGGTTTTGAAGAGATGCTTCAGAACCTTTATTGGCTTCAAGATAATCTCCCTCAGAAATGCTTTTCTTTTGAGCATCTATAGAAGGCTTATCTAAAACTCTACCAGATCTGAGTTGTACATCATTGAGAGGAACAATCATATAGGTAGGAAACTGTTGTCCTTCTACCATGTAATCATTGTGAGGGTTTTTATTGTTAGGGTTCAGCAATGGCTGGGAAGGTAGTTGATTTGTCTTATGTTGGAATGGAAGCAAGATTTGAGAATTTGGATTCTGTTGAGAAGGTTATTGTTGTTGTGGAAATGGCAATGATAGTTGTGGATTTTGATTTGGAAGTTGTGGAGCTTGTTGATTTTGAAAAGATGGAGGATATTGATAAAATTGAGCAAATCTCCCATAAAGATTTTACATACCTTGTACCCATGATTGAAAAGGATTTTGAGGTTGGGACCAAGGTTGTTGCCAAGGATTCCAATTTGGTGGGGGTTGAAAGTTCATAGAGTTATTAAACCCTTGATTTTGTTGCCCCTGCCAAGGTCTCCTTGCAACAAAACAGAGAGACTAAATTGAATTTGGATCTTCTTGAAAGACAGCTTTGAGCCCAGGGATTGAAGGACAATCCTTGGTCTCATGGTTTTCTAAACAAATCACACATGTTTCTACAACTTTTGCATCCAAGGGACATTCCCTTAGAGCATCTTTCTTTCTACATTTTGGGCAAAATATGGCTAAAGCTTCAGCTTCTACTTTCTTCTTGTTTTTTATTTTAAGGGTGTCTAGTTGCTCACTAAGACTCCCTAAGATATCAGTTTTGAATTCATCAAGCATGTTGCCAATCTCAGCCCTACTTACTGATCCAGTTGTAGATTTGTTTGCTCTAATGAGAGAAGGATCTCTAGGCCCTTTTCCAGTTTTAGATTTTCCCCTTGAGAGATGAACACATAGCTCTGCTATATCATGAAGTGGAAGTTGAGATATATCTCCTTTTCCCATCATGTTCAAAATATCTATCCATTCATCTCTAATGGCTTTTAATAGAAGGGCTTTCAAGGTTTCCTCATCTAAGTTATTCATTTTTTCTCTTTTCAGGGTGTATTGAAATCTTTCATGTAAATCCTCCAAGTTTTCATCTTCTCTTTGCACCATTTTGAATACCTCATCCTTGTGATTGGTGGGCATACAATAGTCCAGGTATCTATCCAAAAATGTTTGTTTCATATCATTCCAAGTCCTAATGGATTGAGTGACTAATCCCATGAACCATTTCAAAGCATCTCCTTTCAATGTTGAAGGAAACAATTTGAGTTTTTGAGAGTCTTCCAGATAATCATAAGTTCGACACATGACTTCAAACTCAAATAGAAATGTTTCAGGATCCTCATTTCTTAACCCATGAAAGTTTGGGAGAACAGATGGTGAGATGTTTTTCATTGTTGCTCGAGAATCCTCATCAATTATAGGAAATCCGAATGAGTTATCTCCATCCCTATTTCCCCCATTGTTACCTCTACCTCCTCCATTATTTCCTCCTCCTCCTCTACGTCTACCTCTACCAAATCTATTTACTACTTCCTCTGTCATGATAGTTTCCTCAGAGACTTCAGAGTCCTCTGGTTCCTCTACTAATGGCGAACGAGGAGGAATTTCCCCCTCTTCTTCTTCAGGTGATTCTACTTCTTCAATTACAATGTGTTTTCATGTAGAAGTAAATAAAGAGTCTTTTCCTAATTCAGATTCGATGGATGGTGTGGGAGAGTCTCCTAATTCAACTACTGCCTCTTGAATTCCAGGAATCCTAAGGCTAGGAGTGTGAGTTGGAGATGATTGAGGTGTCTCTTGTCTATTCCTTGAAGTAGATGGAGTTGTAAAAATCGAACTCTTGGCCCTAGCTAAAAACCTTCCCCTAGAATCTCTTGCTCTATGCATGTCATTTTTTTTATTTTTCTTCAAGTCGGGCTAATAATTATCTTTCTGATCTTCCAGGTCACTCTAGGTGCAAAAAGAGAGCATAGTCAAGAAATTATTAAACCAATAACTCTCTCTTTTTTGATCCTCCAGATCACACTAGGTGCAAGAGGAGAGCATACTTTGAGAAGTTATCAATTTTTCCTTCCTTGAAATTTTCTTGTTTTTTTTTTTAAGAAATTGGCTACCTAGTTTCACTTCCCCGGCAATGGCACCAGAATGTTTGTTCAATTTAGTGTGTCCTAAATTGCTATTTAAAATGTCAATCCGAGAGTAGTAAACTGCTGAAGTGAAGTGCACTGTATATGCAAGATAACCGATTTCTTAGTTCTTTATCGTTTTTGAGCTTTTGGTTTGTTTTTGGGTTTATCTTCTGTGGATTCCCTAATGTGAGATGGCAGAATTGAAGGCCAAGTATGGATGGAAATGGTGATTTTTACAATGATTTTCCAAACTTTAAAGTTCTCTAAAAGAAGGTTTCAAACTGGCTATGATGAAATCAATTCTCAAAAGAAAATAAAAATGTACCAAAACAGTGAACTAGTGACAATGAAGCCCAGTATCCCTACTGCTGTATAAAAAGAAAATAAAAATTGAACTCAAAGCAATTCAAAGACTGAAAGCAAAGCAAACTAAATCACACTACTTCAACCCATATTCTGACCCTTCACCTTTCGACTCACTCTGGCTATAGGAAGTAATCATAAACAAGTTGAGTAATATGATATCTAAATTGTAGGAAATGAAATTGCATAAAATGAAACTAAGATGTAACTACTCATTCATATTTCAATTCCTGAAAATGACATAAGTAATTTAATCACTAACTTGCAGGAAAGTAAACTGAATCATACTACATCAAGTAATATTTTGATTCCTCACTATTTGAGTCTCTTGGCTATAGGAAGGAAATCATAAACAAATGAGTAATATGATATCTAAGTTGTAGAAAATTAAATAAGCAAAGAAAAACTGAAAGAAATGACAATGCTGGAATTAAAACGCAGTAAATGAATCAGCAGAAATGACAAGATGGTCTCATGTCATTAGTCATTAAAACTATGTAATTTTCCCGGGTTGCCTACAAGAACCTGAAAGAAAAATATTGATCAACTAGCAATCATGAGAAAGCATAAAAGAAAAGATGAACAGCAGTTAGTATAAATATCATGACAGTGTAGTATATACAAGCAAATGATTATAAAAGCAGTAACATAATGAAAGAAAGTAAGAAACTATACAGTAAATACAGAGCCTTGGTGTACAGGGGCCCTCTGCAACCTCGGTCAATCAATACTTAGTCACAAATTGAACTTAAGAATGCTATCTTCTCATATTAAAGTGCAGTCAAAACATAAAAATAGAGCACGGCACAGTGGGCTCGTAAACACATTCAAGATTACATGTAAAAGATAACTATCAAGCGTATGATAACGCATTATTTATAACTGAAGGTGCTATAACTGATTCCTAAATTCTACGCTGCCAAACAGACACGTAAATCTCCACGTCCTGAGATCTAGCAGTATGGTAATCATGACAAATAAATCTATGGAGTGGTGGTTGTTCGATTTGGTTCATGGATTGATCCACATGTGTTAGCACGCCTCCGAAGATTGAGGATCTTGCCACGCAAAACTCTTGGTTTGACCACTCCTTCGACCGTCTTTGACCATGGCTGTTTGTGAGTGATTCGGCTGAACCAAGGGGACACGCTTCATGTACATGTCATTTCAGCTTGCCCATGTGGCCGGATTCTCCATTGGACACCTGTAACATAGTATTCAACAAAATGGCTGCGGCAACTTGAGCTGACTGCAGAAAGTGACAAGTTTCCGCAGCTGATTGAACAAAAATGTAAATCAAACAGCAGTCACAAACATAGTTAGGAAACCATTTTATAAGCTCTTTTTAAACTAATATGCAATGATTTGACAGCTTGGTGGGTCAAGTAAATGGAAAAGAAGGCTGAAAAGGTATATAGGGAAGATGCAAGTTTGGGACTCAACAGTTATGCTTCCAAGTCCAACCCGCTCGCTTGTTTCAAGCTTGCTTGCTTCACGCTCACTTGAATGAGACCTGTTTTGACCTGTAATTCTTGCAGGCCCTGTTGTACCTTACATAGTGTTTATTGCTACTTCTCTTTAAAGTGTCCCTAGAGGTTTGTTGTTGCATCATGGACCACATCCCCAATTTCATCTAGGTATTCCTCTGTGAGGACCAAAGGCATCGGGCTCGCTGATTTATCTCCTTTTTTCTTCTTGAGCGACTCTATCAAACTCTTTTTCTACCTCTTATTGACGATGAAGGGGGATTCCAAGCATATGCCCCCTTCCTTTGCTCCCTCTATCTCTTTCATAATGTTCATGCACTCGGTGTCTGACTCGTCAAGGTCAATGGTGGCTTGCGACGTATTATTTTCCTTTATTGCTTCTTTTTCCTTAGAGTCACTTCTCTCCCCTTTACATCAGCTTCTTTATGTTGTGCAACTTTTTCTCTTGCCACAGCCTTTTCTTTAGCGGAAACCTTCTATGCTTCCTTATTCTTTTCTAGGTGTTTGTGGTCTGTGTTGCTACACCTTCATCAACCTTATTGGTACCTTTGTTGACATCATAAGGGGTGAGCCAGTCACTTGGCCACTTACTTACAACCCCTAAAATATCGTCCTTGTCAACTAAGTAAGGAAAATTGTGCCATATGCCCTTGGCATCCTTTTTTGCGTGAATGTGTAGATTATGGAAATCTACCTCGAAATCTATGACATTGATGTATTTCTTGTGAAAACTTGGTGATAACATTGGCCATTGGTTAATCACCATCCTTAACTCTAGCTCAAACAGGACCCATAATATTTTTGTCTCCATCACTCGTGCGGGTTCTTTGGTATCCCATAGCGAAGAGAACATTGTGGCTTTAGTTAGGTCTGAGTCCTGCTGAGGAAATTGGCTTTCTTCAGGGGTCCTCCAGGCCACTAACGCGATCAATAACAACAACCATGCATAGTGGAATGCCTTGCCCTCATCCAGGGCCTCTCTACAGTCCTCCAAAAATTCATGACATAAATATTGAGCCCGGTTATAATGGAATTCTTTGCCGCACTACGCAGCCAAAGAGACAATTGATGCCGACACTTCATCAGCACGCCACTTCCTCATGATCTTACCAGCCAAGATTTATGCAGAAAATTGCACCACGCCATTTGAGATTGACTGAATGGAGTACACGTGCAACTTCTTGACCAGGCCAAAATCACTCCTCATTTGCTTTTCCAACTTCTTCTCCTGTGATTTTCCTACAAATGCCTCTGCAAGGTCCACGCCTTGGTATAGTAGAAACATTATTCTGTGGATCAACATGTCAGTGATCAGGATGGGACCTCCCAACCAGAGGCACCCATCATGCGCTAGCTTCAACAATTGGTGCACACAGACTATATTAATAGTGGTGTGACTAAAATGCGACACCCACAACATATTTAGGAGCCCCATGCCCCCAACTCTAGCCACCCATTTCATCGGTTCAAGCCCATGACATTCGTCTCTTCATAGTAGACCTTCTTTAGGTACTTACTCAATTCCAATTGTGGAAACCTCTCATGGTCCCCTAGGTCACAATCCTCCATTTTTAAGTTTGGTATATGAGCCAAAAAATTTTCCTCAAACAACAGCTTCTCTAGCAGGAAATGTGTGGATACCATAAACTTCGCAGAATCCGGGTCTTTGGATACTTTAGCCGTGGCTTTTCTTGGTGGAATATACTGCAGTAGCTGAGTTATCAGCTCAACCTCTTCTGCGTCAATTTCCTCTATGCCCCTGCGCAGTTCTTCCTCATCTAGGTCCAAGGGCTCCATTGGATTTTTGGACTATCCATCTTTCCCTTCTGGCATATTTCGATTGGTTTTTTCCACGACAATTTCTACACCGGTGCTTGTTGAGGCTTCTTCTTCTTCTTATCTCTTGTCATGGAAGTAGATGGCTTAGGCCTTTGCGACCTAGGCGCGGTAGTAGGAAACCCTGTAGGTACAAGTTGGGTCAACTCTGTCTCAGGTTTTATTGCAGTCATTCTCTCGAGGAAAATCTCGCGCTGCCAATCAAGTGATTTTGCGAATACCGGTTGTGAAATAACTCTCCCCGAGTCCTTATCAAACATACAACATTTTCTAGACACAATTAAAAGCACAACAGCTTAAGGAAATTCTCAGGAAGCAAAGTGATCGAATGGGGAGTGGGATGCCATACTTATAACTCAATTTAAATTTAAATTTGTTTGTTCCCTCCAATTCCCTATCATTAATGTGATTTTAGCGGCAGATTTCCAAAGATATGCATCTTAAATGCTCCCCCCTCGCTCCTTTTAACAGAAAAATCGCCATCCAATCAGCTACAGTGCTTCCAATGGTCACTTTTTGGCCCGGATACGCAGGACCCATCATCCTAGCATAGCTCCTTCATCGTCACTCTCCACTGCACCTTACCTTGATATGTTGCATAGCCCCATACTTTCATCCAACCTTCCTTTTAGCAGTGTAGTTTATAGTCCCACATTCCTTTGCAAATACCTGTAACACTAAGACTATCCCGAAATCATATAGTCATTGTGCAAGGGCGAGATCACCCCTGTATAGCTTCAATCAACTCCAATTGACTTTTCCCATAAATAAATCGCCATTAAGCTTTGCAAGCTAAACTACGCCACCATCTGCAATCTCCTTAATAATATATGGCCCTAGCCAATGCATTTGGAATTTCCTTGGAAATGTTGTGAACTTACTTTCATATAGCAATACCAAATCATTGTTCTTAAAGGTATGTTGTTTGATATGGCAATCATGCCATGCCTTTTCACGATCCTTCTATGCCTGCTGATGAAAATCCGCTAAGAAGCGATCTTCATCCAACTCAATGAGTTATGTGAGGCATTCTTCCATGGTATCCTAATCGGCCATGTCTGTAACTCCAACAATCTACAAATTGGGCATTATGTACTCCATTAACATTACATCTTCTTGGCCATCAACCAATCTAAACGATGTTTGTCTAGTCAATTTCTTGCAGGTAGTTCTATACACCCATATAATAGTTGGTATGCATACATCCCAATCATTTCACTTCGCATTACAAATCTTTGTTAAGGAATTCTCCAAAATTTTGTTAAATTATTCCACTGTGTCATTCATGTCATGTCCCTTCTCAAACACATTTGTAACAAGGTGTTGTGACACAATTTTGCACAATTTTGGCTAAGGAAGAGAACCCATCATTTTTTACTTAGGGACTTAGGAGGCAATTCCACTTAATTTGGTTGCTAGTGGAATGTGGGGGCCACCCACATGGGAATTAAAATTGGCCCATTTGAATAGCTTGGAGGGAAAGTCGAATAGGTGGATGGAGGGACCCACATGAGGCGAGGGAGACCCAAGGAGTTATAAGGAGGGAGCAACTCTCATTTTGGGATGGATTCATACATCTTGCAAACAAAACCACTTGATTGTTCACTCTGTTGTTTAGCTGAGTCAACCAGCTATTTAGCCACAAATCTCTCAAGCAAGAGATATTAACCTCTACTTCAAGGGACCATTCATGCCCACCCTAGATAGGCATTTCTACAAGGATTTCATGAGTTCCAGGGCATTGGCATAGCACCACCGACCAGCACAGAGTAGGGAGTGTGTATTTCTAGGTAGCCAGAGAATACACAGAGGGAGATAGAGGCTAATAGAGATTATATTGTTTGCCATAGAGTTAGAGAGTTGAGATGACAACAATAGACCAGCATTCTTGTTAAGTTTTATAGCCAGCAGAGCCAACATTCCAGGAGATCGAATTACTGGGCTAGGGGACAGTGTAGAGGCCAATCAACAGTTTTTCGTGGAGCTTAGGAGAAGGTGTATTAGGCCAAAACATCACCCGGGAAGTCAAGGATTGGATAGCAAGGATCATCCTAGCACTTTGGAGGCATTTCCAGGAGGATTTACAGGTACTTTCCAGCAAGCCAAGTTTTGTAGTTGCAGCTAAGGTTGGGCTCCAAGGGGATCAAATTTCAGAAGTCTAAACCAGCCAAAATCCTTTCTGAGTTTCTCTGGGTTTTTGACAAGGATCCCAAATATAAATTTTCATATTTTTTTGAGCAACACAGGTGGGGTTTTAAGTCGTATCTTGTAGAAAACATTGTAGAATTGTTAGGGATTGAATAGTGCCTTTGGGGGTTGGTTTTGGGAAGTCCAAATTGGGCCAAACCATTTCTAAGTTTTTTTGGGTTTTGGCCAAGGAGTTTGTGGCTGAAGTTTCATCATTTTATGAGCACCGAAGGAGGCGTTTCTTGCAGTCGCTTTCCAAACAATAGTGAATTTTTCTAGGCAGCGCAGAGCATTAGAGGAGCAGTCATTTCCATCATTTGAGATCATTGTATTATCACCTGGGTTATGTCATGCTTGCCATTGAGGCAAGCCCAAGTGAATTCCTCCATACTGTTGTACTTGGTCCATTAGTTCATAAAATGGCTCACTTGATTCTAGTGGTTTTATGAGCATTTGCTGATTGTTTAAATTTTTTTTATTGTAAATCGTTTTTTATTTTCATATCACTATTTATTTAAGTTTGGGACATTACAATGGTATCATAGCATGATCTTGGCCCAACTATGGGAAATTAGCCAAAAGATCATGGAAGCTTTAAGTATGAGTGCATAGTGACAGGTGAAACTGGAGACAAACCCATGGCTCAAGGGAAATCCAGTATGCAGAAATTCTGGGGTAGAATTCATTAGGACGATGAGAGCTTGGCCTAGTTGAGGACGGTGATAGACCAAACCCATCCTCACCCTTACAACAAATACGTTAGAGCGTTGAGAAGGCCATGGGGGTTGTTACACAATATTTTGTCACTATCCCTGTACTCCCCGTCTATGATCCTGGAGGACCTATACAATGTACCCAACATTCTTTCCTATCATGAAGAAACTTCCATTGTGTCCCTCTTCATGAGCAGAACAATTCCCTTTTGCATAATTTCCAAAAAAAATTCTGTTTATCCCAAATTACAAGACCATCGCTAATGACCCATGTCCTCCTCGCGTCGATATGTAGGGATTACAATTGTCCCTACCATTGATTGGATCAATTGAGCCCTTTCTCAATCACGCTGATCCTCTTTTGGAAGGATTTTTAAATATGGAGCCGAAGCTTCCAGCTCTAGAAGCTTCGTAATGGAAGTTTGGTAAATGGTTAGGCCGGAGGGAGTCTAGGAGGTCAGTTTGGGCTCCTTTCCCCTATTAGGATGGAACTAATCCAAGAGATAAGGCCTTCTCCCATGAGAAGAGGAACCATCTAACCTCCATCCAAGGTATATAAACCTGTCTTCTTCCCAAGCACAAGTTAGTCCTAATTAAGTTCTGGCTGAATTTTGGTTTTGGGGTAATCAACAAGCTACCCATAGTTTTCAGCTCTCTAGTTTATGTTTAAGGGAGAATTGTGAGTTTGGTTTGGTGTGAAGACTAAAGGGAAGAGCCTTGAGACTACCTTTGTTGAGGCTATCCATGAGATGCTAGCAAAAGTGTGTGGGAACTCGGATATGTTGGAGGAGAATGGCAACGTCAAGACATCGGTTGTAATCTCTTCTTGAACTAATATATATGCAACTATCGATTTATTTCCTACATGAAATGTTGCTTGAGGGAAAGAAACATTTGGGAGGGGCGGAATGTCATGTCCATTCTCAAACACAATTTTAACAGGGTGCTACTACACAGTTTTGCACAATTTTGGCTAAGGAAGAGAACCCATCATTTTTGACTTAGGGACTTAGGAGGCAATTCGACTTAATTTGTTTGCTAGTGGAATGTGGGGGGCACCCACATGGGAATTCAAATTGGCCCATTCAAATAACTTGGAGGGAAAGTAGAATAGGTGAATGGAGGGGCCCACATGAGGCAAGGGAGACCCAAGGAGCTATAAGGAGGGAGCAGCTCTCATTTTGGAATGGATTCATACATCTTGCAAACAAAATCATTTGACTGTTCACTTTGTTATTTAGCTGAGTCAATCGGTTGTTTAGACACAAATCCCTCAAGCAGGAGATTCAACCTCTACCTCGAGGGACCATCTTTTCCCACCCTAGAGAGGTAGTTCTACAAGGATTTCAGGAATTCTAGGGCAATGGCATAGCACCACCAACTAGCACAGAACAGGGAGTGTGTATTTCTGGGTAGCCATAGAATACACAGAGGGAGATAGAGGCAAATAGAGATCATATTGTTTTCTAGAGAGTTAGAGAGTTGAGATAGCAGCAATATACCAACATTATTGTTGAGTTTTACAACCATCATATCGAATTGTTGGGCTAGGGGAAAGTGCATATGCCACTCAATAGTTTTTCGTGGAGCTTAGGAGCAGGTGTCTTAGGCCAAGAGATCACTCAGGAAGTCATGGATTGGATAGAAAGGGTTAGCCCAGCACTTATGGGGCATTTCTGGGAGGATTTACAGGCAGTTTCCAATAGGGCGAGTTTTACAGTTGCAGCTGAGGTTGGGCTCCAAGGGGGTCGAATTTTAGAAGTCTAAACCAGCCAAAATCCTTTTTGAGTTTTTCTGGGTTTTTGACAAGGATCCCAAATATAAAGTTTCATAATTTTCTAAGCACCATAGGTGGGGTTTTAATACGTATCTTGCAGCAGACAATGTATAATTGTTGGGGATTGAATAGTGCCTTTGGGGGTCGATTTTGGGAAGTCCAAATCGAGCCAAACCATTTCTGGGTTTTTGTGGGTTTTGGTCGAGTTTGTGGCGAGGTTTCATCATTTTCTGAGCACTGGAGGAGGAGTGTATTGCAGTCCCTTTCTAGGTAGCAGTGAAGTTTTCTAGATAGCACAGAGCATTAGAGGATCAATCATTTCCAGCATTTGAGATCATTGTATTATCACCTGGGTTCTGTCACCCTTTCCATTGAGGTAATCCCAAGTGAATTCCTCCATACTGTTGTAGTTGCTCCATTGGTTCATAAAATGACTCAACTCGTTCTTAATTCTATATTTTTTATGGGCATTTGCTGATTGTTTAAAATTTGTGTGTTGAAAATCGTTTTTTCTTTGCATATCCTATTTATTTAAGTTTGGAACATTACAGTTCATATGAGGATGATACAACATACTCCTCTAGTGATATATCTGGAATTCTTCGAGAAAAGCAGCAATTGTCTCATTTAAGAAGTGTGAACCTCTACTGCTCATCAAGATCTTAGGGCATCCAAACTGAGACAGAATATACTCAAAGATCAATTTCACAGTTGTGGACGCACTACAATCCTTCATAGGTTGTGCCTCAACCCATCTTGTTAAATATTCAGTTGTTGTAATGATGTGTCTGGCACCTATCTTCTTTCATTAGGGGAATTTTGAGGTTTAAAATGGGCCTCCTAAGAAAAATGAACAACCAAAATAAATGTTATAAGAACCAGTAGGATTCAAGATGATGATGTCAACCATGGGGGATGATTCACCATTTTTGGAGTCAAAAGTAAAAAGTAAAAAATAATAAAATAATAAAATAATTTTTTCAACTTGTATTTTTAACTTATCTTCCAAAGGTTTTACTCAACTTTCGAGTGGCAGTACCCGTTGGATGCAAAATTTAATTCCTCATTCAAGGAGTACCCATGTTGCATACTTTTGATGGACCCTGCTACAGGAAAAATTACAAATACATGAAAAATCATGATTGCAATCAATGAGGAATTAAATTTTGCATCCAACGGGTACTCCTACTTAAAATTTCAGTAAACCCTTAGGGAGATAAGTTGAAAAAATAGTTTTTTCTTTTTTCCCTCTAAAATTTGATGATGTAATCTAATCTTATTTTATTATTTCCACTATTATTTTATAATTTCCTTAGGATGCTCATTTTAGACCTCAAAATTCCCCTAATGCCCAGTGGTTGAATTGGCCCTACGAAGTCTATTGCCCATTTATCAAATTCGTGTAATGACACCTATAGGTTCAAGGGAAATTCATCTGTTCGCAATGGTCTTCCCATTCTTTGACATACATCACATGCCTTGCAATAAGCCTTGGAATCTTTATGCACAGTCATCCACCATAGACCTTCTCATAGGATCTTTTGCGTAGTTTCTCTTCCCACATAATGTCCTCCAGCAACCCCTCCATGTGCTTCACCAAGGATACTTTATCATTCATACTCTGGGAAATACCTTCGCAATACTTCATCGGATCCCATTTTATAGAAATGTACAGCAATAACAGAGAAATCTGTAGCCTGGACCACTAATTCCTTCTTTTGTTGTGTCTAATATCCCTCAGGAGCTGTACCTGTAGACAAGAATTGGATTATCTCTGTGAAATGGTCATCAACAACACGCACAACAAAGAGTTGTGCATCAAGAAATCCCTCCTCTAGATTTGTAGATTTGTCACCATTCTCAATCCGCAAAAGGTGATATGGTCCAACATTCAATCTCCCTGGATTCACAATTACTTTAAATTCATATTCCTAAAAGAGAAGCAACCATCGATAGATTCCCCCCCCTAACATAGGCTTGTTGACCAGGTACTTCAAAGCAGAATGGTCTGTGTATATCTTTAAGTGTGCAACCCACAAATAGTGCCTGAATTACTACGGTGCATACACCATTGCTAGTCCTTCATGCTCTGTGGTAGAATAATTGTTTTCTATCTTCGATAACTTTCTACTTGCAAATGTTATCGGATGATCAATATCACCTTCACTTGGTTGGGAACTCCCAAGGAAAGATGCATCGACATGGACGTGGAACTCCTTTTTCCAATCAGGGAACACTAAAATGGGCACAATGACCATTTTTTCCTTCAAAACATCCAAACTCTTCTGGAAATCATCGTCCCAAAAAAACGTTGCACCCTTTTTCAGAAATCTTTCCATGGTCGTAGTAATCTGCACATACGCCTTGATGAATTTCCTATAATACCCTGTGTGGCCCAACATCATGCGCAATTTCTTGACATTCTTCTAAGGCTCCAGATTAATAATCACTGCAATTTTGGCAGGGTCTACCATCAACCCTTGCTTACAAACTACATGGCCCAATAGTATCCCATATGGTACGCAGAATATGCATTTCTTAAAATTAAGGGAAATATGATACCTTCGACAAGTATCCAACATGAGGTGAAGAATGGAAACATGTCTCTTAACTAACCCAAACATAGTCCAATCATCAAAGTAGACCTCCAAAAACTTGTGAATAAACTCCTTTAAGGTTGCAACTACCACCCTAGAAAAAATTGCAGGGGGCATTCTTAAGTCGAAAAGACATAACTGTATACTAGATACACCCCCATTCAATAGTGAAGGTAGTCTTACTTCTATCCTCCGGCACAATCTTGATTTGATGGTACCCTGAGAATCCATCAATAAACGAATAAGCTTCCTGACCTCCAACATTTTCTAGTACTTTGTTTTTGAATGGCATAGGGAATGGATCATGGGCACAAGCATCATTCAACTTCCTCAAATCTATGCATATCCGAATTTCACCCTACGTTTTCTTTTCTTGAACCACCATAGGACTAACCCAGTCTGATTCTTTGACAGGTTCAATAATCTCGGCTGCAAGCATCTTATCCAATTCAATGCACACTTTTTCCTTGTACTTAGAATTCAAACGATAAGGGTGTTGCTTCACTGGATTCACATCCAGCTTTAGAGTGATCTTCATAACACCCAGATCCCCTACTATCCCTTTTAAATCAAATAATTTGGTGGAAAATAAGTCTTGATACTCCCGTAGTAACTCCGTGACTTTGTCTACAGTATCTTCGTCCCGATAGTCGCCTATGTTTGCAAATTTTGGGTGCGCTTCTGATCCAATATTCACCTGCTTGGTCTTTAAAGGCTTTGAGATATTAAGGACTTCTGCCTCAGGACCTACAACTTCGTGTTGTCCTTCTGACTTAGGGATGTTGATGTTCCTAGGATCTTCTTCACCTTCCTCAGTGGTCACAATGTAGTATTTGAGTGCATGGCGCAGCTGCGTGCTCCAATTTGGTTGTACCCATGCAACAAATTCTTTAGGGATTCTGAATATTGCAGCTTTTATCTCTTGTAACACCTCATCGATGCATTCAAATCCATCTTCAAAGCCAAAAATGAACATAAAACTTTCTTTCAGAACATACCATTTTGCGGTTCCATGTCACAACTCCATTTCCAGATACAAGTTCATCGGAATCGTATCCAAAGTGTGGAAAAATATATGAACCCATTCTGGCTACGGCTCTTCTCCCCATGCTTTTGTCCAATGAGCCATATGCTCACACAGATCATCCTTCCCTATGTATTTCTCCATAGCACGGGTATTAGCATGTCCCAATCATAGTTCCATACTCCATCGATATTATTTCCAGTCTACAAAGTTGTTCTTATGCATACCCCACCATCTGGCAGGTGTAGCTCTTATTGCGATGTCTAACGCTTGGAACTGATGTTCCTTCGGTACATCTCTTTCAAATTTATCTAGAAATAAATTGACATCTTCTAAACCATCATAATATGGTAAGTTGCATACCTCAGTGGATATACATTAGAGTGACTTTGTAATCTTGTTTCATCGCAATGTTGATACCTCATGCAACAGGTTTTTCTAGTGTTCAAGCTCCTCATTTGAATCTGAATTACAGGAGCTATCCTTCTCCCACATAATTCACCCATCTGCCGTAGCGTTGATCCAATCTTCAGCCCACACTATCACCTTATAGACCTGCTCAATATCATCCTCCTCATCATAATCATAGACTAGTTCAGTATATCGCGCACCTTCGGCTGGATCAAACAGAACAATAACCCTTATTTCCCTCTTTTAAAATGTCATACTACAGTTCTTAAGATTGATGAATGCGTTCATATCAAAGGCCCGATCAATTCCAAGCAGCATTGGATATGGGTTATTTTCGTCTACTATTTCGATCACTTCAAAATCATCTATGGAATGTGCCCCTTCAATAATCGCCTTCACTCCATGTAGGCACCCCATAGGAATAATATTATGTTGATTCTCCATCCTGAGCTAGATAAAGGATGATTGTAATGTTGGTCTTCCCATTCTTTCCCAAGTTCTTTTTTGGCATAAAATTTGCATCAGACCCCAAATCAAAAACTACCTGGTCAATTTCATATTCTCCAATCTGTGTAGTCAATCTCATTTCTCAACTAGTCATTTTTTTACTTTTGTCAACCTTATGTACTGCACGTTGTTCTGGTAGTGGCTTATTATTTCCAGTGCAGTTATCTATCAACTCTTGCAATCCTTCTACTACCTTCTTATCCCTTAGGAGTTTCATGTAGGTTTGTAAAAATGATGCTAATAATGAGGGGTCTGCCTACTGCGTAGTATTGACATCTTTAGGCTTTGTCGTACCTTGAGTCCTTGATGTAGAAGCTCCTACATCTGTGAAGCTCCTTTTTGCTTCCATAAATGTTTCCTTTACTTTACCTACATCGAATCGATCCTCCTTATTAGTAGCCTTGTGAACCCATACGTTTTCCTCCAATTACTTCCCTTTATCCTCCCCGATAGCTATGCCACTTCACGTGACAATATTAACACTAGGACCCTCTTCGTGTGGTTCAGATCTCATCATATGGATGTTATAGGTAGGTTGTTGAGTCTGAGTCTTATTTTCTTACATCTTCATGAGGAGCATGGGGCAATCTTCTATGACATTATCAAACTGGCAACAATATTGACAAGAGGGCTGCATCAGATTTTGGCAATCTTGTGCAAAGTAACCTGGTTCTCCACAATTGTAGCAAATGATCTAGCCACAAACCCTTCCAGCTCCTCCTCCTCGTCCTCTTCCTCAACCCTGAAATCCTCTACACGCTGTAGATGCACCTTGATCCCAAGGACGTGCCTCCATTTGTACTCTATATATGGTTGTTCTATCCATCATCAGTTCATAACTCCAGAAATTGCGTTTGTCATGACCCACAGACTTGTACAAATTACAAAAAAGTTGTTGTGGAGTCTGCATAAACTTCTGTAGTAAATGAAAATTTTATGTTGTATGTTTCCCTATAATCTGAAAAATCGTGCGACATGGTACTACACCCATGCTTGGCCCAGCAGTATTCTCTGGTTTCAAGGGGATATGACCCCCTCCAACTAGATAATTCTATTACATTAGGTAGTGATCCTTGTCGTGACCATGGCCCTTACATTTAAAATACCATACCTCCACACCAACCTCATTTTGGACTTCCTTTCCCTTCTTGAGGCTTTGCAACTCCATATGTAGGCTAGCAAGCTATGACTGAATCTGTTGCACTCCCATATTCGTATCCTGAATAGGTGAGGTTTCCATTTTCATGGCAATCTACAGTGCTTCATCCTACGTTCCAATCTTCTGTTGTGACAGTGTAAATCGCAAATGGGGCAATAACGAAGCAATGTACCAGTCCTTGTGTTGGTCATTCATGGTCTGCATATTAGCCTGTTGCAACAGATATTTCAATCTCTGATCAAAGTCCCACACAGACACATTAACCTTCTAAAGGATCTCTTTCACCTCTGTGAATGACTGAACTTGCAACTTGGGCTTCTTGAATTCATTATTGAGTTCTTTCTTCATTTCTTTTGGTGTTGCATTTGGATGAACCGAACAATACTTAATATACCAGCTTAGTTCTCTATCTTCCAATGTTGTAACCAGCTATGCTTTATTCAAATCATCATTTGTAATCTACTGTGACTTCCACGTAGCATCTACTACAAACCAAAATTGTTTAGGATCTTCTATCCCCACACCTTTGATTATACGCATCTTCATAATGTTGGACATGTTGAATAATGGAGGTGGAGGTGGAGGTGGAGGTGTAGGTGTAGGTGTGTGAGGCAGAGGTGATGGTGGAGGTAGAGTGGATGGATGTGGTATCCCCGTGATACCCTTCTTGACCATTTGCAGTTCACCTAGAGGTGTCCTCAAGACATTAAAATTCTTCGTCACTGTCAGACGCTCCCAACAGAGGACTGTACTCAGCAACTGAATCTAGATCTCTTCTGAACACCTTTCCACTTTGCGTAGCTCCTGTCAAATCTCTTCTAAACATTAATTCAATGGCATAACCCTTTTCTTGCACAATAGCATTTTAAACCAAATTTTTATGGACTTTAGATACTTACCTCTTGATCCTTTGAAAAACCGGCATTCAGCTTCACTATAACTGACAAATGTTTTGATCTCAAACTCAGTGATGAAACCACCCAAAATGTTATTGATCTAGTAATCGATAGCCCTCACATTCTTGTTTTCTGAAGCTTCCAGGTGCCTGACCAATTTTGTATTCCACACAATAGGGTTGTCCAACTTCCATGTACCTTGACTGTCTGCCAATTTAGATAACCAATGGTGTAATTTGCATGGAAAAGAGAAGAAGAAAATTTCTTTTTCATCTGTATATAGATATCTATTCAACCACTCTTCCTGCGACATGCGCAGATTCCTGTTTCCCTGGGTTGAAAATTCGTGCAACTTCTGATCTATCCACTTCTCAATTTCCTTCTTAGTTGGGAACCATTTATTCAACATCACACATTCCTCAAACAGATCGCGGTCCTAGAAATGGAACCATTTGTTAGCTTAAGGGGGTCTAGACCCAGGTTTAGAGTTAGCTGCGCCAATCAACAAAACCCTACATTGTCAACCCTTTCTACATAACACAGGTTGAAGTCTCACCTGAGGTAGTATTGGGGGATAACAGAACCAGTTTTCTACATCCAAAGGTATGTGTGATGGGTTTATATTACTTCTAGGGATTTATCCTGACCTTCGCAAACCCTAACCCTCGAAATGCGAAAATTATGATATGTTACAGATAAGCACTTCTATATTTGTGTCGATTGCTTTAGACATTCATATCATTAAGTAAACTAATATATCTACTACTTTCATGCATTAATGAAGTGTTTCTTAAGATAATTTGCAGAAAACATAGTGAATACACTGAAAATGAGAAGTAAATATAAAGGCACAGATACACTGATATTGCTCCAAAATAGCCTTTGTTAAGTTCAATCCTTCTGTTACAGACTCTTTCTTCCGTGCGCACATAGCTGTAAGGGCCTGCACCCTCAGCTATAGACTTACCTAGGTCTCCACACACACAGCTGCATGGGCCTTCCCCTTCGCCTAAGTACAGAAAATAGACTCTTCTAACTTATATCACTTGCCCATACATAGATCTTCAATGATTAACTACTTCCTATGACTCTCTATGACTCCTTTATATAGCATCCTTCTATACAATACCATGGTTTGCGAACAATGGGAAGTTCACAAAACATCTTAACTTCTAACAAACTAAGGGGATTTTACCTTCATAAAGCCCCTTTGACTTCTATGACCTTCGTGCTTTGCTTCCTCAAAATGCGGATATTTTACAAAAATAACAAAAATATTATAAAAATGGCCCCAAGGGACCCTGTCCCAACAATATCTCGCATTGGCTAGCGACATCCTCAATAGTAAGTTATCCAATGATTCTTGCTTATGTTCGACATCGACACCATTTATTCACATATGCAAGATTGCACATGGGTGTGTAGTGGTTGAAGACTATATGGTTTTGTGATCTTAACATAGATTTGCAGCAGTTTGGATTTTTGTATCAACATTCCAATTGTCATTTGCAGTAGAAGACACCTTTCCTCAGTTGTTTAGGGACATAAAAGTCCTCACGCATGGGGGTGAAGGGGACCTTCACTTCATCCTTCAACAATTTAGTTCATCCTTCAACCTTCTTCAAAAAATCAGATCAACAGTCACATCAACTCCATCCAGTTCATCCTCTGCTTCATTTTGCAGCATCGAGCACATCAACAAAAAAGGGTAAAAGTTGAGGTAAATTTGGCTTAATATTCTCTAATTATTTAGAAGGTTTAAGAAAATTAATGATTGATCACTTCTTATTCCATCTATTTTATCTTTCATAAACCTTCTATTTTTCTTCCATTCATTACACATATCTCTGATTACAAGACCATGTTAAAAGCAAATCCTTATAGTGTACTAATAAAAGCAGTCTCTATAGTGTCTTCTCCTCCCATGATAGCAAGCATTATATTTGTAGGACGAAGTCATTACTGCCATGAAATGATAAAGGAAACCACCTATAAGAATTGACCTTGCGATGACAGAGTATGCAAACATCAATTCACCATCTCCATCACCACCTCATTTCATCCATCATCTCTTCCTCATCCATCCCATTGTTGTCCTCAATTTGTATTGCTCTATAAATTAGTATGAAATGTTAATATGAAGAGTGTTTCCCCACAAGAACCAACACCTCCAAGTATTCAAGTAGTGCTGCTCCACAAGAACCATCACCTCCAAATATGAAGCAATGTTGTTCCACAAAGAACCAACATCTACAAAATATTAAGAATCTATCAATGAGAAAGAGATTTGTTTGCATGAGGACATGAAAACCCTCAGGCATGGGGGGATTTTAGGCCTCGAATATGCCCATTTTTTCCATTGCACCATACCACTATTCATATCCTAAATTCCTATTATTTTAACTCATTTCGTTCCATAATTCCACAACTTGCCCCCAATACATATCCTATGCCTCGTGGTTGATTATCATTAGCTTTCTTAGCTTTTCTATGATTAGATATGATTTTGTCATGAGTTACTAATGAAAGTTTTTGCTAAGTTCATTTGTCCCAGGGTTCCATTGCTGAAATACTTCATGAATTAATTAAACTAAGTTGCTACAAGTTAAAATCTCAACTTTTTATCAAATGGGAAAGAATCTCAAGATTTTGAGATGTGAGTTTTGTTGAAAGTACCCTTATTCAGATAACCCAGAAACTGTTTGGTAAAATTTGGCATTATTAGGAAGTTATGATAAGGGGAGTTTTAAGTACAAAAATAGTGCTTGCTTAAGTGCAAAATCGTTGAACGGTTTAGATTTTGAATAGTTCTAGGTCCACTTGGAGGACAATCACCTTGATGAATTTATTTATGCTAAACATGGAAACAATTCCTCCATCCATACAATGATAAGGATGAACCCAACCATCACCCATTCGAAGGCTCTCCAGAAGATTGCATGCAACCTCCTTTGGCCTGTTGTTGTATTTTCTTTTGATAGTCAAATAGTTATGCCTTGTTTGCATTGAAAGCTCTGTATAAAGACGATACTCTGCATGTATGCTGAGAGGAGAAGGAGCATATGGTATTTCTATAAGAAGTTTTATCTCAATAATATTGGCATATGACATTGACACTTATTTTTAAATCTTGATAAAAAACTTGATCCAATAATCTTTGTGAGTATCATGGTTCTATTTAGTTTTTAATCTCATTGAATTAACTTAAACTTGCTCTAGGAGTGGCAAGGGCCCACCACCACTTAGAAACAAGTTCTTTAGCTTATTTAGATAATAGGATTTATATTCAAAGTGTGAATTTCATTGAAAGATTGCCATGTGAAATCTAGAATCATTTATATACTCAAACTATGTTTTGAAAACCTAATCTTAAATATTCCAGAACTCACTCTTCAAATGTTCGGGATTAATGAGAATTTATGCTAGGATCATGATGCTTGAAATATGAATGTTTTCTTTGAGAAATACAAACTATTGGAAAATACTTTTAATCTGGAAATGTGAGTAATTACCATAAGTTGAAAACAAAATAGATCAATACTCTGTGCATTTGATCCAAGATCCATAACATTAAATCACCATGGGGAATGTTTTAAGATGCAAAAGTGAATGCACTTAAATTGAATTGGTTTTGGAGTTAATTTGTTTGAGAGCAAGACTAAGTTAAAGATTTCCTCAAGGTTTGGTTGTTATTGTTCTGATTTAGAACATAACTTAGATTTTGGATTAAATATATTTGATGTTGTGGGTGTGTAAATTGAGTATGAATGGTGTGAAGTCCTTTTGGAATGATTGTAAAACAAAATGTTCATAACCCAGGATTTATTTCAACAAATAGATTACTTTTAAAGCTTTCTTGTTTTTCATAGCATAAACATTGCTTTGTAGAGTAAATATGAGTGTGAATTTAATTTCATAGTAGGGTCATTAGTTTAGTATGAGTTTGGTTTGATTTTCCTTCAATTCTGAATTTTATGACTATGAAGAATGAGTTTTTCGAGTGATTTATTTCATCTAGATTAGGAGCTTTCGAATTGTTCAAGTTATTTGTAATAAGTTTTTTTAGATGAATTGTAAAAAGTTACGGACCCATGATCTCGGTTCTTGCACAATTAAAGGTCTCGGATTTTGACGAATGATTCGGAATCAGTTCCGTCAACCTGCAAAATCCGCAACTGCAGACTTGGTCTCCAAAATTGGATGATAAACCATTCTTAATACTTAAAAGAAAAGGATAATGAATCCGTGATCTTAAATCGAAAGAATCAAATGTAAGGGTATTCTAATTTACTCATTTTAAATAAACAAAAAGATTATGCATCCGTCAGTAGAAAGAATCAAATCTGAGAGGATATTATTTGCAAGACATTTCCATAACATCGTCGACTCATGCTTGGAATAACGGAGGCACTGTGGAATAAATTTAATAATCATTTCGTTGAATCATTTCAAAGAAAAGGAGGGATAATTTTTTATTTGTAGTATTCTATCTGTTATATATGGTTGGAGATATGTTATGAGTATTCTTTTTTTTTCTTCTTGAATTTGCATTAAATTCGGTAGGGATTTATTTTAATACCGGTTTTAAATCATTTATAATGTGAGTGTTTCATGAGTTTTTTTATTTTAATACTAGTTTTAAACCATTTATAATTTGAGTGTTTCATGAGTTTTTTTAGGGTGTTAATTTATATATAATTAAAACTATATTTTAAACCATAAAAGAATAAGATTTTGATGAAAATTTGTTTCATTGAATTCTACCCAAAAAATTTGCAATGCATATGATAATTAATTAGACCATTTTTTATTATTATTTATATTATTTTATTTGAAATTTAATGATATGATTATTATTAAAATTAGTTATATCAATATTTATAATTATAAAATAAAAATTAATAATCTAAAAAAAATATTGTCTTTAAATTATATAATGTAGAGATGTTATAATAATGTTTAATAATACGTGATAGGTATTTAATAAATTTGATAAGGGTAAGTTTTTGTATCCAAGTTTTATATAGAGATAGTTCAATGACATTTTTTGTAAAAGCAATTGTTATATTTACGTAGTATGATATTTCAATGAGGCAATAACACTACCATGGTTTTATGTGGAATAATGGAGTGGTAAGGATGGGAAAAGTTCTATAATGGAATTGAGGGGAGCTTTTATTTTTCAAATTTTTATTAGGCTAATAGTTAGAGATAATAGAGGGAATGAACACATCATATATGAAAGGAAGATATATAATTGTCGTTTTTAATGTTTATAATTTTAAATATATATCTTTTTACAACTTTAAAATCTCATGTTATTTTGTGTATCCATCTTGACGAGCTAATAATCAATCTTGTGAGCACTGACCATAGAACTTGAAGCAACACAAAACATGTAAAAGCAAGTAAGGTTTCCATTAGTCAACCCCTACTCAACACTCACAAAAAGAAGACAATCATTAGCAAAGTGAATAATAACCATCGCATAACTATCCAGAAGCCAACTTGCATATAATGTGATAGTCCCCCAATAGTTTCCTGAGGTTTCAATCACCAACACATATAAATAAGGAAAAAAGTGCATCCCTTCCAAATGGATTAATGCAATGGAATCCTCAAGGATAAGACATTATTCAATAAGACAAAATCTTAACCATTGGTGAAAAAGTTATTCGCCATAGCCACACAATTGTAGTCAAATCCTAGGTGTTATTACCCCAAGAAACTCTCCTAGGTTGTAGCTCGGAGATGCTCGGGAACATTACAAACTCAACTTAATGTTGGAAATGGCTGAATGGAAGAGATGATGCTTGTTCAAGCCAGATAACCACTTCTACTTTGCTTGACTCCAGACATGCATGAACACCCCCAGACTACAAGGCTTTAGACCACCAATTACTCACAGTTCAGAGGTTGGGTGAATATGGAGAATACTGACCACACCAGTAGATGCACAAGACCTTGTGATGGCCGGCTGCAACCAGTAAAGAGGTCTGCAAATGTAATTCACTAGTGTACATACAGGATGACAGCTCCTTATCACTAAGTGAAAAGAAACCTGAATAACACATTCATTGATACATGCAAGATTTAAACACAGAGGTAGGATGATAGCTCCTCTAATGTTAAACATCAAGAGTTCAGGAAAACTGCATATCAGGCACAACCTGGAATAGAATAGGAATGGAAAGTAAGCAATTAACAACAAAAGAAGCTTGTATTAGCCGAAAATGAAGATGAGATGCTGCAAGTATCAAAGTAGTTACAGTCTCCAAAAGTTGAACCTTACAACAAAATAACAACCATCAACCCTGATTACATCTTGTTTCTGGGTATATATAGAGTTTGAATACAAAGACACTCGGCCATTCTAAGTATGAGGAAGTCATAATTGACCACCAACCACTTTAACCATTTGATGGAGTCTCTGGTGCGATTGTTTGCCGTAGCAGATGGATTTGATCTCCTCAGGTGCTTTGTTGTCCTTCTCGGGCAGGTGGAGTGTCGTATGGGATGAAGTCCCATAACTGCTAAATGCATTTACCTGATCGAGCTCTGTACCTTTTCTTCTCGGCCTTACTGTCTCTTGAATGTGGTTGTTGAGGGACTACTGCAAACAGTACCGAGAACTGGTTATGTTCGTCCTTCGGGAGCACAGAACGATCAAAGGTCGCGTACTGCATGGCAGGTGGACGAACTGGACGGAGGAACAAGATTGGCCGTCAGATTGAGCAGATGGACGACGGGCATGGTTTGGCGGGGAGTACCAGTAGATATGGAAGCGGGGTAAACGCAGGCCGTTGGATCTCGGGCGGACAGATCCAACGGTCATCGGGCGTCGAAGATGAGCGGGCGTTACCGAGCGGGAAAATGGGTTCGAGCGGTAAGTGGTATTGCTCGCACTGCCGTCGGGGGTCGGGCGGTAAACGTACAACGGCATGCGATACCACTCGGAGGGCGACGCATGGCAGCGGAAACCGCTCTCGATCACGTGTTAACAGGCTGTCACTTCGCGGGCGCGGGAAGAGCGAACGCCGTCCGATCGTGGCAGAGGTGATCGGACGGTGGGGAACAAACGGGCAGGTTATTCATTGACTGCGGTGGGGGAACCGTTGGATCGGGGTACGACAATCAACGACTGCGATTTAAAGGCGACTGTGGGTTACAGAGGCGCAGGGTCATGTGGTGGCGGTGCTATGTGGCTTTAAACTTAGCGCTTTGGGGCTTGAAGAAATAGGGTCTTATGTCGAGTTTTGGAGGAAAAGCAGAGATAGCAGGGTTAAGGGAGGGTAAGTGGAATGAAGGAGAAGAAGGAAGATGGTTGATGCGAGTCCTCCTTTTGAGCATAAACACATGGCCAAGCTTGCATCTGACCCTCAACATGTCAAAGTATGTAGTAGAGCTAACACTAGGCAAGACAACATCTTTGAAATGAATGACTAGTCCATATGATCATAAGATTTGGCAAAGTTAATTTCAAAGAAAGAGACTACTATCTAGTCTCATGGACCTACTCCATAGCCTCCCAAGTTGAAATCATAGTGTCAAGATAAATCTACCTTAAACAAAACCCATATGCTCTTATTGCACCATATATCGAGCAATTGAGTGAATTACAAAGCTAAGACTTTAGCCATAATTCTTTTTATCTTACCATGGTGAATAGGTAACTCATTTGAGTATGGTTAAGGACCAAGATCAAGTCTAGTGGGTGTCACTATAACACCAAGAGCATATCTAACATCTCATAAGCTAGATATAATAGGAATTCATGACTTAGCAAAAGCCAAGACTGTAACAGCCTCGGGCTAAAAGTTCATGTAATAAAGGTTAATAAAGGAAAAACAAGACCAAGGCCATGGGACATGAATTCCAAGCTGAATGTTTGGAAAAAAAATCCTAATGGGTGTCACTTTCAGTTTATTATGGCTAAGGAAATTTCCAAAGGAAAAGAGGCATTAATTGGCATTTATTTATGAAAATAAAGGAAAATAAGAGAAAATGGAGATGAAAGGTCACAAATTTACATGAGAGAGTAATTGAAGGAAAAATAGAGGAAAATGAAGAAAATAGAGGCATCATTGATAAAAAGGATTTTCAGGACCAGTTCACAACCTTTTGTCAAATTTTCTTGGGAATTGGTTTCAGAGAGAGAAGAGCACCAAGACGAGCAATCAAGTAAGAAAGCAAAGGAAAGAAAATGAAGGAAAATGAAAGAAAAGGAAGAACAAGAAAAGCAAAGGAAAATCAAGGAAGGTTGGATCAAGTAGCTTCAACATGAGGATTTTGTAGGTAACAGGTTGTATGTTTGACTTCTTAGTTGATTTGTGAATGCATGGTGCATGCATTTGTGTACTTGGTTCATTTGTTGTCATTGGCATGGGTTGTGTCGGATTTGATAGTGGTTTCAACCTTGCCTTGCCATTTCCTAGATAGCCATGGTGTGATGGGATTTTTTTTTCCTGGTTGAGCTTTGGATTGTTGGAAAGTTTTGGAACTAGGTGAGGTGGTCTCAGGAAAATTCCCAAGGTTTGGGGGTGGAAGTGGTTTAATATCTGGGAATCCCTCGATAGGTGGGTGGATACATGCATATTCCTAAGGGTAATGGTGAAGAAAATCTAAGGAATCCATGCTTATTTTGGGCTTTCTGATCTCTTAAATGGTTTTGGCAAGATCGTGGTAGCCTGAGGGTGGAGGTGGTTTAATGTTCCAGAAACCCTATTTGTTTATTCCTTGAGATCCCATATTCATACTTGGAATATGGCACGAGGGTGATTGACTTAAAGAAAGATTTGGTTCATCTCAATCTATGGTCAGGTGGTACGTGGAAGTCCCTAACTTGGTTTCCTTTTGCATAAATTAATAAGAGATATTTTCCTAATGTAATCTATGAACACTTGTACTTTTCATTATGATGATTTGATGGTTTTTATGTCATGGCTAATAATCTGGCTATATGTTGGTTATAAGCATGGATTTGCAATATACTTTAACTATGTCTTGTTCAAGATTTAATAAGCATTTGATGGTTAATGAATGCATGGGCTAACAAGTGTTATTAAAGCTATTATGAGAGGGCATTACACCTTCTTGGTGGTTCTCAGATAAGTTTCAAATTCCTATGATCAGATATGCATTCATGACTTGTAACTCACATGTTTACCAAATGTTTAGTGAAATGGTTGTCATGGTTAGGCCTAGTTAGGTGAAGTCCTTGTTCAAGTTTTGTATGATTATCATTGTTTTCAAGTCATTTATCATTCTGGAAAGTCTCAAGAAGTCTTGGGCAGTGGTCTAGAGGATAGCCTGGAATTGCGGCTCAAATCTCGGGACCGCACCTTCTAAACTAGGGATTTTGGGTTACAACCACACTCAGGCAGGCTTGTGCATGCAATTGGAGAGTTGCAACTGCACTTATGTAGGCTTTTGCATGCGGTTGGGAGTCTAAGTCACTAAAAAAGCAGTGTATCTCAGGGTTTGGTCACCTTGGGTTGTTCTTTGGCCCCTAAGTGTATTGTAAGCCATGTAGGATGCTAATTTATAGTCAGTAAGTCTCATTTATTGGCCCCACTTCTACAATTGAAGCTTGGAGGTTGGGTCATGTCATAGTAACTCTTCGTCTCATGTTTACCTTGGAAAACTAGTGAAATCAGGTAAATGTGGGATGGGGTGTTATGGGGTGGTATCCGAGTAGGTTTATATTCTCTTTGGGTGATATCTGATACCACAGGGTGGTATCAAATCATGGTTCAAATACTTGGACTGGATGGGTTGGATGCATGTTGCTATGCATGCATTTCCATGGTTATGGTTGTGATGCATGAGGTCATTATATGTAGTTAGTGTTATCATGCATGATGTTAACATATTGATATGATTATGTATACATATGTATCGTTCTAATCTAGATTAATTTTGCAAATGAGATGGACTCCCCTAAACTTCATTGAGGTATGTTGATTATGTTTATGTTCAGTTTATTTCACATAGTATGTTTGTAGGAAGAAGAAGAGGATCAAATATGACTAATAGAATGGTGGATTATAGTTCACGAGACTCTCCTTATAGATCAAATGAGCAACACAGAGATGAGTAATCTATTGAAATGGAAGATACCTTGAGAAGTATAAAGGTATAAATCAGAAGTTGCAAGGCAGATAATGACATAATCATTCAGTGACAGGAAAGACTTGCCAGGGCATAGGAAAAGTAAGCAGAAGTCAATGCAGGTATCCTTCATAGTTTGTCAAATTTGTAGAGATATGGACAACCACAGATTGGTTATGGATAGGAGGACATGACTAATAGGGCATATGGTAGTAGGTATCATGGAGGGCATAGGTCAAACAAGGATGACACAGTCAGAGATCGTAGTTTCTTGGATACACCTAACAGGATAGGTAGTGGTTATGAGTTTTATTATAGTTCTAGTTTAGATAGGTATCATGGTCATCATCACTATCATCCTTACAAAAGGAGTGAGAGGGGATACTTTCCATATCAGTTCAATAAAGCCAAGCCACCTACATTCGATGGAGAGTTGAAGAAACTAGAGGATGCAGAGGCATGTTTTCTTGGAATGAAGAAGTTCTTTGAGAAGAATGACTATACAGAGAACATGAAGGCTAGGATAGTTATCTTCAGTCTTAAAGGGAAAGTAGACATCTGGTGGGAAGATGTGAAGCTTGTTAGAGACATCAGAATAGAGGAGTTGACTTAGCGTGAATTCAAGAGACTCTTTAGGAATAAGTACTTGCCATAAGGGCTAAGGAGTTCGATGAGTTGAAGATGAGATCGATGATAGACAAGGAGTACATGAATAAGTTCCTGGAGTTGTTGAGTTATATGCCTCATCTTAAGGATGAGAAGAAAAATGTTCAAAGATTTATCAAGGGAATTCCATTAGTATTCAAGGATCAAATTGAATATGATGAGCCTCGGCCGCTAGAAGAAGTCATTGGGAATTTGAAGCACTATTATGATCAATCAAAGCACAAGACTAAGCCTAAGCAGGGTTGGAAAGGGAAAGACAAGACTAAAGGAAAGTGGCCACCAAAGCGGGGAAGATCTCAGGATGTAGGTAAGAAGGAAAATGTTGCTCCTTACAAGAAGTTTAATGTAGTTGAGAAGGGACATGGACCTCAACGTATAGAGAATCAGAATAAGGGTAGTGGCAGAGAACCAATGCAGTGTTGGATATGTGGCAACGATCATTGCAAGAAGGATTGTCCATTGTATCATGGTGGAAGATCTCAGATCTACAGTGCTCAGGAGGTGCAGACTATTGGAGATGTGGGCCAAAACATTCCTCAGATCTATGCAGCGTTTGATAACAAGGAAGTAGATCATCATTGATTAATTATTGATATGGAAGGTAAGCTCTTTGATTGAGTTGTTGGCTTATTGGGGCCTGACCCTGGTTCAGAGTTGATTGAGCCAAACAAATCTCGATACTACTGGCCCTTTCGGCAACAGTTCGTGGAGCACGGACTGAGGTCTCACCCGAAGTAGTATGGGAGGGTGCTAGAACTAGGTTTCCACACCCTGGAGATGTTTGATGAGTTCAAGTGGTCCGCGGTTTGACCCTACGCACAGGTTGCTTCACACACTTTCTCGTACCTCGCGGCCCGATATACTGCCTACGTACAACCCTACTCAGGGGTTGAACGCTGTGCTTCTGCATTATTACCCAAGACTTTACTGGTATTCCAATGTTACTTGATTATATTAGCCTACTTGCATGCTTTAAGTTATACTTAACAACATAAACCATTCATACAGGTGCGCGCAATAAATAAACAGTATATTTGCAAATTATATCAAACATGCATTAACCCAAGAACAGATACACAAAATTATGATAAAACTTCTCTTTATTAATTCCTTCCTCGGTTATAGACTCGACTCTGCCCTGCACACTCAGCTGCAGACTACTAGGCCTCTGCACAGTTAGCTACAGAGCCTTCTCCTACTCTACGACCCAAAGACACACTTTACACTTACGACTCAATCACTTAGACTTGTTACGCTTCTCTACTATTATCTATCTTTTACACTTAGAGCCACACTTTATTTATACAATCCCATGGTCCGTGGACCATGGGTAGGTCTATCCAGCAGACATAACATTACAAAAACTAGGGCGAACAACCCTGTGAATCTCTCATACTTTCGTGCCCACAATTCTCAGAGCTTTACAACAATATTAGGTCAAAACTTCGGCTTTGAGCACCAAAACATGCCTTGGGGGGATTCCATGCCCAACAAGCCCCCAACAAAAACATCATGACTCGCCCTCGAGTCACTCTATTGGCGTGACAATCTTTGCATGGAGTCCCCCCAACTGTTCTCGAACTGCGCAGAGGTAAGAAACACACTAAGTTGCTGCTTGCTGGATCTGTTGCATACACTGTTCCGAGACCTCTATGTCTAGAGTGCTTCTCTATGTGTGCATCCCCTGTATGTGTGTGAGCTTGCCTTCAACATCTACCGTGATGGTGAAGGGTTGGTCGATCCAAGGCTGGATGCGCACTTTTAGGACTACTTCCTTATGTCATGTCACGTCGACCTGCTCCTTCAGTGCTTTAGCCTACTGCATCCGTGCAAGCCTCTGGGTGAGGACCACTATCTGCACAATTCCTCGGACACTGTCATACTGTTGTTGGAGTTCTTGTGCCTCTGTCTCTAAGTGCTGGATATTGGGGTCCTCCTGTAGAGTTGTGAGGACCTCAAGTGATTCTTCCAACATGCTGGTGCATTCTCACACTGCACCTCCGATTTCCTCCAATTCCACTGTGATAGAACTAGTGCACTGTTCTCTGACTTTTGGGGGAGTGGATGGCTGTGCCTTTAACTGCAACTCGCCGATCTGAAGATTCATCTCCAGCTGAACCTTTGTCATTTCCTCCCTGGCCTCGTGGACCCCTGCTGCTAACCCGTGGATCCGCACCTCTACTGGCATATCTGCTAGGATGGCCAGCTCCAGGACGCTTCGGCAAGCGTCGTCTATCACCTACACCTGTTGTTGATTTTGCGACACGAATTTGTCGTGCTACAATCTTATTTGTTCCATATTTATCTTCCGCTCACTTAGGACTTGGAGCGCACGTCTCTCCCTAGCTCGCAGCTCTGCAGTTATCCCATCCTACAACACATATAATGTCTCGTGCAGTAGGGTAGCGAGATTAAGACTGAGACCTTTCAACATGCTAACCGAAGGCCTGTTGGCCTCATTTGATGCCACTAGTGCCCCTTCCAGCATCACTATTGTGTTCTTCATCCATGCATGCAACATCTGCTCTGCTGCCATAGATTCAACTATGAGGTTGGTCGAAATGGTACCAACCTGAGGGGGGCATGCCTCTAATTCCTGAAATTGCGCTCTAAGGGCCCCCAACACAATTTGGTTCTCCTGCATGAAATCTTGGAGAGCCTCATTTGTGACATGGCAGATCGTCTCGCTGATGTCATACAAATCACCCTTAGTTAGGGTGATCAGGTCAATGGACAACTTCGAGGCCTTGACCTTCTTCCACGACCCTGCCTGCTCTGCTATGTGTTGGTGTTTCAGCTGTGTGGATGCAGTCCATGGGTCTGTGCTTCCTTCTGCTGTTTTTCTTCCTCTGCCTCCTACCCTTGCAAAGGCATTGTTTGGCCCTCGCCGGCCTTTGTGGTTACTTCCTGTACTATTGCTGCTATTTTCTTCCTTCATCTTTCGGCCAACTGTGCAATGCGCAATTTGGCCTCGTCTTTCTTCTTTTGGGCTGCCGAATTCTTTATTTCTACAATGTTTGGGGCGCGCCATTCTAGCAGCCATGCCTCCGAGACATTGAAAATGGCATCGTTGGTGGCTACAAAGGGTAGCTTTGTCAACCGCTTCGTGGGGTCCTTGGGCACCCTGATATAGATGTTATGCATGTCTGCCTTAAATTCTGCAAAACTCTGCAGACTGTTGTAAACCGTGGGTGACAACCATGGCTTACGGTTGATCCAAATTCGGATGTTCATCTCCATGAGCACCTAGAAGATCTTGTTGTCGTGTATCCTGTTGGCATCCCAGAGCGAAGCATACTTCGCGGCCTCCGGTAAATCTCTGTCAATTATGGAGAATTGACTATCCTTCGGTAATTCCCCAGCTACGAGCACTATGGATAGCAACAACCATGCATAGTGGAATGTTTTGCCTGTTCTTGGGCTTCGCAAAAATTCTATCAAAAATATATGTAGAGAAATTCGGACCAGTTAAACTAGACCCCCTCCGCGCACTGCTCAGCCAGTGCGACCACCAACGCTGGTACCTCATCTGTGCGACACTTGTGCAAAACTTTTTCTTGTGAGGATTTGGGTTGCTACGCGTTCTGCTTTGTTCTTGATGCTAGAGATGGCGTAGCCCCTCTTCTTCTTTTCTAGCTTGTACTTCTTCTTCATAGTCTCCACGATGGCCAAATCACTTCCCTTCCTTTCCAATATGGCCGCGAGGTCCTCTCCTCTGTATGGAAGCTGGCAGATGTGATGAATCAAGTCTGCCATAATGGGGATGGGCTCCTCCAGCCATAAGAACCCATCATGCACCAGGTAGAGTAGCTACTTGATGATGAAAATGGTAATTGGGGCATGGTGGAAATGTCGCACCCAAAGTAGGTTCAGCATCCCGGCCTTCTCCACTCCGCACAACTACTTCCGTGGCTCTAATGTTGTCACCACCCATGCAATGTTCTGCTTCATGAGGTTTTCAGGTAAGGGAACTTCTCGTGGTCAGCAAGGTCCCAATATTTTAATTTCATGGTCTGCACGCGGCCCAGGTGCATTCCTTCAAACCTAATGTCATCTAGGAGGAGTGGGGTCTGGAGCAAGCTCTGGGTCTCATCCAGGTCTTTGTGCACTTTGGCCTTCCCTTTTTGTAGGGGGACATAGTCAGGTATTTTTGTCGCAGAGTGCGTAGGATGAGTATCCACCTCCATGGCTTCATCTTCTTCTTTTGTGATGATAAGCTCCTACAAATATTCTTATTCTTCATCTGTTTCTATAGTGACATATTTCCCCTTCTCCTCCATCGACAATTTGCTACGCAGCAGGTTCCACGGGGACACACATACAGGAGCCATTCCTTGTTTGTGCTTCTTGGGTCTTGGCGCGTGTAGTGATTTCGGGATTTCTGCCATAATCCCAACACCTTCTGGAACATCCCCCACAGTTAGGGCTTGCGTGACCTCCTCAACGATCACTTCTGCTATCTCCATACCATCCTTAATTGATGTCATTGTATCTGTGCTGCAATCTATCACTCGTAGACTCAGGGGCTCAAACAACGCTCGACTCACAACACTTAGGGTTCTACTCAATCGATCAATTCGAAAATTACCAAGTGTTGTTTATTGGGAAACCCTTTGTATTTTATAGTGCTTTTTAATTCGAATTCGATCGTTCCCCCCAATTCTAATTAATTAATGCTTTCTTGCCAGAAGAGTTTCCAAAATCTTGCCCATAAATCACGTCTTAAATGCTTGCTGCCCACTCCATTTGGCCTCAATTCGAGCTCCATCATGAATAGTAACTTCAATGGTCACTTTCTGGGACCCCTGCGCAGTAGCGCAGCCCCCCGGGCGCGGTCCCAAACCTTGTAACTCTTTTCTTCTACACACATCTCCAATATCGCACAGCTTTCAGGCAGAATAGTTTATAGTCCCATGCTCCCTTCCAACTGCCTGGAGCACTAAGACTGTCCTTCCCTTGGCTAGTCAGGTGGCCACACCACCCATGTATAGATCCATCTTGTCCTTCATCATGGTTCTTGGAGAATCCCCACCTTGTATTGTTACGGTCGACATTGTGCACTTCACTATGCTTAGTAATATGTGGTCCAAGCCAAGGCATTAGACTAATAAATTTGCAGCGATAGTTATCAAACTTGTCAGCATGATCATACGCACCTTGCCTTACCATCCTAGTTTTTTCGGTGAGAAAATCATCCTTTATCTCGTCCTCCAACTTTTTGACTTCCGTGTCCAACAGAGTGCTTTTCTTTCGTAATCGTATCCTTTCTTCTTCAAGTTCTTGGAGTATAAGGTTTCCCTGTTGGATTTTTTCCTCAAGTTCCATGCATTCTATTTCTTGCAGCGGTGTGATTCCTTCTTTCCGAGCTTCACGAACCATCGTATCTATGGGTTCTACTATGCACAGACTAGGTTTTGCATGCTCCATAGGGATTATAGCTTTTTCTTCATACTTCAGCTTCGAAAGTGCCTGTGCGATCAAGGTTTTTCACATGGTCCTATAATCCCATAGAACTGCTGGTATGCACAGGTCCCAGTCAGTTTGCTTCACATGGTGGACCGCGTTCAGTGCTTCGCGTACTTTGTCAAAAGCTTCTACGTGAATATGCTTTTGCATGCTTGGTTTTACCATACTTCTTGGTCATCATTCGTACCATTTCCTTTCCTGTTCCTGCTCGCTGATTATGTTTCCTACCGTGCAGATGGTGTGCCTTCATGCAGGTTGCGCACCATACACCTGTACCCATCTAGACAGGTGGGCGCGTGAGCTGTTTCGTCTATCATACTTGGCTTTCATCCGCATCTGAGGCTTCCCAAATCATAGGTGCATCATCCTTCTGCATTCATGCCAATCCTCAAAATTCTGCTGGTGCATATCCCACCACCTTGCGGGCATAGTGTGCAGTACCCATTTCAGAGCATCGAACCACTACTATTCCGGTACTTCTTTTCGAAATTTGTTTAGGAAATCATCAACCTCGCTCAACCCATCATACATAGGTAGATCTCTTACCTCTGTTTCCACGCAGCGCAAAGACCTTGTCATCATGTTACAGTTGAGCATGGTTACCTCATGTAACCATTTCTGCCATCATTCTATTTCCTCATCTGAATCTAAGGTGTAGGAGATTTTGTGCTCCCACAAGAGTCTTCCATCCATTGTTGGATTCACCCAGTCCTACTCCCGCACGGTTATCTTGTAAATAAAATCTAGATCATCGTCATTATCGTAGTCGCGCATCGGCTCTGTGTAGTGCGATTCTTCCACCAGGTCTAAAGGTACCACTACGCGCGGTGACTTTTTCTCAAAAAGCATCTTGCGCTTCTTTAGATTTATCACTCCATTCATGTCAGTGGCCCAATCTATTCCTAGTAGCGTGGGATAGGGATTGTTGTTATCAACAATCTCTATCACTTCGAAATCTACAAGCGCTCTCGCACCTTCGATATCTACCGTTATTCCCTGCAATCTCCCCATATGTAGGATCGTTTGCTAGTTTTCTATTCGCAATTGAATAGGAGACCATTGCAACGCGGGCCTACCCATGTGCTCCCATGTCTGCTTTGGTAGGATGTTCATGTCTGATCATAGATCCAAAATCACTTGATCCATTTCATATTCCCCGATCTGCGCAGTCAATCTCATCTCTCTTCTTGTTCACGTTGTGAGCTTCCCAAGCTTCCGGACTACGCGTGGTTCTCTTGGCACGGTCCCAACACATCTAGTTATGAGTTCTTGCAGCCCCTTCGTAGCCTTGCTGTCACACATTAGCTTCATGCATGTCTCCAAAAATGTAGTGAGCATTGATGGGTCCATTTCCAGTCCTAGCTTGTCTCTACTACCTGAAGTGGGGGCCTCCGCGAAGGTCTTCTTAGCTTACATGAATGTCTCCTTAGCGTGCTCCAAATCAAATTCTGGTTCCTTTGTGGGAGCCTTGTGAACCCAAGCACTTTCTTCAAGTTACTTGCCCTTGTCATCCCCCATCGTAATGCCACTTTGGAGCATGATATTTATATTCAGGTCTTCCTCGCACGGCTTAGACCTCATCATTTGTAGGGTCTGAGTTGGGGGGGGGTTGGAGTGCTACTTTATCGCGCAACCTCGCTATCAGCGTGGGATAGTCCTTTGTCTCATGATCAAGCTGGGTACAATATAAGCATGAGGGTCTTGTCGGATTTGTACAATTGTGGGAATAATGCCCTGGTCCTCCGCAATTGTAACATATCAGTTGTTCATGACTTCTTCTTGGTCCCATTCCACCTCAACCTCGTCCGCGCCCCTGAAATCCAGTGCGTCCCATCCCTACATTTTGATCGAGGCCCCATGTTTCGGTTTGAGCTATATAGGTAGGATTCTAATTCATCATCAGTTTGTAACTTCTACAAGTGTGATCATCATGGCCTACTAACCTGTAGAAGTTACAGAACAACTGCTTGGAACTCTCCGTATACTTCTGTAATAGATGGCAGTTATATGTAGCATGCTTCCCTCCTATCTGACAAATTTCAAACCATAATGTAGGCGTTGCGCTTGGTCCTACTTATGCCTCTGGTCCTGCTTGTGCCTCTTGGCCCTTGCACTTTACACACCATACCTCGCATGCTTCTGGGTGAGCTATCTTGTCTTGTTTCAAAGTCTACATCTCAAGACACAAGCTTTTCAACTGCGTGTGGATCTGTTGAACTCCCAAGTTAGGATATTGTATCGGGGTCTTGTGCAGTCTCATTGCGATCTCCAAGACCTCAGCCTGAGTGGATAACTTTTGCCGTGACAACGTGTTCCTTAGATGCGACGTTAGCGATGCTACAAACCATGCGCGGTGTTTCCCATCCATCAAGGTCATGTTGGCTTCACGAATCATACCCTTCAGTCTTTGATCTAACTCCCATGGGGTCTCACTTGGAAGCATCATGATTTCCTTAAATCTAATGATCGACTATGTCTCTAAATTTGGCCTACTAATTTCCTTGTTTATTACAGCTTGGATATCCACGATCCCTATGTTCGAATTGTCAATGGAGTGCTTAATGTACCAAGTCAGTGTGCGATCCTGCAAATCACTGACGAGCATTGCTTTCTTTATATTGTCATCTGTGACTCCCTGCGCTTCCCATACAGCCCTTACCATGAACCAAAATTGGTCCAGATCTTCATTCCCCACTCCCTTGAACACCAACAACTTTATTGCGCTTGCCATATTGAACTGTGGTGTGGGCGAACATGAGGGTGAAGATGGTGAAACTAGCGGTGGTGTAGGTGGAAGTGGTATGCATGGAATTCACTGCTTTATCAAACTGATCACACTTCTTGGTGAGACCTTCACAAGCTCTTCCTTGCTTTCCCATGGAGGTGAAATCAAGGGGCTAGTTTCTAGTTCTGCGCTACCTTCGTTTCTATAGATCCTCCCACTTCGTGTAGCCTCAAACATCAATTTATTCGCATAACTTGCTTTTCACATAGTAGCATTTTAATCCAAGTGTTCAATGATTTAACGTACTTACCTCACGGTCCTTTAAGGAAACGTCATTCCGCCTCACTATAGCTGACTGAAGTACCTACTGTGAACTCGGTGATAAATCCCTTGATAATTCGATTGAGCTAGTGGTCCATAGTGTGCGCGATCTTATCTTTTGATGCTTCCAGTCTGCGCACCAAATTTGGAGTCCACATAATAGTTTTGTTGAGCTTACACCTTCCTTGACTGTCTGCTAGCTTCGCGATCTACTCGTACAACTCAGAGGGGAAGGATGCAAAGAAAATTTCATGGATTTCTGTATATAAATGGCATTGTAACCACTCTTCCTTTGATAATCGAGGATTCTTGTTCTCCTGCGTCACAAACTCGTGAATCTTTCTATCCAACTATTATTCAATTCCTTTCTTTGTCGGATTCCGGCGATACAACATCAGACATCTCTATGCAAAAATTGATCCTAGCAACGGAACCATTTGTTGGCTTATTGGGGCCTGACCCAGGTTCAGAGTTGATTTAGCCAAACAAATCGTGGTACTACTGGCCCTATTAGCAACATTCTGCAGAGCGCGAACTGAGGTCTCACCCGAAGTAGTATGGGAGGGTGCTAGAACTAGGTTTCCACACCCTGGAGATGTCTGATGAGTTCAAGCGGTCCATGGTTTTACCCTATGTGTAAGTTGCTTTGCGCACTTTCCCGTACCTTGCGACTCAATATACTGCCTACACGTAGCCCTACTGAGGGGCTAAATGTTGCGCTTTCGCATTATTACCCAAGACTTTATTGGTATTCCAATGTTAGTTGATTATCTTAGCCTACCTGCATGCTTTAAGTTATACTTCACAACATAAACCATTCACAGAGGTGCGTGTAGTAAATAAACAATATATTTGCAAATTATATCAAACATGCATTAACCTAAGAATAGATACACAGAATTATGATAAAACTTCTCTTTATTAATTCTTTCCTTAGTTACAAACTCGAATCCACCCTGCACACTTAGTTGTAGGGGTCTGCGCACTCAGCTGCAGGCTACTAGGCCTCTGCGCACTCAGCTGTAGAGCCTTCTCCTACTCTACGACCCAAAGGCACACTTTACACTTGCGACTTAATCACTTAGACTTGTTACTCTTCTCTATTATTATCTATCTTTTAAACTTAGAGACTCACTCTATTTATACAATCCCATGGTCCACAGACCATGGGTAGGTCTATCTAGCCGACTTTACATTACAAAAACTAGGGTGGACAAACCTGTGACTCTATCATACTTTCGCGCCCCGCGCCCACAATTTGCGGAGATTTACAACAAGATTAGGTCAAAACTTGGGCTTTGAGCCCAAAAACATGCCTTGGGGGGATTCCATGCCCAACATGAGTTTTTTCCATTTTGATTGATCTTGGATCTAATTATAGTTATGTTAATCATGACTTGGTGGATAAGTGTGGCTTGCGAAAAGAAGTGCATGCAGAGTCTTGGTTCGTGTAGTTGGGTATAGCTACTAAGAAAATAGTTCATCATTGGGTAAGAGCTTATGCATTTGAGCTGCATAGTATGCCTACTTCAACAAATTTAAATGTGCTTCTGTTGGGATCATACAATATTCTTATGGGTGTGGATTAGTTGTACCTTCACAGGACTAAGGTGGATTGTTATGAGAAGGTTATCGAGTGCTTGGATGATGATGGAGAGAAGAGAATATTGCATGGTAAGAAGAAGCCTACATCAGTGAGAATGGTTACAAGTATGTAGATAAAAGACAGTTGTAGGGAAGGATGTGTATTGTTAATAGTGCACGTTTTGAGTGATAAAGGTAAGGATGTTGAGGATGTGGAAGTCTTGAATAGGCATCTAGTTTTGCAGCAATTTTAGGATGTATTTCTAACATAGATTTCAATGTTTCCTCCTCATAGGGAAGTGGATTTCTCTATTGATTTGGTACTAGGAGCAACACTAGCATCAAAGGCACCTTACAAGATGAGCACTCTAGAGTTAGTGAAACTGAAGTTGCACTTGAAGGAAATGCTTGACAAGGGATACATTAGTGTGTCTCCTTAGGGTGCACCCATTTTGTTTTTGAAGAAGAAGGATGGTACTCTGAGGTTGTGTATTTATTATAGACAACTGAACAAGGTGATGATAAAAAATAGGTACCCATTACCAAGGATCGATGATTTTTTTGATCAGTTGAAGGGAGTAGAAGTGTTTTAGAATATTGATTTGAGATCAAGATATCATCTTGTACGCATGAAAGAAGAGGACATTTACAAGACTGCCTTCCAGACTAGGTATGGGAATTATGAGTTTATTGTGGTTCCTTTTGTTTTGACCAATGCTCCAACTATTTTCATGAGTTTGGTGAATAGTGTGTTGTGTCCTTATCTAGACAAGTTTGTGACAGTATTCATTAATGATATATTGATATATTCTAAGAATGAGGAAGAGATTGCATAACACCTGACAAAATTGTTAATACTGTTGAGAGAGCATCAATTGTATCCAAAGCTTAGTAAGTGTAGTTTCTTTTAGACACAAGTTCATTATTTGGGGCATGTTTCTTCCAAGGAAGGTATAGCAATGGACCCAAAAAAGATCAGAGCTATCATGGAAAGGGAAGCTCCTAGGAATTTGGATGAGGTCAGATCATTCATGGGGTTACCAAGTTATTACAAGTAGTTCATCAAGAAATTATCATGGATTTCCTATCCTATTACATCTTTGTAGAGAAAAAGAAAAAATTTGAATGGACAGAGGAAGGCGTGGCCAATATTGAGCAGTTGAAGCAGTTTCTTACAAACTCTTCAGTTTTAAAGATTGCAGATCCAGATAAAGATTTTTTGGTGTGTATAGATTCTTCCAAGAGAGGACTTGGTGGAGTCCTAATGCAAGAGGGATTGGTGGTATGCTACGAGTCAAGGAAGTTGAATGAACACAAGAAGAATTATGTGACTCATGATCTTGACTTGGTAGTGATCATTCAGGAATTGAAGATTTGGAGGCACTATCCTTTTGGGAGGAGGTTTGTGGTGATGATTGATCACAGTGGGTTGAGATATTTGTTTGACAAACCTAATCTGAATCTCAGGTAGGATAGATGGTTGGCCATGCTTAGTGAGTTTGACTTTGATATCAGGTACATCAAGGGAAAGGAGAATAGGGTTGCAGATTGTCTTAGCAGAAGAGTGCAGGTAAATCACATAGCAACTATGAGTTCATATGGGGCCGATTTACAGGAGAGAATCTTATAGGCAAGACAATAGGATGATAGGTACCATCAACTTAAGCACAGGTTATAGTAGCAATGTATAGGTGATCAAGATGTGTATTATCATCTCATGACATATGGTTTAGTGAGATTTAGGGACTGAATCTATGTGTCATACAAAAATTATCTTAATAAGCTTATCTTGAGGGAAATTCATGTTAAGCCATATTCAGGTCACCCGAGATATTAGAAGATATTAACAGTTGTGAATAATTTCTAGTATTGGCCGAATCTAAAGAAAGAGGTAGTTGAGTCATAAGGTATTTGGATTGTCAACAAGTAAAAGTAGAGTGCAAGAACCCAGGTGGCCTATTACAACTAATTCTGATTCTGAAATGAAAATTGGAGGTCATTTCCATGGATTTCATTTCAGGTTTGTCGAGGACATCTAGATAGCATGATTCCATCATGTTTGCGGTTGACAGGTTAATTAAGGTAGCTAAATTCATTCTAGTGAAGTCTACTAATTCAATAAGTGAGGTAGCTTAGGTCTTCAATAAGGATATAGTGAGATGGAATGGTGTTCCTAAGAAGATTGTATTCGACAAAGTTTCCAAGTTCACTTCTAGGTTTTGGAAGGAGTTGTTTGTAGGTTTGGGTACAGAGTTGGCTTTTAGTACAACCTATCATCCACAGACAAATGGATAGACATATAAGGTTAACATGATTCTAGAGGATATGGTGAGGATGTATGTTATGTTGCATCAAAGGAAGTGGGAATAATATCTTCCACTGGTAGACTTTGTGTACAATAATGCATATTAGGAGTCCTTAAGGATGAGTCCATTTGAGGAAATTTATGGGTGGATTTTTAATACTCCCATTAGCTAGAGTGATCCAACGAATAGGGTACTGATTGGACCAGACATGTTGGCAGAGATGGAACATGAAATGTAGGTTATCAAGAGGAATCTAAAGGTAGCACAAGACATGAAGAAGAGTTATGCATATCAACATTGGGTATTTAAGGAATTTCAGGTGGGGGAACATGTGTACTTGCGCATCAAGCCCAAGAAGATCCCACAGAGGATTGGGTCATGTGCCAAGTTGGCACCTCAATATTACAGGCCTTTCGAGATCCTTGAAAGGATTGGACCAGTGTCCTGCATACTTGCACTACCACCGATAGTGAAATTCCATGATGTTTTCAATGTTTCATTGCTTAAAAGATATGTGAAGGATTTTGATCATGTGATTTATTGGTTTGTATTACAGGTGGATCTAGATGTATAATTATAGCCAAAACCTTAGTGCATATTGCAACGAAAACAACTCATGATTTAGAACCAAGCAATCGATCAAGTTAAAGTGCATTGGAAGCACTTTAGGCCCGATGAAGCGACATGGGAGATGGCTGACAAGATGCGAGATTTGTATCCTTCATTTGTTTTTGGTTGAGACAAACGGGTTTTGGTACATGTGCATATCTATGTATGGTTTTTATTGTAAATACCACAATGAGTTGAGTTATAAATCTCCAATAAGCGGTATGATCATCATGTTGTCATGATGATTTTTCTTTTCAGTAGGTTGTTCATTGTAAATACTGCATCGAGCTAAGTTATAAAGCTCCATGGGTAGTATGCTTTGGTTTTCAATGGCATTTCTAGTTATAGGTGTCATAGAACACTGAGGATGGTGTTCTCCCAATGGGGAGGGTTTTGTAACAGCCTTGTGCTAAAAGTTCATGTAATAAGTTTAATAAAGGAAAAATAAGACTAAAGTCATGGGACACATATTCTAGGGTGAAGCTTGGGAAAAACATCCTAATGGGTGTCACTTTCAGTTTATTATGGATAACGAAATTGGAAAAGGCATTAGAAAAGGTGAAGAGGAATTAATTTGCATTTATTTATGAAAATAAAGGAAAATAGGAGAAATGGGAGATGAAATGTCACAAATTTGCATGAGAGGGAAATTTAAGGAAAAATGGAGGAAAATAAAGAAAATAGAGGCCTTAATGATAAAAGGCTTATGAGGATCAATTCACATATTTTTGTCATCTTTTCTTTGGAATTAGTTTCAGAGAGAGATGAGAACCAAGAAGAGAAAGTAAGCAAGCAAGCAAAGAAAGGACAAGGAGAACAAAGGACAAGTAAGGAAGGTTGGATCAAACAGCTTTAGTAGGAGCGTTTTGTAGGTAATAGGTTGCATGTGTGATTTCCTAGCTAATTTTTGAATGCATGGTGCATGAATTTATGTTATTTGGTTTATTTTTTGTCATTGGCATGGGTTTTGTCAGGTTTGACAGTAGTTTTAGCCTTGCCTTTCCATTTCCTAGATAGTCATGGTATGATGGGATTCTTTTCTAGTTGAGCTTTGATTGTCATAAGGTTTTGGAACCGGGTGAGGTGGTCTCAGAAAAATTCCCAAGGGTTGGGGGTGGATGTGGTTTAATATCCAGGAAGCCCTCGTCAAGTGGGTGGAGACATGAAAATTCCTCAAGGTAATGGTGAAGAAACTCTTAGGCATCCAATCTTGTTTTGGAATTTGTGATCTCTTAACTGGTTTTGGCAAGATCGTGGTAGCCTAAGGGTGTAGGCAATTTAATCTCCAGGAAGCCCTAGTTTTTAATGTCTTTAGATCCCACATTCATGCTTGGAATGTGGCACGGGGTTATTGGCTGAAAGAAATATTTGGTTCAACTCAATCTATAGTTTGGTGGTACATGGAAGTCCCTAACTTGATTGGCTATTTCATAAATTAATAAGAGATATTCTCGTATTGTAATCTATGAGCACTTGTACTTGTCATTATGATGAATTGATGGTTGTTATGTCATGGTTAATAATATGTTTATATTCTGGTTATAAGCATGGATTTGAAATGTACTTTAGTTATGTCTTGTTCATGATTTGATAATCATTTTATGGTTAATGAATGCATGGGATAACAATTGTTATTGCAAGTATTATGAGAGAGAATTAGACGTTCTTGGTGGTTCTCAAATAAGTTTTAGACTCCTATGATCAGATATGCATTCATGACATGTAACTCACATGTTTACCATATGTTTGACGAAATTATTTTCATGGTTAGGCTTGGTTAGGTCAAGTCCTTGTTCAAGTTTTGTATGATTAGCATTGTATGCAAGACATTTATCATTCTAGAATGTCTCGGGAAGTTTTGGGTAGATTTCTAGAACCTATCTTGGAATTTTGGCTCAGATCTTAGGACCTCACCCTCTAAACTGAGGATTTTAGGTTACAACCGCACTCAAGAAAGCTTATGCATGAGTTTGGAGTGTCACAACTACACTAATGCAGGCTTGTGCATGTGGTTGGGAGTCTAAGTCATTGAAAAAGAAATGTATCTCAGGGTTTGGTCACCTATGGTTGTTCGTTGGCCCCTAAGTGTCCTTTGAGCCATGTAGGATGTCAGTTTGTGGTCAATAAGTGTCAGTTGTCAAACCCACTTCATGTTTACCCTGGTAGACCAATGAAATTTGGTAAATGTGGGAGGGGGTGTTTATAAAGACTCCATGAGGGTTGGGGAGCCTACTCCTTGAGCCTTATCACAATGGGCCAAAGATGTCCCCCCTTGAATTTTGAAATCGGGTGGAACAGATAACATCCATTTTTGAGAACCACTTTATTGTCCCATAAGGATATGGATTTGGCCAGGATTTTATAAGAAATTTTGAGTAAGGTGATAGGGAATAATCCCCCAATGAAATTCCATAAGGCACTTTAAAAGTATCTTGATCAATCCCTAAGTAAGAAACTTTGAAACTTGATCTAAGGTAAAAACTTCAAAGGCTAAGAAACAAAAATTATCACTAATGGTATGCTACATGGACTTATAAAACTCACAAGGAAGTCCATTCATACCCAACAAGCAATGATTGTACATGATTAACATCCAACTAGACCTATGAAGAGTCTCCATCCAATCTATCCTAATCACTACGGGAGATATTATAAGGAACGAACCTAAAACAAACTTTTGTAGCAACCACAACTTCATCTATTATAAAATATGGAGAATAAGTGCTATAAAAATTACAATTGAAGATACCTATGATCTTAGCAATATCCTCTGCATAAAATAGATCCACCTAATGAAGACAAAGCTCCTTCTCAACAACCATCTTCTACTTGATGAAGTCATAATAAAATTTGGAACCTTCATCCCCCTCATGAAACCACTTATGATGAGAGTGAACCCAAGCATCCCTAGAAATATAGTCCTCACCTTTGTTCATTGCCATCTCCAACCATGCAACTTCCTTTTATGAAAAGCATCGTCTAGAAAGATAAACAACTCCTCAAGCGTACTACAAGTTTCCCACAACTCATTTCACTACTTGTAAGCCATCATGTATCCCTATCCATGCATAAATTTGAAAATTCAACAAACCACAACCTTGTACAAAATAATCCATCCCTAAGCTCCCATTGGCCTAGGGAAGAGGGTCAAAGATTATTTCACTAAGATACATAAATATATAAACTCCAAATGTGAAATGTTCAACTATAAAAACATGGAAGGAGATGAATTAGATGATTGTGTGAGAGAGATCATTGGTTGAATTGTAAGGTGATGTAAACCAGGAACATCCATTAACACATCCATGGGGTGAATCTGTAAATTTTCGTGGATATTCCACTAAACAGTTCTTCACAACATATCTACTAAAATATTTTTGAAATTTTGAAATATACACTATGATGGTTAAGTTATCTTTAGATTTCTAGATTCGTTAACTACCTTTTTGTGCTTATGCATGGAATAGATAAAATATGAAAATAAAGAACAATGAATTAAAACTCACTAACCACAATGAACACAGTATATAATATGGTAAACCCTTACATGAGAAAAACTTGGCTAGAATGTGAGAATATCTCTTTCTTTGAATGGAAATGGATGCAATTATTAAGGAATGAGACATGTGGCCCATGGGTTGCTATAGTATCAAAATCTATCATTTTTATTTCTCTTTATCCACTCTCCACTACTCTGCTCATTTATGGAATACAATGCACTCCAATAGAATGGAACCCCTTTTCCTCATCGTGCCTCGATTATAACACAACCTGATAGCCTTCTAGTGGTTAATTTTGACTCCTTCAACTATTAACTAGAGTTATAATATTGACTCTTTTAGAGTCTTCTTCATCATTATCATGTGTCTAGCCTTTTCCATGAATAATGGTGAATGATGCAGCATACCCTTGAATCATGGTGGTCAAAATAGGAAGGTCCACTTCTAGGTGGCATAAATTTTGTATACAAACTTTTTTTGAGGTGTTGCTTAAATCATTACAAATCTATATGAGTGTAGAATAGTGTTAGTTTGTGCACACATAAGTGGAAAATTTTTACCCCCAGAAAACATCATTTGATACCTCAAAATGCTTTTGTAAGGTTTCAAGCCCTAATTCACCAAACTAGGACCCACCAATAAAAATGGTCCTATAATATAATGATTTAATGTGGATCATACATCCCCATTTTGGGATGATTTTGGTCCGCAACATATGTTGTTAAATGAGGTAATAAATTTTTTCCCCTACCTTCTCCTAGGCAGACCCCAATCTACAGATATAACGAAGGTCATAATACCCCTATCTAATTGTATTTCTAGACACCTTCTACAAAACTATATCCTTTATAAAGTCTTCCTAAGTGTATCATGCTAAGTCCTCTACATAAGGGACGACATTTTCCTCTTCCTGATCTAGCATGGAAGCCTCATAAAGTTTCAAATTTTCTACTTTCACCACTAAGTAAATGTGCATGTATGGGTAGACTAAGTCTATAGGAATTATCTCCCACCTTCTCCAGTATCTCAAAAGGACCATATTGTAGAGCCCTGGTTTTCTTACCAAGACCCTTTAGCCTCTCCTTATTCAACTATAACCATACGCTATCTCCCATCTTGAATTACATCTCTATCTATTTCTGATCATGCCTAACCTTGTACTTTTCCTATGATGTCCTCAATGTATCTTGTACTTGTATATGGATCCACCCAATCTTCTCAACAAATTTCTCTTCCCTTGAGTGTTGGTTATGTGTTACATTCTTTGCAGGATTATCCCCACACATTTCTTTGTACCAGGTGCAATGTGGTAAACCCCCCTTTCTCAAGGGGTTTGTCAGGGGATGGAAGCCCCACTTGTGGGGGTTCAAGGATAACACCTCAAAAAAAAAATAAAAAAAAAATTGAGCGACATGATTTTGCATCTGTTTTAGACATTTTTCTGCACAAAGTATTCTCATTGAGTAGTGTTTTGGTGCATGGTGGCTTTTCCCATGCTTTTGTAGTTTTTCTTTAGGAACCATCATTATATTCTAATCCACGGGAAAAGGATGGAAGTTTATGGATGCCAATATATATATATATATATATATATATATATATATATATATATATATATAGATAGAGAGAGAGAGAGAGAGAGAGAGAGAGAGAGAGAGAGATTTGTAGTTTTCCTAGTATTGGGTTTCCAAAATAAATCCTTTGTCTTAATGTGTGTGTTTGGCATTGCATCTTTTTTTTTTTTATATAAATAATTTGTTTGCGGCTAGTAATTGTACAAGGTTAAAATATACAGTTGGTATCAAATAAGTTTTGGATTAAAAGGGATGTTTTTATGGCTAATGGGTTTTTATTTAGCCTGTGATATGCCTTTTTATAGTGGGATATCCATGGAATTGAATTTTATGGTGAAAGGAATGACAATTAGTTTGAAAATAGAGACTGTGAAATTCAGTGGGAAGATTTTTGAGCTACAGAAGCTCAGTATGAAAGATTTATTGGTGGAAAAATATTAGTGGATAGTTGTGGATCTAAGTACTACATCAACAAGAATGTTAAGAAAATACTAGACCAAGTTGGATCAAAAGGCTAAGATCACAATATCATGTATCTTAGACTTATTTTTACTAAATGTTTTAGGAGAACCCACAATGAAGGAGTTGTGGAATAAGTTAGGGTCCTTGTATTAGTCTAAGTTCCTTATGAAAATTTTTTCCCTATGAAAAAAGTTGTATATCTTGAGGATGAGGATGGAGACTTAATGAAAAAACATCTAAATTCCTTCAATATTGTCGTAAGTCAGCTATTATCTATTGATATTAATATTTCAAATGAAGATAAAGTGTATCAGATTGTTGTGCTCTTTACCAAACTTGTGGGATAGTTTGGTTGTTTTTGTAGGTAGTAATGCAACTACTTTAAGTTTCAACAAATATAAGCTCATCCTTGTTTTTTTATTTTGGTAGGATAACACCCATAAGGGATTTTAATGGGTGACATATCACAAGGAGTGCCTTAACAGTGCACCCATTTACCCTCAATCCAAAGCCCTGTGGGCTAGTCTCATCAATTTTATTAGAAAAGACGAGATAAAAAAAAAAAATGGAAGGTTAGAACATATATACCTCATATGTAAGAGGACACTCCTAGAATAGGGAAACAAATAAGTACTCAAGTGGGAAATCTAAATCTAGAGGAAGATATAGATCTTTAGGAAATTTTGTAAAAATATTTTTGTGATGTGAAAAAGAAGGGAATCATAGGTTTTATAGGCCATTTTGTCACATTCGATTAGTGATCCCACTAATGGGATCAATCAACATCTTATTCCCCTTGTCACCATCTTGCAGAAAGCCCTAAGCATGTTGCATTCATTCCCCATAATTTTATCCCTAAACTACATCATCTGAGTCTGATTTAGGACCAACGCTCCATGTATGCCTACTAGGGTGCAATCGCCTACAAGTTGCTCCACTGTGGTCTTCATTGGACACCAACAGGTTTCTCCCCTTTGCACTTGCGTTGGTTCTAGTAATCCAGGAGAATGATCGGGATTCTGAAAGCTTCCCCTTGTAGGAGTTTCCAAAAGTTGTTTCAACTACTTATGTTGGATAAAACATTCGGATTCTATCCTTCCTTACTTTGAAGTGTTCACAACTTATCCTTTGATCCAATCCCTCCATCAAAGGTGGATCTCAAACCCTAGATTGGTACTTGGATAAGAACTCCCAACTTATCCTACTTCTATATATACTCCTTGCCTTCTATGTGGTTGGCAATTGCATTACCGGAATTTTGAGGTCTAAAATGGGCCTCTTATGGAAATAATAAAATAATAGTGGGAATATTAAAATAAGATTAGATTACATCATAAAATTTTAGAGGGAGAAAAAAAAACTATTTTTTCAACTCGTATTTTCAACTTATCTCCCTATGTGTTTACTAAAATGTCGAGCAGAAACACTCGTTGGATACAAAATTTGATTCCTCATCCAAGGAGTACACATATTGCATGCTTTTGATGTACCCTACTACATGAAAAATGAGAAATACATGAAAAACATGATTGCAATCACGTTTTTCATGTATTTTTCATTTTTTGTGTAGCAGGGTTCATCGAAACTATGCAAAATGTGTACTCCTCAGATGAGGAATTAAATTTTACATCCAATGAGTATTCCTGCTCGAAATTTGAGTAAACAATTAGGGAAGTGAGATAAGTTAAAAATACAAGTTGAAAAAGTAGTTTTATTATTTTATTATTTTTTTAATCTTTTTACTTTTTTACTCCAAAAATGGTGAATCATCCCCCATGGTTTACATCACCATCTTGAATCCTATTGGTTCTTATAAAGTTTATTTTGGTTGTACATTTTTCTTAGGAGGCCCATTTTAGACCTAAAAATTCCCCTAATGGCTTTTGGAGAGTGATTATGCCCTTATGTTGTTGTAGTGAGTGGTTATTATCTCATGCATTTAGGGTGATTGGAGGTGCATATTATGACAAGGAAAGGACAAGTCAACAACTTGGAGGAGATCTTCCACAAGAGTAACCACTACTTATGGTTGTAATATCCTTCCATTTATATTAATGCAAAGAAATCATTGTTTCCTATATATTATGTTGTTATTTCACTTATTTCAATACCATGTTGATCTATTGAATCAAGTATTTAGATGATAATGCATAGATCTTGTAGTTTCTTGGCTTGTGTTATCTAACTATGTAGGTTCTAATATTGGCATTCAGAGCTGGAATTGGAGCTTCCAAGCTAAAGAAGGATCGAAGAGTGCGAAGGATTCCAGGTAGGCCTCACTCCGTCATCTATTTAGTTTAAGGAAAAGAATTGTGTTACCTGTCTATCTGTTGTTCTAGGATAGTCACCGACCTAGGGGAGATAATTTTTTTCGCAATCGTAAATCTCGTATAACAAATTGGTGACCATATTGGGGATCTTGTAAATTCTCAATTGAGTCTTTCACTTGATCTCATAAATGAACCTTCATTCCATCCACCTGTTAGTACCCAGTAGTCTACTTGGTTGAATGAAATGAAGCTTGGGGGGCATGTACCTCGAATTGAGTCATTATGTTGGGGACATCCAAACTTATTTCAAGCATATTTTTTTCTTTGTTTCAATCTTGTGTAAAATAGAAACCAATTTCAAGTATAGTTTCCCATGTTTCAATCTTGTGTAAAAATGAAATCATTTTCAAGCATATTTTCCCATGTTTCAAGCTTCTATAAAAATGAAACCATTCCCATTTTATCCCTTGTGATTGCCATTTTTATCATCCCATTTTCTGCAAGATGAACCTTGGTTTTCTCATTCCATCATCAACATCTGTTTGGTAGATCATATGCTTTCACTTGTTGTTTTTAACCCTATCTTGAGGAATAGCTACGATGAGTGGGATTATTAACCAGCCTATTGATCTTTGCGTGTTTTGAGCAGTTCCATGATGACCAAAAGTATTTGCTACCCTTTATACCACTTGTTCCTCCAGGAAGAGTCCTCTTCACCTTTTTTCAGACTCCCAAAATATGAAAAGATTGTCGAACACTTGTATCTTGGAAATCGTAAAAGTAAATGAAAAGATGTCTACTCAGTATAAGTTTAACCCTTTTCAAGGTTGAGATAGAGTAGCTATGAAAAATGAATACCTTATTCGAACATGGCTAAGAGGTTCTCTTGGGTATTGTTTTCTACCTTTTTGGACCTAAGGGACTACCTATGTAAAGGGATATCTAGAATTTTTGTTTTCACCTCTTTTTCAAACTCTCTAAACATGAAAAAGATGTTGAGTTTTACCTTCGTTAGACTTGTAAACACATCAAACAGTGATGGACTCATCGATCATGACGGGGCTGAACCACTCCTTCTCATGGTTCATTAAAAATACTCTGAGGGATTCATCCAAAGGATGAACTTACAGATCAAGCATATGTTATCCTACTCAAGCTTGTTAAAAAATAAAGAGGTACTCACCAGTATGGTTGGAGAAATTGGGAAAACAAGGGATTCCACTTTGTTAATGGTAGTGAATCACTCTTGAACATGACACTATCCACTTCATATTTGTGGTTTTTGGGTTGGGTAATATGCTTATATTTTGGTTATCATATCATTTTCAGAGCCTCCGTTTCGGTTTTGGGTCAATGTTTCCAACTCCATTCAGTGTCGCCAGTGTGTTTAAGAGAAGTCATTTAGTTGATCTCTACTACTATATTCTTAAGCCTTCATTTCATGTCTACCTTTCCTGATCCAGTTCCATGTCATCATCATTATGAACATTCTGTCTCAATTATGATACTTGTTTCGTGTCATTGATGGGGGGATACATAAAGACCCTCATGCGACAGGGCGCTTCCTATCGACATCAGCACATCATCCAAGAATTTTACTTAGAAACACAACTTTGGTACCTTGGTGCTTGCATACATCAATGTAAAGTTTCCTCGCTCTCGGTGACAGGTTTACATCAATTGAATTGGACCGAAAGATTCTATGTGGTGTTCAACATCAACTCATTTATTCACACCATACAGATTGTACTATAGTACCTTTAGAGCCATTAACATCATCAATGGTTTCTCTCATATTTGTTAACAAATTACATCATTGGTCAGTAATCAGATGGTGTCTACCATGTTTGACTCCATCTCATTGATTCACATGGTTAGAATTGTACATCATTTGTCATGTGAACAAGATAGAAGACCCCGAAACTAGTTTCATCGATCAAGGATGTGATTTTAGGAGTTGTACAAAGATCATCATGTGTGATGATCATGATCATATAGATAGTCATCCAGTCATGGGTCCACTAGTTGCATCCGTGGACGTGTCATTTGATCATTGTACATGTTATGTTAGCATATCAGCTGAGTATGGGTATTCCTCCCTCATAAAAAAAGATTTCATGTTGTAAATATATTGTAACAAATGAAGCTCGTTGGTTTTCCTTGATCCCGACTTGTCATAGTGATGAGCCTTGGTATTGCAACAAGAATGTTTCAACTCCAATGGCTACCGACTTTAATTATCAACCCGGGGTTCGTATAAACTTAAGAGGTGTTGGCACTATATGTGCGCATAGAATGTGTCCTTCCTTTGCTATCATGATGTAATGGAGTGCATGTACTGAAGTCAAATCCTAAACTAATTGCCGAAAATGAAATGTTCGAAATGGAACCTTAACCTATTGCAAGAAAGAAAGTACAAGGAAAGAGACAAAAATTCAATGCTAAATCACACCATTTCCCAATTAACTGCCAAGAAGCTATGCTTTACAATAATTCTAAATTATCATGAACCAAATGGCACTATCTAAGCATGGAAGTAAGAAGCATCAAACATCACTAATGTGCAAGTAAAGGGGCTGAAATAAATTTGTTTTTGTCTTTTTGTCTTTTCATGCAAAATCAAGTATGCAAACTAATTTCTTTTGGTGATGTGGTAGGTGAATTAAGGATTTTGGTGGATGTATGGAAGGGTTAGGAGATGGTTGGATAGTGTGGGAGATCCTTGGGACGATTTTGGTGACTTCCTATAGGTTTTCTATCAATTCGGCCTCAAAACAGGCCATTTTCAGGAAAACCTACAGGATGTACTAAAAACCTACATGATCTCCTCAAAACCTATAGGATACAACCGAGAGAAAAATCGAAGGTGTTGGAGGTGATGGAAGGCTTAGGGAAGGTGGTATATGGGTGGAATGGAGTGAGAAAATGCCTAGGATCACTTAGAACTCAAAACCAAAGTTGGGAGATGGATGGATTTTCTCAAGAAGCTTGGAGAAGTTTCCTTGTGAAATGATGAAATTGGTGAGGGTTTAATGACCAAGAAAATAAAATTCAAATTGGATGGGACAAATTTTGTTATTAAATAGGATGTCTTAGGTCCCTATTTCAAGTGGAATCACTCAAAAATACCTTTGTTAACCCATGCAAAAAAAATATAAAACATTACTAGTTGAAAATCTAGAAATTCGAGAACTAGTGAGCTAGTAAATCTAAGAAATTCCTAACCAAATCAAGTGAAAATACAATGGGGTAATTTTTGTTATGAACTAGAATGTTTTTGTGATCTGATGCAAGTGGAATTAATTCGATTGAAGCTCGTTAGCATGCTCTAAAAATAGCAGAAATTTACTGTTCTTTGCTAAAAATGAGGTCCATCGATCTAGATTTGGTAATAAGAAGACTAATCCAAGCAACCCAATGATTACTATGAACTTCCAAAGATTTTCCAAGAATGAAATAATGCTTGTGATCCTGCAAAAGAACTTACATAGACCATTTAACTCAATCCTACAACAAGAAATTACTAATCCTAAATGCAGAAATAGAAAGGAATGAAAACTAGAGATGCATGTGAATATGAAATTAAAAGAAGGAAATAAAATTATACAAAAGGGCTCTGAGGTTCCTGGAATGGCCAAGCCCAAGGAAAATTAGAGACCTATGGAGGAGAACAAGATTTAGAAGCTAAACATGACACCAATCTTCATTATTTTCATCAATAGAATTACATCCCTACGAGAAAATACAATGGAGCTGCAAAAATACAAGCTCTCTCCACAATAACTCTAATGAAAAAAATCTCTCCCTAGAGGAAAATTCAACTTGGTATTTATACAAAATGATTAGGAATCATTCCCCATGAATGGAGGAAGCTTTCCCCACCAAAATGCCTTGATTATTGGATCTAGTCCCCAATACTAGGAATTTGCATTAAATGGCAGGGAACACATTCCTAGATTTTCTCAATCATTCCCTAGAGGAAAATTTGACTTGGTACTTATACAAAATGATTAATAATCATTCCTCATGAATGAAGGAAGCTTTCCCCACCAAAATCCCTTGATTAGTGGATCTGCTCCCTTGACTAGTGGAACACATTACTAGTTTTTCTCAATCATTGGAGTTCCACAATTTGTGCCATAATTCCATAATATCTTGTTGACTTATTATTTATTATTGATCCTCCAGTAGTAGGGAACAATTCCCTAAATTATCTGCTCCTCCAACTCTTCATAATATGCCAAATATTCTCATAGTATTCCACAAAAAATAAATAGTATTAGGCACAAATATTCAATTATCATAAACTTTCGTAATGAATATATTAAAGTTAAACATAAATTATCTAATGCAAAAAGAGAGGTTTAATGTGCTGAAGGATTGTCATAGGCCTTAATTTATGTTTTAAATTAGAGGCACGAGCCTTAATTTATGTCTAATTTAGAGGCCCATCATACCCCCTGCTGAAAGTGTTGCTCCTCCTCTGAGCAACTTAGTGACCTCATTGTGCCTCATCCATGGCCCTAGTGGCCTCTCTCTTGTGCATTAAGAATCTTGGCTGTAAGCTCTGCAAGGACAAGCCCAAAAACATATTTGTTCAAATAAAAATCGTTGTTTCTTGAGACCATTAGCTTGCTTTCTTTCCCTTATTTAAGATGAGTTCTTGAATATTTTTTTGTTTAGAAAGGTCTTCCATATCCTTATCAACCTTCCACTACCTTTCTCCACCATTTGGAAACCTTTAACACCTTCAAACTGCATTTAGATGAGAACTAGGACATCTTGTAGTAATCCCTGTCAAAACTACAGGAAACCCGTTTTGAACATAAATGATAGGTTGAGGTTAGGGCAGGCCCTCAACTTAACTCCCACGCATTTCTCCCATTTTTAGGCCCTCGAAAAAAGTTGGAAAGAGATTGGAGACCTCTCGGAACACCTCTTTTCATCACTGCAATTTGAGTTATATTTTGATGGTGAATGCCTTATTTCTTTTTGTTGCCTTCTTCTCTGTTAGGCCCCTATACTACTAGTGTAACCCCTTATTGTTATTAGTACAACCCACTTATTATATTGATGTACCCATGTAGTGCCCATATTGTTACTATTGTGCCCCATAGAAGCCCACTATTGTTATTATTGTGCCCTTACATTATTATTGTTAGGTCGGCTTTGATTATGTTATAACCCCTTGGACTCCTATATATAGAAAGGAGGTCCTTTCATTTGTATTATCCAAGAATTTTTCATTTATGTAATGTAAACGAGGTTGCCCCCTCGAAGAGGCTGAATTCTAAGGCATTGATCTTTCTTTTCTATCTTTTCTTGAGCTGGTTTCATAACATTTGGTATCAGAGCTTTGGATTCTAGGGTTTCGCTGCTCCAAACAGGTCATCGTCGAATTTTCGCTATAACTTTTTTTCTGTGACGTTTCAGAAGTCGCTAAAAAAACCCATTTGATAGGAATTGGTGCTAAACCTTGGATCCGAGTTTCAGAGCTTTTCGCACGATATTTTCGGAGATATGATCTGAGGAAGTTGGCCTTTTTGCAGACTCCTGAATTACATTCAAAACAGGTGACCCGGGGAAAATCGTCATAACTCTCTCTGAGAATCGGATTGAAATTTCGTAAAAAGGTATAGAAAGAGGACGGATTGTGGTTTCTTGTGTGTGTGTTTCAGATTCAAAGGTTGAAACAGTGACTCGTGACACGTCGTACAAGTTCGCTCTACTGAACTAGTCTAAAAGCAAGTCACTGTGGGAGATTTCACATAACTATTTTTTGGAGAATCCAATTTGGATCAGACTGGTGGCATTGGAAAGAGGACATAGAGGGCTACTACAGGTTTCAATTTCAGAACTTAAATATCTGCAAGTACAGAGTTACAGTCGTTTGAAGTTCGAGGTCCTAAAATCAAGAAAAAGCGAGATGAGGAAGTTTGATGGCAAGGATCCGGTAAATTGTATACTTCAGATGGAGCAATATTTTGATCTACATGGTGTACCAATGTTACAAAAGGTATGTATTGCATCTTCATATTTAGAACCGGATCAATTTTTATGGTATAAAGGGCTTTGTTCTCGTAAAAAACTTGTTACGTGGTCAATTCTCACGGAGGAAATGATAGCACATTATGAGGATACAAAGAGCAACACCTTCTTTAGAGCAACACCACAACAATTGGAAAGAGTAAAAGGGCTCTGTGACATATTTGAAAGTAAAATTATGGCAACAAGGAAGTCTACCCCTGACAACTATAAAGATGGACGTGTTGTTCCTCCTAGCCTTCCACAACCTACAAGGGTTACACCACAACAATTGGAAGAAAAAAGAGAAAAAGGGCTTTGTTACAATTGTGATAGCGAATGCACTAAAGGTCATAAGTGTGCTGAGAAGAAATTATTTTACATAGAGTATGAAGAGGAGGAAGAAAAGGATCAAGAAACATCAAAAGAAGAGGATATATGCCAGGACCCGACCCCAAAGAAAGAAGAAATGAATCAGAACATATCTTGTAAACTATTGGCAAGAATGACCACTCAAACTCTCAAGATAGAAGGAAATATCAAGAAGAAAAAGGTGCAAGAAGTGAAAGATCACATCAAGAAAGAAGAAATGAATCCGACCATTTCTTGTAAAGGACTGGAAGAAATTACCACTCCTCAAACTCTAAAGATAGAAGGACATATCAAGAAGAAAAAGGTTCAAGTAGTGAAAGATCACATCGAGCATCAACAACAAGTTCTCCAACTTTTAAAGGATAGAGCCACTTCGGTGCAAAATCAAATGAAACAACAGGTAGATCAACATCATAGTGAAAAATGTTTTGATGTAGGTGATTGGGTATTTTTACTGCTACATCTAAAGCAAGATATTTATGAGAAGGAAATGTTGGCAATACTACATGCACTTAAAAAATGGCGAACTTATCGAATGGGAAGACTCTTCAAGGATGAGGATGTGGAGGCATTGTTTTGTGCTATTTCTATTATCCAACCAGATAGGATAAAGGAAGCAAGGGATGAATGGAAGAAGGACAAAGAAGTATGGCCACTTATTCAAAAGTTGCAAAACATCCCAATTCAAACAATATTGATAGATATTGAAAAGGAAGGGAAAAGCATATTGGAACCTGGAGCAGTCATAGAAACAAGAACCCGACAGCTATGAAATCGATCAATTTCAGAGTATCTCATCAAGTGGAAGAACTTACCCGCTGAAGATTCCACATGGGAGGACAAGAATTTTATACAGAAGCATCAAGAACTACTCAAGCGTTGAGGAAAACGCTTTTTGAAGGAGAGGGGCATGTTAGGCCCCTATACTACTAGTGTAACCCCTTATTGTTATTAGTACAACCCACTTATTATATTGATGTACCCATGTAGTGCCCATATTGTTACTATTGTGCCCCATAGAAGCCCACTATTGTTATTATTGTGCCCTTACATTATTATTGTTAGGTCGGCTCTGATTATGTTATAACCCCTTGGACTCCTATATATAGAAAGGAGGTCCTTTCATTTGTATTATCCAAGAATTGTTCATTTATGTAATGTAAAGGAGGTTGCCCCCTCGAAGAGGCTGAATTCTAAGGCATTGATCTTTCTTTTCTATCTTTTCTTGAGCTGGTTTCATAACATTCTCTTTTGTGGCCTAGGTGACTACCTAATCGCCTTGGAGTTCTCTGAAAAAGCTTTTCCATGTTGGGGTTTAACATAATTTGTTCATTTATTCCTTCTTGTAGCAACATTTTGCCTTCTTGTAGTAGTCATTCCTCCTCTTTCAGGGTCTTCTAACTGCATGAGAGTCTTATTCCTGTTCTTGTTGTAATCTGATGACTCCTTTGTTTGTGCAGGTACCTGTGGTTGAAGATGGTGGTGTTGCTGCTGCTTTGGAGCTCCTTCTGCTCTTGGATCATCATGTTGGAGGCTTGCTACTATTATAATTTGTATTCTGTGGGATAGGCTGCTACAAGATTCCCTACAAGATGTCCTATAGCTGCTTCTACCTTAGAACTCTTAATCATACACTTTGTTGAGATGGTGACATGGATGGAGAGAAAGACTAGGAGTGTGGAGAACAAGGAATACTCAGGTGATGCTCTCTTTTCCTCCCTGTTTCCCTTCTTTTGAAAGACCGATTTTTTTCTTGAAACTGATTTTGTTTTTAAGGGTGAATGCAGGGGTGATGATGGTGGACAAGGTATGGTGATGGAATGATGAAGGGGGTGCATTTTATTAGCATAGAAAGTAATTTATTTTCCTTAGGACTGCCTCTTGTAGGATTTCTGGGTCACCGTAATTCCTATAGGATCATCCCATAGAAAACAAAGTCCCTCTGTAAACTAAAATAAAGGAGTGGAAAAACTAACAGAAATGATAGAGGAATGAATGGAAATGAGTGGTAAAATAAAAACAGGAGTGACAGGGGTCTCTTTTTTATCCTCCTTTTCTCTTTGACCGTCCTTCTTGCTAACCTGCAAATGGAAATTTCTTGAGAATGGAGAGGATGCTCTCTTTATTTTTTTTTCAAGAATGAAATGGGATGGATGAATGATGAATAGATAGTGAATATGAAGTGGATGGAGGGCTTGGAGAGCTGTGGTGACCTTGGCCTTTACAAAAATTTCTTCTCTTAACTACTCTCCTCATTCCTTGAAATCATCACCCTTCATAATTTGACTTTTCAACATTGCATGAGTGGAGGAGTGAGCTGAAATCAACTAGTTGAAGGCAAATGAGACTGCTGACCTATCCTTAGCTTATAAAACCTCATCTCTCATGCATTGACAACCAATTTCTAACTATAATATGCTCAAGAGAAGAGGTCAAGAATATTGCATACCTATACCTACGTGATGGTTCTTGGAGAGACATGCATGTTTCTGTTGAGCTGATGTTGATGTGCAGGTGTTCGATGGTGATGCTGATGATCCTGATGCTGCTGCTAAGCTCTGGAGGAGCTTCTTTGACCTCTGGATCTCCTTTAAAACTGCTCACTGCCAATCCTGTAGGTGTTGTTCTGTATCCTGTAGGTTTACATGTCATCGACTTGTTTTGTCCATATCTCCCAAATGGTAGATTGGATTGAGCTAAAACATTTTGAGCATGTTTCCATCATCATTGTGCACCTCCCCATAGAAAATGCTTGGTCAATGGATGAATGGATCTCGAGAAAAACTAAAAATGACTAAGGGTGATGGAGGTCAATTTCTTGGAAACCGTGCATTGGAATTCGTTGAAATTTCTTAGACATGTTACCATCATCCATATGCATCTCCCCACGAAACAAATTTTTAAATGGATGCACGGATATCAAGAAAATGAAAAAATGGCTAAAGGTGATGGAGGCAAATTTCTTGGAAACCGTGCACTGGAATTTGCTGAAATTTCTTGAGAATGTTACCATCATCCATATGCATCTCCTCTTGAAACAGATTGGAAAATGGATGCATGGTTTTTAAGTTATGGAAAAAACAAATTTCTTCTCTATGTATTTTTGTATCCTGTGGTAAAACAAAGCATCCTGTAGTTTTTTAGGACAACAAGGAAAATGATTGGTAGAAGGTTGAGAATGATGGGTGGATGGTGAAAATAGATGAGGGTGATGGATTGGCATGGCCTTGGCCTTGTTGGAGCATTTGAGCGAAGTAGGAGAAAGTCAAAATTTGACTTCTTTTGACTAGGCTTGACCAATTTTCCTTTTGGTACCAACTTGTTCTTGTTGCTTATAGATGTTGGAGAGTACATGCATGCATGGAGAAAGGATTCTTTTATTTATTTTTTCTTTCTTTCTTTTTTCTTCTAGGCCTACTAGCCGCCTCAATGAGGTTTTCAACTAATAGGTCTGCCTAGGCACCTCAAAGGAGGTTTTCACCTAGGATCTTTTTTTTTTCTCCCAACCCATTGATCGCCTCATGGAGCTTTTCAATCAATGAGCTAATCTGAGTCACCTCTAAGGAGGTTTTCAACTGAGATTTTTTTTTTTCTCTTATTTTTCAATTTTTTTTTTTTAGCCTACCCTACTTGAAAAACAAAATCACTTTCAAGTATAAGAATACTTCCAATGGAGCCATGTGCACATCAAAATGATAGACAAAATGATGTGGAGGCTTGAAATGTATGCTTTTACATGTACCTAGATTTGAGTGATCAAATGCTTTGACTTTGAAAAGATCAAGCATAGTTGAAGAAGAGAGTGATGCTGCAACTTAGTGACTGTCTAGAACTAAATCTCAATATAACTTTCATGCCCTTGGTTTGATTTCTTATCTTGATCATTCTTCATGTCTTCTTCTACCATGACATTCAAATCTTCCTCTTTTCTCTAATTGTTTTCTTGAATACATGAGGGAGATCTCTCGATTTATGATTTTGATGTCTACTCTTCATCAAGTGCAACCCATGATTCTTTGATCTTTTCTTTTGAATCTTCTTCTTCTGGATGTAGTCCTTCAATGATATCAAGAGAATCTCTTTTTTTCAATGCTCTTCCTGAGCTATGGTGAATACCATTGATCTGAAGAGGAGATGTTTGGAAGTATTGTACCTCAGCATTGTAAGTGGGCTGAGCTACTTCAATGTGTGGGTTTGGAAATTGTGGTACAGGTAGTTAAGTGGGAGTGGATATTTGAGATGGATGTGGATGGGGTTGTGGTTGTGGTGGAGGTGTATGGTAAGGATAACATGGAGTTTGGTATGGAGGATATTGAGAAAAATACTGAGGAGATTGTGTATGGCTCCCATAAGTTCCTTGCTAACCTTGTTGCCAAGATTGGTTTTGGGGTTGAGATGACCAATGTTGCCAAGGAAAGGGTGTGTTCCAATTACTTTGAGGTGGATATGCATAACCTTGAAATTGTGAATTAGGCTCTTGCATCATATCAGGCTGAATAGGCTACCATGGCCCTCTTGGAGCTACATAACATTGTTTCATTGGAAATTGACTTGCCCCATTGTTCCCTTGGTGAACTTCCTTCAACCTTGGTAATGATGGACAATGTTTAACATCCTATGATTCTACAACAAAAATATCAGCATTTTCTTTTCCCTCATCTTGCATTCTTAACATTTCTACTTGTTTTGTTAGATTGCTAAGAATTTTTGTTTTAAAATCATCAAACAAATTTCCAAATTTAGCTTGATTTACCGATCTTGATGCTGATTTACCCACTCTTGCTTTTCCTCTTGATATGTGTTTGCATGTTTCACAAATTTCTTCAAATGATAATTGTTATACATCGCCTCTACTCATGAGATCAAGGAAATCAATCCACTCATCCCTAATTGTTCTAAGTAAGAGGGTTTTTAGTGTATCAGATCTTAAATGATGTAGTTTTTCCTCTTAACATTATACATGAACCTCTCTATTAGATTCTCAAGACTCTCATCTTCCCTTTGATTCATTTTAAAGATTTCTTGTTTAAGATCATGATCTTTGTATTTGTCTAGAAACATCTTTTTCATATCATTCCATGATCTTATTGAATTAGACCCTAAACTCATGAACCATCTAAGAGCTCTATCCTTCAATGTTGCTAGAAACAATATCAGTTTTTGAGTTTTTAATTAGTAACCATAAGATCTACAAACAACTTCAAATTCAAAGAGAAAGGTTTCCAGATTCGCTAACCTTAGACCACGAAATTTTGGAAGAAAATATGGAGGGATGTTCTTCATGTGCACACTACCATCAATATATTGAATGGGAAAACCAGAGGATCTTCCTCATTGCCATCATCTTCATCCATTTCTTGTACGTTATTTGCCATCTTCTTCTTATACATACAAAAGTGAATGGTGATATGCCTCTTACTGCAACATGTGATCAAATGGGGGGGTGGGTTGGTGTTGGAGAAATTTTGTTTTTGTTTTTATGATTGAATGAAAACTATAATGCAATGTAATTTTCTACTTTTGAAATTAAATATGCCTAATGCAAATATTTTGTTTTTTCAAAAAGAGAAAAGACATGAATCAACTAGGGAAGAAAACAATGCATACTTTGACACCTCCCTGGAAACGAAACCAAAAAGTGATGAGCCTCAGTATTGCAACAAGAATGCTACAACTCCCAAGGCTACTGACTTTAATTATCAACCCGGGGTTCATACAAAATTGAGAAGTGTCGGTACTATATGTGCAACATACAATGTGTCCTTCCTTTGCTGTCATGATGTAATTGAGTGCATGTACTGAAGTCAAATCCTAAACTAATTGCAGAAAATGAAATGTTTGAAATAGAACCTTAACCTATTGTAAGAAAGAAAGTACAAGGAAAGAGATGGAAATTCAATGCTAAATCACACCATTTCCTAATTAACTACCGAGAAGCTATGCTTTGCAATAATGCTAAATTATCATGAATCAAATGCTACTATCTAAGCATGGAAGTAAAAAGAATCAAACATCACTAATGTGCAAGTAAAGGGACTGAAATAAATCAATTTTTGTCTTTTTGTCTTTTCATGCAAACTCAAGTATGCAAACTAATTTCTTTTGGTGATGTGGCAGTTGAATTAAGGATGTTGGAGGATGGCTGGAAAGGTTAAGAGATAGTTGAATGGCGTGGGAGAACCTTGGGAGGCTTTTGGTGACTTCCTAGAGGTTTTCTCTCAATTCGGCCTCAAAACAAGCCATTTCAGGAAAACCTATAGGATGTACTAAAAACCTACAGGATCTCCTCAAAACCTACACGATACAGCCGAGAGAAAAATAGAAGGTGTTGGATGTGATGGAAGGCTTAGGGAAGGTGGTAGATGGGTGGAATGGAGTGATAAAATGCCTAGGATCACTCAGAACTCAAAACCAAAGTTGGGAGATGGATGGATTTTCTCAAGAAGTTTGGAGAAGTTTCCTTGCGAAATGATGAAATTGGTGAGGGTTTAATGACCAAGCAAATCAAATCCAAATTGGATGGGACAAATTTTATTATTAAATAGGATGTCTTAGTTCCATATTCCAAGTGGAATCACTCAAAAATACCTTTGTTAACCCATGCAAAAAAATAAAATACATTACTCATTGAAAATCTAGAAATTCGAGAACTAGTTAGCTAGTAAATCTAAAAAATGCCTAACCAAATCAAGTGAAAATACAATGGGGTAGTTTCTTTTATGAACTAGAATGTTTTTTTGATCTAATTCAAGTGGAATTAATTTGATTGAAGCTCATTAGCATGCTCTAAAAAATAGCAGAAATTTATTGTTCTTTGCTAAAAGGGAGGTCCAACAATCTAGATTTGGGAATAAGAAGACTAATCCAAGCAGCTCAATGATTACTATGAACTTCCAAAATTTTTCCAAGGATGAAATAATGCTTGTGATCCTGCAAAATAACTTATGTAAACCATTTAACTCAATCCTACAACAAGAAATTACTAATCCTAAATGCAGAAATAGAAAGGAATAAAAACTAGAGATGCATGTGAATAAGAAATGAAAAGAAGGGAAGAAAATGATACAAAAGGGCTCTGAGGTTCCTAGGATGGCCAAGCCTAAGGAAAATTAGAGAACTATGGAGGAGAACAAGATTGAGAAGCTGAACATGACACCAATCTTCATTATTTTCATCAATAGAATTACATCCCTGCAAGAAAATACAATGGAGCTGCAAAAATAGAAGCTCTCTCCACAATAAATCTAATGAACAAAAATCTCTCCCTAGAGTAAAATTAGACTTGGTACTTATAAAAAATGATTAGGAATCATTCCCCGTGAATGGAGGAAGCATTCCCCACCAAAATCCCTTTATTAGTGGATCTAGTCCCGAATACTAGGAATTTGCATTAAATGGCAGGAAACACATTCCTAGATTTTCGCAATAATTCCCTATAGAAAAATTCGACTTGGTACTTATAAAAAATGATTAATAATCATTCCCCATGAATGGAGGAAGATTTCCCCACCGAAATCCCTTGATTAGTGAATCTTCTCCCTTGATTAGTGGATCTGCTCCCTTGATTAGCGGAACACATTCCTAGATTTTCTCAATCATTGGAGTTCCACAATTTGTGCCATAATTCAATAATATCTTGTTGACTTATTATTTATTATTGATCCTCCAGTAGTAGGGAACAAGTCCCTAAATTATCTCCTCCTCCAACTCTTCATAATCTGCCCAATATTCTCATAATATTCCACAAAAAACAATTAATATTAGACACAAATATTCAATTATTCATAAACCTTCCTAATGAATATATTAAATTTAAAAATAAAATATCTAATGCAAAAAGATAGGTTAAATGTGCTGAAAGATGGTCATAGGCCTTAATTTATGTTTTAAATTAGAGGCACGGGCCTTAATTTATGTCTAATTTAGAGGCCCATCACACAAGGTAAAGCACTTCAGTTATCAGTCATCATCTCTTACTTTGCACTTTACGGGGCATTCTGTTATAGGCCATTTTTTCACATTCGATCAGTGAACCTCTTAATTGGATCAATCAACATCCTATTCCCCCTTGTCACCATCTTGCACAAATCCCTATGCATGTTCCCTTCATCCCCCATAATTTCAGCCCTAAACTGCATCATTTGAGCAGGTTTTAGGACCAACACTCCCTATATACCTACTGGGGTGCAATCACCTACAAGTTTCTCCACTGTGGCTTTTGTTGGTCACCGATAGGTTGCTCCCCTTTGCACCTGTGTTGGTTTTAGAAATACAGGAGAATGATCGAGATTCCGGAAGCTTCCCCTTCTAGGAGTTTCAAGAAGTTGTTTCAACTACTTACGTTGGATAAAACATTAAGATATTATCCTTCCCTACTTTGGAGTTTTCAACACTTATTATTTGATCCTATTCATCCATCAAAGGTGGGTCTCAAAACCTAGATTTGTAATTAGATAAGAACTCCCAATTTACCCTAGTTCTCTATATATTCCCAACCTTTCATGTGGTTTGGGGTTGGATTTTCGAGAGTGATTACACCTTTATGCTATTGTAGTGGGTGGTTATTGTATCATGCAATTAGGGTGATTGGAGGTGCATATTTTGACAAGGAAAGGACAAGTCAACAACTTGGAGGAGCTCTTCTACAAGTTCAATTGCTACTTATGGTTGTCATTTCCTTCCATTTATATTAATACAAATAATTCATTGTTTTCCTATATGATATGTTTTTATTTCACTTATTTAAATACTATGTTGATCTATTGAATGAAGTATTTAGATGATACTACATAGATCTCATATTTTCTTCGCTTGTCTTATTTGACTGTGCAGGTTCTAATTTTGGCATTCGGAGTTGGAATTGGAGCTTCCAAGCTAAAGAAGCAGTGAACTGTGTGAAGGATTCCAGGTAGGCCTCACTTTGTCATCTATTTACTTTAAGGAAAAGAATTGTGTTCCTTGTCTCTCTGTTGTTCTAGGTTAGCCACCAACCTAGGGGACATACTTTTGTTTGCAATCATAAATTCCATATAACAATTAAGAAAGAATGTAGATTCAAAATTGCTAAGAAATGAAAGGGATCCAATGATGCTTCTTCTACTGAAAAAAAAAATTAAAAAAACCTCCTCATATGAAGGATGGGATGTGTATTTCACTTCTTCAATTACACATGTAGACCATGAGGCATGCATGGTCAACTCAAGTGCGTTCTTGCATGTGACTCCTCATGGGGAGTGGGTCTATGGATATGAAAGATATGACAGTGGCGACGTCTTCCGAGGAGATGACTCAAAAACCATAATCATAGAAAGATAAAAATTCAAGTAGAATCTCATGCATGGAATGATTAGAATACTCCCTGATGTTTTTTATATTCCAGAATTTGCCAAAATTTTGACTTTTGAAAGAAATATGAGTGATGTAGGTGTAAAAATAGTGTTTGAAAAGGATACATGTAGGATTTTTTGAGGAGAAACGATATTTATAAGAATATTTTGGATTTGGAATCTATATAATCTGCTAGGAAGCACTGTTCATGATGGGTGCTATGGTTCCTTTGTTCTTGAAAGTGGAGCAAAAGAAGGAAAAAATACTACAATCTCTAGGAAAAATAATATGATGCAGAATCAAAGACTGGGACACATTGAAGAGAAGGGCTTTTCATTAATTCATGGTAATAATATGGTAGAAGGTGTGTCTAATTTCTCTTTGGATTTTGATTTTTGTGAGCATTGTTTATATGAGAAGTAGAATAATGTAATATTCTTCTATGGTGCTTCTATGTTAGAGAGAATATAACAATTGGTTCATAATGACGTGTTTAGACATGTGTCAATTCTATATTGGATAAATTTGTGTATTGTCTCATTTATATATGAATTCTCGAAAAGTTAATGGATTTGAACTATTTAAAAAAATCAAGGAGTTCAAGGTTCTTGTAGAAAATAAAACAAAGAATAAAATTAAGGTGGTGAGGATAGATTATGGTGGATAATTCTATGGGCATGAATTCGAAGGATTGTGTAAGAAGTATGGTATAGCAAGGCATAAGACTACTCTATACACATCTCAACAAAATGAAGTTGAAAAAAGAATGAATAGGAAGTTGATGGATAAATCAAGGAGGATACTCAATTGCGTCAAGCTAGGACAAGAATTATGGGTAGAGGCAATTGACACTATGTGTTACCAGGTAAATAGGTCACCCTCTTCAAAATTAGATGTTAAGAATTCACATGAGGTATGGCCTAGTAAGAAACCTTCTCTTAAAAATTTTAGGGTATTTGGTTGTGATGCTTATGTACACTTCCATAGGAGAAAATGACTAAGCTAGATAGAAAGTTGAAAATTTTATCTTTATTTGATATAAAGATGGTTTGAAAGGTTATAAGAATTGCAACCTAGAAGCTAAGAAGGTGGTGTATAGTTAAGATGTTGTATTTAGAGAAGTTGAAAGCATTTTCAAATAGGAAGTCCTATCATGAAAAAAGAACCAAAAAAGATAGAGTTGAACTGAAGGATGAAAATGAATCAAAATATACAGAAAAATGGGAATCAAAAGAAAAGAACCAGATACTCTAGTATTGAGGAGATCAGTTTGGGAAATAAGGAAACAAGAAAGGTATACTCAACCTGATTTCCATTCAATTTTTTTTTTTTTTTTTTCTTATGATGATCCTAGAATTGTTAGGGGGGTTGTGTATTCATAGGATGCCAAACTCTAGAAAAATTCCATAGTTGAAGAAATGGCAGCCTTGGAAAAAAATGATGCTTGGGATATAGTTGATTTGTCGACTAGAAAAAGGCAGATTGGAAACAAAATGGGAATTTAAGAAGAATTTGAAAGCATAAGGAAGATGAATAAATACAAAGTTTGGTTAGTGGCAAAAGATTTTTTCTAAGTAGAGAAAAATTATATGGTCAGATATATTCTCCTATTCCCATGATCCAAATGGAAAGTGGCATCCACCCATGGTCTTTATCCACCCATGTAAGTTACCCATAGTATTTTAAGTGGAATCCACCCATTGTATTTGATGAGCCTCATCATTGGGTAACTATATGGACCTTAATACACCTCCTAGCTTATTTAATTCAACTCTTCTCATAATTCCTTACATATTTTGATTATATTTTGCTTAATTAGACAAGTAAAAGTGAGATGGTATGCCTAGTGGACTAATGTGCATTGATTGAAGGTTTTTGAGAGAAAATCATGGAAATTTTGGTTAATTAATGGCATAAACTTGAATGAGAAAAGGAGGAGAGATTGTAGGAGATAAATCCTCCTCATTTACTCCTCACTCATTTGAATATTCCTCCATCAAATCACACTAGCTCGGAGTTGCAAGCAGCCAAGCCATGAAGATCAAAAGGCAGCCGAACCAGTGGCAGTTAAAGAGCCAGTTCATCTTGAGTTTGGGAACTGAGCCTCCCTAGATTTAATGAATTCTTTGGAGACTTCAGTTGTATAAATAAGGAGGCCTAGAGCCTCATTAGGATTCAAATTTTTGATGTAAAAGCACTAAGCATTTTTCAAGTTCAAGACTTGTGGAAGACATTGTTATGTAATTTTCTGATTTAATAATGAGAATGAGCATTTCCTTGATCCAGTACAGAATTGACTTAGAGGGATGAAACTCTTGGGTTTGGGCCCAACCCTAGCAGCAAAGGCTCCTCTTTTTGTATTTGTATTCTTAGTTTATTTCATAGATTAATGGTCGAATTGTCTTTAGCATCATTTCATTGCAAGTAGTCATGGATTTAATTAGTTTTCTTCCATTTGTGCATTGCTTCAACATTAGCTTAGGAAGATAAAGGAATATAAGACATTTGATAGTAGGTAGCTTTAGCCTCACTCCTCCCTTCAGGGACCATGGTTTGAGGAAATAACTCTTATGCAGCCCCAAAAAGACATGACTTTGATTTCTTATGGAATTTAGGGTTTTCTATTAGTTAGGCCAACATTTTACTAGTTTTTAGAAGAAGATGTAATTGTCGTTTTTGATGTCTTCAGCCTTGCACTAGATCTCCTAAAGGTTTCACATTATTATGAAAGTTTTCCCATGGATGAAAGAGGCAACTAGATGATGAACTTTTATTTTTCTTTAGTTAATTGAATCTTTCTTGTTTGACATGATTTATGAATAAATGTTAGTGATTGACGTAGTGCAGGATCTTTAGCAGTACAGAGAGATTTCATGACCAACAACCCCACCGTAGCCTCATACATCTATGATTATCATTTTTTCCACTAATTTCCTTCACCAAATTCATCATTCCATAAGAATACTTCTCCGAGCTTGTTGAGAAAATCCAACCATCTCACAAACTTTGTTTTGAGCTCTGAAGGAGTCCTAGGCACTCCCTTGCCTCATTTATCCCACCATTCACCTTCCCTAAGCCCTACACCACCTTCCAAATCCCTCCTCTTTCTCTCGATTGTATCCTATAGGAATACAAGGGATCCTGTAGGAGCATTAGGACATCCTGTAGGTTGACCTGTAGTGGCCTGTTTTGAGGCCAAATTGTGGAAAAAGCACCTAGGAAGATAGGAGAAGACCCCTACTTGCCTCCCAAGCCATTTGACCATTCACCATCATCCCTAATCCACCTGCCACATCACCAAGAGAAGTTAGCATTCACATTTTCACACAAAAAGACAAAAAGGAAAAAGAGTTATTTTGTTCATTTACATGCACAACAGTAGAATGTTTGGATGTTTCAAATTGCATGCCTAGGACAGTAGGATTACACACATGTTAACTTAGCATTATTTTGAAGCAAAGCCTCTTAGCAGTTAGTTAGATGAATGGTGTGTTTAAGCATTTGATTTCAGTCTTTTCCTTACTACAGTAGACAAGAGTTCATTTAGTGTAAATTTCCCTTTTTCCTCATTGGTAATCAAGCTTCTTCTGAATCAATAGAAGGCTGGTTTGAGAAACCATAGTGGTCTATCACCAACTTAACAGTGACAAAGAGAAGACCCATTGCATCTACTTGTGTATACAACACTGTGACCTCCAAGTTTGTACGAACCCCGAGTTGATAAAGTAAAGTTGGTAGTCCTAGGAGTTGGAGCATTCTTGCTACAATACTGGTGCTCATCAGTATGCATCTACCCATGGTATGGTAAGTGTCATCCACCCATGGTATTCATTCACCCATATTATTTACCTATGGTATTGTATGTGGCATCCACCCATGGTATCTACCCATGGTATTGTAAGTAGCTTCCACCCATGGAATTTACCTGTGGTATTGTAACTAAAAAAGGCTATAAGTAACAAGTAGAATTTTGTAAAAGGAAAAAATTTCCACCACAATGTAGCTTTTACAATTATTCTCTATTTTAATAAAATGTTTCTTGGTGGTTTTATTTACTATGTGTTATCTTCTTTTCCTAACATTTCAATTTTTCAGATCTTGAGGGCCTCTCCCCAAGATCTAGATTAGTGGTTTCAGAGCTTTCTTCTCTTTATATGGTTTGCTTTGCATGTCCCCAACAAGGTTGGGGTATAAGGAGTTAGAGCTTGAACTAGTTAAACCTTTGCAAAACTAGCCTCAAAAACCTAGACAACCTCCCATGGTGTAAGAAAATAAAGATGAGGGAATAGGAGATACTTTCAAAATATTTCTCAAATAATCCCTCGAGTGACAGAGGAATGTGATGATCGATAAATTTTCCCAAATCCTTCGGCGGAGGCCCACAGGTGACACATCTCCATCCGACAGCCACTCTAGAGGCACCACTCCCTTCAAGGTACAAGTCAACTTTGACATTGAACCCATGTTGGCTATTAGGGGCCTGACCAAGGTTCAACATTAGTTAGCCAAACAAATCCCTACACTACTGGCCCTTTTGGCATCAGCCCTTGGAGCACGGACTGAAGTCTCACCCAAAGCAGTATGGGGGGATGCTGGAACCACGTTTCCACACCCTGATATGGTCATGATGTCATTTTATTCCTTCTATTCATGCCTTCACGCATGTCACTTAGTCTTATGGATCTCTCTACCTAACCCCTTATTCCTCCCTTCGATACCTCCGCGAAAGGGTACGACTGACCTTCATGCAACCCTGACCTTCAATTCAAATACTTTCATGCTACTAAGGAAATTTATTGCTCAGATTGTCAAGTTATCTTAAGAATCTTACTTATCTTATTAGATACTCACAGTTAGCACCGCGTAGATAGATGTTCTTATTTGTGTTCAGTTATCCAACATAATTACATTCATTCACACACCATATACGCATTATAAAGGAAATTCATACATAAACTGACAAGATGCATTAATCGGAACCAGGACACAGAAATTGAAGAATACTTCTCTTTATTGATATCTTCAAGCGATTATAGACTCTATCTACCCTGCGCACACAGCTGTGGACTTCCACCCTAGTCCTCTGCACACTCAGATGAAAATCCTCCACCTATGCTACGACCTGTATCTTAAACGTGTTACTTCAGAGCTACGACTCTCTTACAGGGTATTACCCTCAAACTACTTAGAGCTTAGCTCTTTCTATACAATTCCATAGTCCGCGGACCATGGGTAGATATTTTACAGCCGACTTTACTTTACAAAACTCCTTTATGTCTTATGACACCTTCATGCTCTGCGACCACAAAATGCAGAGTCTTTACAAGTTTATTACATAATTTGACCAAAACAAAGGCTTTTAGCCCCAAAGCTATCCTTGGGGGATCTCGCTCCCAATAGGCTCCCAACACAAACATCATGACTAGCCCTCGAGTCACTTGGTAGGTGTGGAGATCTTTGTGTGAAGTCCTTCTAGCTTGACTTGTATGACCACAACCTCAGTCGTGCATTGTGTGGTAGCCTACTTCGTGTCTTCTGATGTCTGCTTGGTCACTGCTCTTGTGCTATCGGCCTGAAGCTTTTGTTGTGTCACTTGTAGAGTCGCAAGCTTACCTTCAATAGGTGTTATCACTGTGTAAGCCTCATACATCCAAGGCTTCAGTCCTACCTTCAAGAGTGCTTCCTTGTGCAGTGCTACATTCACCTATTCCTTTAGCTGCTTGGCCTCCTGCAACTTGGCTAGTCTTTGTGTCAACATGACGGTTCATGTTGTGCCCTTAACCTCATCATAGCGATGTTGTAGCTTGTGCACTTCTGTCTCTAGCCGTTGTATATTGGGGTCCTCCTACAAGCTGGTCAGGACCTCAAATGACTGCTTAAACAATTGTGTGGAGTCTGCTACTGCAATGTCCACTGCCTCTACTGCTTCTGTGACAGTGGTTGCTAGCTGCTCCTTCACTTTTGGCAGAGTTAAAGGTTGGGCCTTCAATTGTAACTCCATAATTTGCAAGTTCAACTCCAAATGAACCTGCACCATCTCAGTATGAGTGTCACGCACCCTTGTGACCAGCTTACAGATGTGTACCTCTACTCACTCCTCCTTCGGAATGGCTAACTCTGGGACCATTTGGCATGCTTCCTCGACGACTTGCGTAATGTGCTTTCTTCGATTGGTCACCTTAGTCTCAATGGTGATGGAAGAATTTATCTGTAGCACCATCTACTCGTTGGTGATCCGTTGTTCACTAATCACCTGAAGGGCGTGGTGCTCATGAGCCGTCAGCTCTGCAATCACTCCATCTTGCAAGAGGTGGAGAATTTCACATGGGAGCACTGCCAGGTTCAACCCTACTCCATTTAGGGCCCTGACAGTGGGCTTGTGATGAGCCCCAAATTTGGTAACATTTTGGGCTCATTTGGCCTACTTACCCTTGCTCAACCCTTCATTTTTCATCACTTATGCATCATTTTTTAGTATATTCATGTTATTTGTATGAAGGAGGGCAGTCACTATTCCTAGGTGGCTAACACATGTTTATTTCAGGTTTTTTGACATTTAATGGAGCAAAACCACGCAGATGAGGGCTAGGAGACAGCCAAGATGGGATTGAGGTTTTGTAGGAAGGTTTTCCACAGCATTGAATGGCCTTCCTCGTGATCTCCACCCCAACTCCGAGCTCCAACCACCACCGAGCTAGAAGGCAGCCAAACGGATTGTGAGGAAACAACAGATTACTCTTAGTTTGGACAGCCAAACCCCACTAATTTAGGAGGCCAGCTTGGCCCTTGTAATGTATAAATGATGAGGTTGTAGCCTTCGATGGGGACTTTTGAAACTTTTTTGTTCATTCTGGACTATGAGCTGATAGCTCTGTTTTGCTCTTTGTAAGCCATTTTTGGCATGTTATGAGACTTATGACTATTATATTTTAATGAAAAGCAGGCAGATTTGAGTTCAGTTCTGAGTTCATAGAGGAGCCATAGCTCTCGGGGTTGGGCCCAACCTGAGAGCAATAGGCCTCCTTTCTTTGTATTGTTACTTTTCTTTCAACATTGTATTTCTTTCCCTTTGCATGCATTTGGAAACACAGTTTGCTGATTTGAATTTCTTGGTGTGGTTAAGTAGGTTGGTTTTATGAACAAAGTTGCTTTCAGTAGTTTAGATTAGAGTAAGGAGCTTAGAGTTAATCAGAGTTCCAAAAAGGGTTGACTGCACACTCACTTCCACCTCTGTTTAGAGACTGGAATTGCAGACCGTGCCACCCACCAAAAACACTGTTTTATACGTTCATGCAAGCTTTGATGAAATGTTCTTGGTTGTAGCAGCATCCATGCATTCAGATCTTGTGGAATAAATCTTTGTTTTAGTACCATGCAAGAGTTTCCTTACAAAATCACGTTGCTGTTCTATGGTTTTATAAAAAGAGTTAGAATAGGTTGATGAAATATCGGTTTTGTGCAAGACACAGATGATTTGTTTCATTTACATTGTGCAGTACTTCTCCCTCATTCCCTTATCCTTCTAAGCCATGCCTAGGCCATCCACTCATCCCTCAGTTAGACTGCTTACCTCCTAAACTCTTCTATCACCCACGTGATTCTACCTTTTCGGCCTTCCATTCCCTCTAACCTCCTCTAGGCCAACCAGCTTTGCACACCCCCTCTTCATCTCATCTCTCTGTCCATAAGCCATCACAAGCTCCCCTCCTACCTCCTTGACCATCCATATAGCCTCTTCCACTCATCCATCACCCAAAAATCCTATTGCAGAACATCTTGTAGGAATTAGTGAACTTCCTGTAGAAATCCTGAGCATCCTGTAGAACCCTTGCAGACTTCCTGTAGAAGCTTGTGAACACGTTTGCCAAGCATCTGAACTTTATGAACTTCTTTGAAAGGATGCTAGGGATCCCTTAGACCCTCTCTGAGCCTTCCTGACCCTTTTCAAGCATTTTCCTCCTTGATCTATCCCTGCACAATCAAGACCCAGTTAGAAGCACACACATAATAACTCCAACAACTTGAACAAAAATACCAAAAATATGCTTTCTTTAGATCAAAGTAGACTAGACACATGCATCTCACCTTCCTAGAAGTAATGGCACCTCTTTCAGTATTTTTCATTCCCACCTATACATCAGTAGGACTAGCTGGTAGAATTAGGGTTTGCTAGGGTTTTCATTTCTTGTTGGCTTTCAGTTTCTTCCTGCAGTAGGTTAATTCCCTTTGAGATAGCTTTCATTCATCGGTTAAAAAGCTTCTTCTGAGAACTCATAGAAGTTGGCTTGAGCCCTATCGGACTTGTGCCAACTGACCAAGTGACAACTGCGACAAGAGCTAGTACTTGTGCATACAACACCGTCGCTTCCAAGTTTGTTACGAACTACCGAGTTGATAAAATTAGAGAAGGAAGCTCCAGGAGTTGTAGCATTATTGCTACAATACTGGAGCCCACCATCTTTTTTGCGCCGTTGCCGGGGAAGCGCCAGAGTATTAGTAATTGTTGCCTTTCTTCTATTTTCCTACTCTCGCCTTCTGCCAAGTAATTTATTTCATTTCCATTCTGCAAAAGTAGCATAGACATTTCCTGCTTTCATAGATTAACATTTCAATTCCGCAATTTCATTTTTGCAAGCGTAGATTAGCATTTCAATTCTGCATTTTCATTTCAGCAAGATAGTTAGTTGTAGATCAATCTGTTTCAGTTTTTGCAGGTACAAGAGAAAAAAAAAACAAAAGCAATCAAAAGTCTTTCCATTTCATGCCTCGTAGGAATTGAGATAAAATAGGAAAATTCTTACCCAGCACCCCCACTACATCACTGAGTCACCCTTCTCTCTTCTTCGGTGACAGTGATCCAGAAGAACCTATAGGTGAACCTCCTAAGATATACGAAGATCCTATAGCAGAAGAAGAGTTAGAGACCATTCCATCTGAAGCTATGGCTGACAATAGGGGAGAAGATGAGAGAATAGAAGGTGCCTTCCCCATCCGAGATACCAATGGAGACATGAAAATGAAGAACATTAGCCCCTTCGCCTTACCTCACTTGCATGGACTGACTACCGAAGATCCTGATACCTTCCTGTTTGAGTTTGTTGTCCTTTGTCAAACCTATGACTATACTGAAGATGAACAGAAGCTGAAACTCTTCCCCTCAACCCTTAAGGATGCAACATTACGCTGGTTCATGGGCTTACCTGGGAACAGTATCACCACTTGGGCTCAGATGCAGCAAGCTTTCAATACCAAGTACCGGGACTACTGTAGGTCCAAGGAAACCAAGGGAGAAATCTTTCGGATGACCATGGGAAATGATGAGTCCTTAGAGGATTACGAGGAAAGGTTCCAACTTAGCTATAAACGGGCCAGGTGCACACTTGACCCTGAATCCCTCAAGTTGGTCCTGCTTCGAGGAGTCCCTGAAGACCTCTTAGATACCCTTCACATGTTAGCTGGAGGAGATATTTACCAACTACCTTATGAGGACATAAAGACTGTGTTTAGAAACCACTCTAGGGCAGCTCGGAAACGAGGTAGAGGAAACCTCCTCTCAGCTGGTATTCCTTTCTCCAAACATGAGTTTGCAAATCAATTAGAGGATCTCAAGAGTGAGGTGAGATAGAACATTGCCATGCAACTTGATACATTCAGGATCCAGCAGAAGAAGGAAGAAGCTGAGAGGGCCTTGGCTATCTTCTACCCTAAGTGTACAAGGAAACACCCTAAGAACGAATGCCCATTACATTCGGTTGAAGTATATTTTGTTTGTGAGGAGGACCATCCCACAAACCAATGTCCAACCTTACCTGGGCTTAAAGCCATGTATCAAGGGACAGAAGCCCCCACCGAACCTCTCTATTTCCTCAACCAAAGGAGGCCACAAGGACCTAGACCTTACCAGCAGGGGATGCAAGGGGCACCCCAAGCTTATTACAGCCCCAACCAATCTACTCCTATGCCTTCCTGGGGTCCCCCTGCTCATCCTTCCTGGTCTGTGCGTCCTCCATGGTCTTACCCACCTCAGTACCATACTCAACCCACTACTCATTCGTATCACTCACATGCCCAGCCACAGCCTCAGTGGAATGCACCTCAGTCGGGGTGGAGGCCCCAGTAAAACACTCCTCCCGCCATTTTGCCTCCACCACCAGTTCAACCTCAACCATTACCTCCTGCTCCTCCAAGGCAACCTCAAATGCCTGCTCAACCGAACCCGAACCCCAACAACAGACAGGCCCAACAGGTATATACTGGGGAAACATCATGCCCTACCTATGCTGTGGAGATTCAGGAGATCAATCTGCGATCTGGAAAGACTCTTCCGGATCGCCAACCTCCTCCCCCAAAGGATGAGGAAGAAAAACAGGAAAGTGAACCAAAGGCTATTCCACCCTTTCCTGAGAGACTAACAGCCACCGCACAACCCAACCCAGAGGAGGATGAGCTTCTGGGAGAGCTCAAACAGTTGTGTGTGAAAATACCACTTCTCCAAGCCATCAAAGATGTACCAATATACAACAAACTGGTTAAGGAAAAGTGTTTCAAACATCCAGGCAGGCGAAAAAGGGATTCTTCAACCATCAATGTCATAGGACAACTGTCTGACCTTATGTTGGGACAAGTCATCTGCCCAAAATATTTAGATCCTGGAAGTCCTGTAGTAGATGTCCACATCAATGGCACCCTCATACCTCACACCTTGATTGATCTGGGGGCTGCCATTAATGTGATGACCAGGGATACCATGCTCAAACTCAACCTTCAGGGTTCCTTGAGGAAGACCTTGACATTCCTACAACTAGCAGATCGCTCCACTGTGACTCCCGAAGGGATTGTGGAGGATGTCTTGGTCTCTGTTGACTCTTGGGAATACCCTGTAGATTTCTTGGTGCTGCAACCAAAGGCAAAGCTCACTGGATATCCTCTTATTTTGGGAAGGCCTTGGTTAGCCACTGCAGATGCTTACATAAGTTGTCGTGCAGGAAACATGACCATCAAAAATGGTCCTATGTCCAAGCAGCTAGTCCTATACCCTCCTGCCCAACCCTCATTAGAGCATGACTTACCACTTTGGTTGGAGGAAGGAGAAGAGGGTGAGGTGTACTCAGCACCTTTGTGCACCCTAGACACCACTAGGGGAGACCCCCCAACCGAGGATGATTTGATTGAGACCTTGATCCAGAATCCACCTCCTAGTGCACTAACCTTAGAGGAATTGGTGGAGGATGCCCAAGCCAGCACCTTAGTGGACCTTTGTGCGACCAACCCTGTCACTCCCAGAGTCAAGAATGTGGAGTTTGGCCCTGAAAGAACGTTAAAGATCAGCTCCTCCCTATCACCTTCCCAGGAAAAGGAGCTGTGTAGTCTGTTGGCCAGTCATCTAGATGCTTTTGCTTGGAGCTATAAGGAGATGAAAGGAGTCCATCCTTCGGTCTGTACCCATCACATCTACATCAAAGAGGATTGTAAACCGGTTAGGCAGCCCCAGAGGAGGATGAATCCAGCCCTTAAGGACATTGTCAAGGAAGAATTGCAAAAACTGTTGGATGCCAGATTCATTTACCCCATCTCTGATAGCGAATGGGTGTCCCCTCTGGTGTTGGTTCCCAAGAAAAATGGGAAGTGGAGAATCTGTGTGGACTACCGAGAACTGAACAAAGCTACCAAGAAAGACCATTTCCCTCTACCTTTCATAGATCAAGTGTTGGATGGACTGGCAGGAAAGAAGTTTTTCTCTTTCCTAGATGGGTTTAGCAGGTACAACCAAATCCAAATCAGCTCGGAAGACCAAGATAAGACCACATTCACTTGTCCTTGGGGTACCTTTGCCTACCAAGTTCTTCCCTTTGGGCTATGCAATGCTCCTGCTACCTTCCAGAGAGCCGTTTTGAGCATCTTTTCTGAGCTGGTCCATGATGTGGTGGAAATCTATATGGATGACTTCACTCCTTATGGGTCCAACTTCCAAGAAGCATTGTCCAATCTGGGAAAAGTCCTAACCAAATGCATTGAGATGAACCTATCCCTTAGTCCTAAAAAATGTGAATTCTTGATGACTGAAGGGACTGTGCTAGGCCATACCATTTCTTGCCAAGGGTTACAGGTGGATCCTAACAAAATTGCTCTCATCAAGAAGGTTCCACCTCCTCAAAAGGTAAGGGATGTTTGGAGTTTCTTAGGATTAGCTGGGTATTACAGGAGATTCATTAAAGACTTCAGCAAGTTAGCCTCGCCATTGTTTGGCCTATTGGCAAAAGATGTGGAGTTTAAATGGACTGACGATTGTCAGAGGGCTCTGAATGAATTAAAGGACAAGTTGGTGTCTGCCTCAATCTTGAGAGGTCCAAACTGGGCCCTACCTTTCCACATCCACACTGATGCCTCGAACAAAGCCATAGGGGCAGCCTTAGGACAAGTTGAACAAAAACTTCCGTATGCCATTTACTTTGTTAGCAAAAACTTATCCAAAGCGGAACTGAATTACACTGTAACCGAGAAAGAATTCTTGGCTGTGGTCCATGCACTGAACAAGTTCCGACATTATATCACTGGCTATCAAACATTTGTACATACTGATCATGCTGCAATTAGATATTTAATGAATAAACCAGATGTGAATTCTCGTATTATTAGATGGTTACTTTTGTTGCAGCAGTTTGATTTGACTATCGTTGACAAACCAGGTAAAGAAAATGTTGTTGCTGACTTTTTATCTAGATTGGATCTATCTGCAGATGAGGATGGAACAGTGGATGACCAGATGCCCGATGAACATCTGTTTGCTATCTCAGTACTCTCTCCATGGTTTGATAATATAGAAAACTACCTTGTTTCAGCACAGTTCCCTCCGCACCTATCCTCAAGAGAGAAGAGCAGAATCATCAGAAAAAGTGCCTCATTCACTTGGATCGGGGGCAACCTATTCAAGCTTGGTCCTGATCAGATCTTAAGGCGTTGTGTAAGGGAGGAGGAAGTCTTTGATATCCTCCTCACCTGTCATGATGGGCCTTGTGGAGGACATTTTGCAGCAAAGAGGACTGCCTTCAAAATCCTGCAGGCAGGCTACTATTGGCCCACACTTCATCAAGATGTCAGAAGGTATATCAGCCAATGTGACAGATGCCAAAGAATGGGGAAACCGACTCAAAGGGATGAGATGCCTCTCCAACCTCAAGTGACTCTTGAGCCATTTGAGAAGTGGGGTATGGACTTTGTGGGTCCAATCAACCCTCCTTCGAGGCAAAGGTCTTACATCATTGTGTGCACCGACTACCTGACAAAGTGGGCAGAAACTAAAGCAATCAAAGCAGCGACAGAAGAAAAGGTGGCTGAGTTCTTAAGGGAAAACATCTTCTACAAGTTTGGCTACCCAAGAGAGCTAGTCACCAATCAAGGAAGCCAGTTCACATCCAACTTGATTGAAGACCTACTAGCTCATCACAAAATCAAGCATAGGACTTCCACCCCCTATCATCCTCAGGCAAATGGGCAAGTGGAAGTCACCAATAGAGCATTGGAAGGGATTTTGACTAAGGTGGTGAGCAGCAGTAGGAAAGATTGGGCAGATCGCCTGGTTGAGGCCACATGGGCTTACAACACCACTTGGAAGACCACAACCAGCTTCACACCTTATGAGCTGGTCATGGGAAGAAAGCTTTGCTGTCAATTAAATTTGAATACAACACTTTGAGGATGGCAGCTCAGCTGGACCTAGATCTCAGCCATGCCCAACAAGAAAGGTTATTGCAGCTGAATGGACTGGATGAGCACCGAATGCAGGCCATCCTTCACTCAGAAGTGGTTCAACTTCAGAGAAAGGTGTGGCATGACCAACACCTCAATGACAATCAATTCCAGCCAGGAGATTGGGCGCTATTGTATGATTCCAGGCATAAAGATTTCAAGGGGAAGCTGAGAACCAGATGGCTGGGACCATATGCAGTGGAAAAATGTCATGAAAATGGATCTGTTCTTATTCGGACCATTGATGAGGAGGCCATCCCCATGCTTGTCAATGGGCATCGACTGAAGATCTACAGGAAACCTCTCTCAAGACAAGAGTTCATCAAAACTGTGGAGAAACCAGTGTTGGTCATAGAGAAGGGTTCTGCCTCTGTTTTGGGCATACCCTGAAAGTTCAAAAAAAAGAAGAAAAAATAAAGATCCTTGGGTGAAAACCTTTCTGAGGCTCCCAAGGCAGGTGGTAGGGGTGAAAACCTCATTGAGGCGCCCCTATTGTCTTTCAAAAAAAAAAAAAACAAAAAAAAGGGATTTGAAAAAGATCCTTGAGTGAAAACCTCCCTGAGGCGCTTAAGGCAGATGGCAAGGGTGAAAACCTCATTGAGGCGCCCCTGCTATCTTTCAAAAAAAAGGAAGAAAAAAGAAAAAAAACAATAAGCAAAAAAGACAGGGACAGCAAGTTTATAATGTGGAAATGCATGCAGGTTGTAGGTATCCTATGAAGGAGAGGAGGTCTCTCAACTCAAAGTCAAGGATCCTTATCATGCTGCCAGGAGACCTCACCAGCACCTCCTCCAAAAACACTCATCTTCTCCAAGGTATGGGCACGACTTCATCACAGCCTAGTCTTCTACAGGAAGCTGCAGACTTTCTACAGGAAGTTCTGTATTTCTACAGGAAACTTCCTGTAGAAGTTCGGGACGGCCCAGAATTCATTGTGTGGGGAGATCTAACGACCAAGGTTCGACATGGAGGCATGCAAGCTACTATTTCCTCCATCACACACTGTTGTCACCTCCTGCTGCCACCCCAGTTGACATGCAATAAAAGTACCTGCACAATCAAAACAAATCATTGAGTTATCAAGAGGAAGCGATTTTTAAATGAAAAAAGATGCTGAGATGCCATGCAATACCCATCACAGCTATCCAAGGGCCCTGTGAGCGTGATCGTGATGCCACTGTCTTCATCATTCAGCATGCACCTGAGGAGGAAAAACTGCTACAGGACATCCTGCAGGAGTCCCGTAGCAGTTAAGCCAACTAGAGTGTACACCATTCAATCGCCTGCAACATGCAATGATAACGCGGGCACATGCAGCCGAATCATAAGCTTCATCGTCAGCAGCCTGTGAAGAGGAACCTCCGGGCCTGTGCAATTAAGCAGCAGCAAGCAAATCTAGTCATCGTCGTCCAAGAGCCTGAAAAATCATGTCGCGGCCGCACAGGTAAGTGCCTCGCCCTTTCTTTCGTCGAATTACATGAATATTACTTTGAAATGTTTGCAAGTGTGAAGTGAATGGGTTGAGCGGTCGTATGGCCATTCGACTGGCCACGTCGACCAGTCAGATGGTCTAGTCGGATGTGTAAAAGGTGGTCGTGGCAAAAGGAACGGGTAGTGGACACGTGAGAGCCATCCAGTCGGGGAGAAGCGCGTTTTAACAGAAATGACGGCGGCAGATCTGCGGGGAATGATGCGACAGTCAGGGAACTTGCAGTAGAATGATTAAGTGACGTCGCCCAACGGTCCGGCAGGGACAGCTCACCCCCGCGCCACGGATTCCGCCGGATTCAAATCTATCGGCTAGATTGCCACCCCACGCATTTATCATCAGCCGTTTGAAAGTCGAGTGAGCATCCGGATTCCTCTGAAGCTCGACACTCTAAGTCTTCGATCGTTCGAACGTTTGTTGAGCAGCACAGAGAGTGCAGAACCACTGCAGTGTTCTCCAGAACCCGTGCGCTGTTTCTACAGGAAAGCTGCTTCTACAGGAAGCTCACTGCCACGGGAAAATTGGGCTCTTCACGTCAAAGGTGGCGAATTAAAAAGGTAAGCCTGAACCTTGCCTCCCATGCAATTGGTTTCGAGGGTGGCAGAGTCGACGTTCTATAGTCTGCTCATAAAGGAATGCAAGTATTGTCTGCCGTTTGCATGAATTGTCGTTGAGGTGTATGTAAAGTCTCCTACAGGATATAATTTGTAATTAAGCTCTGTTAAAGCTCATCTAGAGATAGTCTTCGTGAATTGTATGCGTGGCAGAGGTGTAATTCTACGCTCTGTCCCAAAAGGCTAGTCTTTTTGCATCTGCCACCTCCAGCCAACGTAGCAGTTTTTCACCATGCCGGTGTAGAGCTGTAACAAGGGTCTCTTTCACCTCTAGTTATGCTACATTAATAAGTCAATCCGGGAACGCTTTGTTATTGCAAAGAGTAGCTCAATCTGAGGCTATTCGTCAGAGTAATGCTTCGTAGTACAGTGTCTAGAAAATACAAGAGTAAATGGATGCTAGACTATAACTAATTTGCTTTTAAAAGAAAGGAACCACACCAAACGATTTATCAGTCAAGGGTGTGGAAGCAATAACCCATCCCTCTAGAAACTGATGAAGGAAAAATAGAGCATGGACCAAAGATCTGGGAGCTAAGTAGCGACTTGCTGACTCACTACAGCTTTAGACCTTCTCTCACACCAAAACAGTAAATGCAAGGAAATGGAACAACAGAAAGTAAAATGGAACAGCAAACGGAAAATGGAACAGCAAATTTGAAATGGAACTGCAGTAAATGGAACAGCAAATCTGAAATGGAACAGCAGTAAATGGAACGGCAATAAATGGAATAGCAACTCAGTAAACTAGATCTCACGAGTTAGAACTGAACTCTCATTCCGCAATCAAATAACAATCGTCAAAAGCAATTCCAATGAACCTTACTTTATGAGGCGATATTCACAAATGAATTATGGAACAATATATATCATATATACACAACACACTTATTATAGCAATCTGATGTTTCCAGAGAATATGACTCTGCTTCCAGATAGAATAATATTACTTTCGGATTCCAACGAATAAGAGTTCAAATGAATCCAATAGCAATATTTAATATGAAGGCTCTATAACAAAAACAGTTGGCTTAAATAGTGAACATGCAATCAACTCTGAAGAGATTCATTTACACGATATAGAGTTACTTACATAAATCTCCCAAATTAAACCATTAATGAATTAGTCGTAACAGAGCATGGAACAGCATATGAAAAACACGTTAGATTACCAAACTATATAAACAATCCACACAGAAACCAAATTATAATGATACAAAAGCAAGTGTCCTTCGGAGCCGGGCCCTTAGCTTCCAAGGATACACCGCCTTAGATTACTCCAGACGCAGAGATGAAATAAAGCACCAGGTCTTTAGTATTAATGCATCAACAAAAGTACAGCAAAAACAAGTCTTAACGAGACTCGATGATCAAAGTTCAAACTGAGACTTAAATTTACATATATGAAAAAAGGTCTCCCGAGCTTAACACTGCTGCCCCTTTTTATAAGAGAAATGGCGGAGGTATCTAGGTAGCAAAAATAAGCAAGACAACGATCCCTCAGGATCAAAGATCCTGAGGGATTCGCCAAGCCGTTACTCCTTGATTTTCCTTTCCCTGCTTCGCCGAATCGATAATTCTTCTTTCTTTCCCGGGTCGTTCTGCTTCGATCCGCTTGATCTCGTTCGCATCCGGTTCCCTCCCAAAGGGACAGCAGTTACTCTTCCTTTGTCTTTTCCTCTTAAATAGTAATCCTTCGTTTCCACCCTTTTCTGCATGAAAAGATAACAATTATCAGTGATTACGTTTTCATACTAATTCTCACATATTCTACTAAAAATGCTTTATCTCTTTAAGTTCATTATGCAGAAAGGGTTACAATTGCTACCGAAAAGTCACTAAATTGTTTGTCAAAAACATACCTTTCCAGAGCTCCACACACCCCCCTGCTTACCCTGTTTCATGCCCTCATGAAAACATTATAGTTGATATGCAAAGCAGTAAGAGAGTAGGCCGGAGAGGGAATCTCGTGTGGAGACCTACAACCGTGATGAGCAACCAAATCATCAAAAAAATGATTTGTTTGACCTTCAGGCATTTCATACAAGGCCTGGTATCTGGGTGCATGGTGCCAAATGATTGGACTATGAAATCGATACCCTAACCAGGATGGCCCTGCTTGCAAAATTCGCTTGCCATAAAGGTTCAAACGGCTGGCTGCTAGCTCAAAATTTTCATATCTGAATGGTTCCCTGAGCTGGATGTTTGGGTTCGAAATCTGATATCGGAATTTTGCAGCATCGGTAGCAAGGTCTTTAATAGTCAGAAAATATTCCAAATTTTGTCTGATTAAATCCTCATGCATGGGTCCTAATGTCTCCATAACACCCGGGGTTCTCATAAGGTTCCTATGTGCTCTCCATAACCATACTGGGTCTCTAGGCTCGGCTCTCACCCACAAGTCTAGGCTATTTTCCTGTCTCTGGAAAGTGGTATAAGCCCTGAGCCATTTTAGCTGATTAACCCCGAAGGAAACAAAGGCTTGCAATTGTATGTCCCCAACGAAAGGGCCAGGATTTAAATCAGTTTCCTGGTCTAGCACGAGGTTATGCAAGTAAAATTCACATAATAATCTTTGGACCTTAATTCCATAATGCTTGCAACAATCTATGAAATCATTAAGGGTATTGATTTGTATAGGGGCACCTGCCCTGACAGCTTTTATCTTTAATCGTAAATATCGTTCAAGCAAAAATAAAGCATAGTTTTTAGCAGGGGCCCTACAGGCTAGAACGTCATTATACAAGGAACACACAGTGTCCATCTGCCTAACAACAATATCTAATCGACGAGTTACCTTTGCAACCTTTTCCTGCTCTTTTTGCCAGCCTTCGAAGGCTTGGCTCTCGGACTGACTAATATTCCGAAGTTGCTGCTGCAACTCTTCATATCTCTCCCGGGGGACTGTTTGTTCCTTCAATATTTCAGTTTCCTGTTGAGCTTCCTTCATCATTTTATGCAAGGTTCTTGTTTTTGGATCCTTTTTCCATAAGGCCGTAGAGGCCGGGAGTTTTACCTGAACCTTTTTGTTATGCTGCTTAGAATTCAGAACCCGGATCACCCCTGAGGGCGGTGCCTCTGTTTGGATCTCCTTATTCTCCTTTTCTTTCTTGACATGAACAAAAGGTTGTTGTGGTTCCTCTGCTAATGGAACGACAGTCTGTTCTTCAGTAGCAATTGGAACAACAGTTTGTCCCTCAGTGGCCATTGGAACAGCAGTTTGTTCCTCAGCGTCATTTGGAACAGCTGCAGGTCTTCTAATCGGGTTTCGACCAACAGTGCGAGTGTAGGTCCCTCGACTTCTTGTTCGACGGGATTCTGCTGTAGCGGTCCTCTTCCTCTTCTGTGTGGTCCTTTGTATCCTCAGACTAGCTTTCAGAATGCAAATTTTCTGTCGGAGTCAGGCTATAGTGCTCAGTAGCCTCTGCTGTTTAGTCTTCAATTTCTTGATTTCCCTTGTCTCGGCAGAGGGTTTGGGCCTGGCCCTTAAATCTGCCCCTATGTCCAGCATTTCTTCTGGTGCTTCGGGAACAGATTGTTCCCAGTTGGTATCCCTTATTTCTTCCTCATGAACGGGTGGATTTTCTTCTCCTTGGTTCTCTGCATGTGAATTCTCGGGTATCTCTTCCTCTGGCGGTCCATCGGGAGGACCTGCTGGGCTAGAGGGTTGGCCATATTCCCCCAAACTGGCCAGAATTGCGGCCAATTCTTCTTCACCCACAGGGTCTCGCAGCGGGCTGCTTTCTGGCTGTATTACTTCCTCCTCCTGATTGTCTTGTTCAGTGACTGCCTTGGAGTGTTCAGCTTCAGAGTGCATTTCTCCTTCCTTTCCTCCTTCTCCAGCTTGTTCAGCCTCGTCCCCAGATTGTCCAGCATTTTCATCAGAAGGTATTTCTTCTAGTTCTGGAGGTTCGTCTGTAATCTCAATTGGTTGGCTGGTGTTCCGAATCTTTTCCAGCCTCCCTCGTATTCGAGCTAGCCGAATTGATTTCCTTGGTTTTTCTGGCTGTTCAGGTGTACAGGCAACAAGTTTTTCTGCTATCACTTCTCTGCGTTTTTCTGGTCGCTCCGGTGTATCTGAAGAATGCTTTCGTTTCAGAGCGACACGTTTTCCAGCTGCCACTTCTCTGCGTTTCTCTGATTGTTCTGGCATGCTGGAGGAAGTTTTAGTTTTTGGGGGTGGTGCAACCAATCCCCCCTCAATCACTGCAATGAGCTCCTCCCAGCTGCTCTGTTGTTGAGTGAGACTATGGCTCACTATCAATCGAATCAATCCATGGTGGCTAACAACTGCGTCTACGTGCTGGGCCATTTTCAGGCTTCGGGCCGCATCATGCAATAGCGAATTTAAAAGTGCAGGCATATTTACAAAATATTTTTCTTTTAAAACAGCTAAGAGTTTAAGATGGCGAGGTCTTACCACGTCCTTCCTTCCTTTGCAAGTAATGTAGCTCTGTACTACCTTTGCTAGTTCGGTCCAGGGTTCTCCTAACGTAGCTGGCAGAACTCCCTTCCCTTTCACTGTCAAGCTTTGGCCTTCATCCTGAAAAATCTCTATAATCTTCTGCAGTCTTTCTTTCTTCAGCGTCCATACAGGTCCGGTGGCTGGTAGGCCTGAAACTTCTGCAATTACATCGTCAGTGACCAGTATCCGTCTTTCTCTTACTGTGGAGTAGTCTTCTTGCAGGTTTTACAGAAATTCCAATGCCACTGTCTCGTTTGGTTCTTGTAGGCGATTGAAATAATTCAGCCATCCAGCCTTTTCCAGGATCTCCCGAGCAGCAGCAGAGGCTGTCAATTCCTGGGGCTCGCTTCGGACTGCCTTACCTCCCATGGTTCTACTAAGAATTTTTAATGGAACAGCAACTGTCTGAGCTGTTTTGGGATGCAGAGAAGGTGATCGTCGCGAAAAAACAGAGCATGCAGCAAAAATGGATTGCGGATGGCAACTTTGCATAAAATAGAACTATCATACCGTTAAACCATGCCATTCCTTCGTACACTATCTACCCCGAATGGTGTGGTGACACGTACCCCGTGGAGTAATGAGATTACCTTCCCCCCCCACGATGTGATAGGCTGCCCCAGCCGTCAAATAGAGGAGCAGCAGCCATCGCGTTACCAGTCATAAAGAACAACATATAAAATTACGCCATGTTTTGGATAGACAACTAAATACCGAAATCGAGGCAAAAAGGTGGATCGCGTTTTACATAAGAGCTTTCATAATATGATGCGAGGCCGGGGGATGGGACGTCTGTCACTCGTACGAAGTCCCGAGGGGTCATTGTCAGTTCCTTTGCCATGATTGGTAGTAATGAGTATTCATGCGATATGTTAATCGGGGAATAAAATATGAATTATTCATAGAATAGAAGAAATAAAGAGGTATTAATATTATCCCTGTTGGTGTAACCATTTATGACTTCGATACCATTAACAGAGCTCTGTTGCCAACATGTGTCCATAACCTTGGCAGAGTTGTTTATTTCACCCCCGGAACCATGATCTTGTATGTGTATAAAAATATTTAGTCAAAATACAGGTCATTATGCTGGCTTGGTAACCAGGTAGCCATAATGCCATTCACCAGGAAGGCGCGAAACGTGGGCAGGCCGGCTCGTGATGAGACCCTCTGTTCCAAGGTTTGCTTAGTTAGTGTACCTTTGGACCATATCCCTGGTATGGTGGCCATGCTGGGAATTCCACTTTGCTTCCAACCTAATGATCATGGTAGGCTGGCTCTTCATGAGACCCCCTATCCTGCATTTGACAATAAGTCACATTCGTCATTTTTTTTTCTCTTTTTTTTTTTCTTTTGTTTTTTTTTTTTTTTCAGTACTTTTTCTTATATATTTACACATAAGGGTGGTTCAACACTCCTTAAGAGTGGGAATGGCGGAAGAAGTCTTATCATCCCAACAGGAAAATATAAATCCTCTGTTCTTATTCTTATGTAATAATCAGAATTTTTTTTTAAGGAAATCGCCATGATAAAGATAACCAACCAGGGCAATGGGAATAAGTCAATGACAACGGGGATGAGAAGTAAGTATGTCCCCCCTCTTGTCCTCTTATCAATACTAGGCTCTATAAAGATAGCGATTTTATGATATCCTGACTTCGACATGTTGTAATTGATGTTCATTGCATAAGTGTATAGCTGTATCTTAAAGACTGGAGAGACAATGGGTGAAAAAGCATCCTCAATTATGAATCATCACTGAGACAAAGATATGAATATGGTGTTCCTTTTGAAAGAGAAGGATCCATGTAAGCAAATAGTTGGGATGCCGTTCTCCTAAGATCATGAGTGTTGTCTAAAAAAAATTGTCAACTGTTGTTCCTTTTGGAAAGGAACAGCAAAAACTTCGCAAATTCTGTCCCTTTTTGAAAAGGAACAACAAAAACTCACCACTACTGTTCCTTTGAAAAGGAACAACAAAACTCAAAACGTTGTTCCTTTAAAAAGGAACAACAAAACTCAAAACGTTGTTCCTTTAAAAAGGAACAGCAAAACTCAAAACAACAAAACTCGAAATGCTGTTCCTTTTTTGAAAAAGGAACAACGAAAACACAAACTGTTGTTCCTTTTGAAAAAGGAACAACAAAAACTCGAAGTGCTGTTTCTTTTGGAAAAGGAACAGCAAAAACTCGGAATGTTGTTCCTTTTTGGAAAAAGGAACAGCAAAAACTCGGAATGCTGTTCCTTTTGGAAAAAGGAACAGCAAAAACACAATAATGCAAAAAAACACGAAAACAAGCAACTGTTGTTCCTTTCGAAAAAGGAACGGCAAAACTTCGCAACTGCTGTTCCTTTTGAAAAGGAACAACAAAAATCCACACCTGCTGTTCCTTTTGGAAAAAAAGGAACAACAAAGACACAAAAGCAAACCACTGCTGTTCCTTCTGAAAAAGGAACAGCAAAAACTCAAAAATGCTGTTCCGTTTGAAAAAAAAGGAACAGCAAAAACATACTGACTGTAAAGAGCAATCTTAAGAAAGAAAGATCAAAGAAATATTAAAAAACGTATATACAAGAACTTATGTACAAGTCAAAAGAATGAGAATTGTAGGTGAGGAAGATTTTACTTCCTCTCCTAAAATTTTCATGTTAGTATCTTGACGTAGCTGATCACAGAAGGATTCCCGAGTGAGTGGCCTGCGATAGAGACGAACTCGATGGCCATTTACCTTGAATGCATATCCAGAACCATCGATTGTAATGAGAGTAAGGGTCTCATTATCATGTACTTTCTGGATTTCATATAGCCCCAGCCATCGAGTCTGCAGTTTCCCCGGGAAATCCTGAAACCGAGAGTCATATAACAGAGCCCAGTCCCCTTCGTGAAAGACTTTGTTCTTGATAAGTGCATCATGCCATTTAGCTCGCTGTTGTTGAATAAGTGCTGTATTCTGTAATGCAGAGAGCCTTATTTCGTCCAATTCATTAATCTGCTGTAGTCGATTGATTTGTGCCTCACTTAAATCTAGGCCAACTTCCTGTGCAGTTCGTAGGGTTTGGATTTCGAATTCTATGGGGAAAATAGGTTGTTTCCCAAACACTAATTGATAGGGTGAATAACCAGTGGTACTTCTCCAGGTGGTTCTATAGGCCCAGAGTGCTTCAGGTAGTCGGGCAGCCCAATCACGCCTGTGTGAAGCAATGGTTTTTGTTAAAATTGATTCTATTACCTTATTGCTGCTTTCTACTTGCCCATTCGCCTGTGGGTGATATGGGGTAGTAATTTTGTGCTGGACGTGATAGTTGTTAAGTGTTGCAGCTAATTTGTTTCCGGCAAATTGAGGTCCTCCATCTGTAATTATTTCTCTCGGAAGGCCATATCGTACAAACAAATGAAATAGAAACTGAACTACCGAATCTTCTGTAGCTCTAGGTAACGCTTCCGCTTCAACCAATTTAGTAACATATTCTGTGTCTACCAAGATATATGTTCTCTGATTTGATGATGGGTTGATGGGTCCAACGAAGTCAAGAGCCCACCGTTCAAATGGTTCAATAACCAATTGTGGCCTCAGAGGCATCTCGTCGGCTTGACCAGGTCGTCCTTCTCGCTGGTAGCTATCACAGGCTTGAACGAATTTCTTCGCATCCTTAAAAATTGTAGGCCAGTAGTATCCTGTCTGCAGTACCTTATGTGCTGTTCTTTTTTCTGAAAAGTGTCCCCCACATGGTCCGTCATGAAAGGCTTTTAAGATGTCAAAAATTTCATCTTCTCGAATACATCTCCTGATTTGCATGTCTGCCCCTATGTGGAACAAATAGCCCCCAATCCATGAAAATCGAGTGCTCTTCTGAAAAATATTCTTACGTTCATTAGGGGTTAAGTGCTTTGGTAGTTTACCTGCTGCAAGGTAATTAGCAACATCAGCATACCAGGGTGTTTGAGCAGCAATAGCAAACAGGTGTTCATCCGGAAATTGGTCTTCTACTACTGCTGCTTCAATTGGTTTTGGTATCCGTGAGAGAAAATCAGCTACAGGGTTCTCCTTGCCGGGTCTATCTTTGATTGTGATATCAAATTCCTACAATAAGATCAACCATCTTGTTACTCTGGCATTTGTAACAGGCTTATTTGCTAAATATTTAATAGCAGAATGATCTATATATAAAACAACGGGATAGCCTGTGATATAATGTCTAAATTTATTGACAGCATGTATTACAGCAAGGAATTCTTTTTCGGTGACAGTGTAATTTAATTCAGCAGGGGTTAAATTTTTGCTGATATAATAAATAGCATAAGGTTTTTTATCCTCCTCTTGTCCAAGGACTGCACCAATTTCTGTGTCTGAGGCATCAGATGAGATTTGGAATGGTAAATTCCAGTTTGGTCCTCGAAGGACTGGAGCTGTTGATACGAGTTTCTTTAAATCCTGGAAAGCACGGTCACATTTTTCTGTCCACATGAAATCAACATTACCCGTTAGTGCATATAGAGGTGCAACAATGTGTGAATAATGTTCTATAAATCGTCTGTAATACCCAGAAAATCCAAGAAAGCTGCGTACCTCCGTCTGAGTAGTGGGGGTGGGAATAAGCAAAAGAATCTAAATTTTAGCCGGATCTACCTGAATGTCGGCTGCTGAGACGTAGTGCCCTAGAATAAGCCCTTCTGTCATCATCATATAACACTTTTCGTGGCTTAAACAAAGCCTGGTAGCAATGCAGAGCTGTAGGACTTTTTCAAAGTGTCTAGAGCTGGGTCAAAATCATCTCCATATGGTGTAAAGTCATCCATGTAGACTTCAAGCCCATCATTTATTAAGTCTGCAAAGATTCTAAGAATGGCCCTTTGGAATGTGGCAGGATCATTACATAGGCCAAAGGGTATTGTTATAGACAATTTTGTGCCTTACAGCAACAGGCATGAATTGTCAATAATCCAAGGGATCCAAAGTTCCCTAAACATGATGTTCCTACCCCTAGAGGAACAAGGTCAGCAAACCAACAGCTCTCAGATCAGTTCTCCACCTGAAAACACTCAAAAACAAGCAATCCTGAAATCAAAGCAGGTGCTCCACTAGGCTTCTGCGATGAAACACAACTCCTCCATGGTGTACCTGCGTTGCAAAGCAGGTAGAACAAAGGCCACCTGCGTTGAGCGAGATTGGACAAGTGGCACACTGAGTCATTGCTCTGGAATCTTCCAAAATGACACTTGGATCAGGGATTTCGCCTTGTGATGAGTCAGAGGCTCTGTTTCTCCAAGTGGAAGCAAGGTTCTCCAAGTGGACTCAAGAACTGAAGATCAACTAAAGATCAACTGAAGAGAGAGAGGACACAAGGCAGCTACACATCAGTTGCAAGCTGACTCATCCTTTCTCAATTCATCTATATATTGAGCTCTCTCCTATGAGCTCAGGAGGCTGGAATTTTGTGCAAAGTAATGCTATGCTGTTGGTTTCACTATAGAGCTATTGGGTGATTGCTTGAGGGAGGTGAAGAGGAGAAATTCTTTCTGCTGGGAGGTGTTGCTGGATTGGGGCCTTCAATGGTTGTAACTCTCTCAGAACTTTACTTCTTCATTAATAAAAGCTATTGAGGTTCTTCTATATGCTCTTGTTTCAATGATATATTGTGATAATTGTATATTTGATTTACACTAATCCTTGAATCAGTTATGATTGCATGTTGCTTGTAGTTTCCTTCTTTGCTATTTTGCAGGATCTCATTGTAGCTGGGCCAGCAATAGAGCAAGGAGCTGGGAGCAAGCAGCCATAGAGAAGAGTTTGGATTCGACATTAAGCGCAAGGCAACGGTTAGTGCATTCTTTCATTCTCTTTTGCTTTCATAAAGAAGTAAACCTTCAGTAGTTTCCTTTATAGTTGTTGCTGAGGTACTATCACCCTTAGAGTGGGATAGGGTCATCCGAATCAGATACTTTTCCCTACAACAAACTGGCGACTCCACTGGGGATCGTATCTGTTTGATTGTTTGTAGTATTTTGCTATTCATTTCCTGAACAAAGGAGTACCAAATCGAAAAGCTTTTGACTATATCAAAAGCGAAGTAGAGGGCAACTACTCTAGCTCATTTCTGAGCATGTTCATGATTTGAAGAGCTGATCTACAAGGATCCTTGTAAGCTCTTAGTGATAGCTTTTCATCCTCCTAATCATCCCTTTGAGTGTGCTTGACTGATTGCTTCTGATTTGAGCAAAAACTGTGCATTTTTTAGAAAATTGTGACCCGGAAACTGTGAAAATGCAACTTTCGTTTTCCAAAGCAGGTAGTACACAAGCTACCTGCTTTGCAACGCAGGTCCCGAAGGGGCTACCTGCGCTGAGAGCCAGACTGGCTGAGCAGCACCTGCGTTGGCCCAATTTTGCCTAGTGCAGTTGGGGTTTCCTCCCTTTCTCTTGCCTGTTTTCACTATAGATTTGGCAGCCAGTTACCAGTCTTGTACCAGTTCTGAAACCAACCTTACTTGCCATCATTCAGCCTCTGTTATATAACGAAATTGTACTTGTTCTTTGTATTTCTTATTTCAGTTACAATTTCCCATAACGAAGAGTAAACTAGTCTTGCTTTGGCCTCTTAGATCTGAACCTGTGTTAGGCATTTTGCTGGTCTAAAGAGTTAGCTTGTTTGCTGTCCATAGCTGATCAGTCATTTTACTTTCGTCATTATGGTTTGATTTCATGTATTTCCAGTGATTAAACAAGTAAATCTTAAGGTGTCTTTTGATTTTGGACAAACTTGTTTGTTTTCGCTTTAAATCGAAATCAAAGTTATATAACAACTTTCTTTCTGTAATACATCAACATTAAGAAAGGGAAAAGAAAATACATGCATTGTGCATTTTGCATTTGAAAAGTTTGCATGATGATTTAGGAGAAAGTGCATTAGTTTGTGCCGTATGAACTGTGTGAAAAGAATTTGCCTTTCTTCTCCCTCAGTAGTTAAGATTTTCATTAGTCAAAAAGATTTGAAAAAGCTTGCTTCTCATCTTAGGCTGCATTTAGGAATTTGTCATATACATCTCGTGGTGAACCTTGAAAGGCAAACTTTAAAAAGATCAACTTAAAATATACTGAATGAACCTAACAACGCATTTGAAACATAATGCAAACATATAGAGGTCTAGGTAGAGACGTGTTCCGGCGTCGTTAAACATAGTGACTGTCGATCTCTATGAAGGTGGGTGATTCCTCCTGAGAGTCGGTGGCACTAATACGGACTTGTGCTCCCACGTACCGTCGCGTATATATTGGGAGACCCCTATAGGAACAAAGCCTTTATCCATAGGAAGCCGTGTTGGCCGCCCTACTGATCGCGATGCAGTGAACACAACATTCACGAAGATTGACCACCCGTACCGTAAAACGTATTCTGCGGTTTCGCGAAAGGTTTGGCACACCCTCTGCCTAGATCTCCAGAGCAGTTTCTTTTGGCCTTTTTCAAACTCTATAACTGAAAAAGTCCAACCGAGCATTTGTCACTTCGGGCTCGTTAATACATCGAAGGAGACTAGAGTCATCTTTAGCTTTTTCTCGACTCTTAAAACATGAAAAAGCAAAGTTATGTTTAAAAGCGTCTAATAAAATTCATTCAAATCGGAAACACAAATTTTCCCCTTTATATTTTGGTTGATCGAGTAATCCGCAATCGTGGAAGAAAGTCAATTGAATATCCGTCGTTCTCGGAGGCTTGCGAGTCAACCGTCTTTGTCTCAGGAATCGAAAATAGTCCGGACAAAGCGAGCTCGTCAAACCAGTTCAAAATCTCCTTTAAAAGTTAGAACAAGTGTTCCAACAACATCTGAGATTCTGGTTACTCCACACATTTCCGGAAACCCTGCCTCCATAGAAGAAGTTCAACCGCCACAGAAGGACGGTAATACTGATCCTAGTCTGGGGGCAAATACTTGTATAACTGAACCAGTTCCATCTGTAACTGGTCCAGAGAGTTTTGTTCCTCAAACATCTGTCGCTGTTGATACAACCCCTTCTTCGGCACCGGAAATCTATTACGGACCTGACGGTCTTCCTCTTCCACCTGGTCTGATTGCGATAGAGGAAATTATAGAGGAACCGCAAGTATCCACTCCAACTCATTTTGGAGTAGGGGTCACTCTATTTCCTGCTATGACAGAAGTTTGTCCATCACCAGTGGAAGTTCCTGTAGAATCACTAGGCAATCAATTGGATAGACTAAAAATGTCTGAACAACCGTCGACATCTAGGACTGTGTCAAATGACACGGTGACGGCAGAATTACCTGCTGCAAATCCAACAATGTTCACCGGCATACCATCTGTCCCAACTAGCTCTCAGTCGCTAGAAGGAGTCCACCAAGAGACTATCTCGACAGTATGGTCTGTTCCTGTTTGTTCCGGAGTAATGTCTGGTAACTCTTATGGTGAGACTCATCAAATTGACCCTTTTGGGAATCTGATTAGGCCATCCAGTCCTCCAGGACAATCAATTGCCTTGAGCTCCGGATTACCACCGTATGGGGGGCAGTATGCCCTTTCATTGCCCCCTCCGGGAGGATACCCATACGGGAGTTCTCAACCTTATTCAAGTTATGGTGGAATTGCAACGAGTAGTTGGGTACCTATGCTATCCCAGCCACCAAGAGTTGTATATTCTATGCAACAGTGTGTACCTGTGACGAACATCCCAACTACACCGGCTATTGTAACCGTGTCGAAAGTTCAAACAATGCCTGTTGTATGTCAACCTCAGATTCCTCAGGTTCTCATGCAACAGCCCCTTGACCCTGCAACCCAACCACAATCGCCTATTGGTGGGGCGACACAAGTACAATCGGGTACAATCACCTCACATCTTGGTCCAATGGTTAGTGTAGCGCAACAACCCATGGTATCGCAACCGTGGATAGTGCAATACCAATAGCCACAATTCCAACAAGTGTACCAAGGTTCTGAACAACAAATCTTTGCGAATACTGGACAACCATATATCCAAAATGGTCAAAATCAACCACTTTATAGTGGTCAAGTCCATCAACCATATCAATCATACCAACATCAACTCCATTATGCTGGTATGCAAAGACCAACTGTTCAGGCGATTCCGTCATATCCTGGTTACGCTTCACCTAACTTGAATCAACAGTTACCATTCGTGGTGACTTTAGAGTTGCCTGATTTACATCGGTTAACCAATGATCCAATTGCTTACACCCCATGGTGGCCAGTGATTCCGCACAAACTTCCATCCGACATTCCTAAATTCAATGGAAATCCAGGCGAAGACCCGTCGAATCATGTGATGAAATTTCATCTATGGTGTTCATCGAACACTTTAAATGACGATTCGATAAGGCTTCACCTCTTTCAAAGGACATTGACAGGTCCAGCGGCAAAATGGTATATAGAATTGCCTAGAGCTTCGTTCGACAATTTTAGCTCCCTTGCCACGACATTCTTAACCCACTTTCAATTACCAATAAGGTATGAAACGGGAACAGAGATATTGACCAACTTCAAACAGACAACCGCAACTCATATATCAGATCACATACATGAGTGGCGACGTCGACGAAGAATGGTTAAAACATACGTTCCTGATCAGCTTTTAGCTGAGTGGTTTATAAAGTCGTTACTTCCGGCCATAACGGAAGATGTGGCAAAGGGGGGAGTCGTAACAGAAGAGCAAGTTATTGCTCGTGCGCAATATTTGGACTTAGTATATACTCAGTCTGGCACGCTCTATGACAAAATACCAGACGCCCCTAGACCAGAGTTTTCAATCCCTCCTCCTCCTAAATCAAATAGTGACTCTCATGCCGGCGATGGCGTGATTGGCACGGCAAACACGAATCCGAAAAGGACCAATCAAAAGAAGGCCCGTAAGGATTCGAATCAAAATGTGCATGAAGAAGTTCTTGCTTCGGAAGTAAATGCCGTATCGACAGATAAGGGCAAAGAAACCAATCAACCAGGAAGCAAGAAGAAACAAAACAAAGGGAAGAAGAATAAACAAGGTGAGTCATCTCCTAAGAAAAATTCTTCAAACCCTCCTGGGAATAGGAAACGGTATCCATGTCAAATATGCGATGACAAAGATCACAACACTAAGGATTGCCCATTCAAAGTTGAGCTAATGAGGTTCTTTAAAAGTCCTCATACCTCAACTGTGTCAAGTGATCAATTTCCTAACACAGGTCAAAATCTGGTTGATAGTGGAAACGCTTCCCCGTCTCAAGTACTTATGTTGTCGATTTCGAAACAGCAAAATGATGCTTTGATTTCGACAAGGAACAAAGATTACGGGAATCCACAGGTGTCGAACGATAAAGGTAAAGATCAACCTAGCAGTTCGACAACAACTTCGGCAGAAGTTGTTCCCCCCATCACACATGAATTAACGATAAAACCGCCAAAGGGAGTAGTACACAAGTCGACGTTTAATCCTCGTGCCAGAGCGGCACAACATTATAACATAGTAGAAGATTTGGCGCAATCGCCATCTGCTATGTCGACTCTTGAAGTGCTACAACATTGCCCATCCCAAAGGCAGGCATTGTTATCAGCAATTGGTGGGGTGGATCCTAAAGATTCCAATCTGGTATCCTTTGATCACAAAGGGTATGATCCTCAGTTACCAGCTCAACTAGCTTTCCTCGTCCAAGTGAAAGCCCTCAACAAAACAGTTCACAGAACGATTATTGATGAAGGGGCATCGACATGTATTATGTCGATGAGTTGCTGGAAAACTTTAGGCTCTCCAACCTTGTCACGATCATCGACAACATTAAAAGCATTCGACGGAAGGATATATACCCCTTACGGTATCCTTAGTAACCTGAAAGTTGAACTAGGGGGCAAAACAGTAGAAATAGATGTTGAAGTCATTGATGGCAATCTTGACTATAACATCCTACTGGGAAGGCCATGGATTTATGCCATGCAAGCTGTTGTGTCGACTTATTTTAGGAAGATCGCATTCCCTTTTGAAGGAGGGATTACGGTCGTCGATCAACAAAACTTCCTCCCTAATGGTTCACAAGTTACAGGAAGCGTTCCCATGATCCATGGCAGCGACCGGTCGATTCAAGATATTGGAGTAGGTCTGTTGAAAGATCCCACTATGATGGGAACTTTCGCGCTACCACCTCCTATTTGCATAGGAAATGTACCATTTGTGGCAACATGCAATATGGTATCCACCTTGAAAGTCACAGAAGGCAGAGTCGCTATGGATCACGCAATGGTTTTGCCACCAAGCCCCATTGAAATATTGTAGCAATCAATGTTTCATGCATGGGAGGCGAACCCAAATCAACGCTCGTCAAGCGTTTGGGTAGATAGATCTAGAGAATATGGTACCCCATTAGATCCTTGGTCGAAAGTACATGGGACTGACGAAGGAATCTTACAATCAATGATGATTGAGGAGGCACCATGGAATGATCACCACCATCGTTCCCTTCTTCCGGAATACGAAGAAGATACTCAGAAAGATCTTTACCACCCTTCAGTCTTTGAATTCCTAACAAATACTGTAAACACGGTGGATTCCGAGCGAAACCTATCAAATATTGAAGAGACTATAGCCATAAATATCTCGACAAAACCTGATGTTGTAGAGAATATTCATGTTGGCAAAGGTTGTTCCCCTTCAGAACTGGAAATATATAACGCTCTCTTTCGCGAATTTAGAGATGTCTTTGCTTGGTCGTATGATGAAATGCCAGGCATCGACTCGAGTATCGTTGAACATGAAATTAAAATGTATCCTGATATCAAACCAGTAAGACAACGGCTTCGACAGGTTCATCCTAAGAAAGCTGCTGCCATTAAGGCAGAAGTTGAGAAACTTCTCCATGCTGGATTCATCTACCCAGTTCCTCTAACCGATTGGGTATCGAATATTGTCCCTGTTATGAAAAAACAAGGGACGATAAGAGTGTGCGTCGATTATAGGGATGTAAACCAAGCTTGTCCGAAGGACAACTACCCTACACCCTTCATCGACCAGATAATTGATGAATGCACCGGATGTGAAATCTTTTCCTTTATGGATGGATTTTCCGGGTATAATCAAATAAATATCCGCCCACAGGAACAGTCAAAAACTGCATTTATATGTCCGTGGGGCACATTTACCTATCGAAAATTACCCTTTGGTTTAAAGAACGCAGGGGTGACATTTCAGAGGGCTATGAATTATGCCTTCCATGATATCAAGAGCATTGTTCAACCATATCTCGACGATCTTCCGGCCCATTCGCGAAAGCGGACTGATCATCCGCAACATCTAAGAGCGATATTTCTACGTTGCCGACACTACAAGATAAGACTCAATCCACACAAATGTGTATTTTGCGTCGGTTCTGGTCGTTTACTTGGCTTTGTAGTCTCCAAAGATGGGATTCGTCTCGACCCCTGTAAGGTTCAGGCAATCATTAACTTGCCTCCACCTTCGAATTTGCTTCAGATTCAGAAACTCCAAGGGAAAGCAAACTTTCTAAGGAGGTTCATTCCAAATTACGCAGAACTTGCTAAAGGTTATACACGTCTGTTGAAAAAAGATGTACCCTTCGATTGGGACCAGGTTGCGCAAGCTTCCTTTGACGCTTTGAAAGAATCTCTAGTAAAAGCATCATTAATGTACGCCCCAGATTATCTTAGGGATTTTAACCTGTATCTAGCCGCAGCAGATACAACCATTGCTATGGTTTTAGTTCAAGAAGTCGATGGAGTTGAACATCCTGTATATTATTTAAGTAAAAACTTAAATGATACAGAAAGTAAATATTCTTACGTTGAAAAGCTAGCACTTGCTGCTGTTCAAGCGGTACAGAGATTTCGACATTATATCCTCTTTAGGAAAACTACCATTTTGTCAGATTGCAACCCCATGACTTATATACTGTCGCGACAGTTGCTGGGGGGAAAGTATTCCAAATGGATAGCGATTCTTCAAGAGTTTGATCTGGAATTTGTGAAATCCAAATCAAAGAAAGCTCTGGTATTCGCAGAATTATTATGCGACCTCCCTTCGTCGTCCAACGATGAAACCTCCAAGGAATCAATCGTGGACGAGAATTTGTTTCTGATATCTGCAAGCGATGAATGGTATGGAGATATAATTATATATCTCCAAACCCAAAAGTTTCGGCCAGACACCTCACACTCCGAACAGAAACGTATACGATACCAAGCAAAAGACTACATGATCGTCGGTGATACTCTTTACCGTCGTGGTATCGATACCGTTCTGAGGAGGTGTCTCACCCATGAAGAAGCCGAAAAAGCCCTGAATGAGTTTCATTCAGGCGCGTGTGGGGGGCATCAATCAGGTTTCGCTACAGCCCAAAAGATATTAAGAGCAGGATATTTTTGGCCAACAATGTTCAAAGATTGCATAATCGCAGTCCGAAGTTGCCATTCCTGCCAAATCTTTGATAGCAAAACCAGAAGACCGCCCGCACCCCTGCAACCAATAGTTGCAGTTGGGCCTTTCGCCAAATGGGGCATTGATTTCATGCAATGTAACCCCACCTCGACCGGGGGGCATGGGTATATTATAGTCGCAGTAGACTATTTTACCAAGTGGGCCGAGGCGATGCCTACATTGGACAATACTGGTGAAACAGCTGCCCTTTTCTTTTTTAATCATGTAGTCGCCAGGTTCGGCGTACCCCAGGCTATAGTTACAGATCATGGATCGCATTTCCGCAATCACATGATGGTCGAATTAGCTGCCAAACTAGGGCTATCTCACGACAGCTCTACTCCGTATTATCCACAAGCCAACGGACAAGTTGAAGCAATCAACAAGGTCCTGAAGCGTATGTTGCAAAGGATGATCGGAGTTCATAAAAGAAGATGGAACCTAATCCTGTATGCAGCCTTGTGGGCCTACCGAACCTCGGTAAGAAACGCGACCGGATTCACACCTTTCCAATTGGTGTACGGTCTAGAAGCAGTCTTACCGATCCAGTGTGAAATTTCGTCGCTTAAACTCGCAATTGATCTCCTCCCCGGAACTTTGGAAGAAGAGGCTCGTTTCTTGGAATTAATCCAATTGGATGAAACCCGTCGTGATGCCGCTTTGGCTAACGAAGCCCATAAGAAATGAGTCAAGGCTCAGTTCGACAAAAATGTCAAACCCCGTGTCTTCTCAGAAGGTGATTTGGTCTTGCTTTATGACCAAGAATCCGATAAATTAGGAGCAGGTAAATTCAATTCCTTATGGATGGGCCCCTATATTGTTAAAAGAGTGCTAGCAAAAGGAGCCTACGAGTTAATAGATTACGACGGAATTCCACTGGCGCAGCCCCGGAACGGGCTGTACCTCAAGCGTTACTATGCTTAATAGTAACCTGCATGCTTTTGTTGTACTTTGTTTTCGCCAAAGTTCTTGTTCGGGCTGAGTGATTCCCCTTTTTCATTCGTTGCAGATGTCAAACCTTATGGAGACATGTGTTGGATATGCCGACGGAGCAAGTCGTAGTTCGCGGAACCTATCCTCCGCAGCATGGGCCATTTTTTATCCAAGTGGCGAGTTAGTAAGTTTCAGAGGTGTATGTATTGGGCAATCAACGAATAACATCGCTGAATATAGCGCGTTGATAGAACTACTCTCTGATGCCATCACACGAGGCATACGCCGGCTAATTGTCAGGCTAGACTCACAGCTCGTAGTACTACAACTCGATGGTATATATTCTGTTCGTAATCCAGCTATTTATCGCATGTTCCTAAGAGTAAAGATCTTGGAAAGACGATTTGATTCAATTCAATATCAACATATTTCAAGAAATCTAAACACATTAACTGACTCATTGGCAAACTATGTGTTAGATAGACATTTGCAACATTTATAAAAAGGACACATCATAAAAAGTGTACATATGAATCATCCAAATCAACCAGAATAAGACTCGAAAATCAAAATATATATAAGCTGTTCATAAAGTTCATACATAATGTTCTGTAACCGAGACAAAAATTGGTCATATGACCTAAAAACTCAAAATGCTAGGGGGCACCCTAGCCTAGTGATGCTCCTGATAGTAAGCCACAGTCTGTGCTATCATGCGCAGAAGACGGGTCCATCGTCTAGGTACACCGATAGTATGCTGCTGCATCGGTAAAGGTAACTCGTCAATCTGTACATCCGGAAGACCACGGGTAAGGTTCTCAACCTGCCCCTGCACAGCTGTAAGGGTCTCTGTGTCGCTAAGATCACGGATAATAACTCTCCGAGCAGGCTCCTCTGCCGGAGCAGCAACAGGTGGTCTCAGACGAACTGTCGGACGAACAGGACCGACATCTGCAAGCACACATGAGTTCAATTAAAGTCTTGAAAGAATAAAGCACAAGAACATTATGAATGAAAACAATGAACAGTAATATGGTTGAAGTTCTTACCAGTAGCATCCCACTGAGCATCGTCTGGCAGTACCATATCCGGATCACCCCGGAAATCCATACCAACGTATGGGTACTCGGAAAAAGCCATCTCCTGGCGATCGAACCACCTAAAGAAAGCAGCATTGAAAGAAATCTGGGATTGACCTGCACGTCTAGACATGTGATCGACCCATCGCTGCATACGTGGCTCGGTAGGAGAAGGCACTCCGAGATCAATGTACTAAGGTTGCATCAGAGGGATCTTCTCCAAGGCGAAGGCAGTCAGAATCGAACCAAAACCAAAGTTCTTCAGCTTCCCGTCCTTCACCTTGTTCAATTGATTTTTCATCTGACTAAGCACTGCATCACTCCAGTTGAAGATCTTCGGTTGGAGACATTCCAAGGTGTGCTGCATATGAGACCTGTTGGCAACATGTAAAGATGCGCTACCGGCCATCCTACCAAGAGTATACAGAATGGACCTGAGAGGCCTGCTAGTAACATCACGGATAACCACCTTGCCGTCTATGCTCGGCTGGGACCCCTCCCTGCAATACTGGCGGACATAACCTCTCACGGAATCATTCCCCCGAACTGTACCTGATAAAGAAATAGGGGCACCCCGCCTTGACAGGCCAGTCAAGAAGTAAATATCTGTCACAATCAATGGAATAGGTTTGTTCCTGATCTGGAATACTTGGTTAACAGGATCCCAAGCATCAAGCAAGTACTGCAGTAGTGAAATTTGTGCTCTCATGCTAGAGATACGGAAAAACTTCAGTAAACCACAGTCTCGTAATGCGCCCACCGTAACAGGATCATGAAGGGCAATTATATCTTCTTCTTCATGTTCTCGTTCTCGCCATGTTAGGGCCATCTTGATCAAGAATCCCTGCAAAACAATCAAGAGAATGAGTCAGCTCCTGAAATTGATGAGAAACTGGCGAAAATTTCATCAAAATCTGCAAAAAATTGTTGCTTTTATGCCCCAAAGCAGGTGCCCAGTGTACTACCTGCGTTGGGGGACAAGCTGCCTTCAAGCAGCTTGGATCCCAACGCAGTTTTCGAATGGGGAACCTGTGTTGATCAGAGGGCGCCCTGGAAAAACCCCAGAGGCTCAATAGAACAGCAAAACAGGCATAAAACAGGAAATTGAAACCATGAAAATGAAGAGCTAAGGTTTAGCTCCTACCTGGTCCAAACGGCGCCGAAAATCGTCCGCAGAATCTCCCGGAATCAGCTGATGAAAATCAAGGGGAAAGAGGCTCCTCCAAAGCTCCAACAAGCAAAATGCAAATGAAATGGTAAAATGAGAGGTAAAAACCCTTTTTATTTGCTTTCTTACGTAATTCGAGGTAAATATTAATGTGTTAATCTCATTTTCAAGTAAATATTACTCATTTCTAACTAGTTTGTTGCAGCAATTTGAAAATGCAGTGCTATCAGTGAAAAGAGAAGCTAGTTATGGTAAAAAATCAGAAGTAAACCATATAATTGAGCAAGGTTTGAACGCATTCAAGCTCGTTAAAAAATGAACTGCCCCTTAAAGTTTAGGGGGGCATATGCCTCATCTGCATTATTATTATGCTGGGGGCATCCAGATCGAGCAGTTTTAGCAATGTTCATGCTCGTTAAAAAATAAACGCAAGAATCCGAGCAGTTTTAATACATAGTTCATGCTCGTTAAAAAATAAACATAAGTTGTGAGCAATCTTCCCCTACAGTTCAAGCTCACCCAGAAAAAATGAACCGGTAAATAACCTTGAGAGATGTAACCTTTGACAGCCATATTAAAAACCCTTGGTCGTGTTTATAAGCCATCACCTCCATCCGTTCATTTGGCCAATCGTTCATCTCCATATGTTTGTTTACCCATTTTGAGGAACAGCTGCGAAGAGTGATTTCACTTAGCCATCCTTGTGACACTGCCGTGATTGGAAAATTCCAACCTGTACCTGGAATCTGCTGCTATCCCTGTTTATCACTTGTTCCTCAAAAGACGAGTCTTCTTTGAGCTCTTTTCACTGACTCGTAAAATATGAAAAGTTTGCCGAGTTTTGGCCTTCCAGCTCGTTAAAAGGACCGGAAGGGCTATCCCTCCTCTAGATTTTAATCTTTTTGGACCTGAGGGATTATTGCACAAAAAGATCGAGCGCTTGTTTTGTTCGGCTCGTTAAAGCATTCGAAAACTCATCCCTTCTGTATTGTTTTATACTTTTTCGGACTTAAGGGATTAAATGACGAAAAAGGAATTTTGGAGTTGACTTTATGTACCTTTTCAGACTCTCTAAAAATGAAAAGGACCGAGTTTTCCTTGTCGTTAGACTCGTTAAAATGATTAAATAGCGACAAACTTGTCTTTAGACGAGAACGAGTTTCCCTATCGCTAGGCTCGTTAAAACATAGCGATGGGCTTGCCCGAAGGGCAGGTTATAGAACAAGCATATGTTATCCTCCTCAAGCTTGACAAAAATAAAGAGGTACTGGTCAGCAATGACTGGGGAAAAATTGGGAGAACCTCACAGCTTTAATGGTAGCAAGTCGCTCTTGAACATGACACTTTGTCCTCCGTATCACATCGGGTTGGGTTGTTTCATTCACCGGCCTCATAACCATGGTCCTCGCCACACCATCCACATTTTGGGGTAATGCTACCAATCCATCACATCAGTGTCGTTATATGTTCAAGAGATGTTGTTCTGCAAAGAGTCAACCGTGTCCCATCCACTGCCATACATTGTCCTTCATCCATTTCATGACCGCCGCCCTGAATCATACATCACAGTTTGTTTTCACCTCATCACAAGCACTAGCTCCGTTCCGTGTCACTGATGTGGGATTCATTAAGGCCCTCCTTTGACGGATCGCTCCTTGTCGACATCAGCTCATTATCCAAGGAGTTGATCTAGGAACAACCCCTTCAGTACTTTGAAGCTTGCATGCCTCAATGGCAAGTTTCTCACTTCCGGCGACAGGTATACATCAATGACCTTCGACCAGAAGATTTTGCATGGTGGTCGACGCCAAGTCCTTTATTCCCACCATGTGAATTGTACTGCCGTACCTTGAGGGTCATCATCCTTATCGGTGATTCCTCTCGCGCTTGTTAACGGTTTACATCATTGACCGGTAATCAAGCGATGTCTTTCCATGTTCGACTTCAAGAAATTCTCACATGGATCGACTTGTACATCGAGTGAAGATCGGAAGAGATTGAAGACCCCAGATCTAGTTTCATCCATCCGGGCTGCGATATATATTCAGGACATAAAGACATTTGATATGTACATCATTACAGCAGATGATCATCCTTCTCAAAGGATGATAATTTCAGCAGAGAATTATCGGTCTACAATCAGACGATCGTCTGTTCTATGTACCAAAATGTATTTATAAAGCTGAGCATGGGAATGCCCGCCTCAGCTAGATCATGAAAATGTATGAAAAATAATGTATTATATTGTATCTTATTACAGGACACTTCTCAGCAGATTGAATGAACTTCGGATCCTCTCAATAAAGCATTTCACCCGATAAACGACCTCATACTTTAGGGGGCATCTGTTATAGACAATTTTGTGCCTTACAGCAACAGGCATGAATTGTCAATAATCCAAGGGATCCAAAGTTCCCTAAACATGATGTTCCTACCCCTAGAGGAACAAGGTTAGCAAACCAACAACTCTCAGATCAGTTCTCCACCTGAAAACACTCAAAAACAAGCAATCCTGAAATCAAAGTAGGTGCTCCACTAGGCTTCTGCGCTGAAACACAACTCCTCCATGGTGTACCTGCGTTGCAAAGCAGGTAGAACAAAGGCCACCTGCGTTGAGCGAGATTGGACAAGTGGCACACTGAGTCATTGCTCTGGAATCTTCCAAAATGACACTTGGATCGGGGATTTCGCCTTGTGATGAGTCAGAGGCTCTGTTTCTCCAAGTGGAAGCAAGGTTCTCCAAGTGGACTCAAGAACTGAAGATCAACTAAAGATCAACTGAAGAGAGAGAGGACACAAGGCAGCTACACATCAGTTGCAAGCTGACTCATCCTTTCTCAATTCATCTATATATTGAGCTCTCTCCTATGAGCTCAGGAGGCTGGAATTTTGTGCAATGTAATGCTATGCTGTTGGTTTCACTATAGAGCTATTGGGTGATTGCTTGAGGGAGGTGAAGAGGAGAAATTCTTTCTGCTGGGAGGTGTTGCTGGATTGGGGCCTTCAATGGTTGTAACTCTCTCAGAACTTTACTTCTTCATTAATAAAAGCTATTGAGGTTCTTCTATATGCTCTTGTTTCAATGATATATTGTGATAATTGTATATTTGATTTACACTAATCCTTGAATCAGTTATGATTGCATGTTGCTTGTAGTTTCCTTCTTTGCTATTTTGCAGGATCTCATTGTAGCTAGGCCAGCAATAGAGCAAGGAGCTGGGAGCAAGCAGCCATAGAGAAGAGTTTGGATTCGACATTAAGCGCAAGGCAACGGTTAGTGCATTCTTTCATTCTCTTTTGCTTTCATAAAGAAGTAAACCTTCAGTAGTTTCCTTTACAGTTGTTGCTGAGGTACTATCAACCTTAGAGTGGGATAGGGTCATCCGAATCGGATACTTTTCCCTACAACAGGTATAACTCTATAAGCGAATGTTCCCCAAGGACAAGTAAAGGTAGTTTTGTCCTGGTCTTCAGGGGCAATTTGAATCTGATTGTATCCACTGAAGCCATCTAGGAAAGAAAAGAATTTCTTTCCTGCTAACGTGTCCAGTACTTGGTCTATGAATGGGAGGGGAAAATGGTCTTTTTGTGTGGCTTTGTTTAGCTCTCTATAATCCACACAAATCCTCCATTTCCCATTCTTCTTGGGTACAACCACAAGTGGAGAGACCCACTTACTATCAGAAATAGGATAAATAAAATTAACATCTAAAAGCTTCTGAAGTTCTGCTTTCACAACATCTTTTAGATGGGGGTTGAGTCTTCTTTGCGGTTGACGGACAGGTCTTGCATCTTTTTCTATGTAAATATGGTGGGTGCACAATTGGGGATCAATCCCTTTCATATCAGGATAGTCCCATGCAAATGCTTCTTGATATTTTTGTAACAAATGGATGAGTTTAATTTCTTGGTCTGGTGTAAGGTTGCCATTAATGTTTAGTGTTTTTCCCAGTTCAATTTCCACTACTTTACTATTAGCAACAGAAGTCACAGGTATCGTTTGGTCATGTGTATCTTTCAAGGGGTCTTCTTCCAGTTCGTTCTCGAATGCAACTTCTATCATAAAACACTGTGCATGAGGTCTAGATTCCGTTTGACTAACGAAGTTGTTGATGGCATCATCTTCTGTTTGATCTTTAAAGTCTAGAGCCTTCTGTATAGTCAATGGTGATCTGATATTGTCAGTAAGGTATGATACAGGGTGCTGGTTAGTTTTTATCATTGCAAGACTTGGGTGTGCTGGAGGATATAGGACTAGATTTTTGATATTTGGTCCTTTGGTTATTGTCATATTCCCCTGCCGACAACCAATGTATGCATCGGCAGTGGCCAGCCAGGGTCTACCTAAAATTAGAGGGTGTCCATCCAGTCGGGTTTTTGGATTAATTACCAGGAAGTCAGTCGGGTATTCCCAAGAATCTACAGAGACCATGACATCGTATAGAGTTCCTTCTGGTCGCACTACAGATCGGTCAGCCAATTCTAACAAAGTAGAAGTGGGTTCTACCGATGTAATCCCAAGCTTTTGGCACGTAGAAGTTGTCAAAATATTAATTGCAGCTCCTAAATCAACTAAAGCATTAGTCAGAGTCTGTCCATAGATTTGAACAGTTACTATTGGGTTTCCCGGATCTTCATATTTAATGGGTATTCCTGATAACAAGTCAGATAAAGTACCGACTACTTGGACTCTTGGGTTAGTGGTTGGATTCTTCCTTGATTTCTTTATGCACAATTCTTTTATAGTTTTTGCGTATATAGGGATGTCTTGAATGGCTTGGAGGAATGGAATTATTATGTACAGATTTTGTAACTCCCCCAGAATGTCAAAGTCTGGTTGCTGTACAGATCGTGGTAAGACTAATCATTCTGGGAAGGGAGGAGCAGGTTCATTTATTTGATGATGAGTCTGCTCCTTATTTACGCTCTCTTGTTGTAATGGTTGTTCTATTGGTAACTGATCTTCAATGTGCATTGTTTTATCTCCCTCTGTTTCTATTATTCATCCAGATCTTAACTGAAGATCATTGCACTCCCTTAGTTCAGGTCCGATTTCTGCTGATTCTATGATTTGGAGAGACTGGACCGGCCTATTATTAGGATTAGGATTAGGTTGGGCTGGGAGTTGCGGTCTCAGATTAGACTGGGGATTTTTTTGCAAAGCTGGCAGAGTCGGTTGAGGGAGTGGAATAGTTCCTGTTGGCTGATATGTCGATCTTGGCCAATTTGTCTGCCAGGGTGAACTTTGTGAAGTAGGGGGGGTCCATTGCGGAGGGTATGAGTTATTTTGCCAATATGGTGGAGTGTAAGGAAAATTTGGCCAACCAAATTGGCTTAGCTAATTCATCCATGGATTTGGAGAAGGAAATGGTTGTGATGACCAGTTCGGAAATGGGGGTTGAGATTGATTTTGCCACATACTATATTGTGGAGGCTGAAAAGAAGAAGTCGGGTCTGAAAACATACCTGATTGCCTTGGTTGCCATTGGCGACGCTGGTTAACAAAGTATGCTGATTCTGGTTCTTCTTCTGCTTCCTTATATACTGCTTTCAATCCAGGAAGTGAGGGGCAACTTTCGGTAAGGTGATCTTTTGTACAGATGGCACATGTTTGAACTGTATCCAGCGGACATTCCTTGTGGCTATGCTTTCTTCTACATCGGGGGCAGAAGATCGCCAAATTCTGTTCTGCCTCAATCTGCTTCTGTTTAGCCTGCACAATATCAAGTTGTGTAGTTAATGTCCCCAGAATATCAGTTTTAAAATTTTCTAATAAATTGCCAAGTTCTACACGTGTTACTCCTTCTGTTGGTGCTTTGTTATCTCTGACAAACCGATCATATTCTGCTAGTTTTATCCTTGTGCTGCCTCTCGAACTTCTGATACATAGATCAATGATGTCAGCAAAATTTTCTTGATAAATATCCCCTTTTCCCATGATATTTAATGTTTCGATCCACTGCTCTTTCATGCCTCTGATTAATGCAGTTTTTAACACATTATCAAGCAGTGGTAATGATGCGTAAGGCGACCTTTGTAAATTATACTGAAAACGTTCTACATATTCTTCTAATGTTTCATTCGGTCTAGCTATCATTTGGAATATTTCGTCTTTCAATTCTCTAGACCTACAATAGTCTTGATATTTCTTTAGAAAAGATTCCTTCATCTGCTCCCAGTTATTTATAACCCCACCACCTAAACCCATAAACCATCTTAAGGTTGCTCATTTCAAAGTGGAGGGGAACAACTTTAATTTCTGGGGGTCAGTGGTGTAATCATATCCCCTGCATAAGACATCAAATTCAAATAAGAATGCATCCGGGTCTTCTGATGTCAGTCCATGAAATGTAGGAATATGTTGAAGGGGAATTGCTTTCATAGGAGCATTTTCTGCGGAATCCACTATAGGATATTGTAATGTAGAAGTTTGAGTATTGGGCTGATTCTGCGCCATCAGATCGAATATGTGCCAATGACCTTCAGGGATTTCTAAAAGGGTATTCTTAGGCTGAGAAGGTACGGTTTTGGTTGTCTTAATAGCACTTCCTTTGCCCGGAATAATGGAAGCTCCTGCTACTTGAGGAGATTGAATCCCTTCAATGATTTTTACAACACTCCCTTTATCTAGGCTTTCTAATGGATGGATTATCCTAGGAGATCTTGGTTCTTCAACTTCTCCTGTTTCCCCTTCTCCTTCACAAAGATTGCTTAGATTCCCTTCCTGCAGTCGTTCTGGAATAGAATTTTCAATTTCTTGAAAGTCCTGTTCATCAGTCTGACTATGCACCTCAACGAAGGCTACAGATGGTGACCCTATGGCCTGAAGGGAACCAGTAGGCTGTTTGGAATTGGTTTTTCTGAAACCTACTGATGGCTGAGATTCAGTTTTCTTATAGATTTCGTCTATGAAGGTCGTTCGGCCAAGGGTTACCAGCCCTTTGGCTTTTTCGGGTTTGAATGGAGGTTTGATAATTTTTTCTGGCTTTTTCTGCTTAGTCATTCATTCTATAAACTACCAAATTCTATTCAACCCACAATTCTGCCAGGAAAGCGGACGGTGGAGCAGGGCTTTTACATGCTCCGTACGCAGGTTCTTACCTTCCGTTTTTAAAATCCAACTCTCCCCTAGCAAACTCGTACACTACTCTGTAAAAGACAAATGGCTGTACTCTTTCCCCGGCAACGACGCCAAAATGTAGAGCTGTAACAAGGGTCTCTTTCACCTCTAGTTATGCTACATTAATAAGTCAATCCGGGAACGCTTTGTTATTGCAAAGAGTAGCTCAATCCAAGGCTATTCGTCAGAGTAATGCTTCGTAGTACAGTTTCTAGAAAATACAAGAGTAAATGGATGCTAGACTATAACTAATTTGCTTTTAAAAGAAAGGAACCACACCAAACGATTTATCAGTCAAGGGTGCGGAAGCAATAACCCATCCCTCTAGAAACTGGTGAAGGAAAAATAGAGCATGGACCAAAGATCTGGGAGCTAAGCAGCGACTTGCTGACTCACTACAGCTTTAGACCTTCTCTCACACCAAAACAGTAAATGCAAGGAAATGGAACAGCAGAAAGTAAAATGGAACAGCAAACGGAAAATGGAACAGCAAATCTGAAATGGAACAGCAGTAAATGGAACGGCAATAAATGGAACAGCAACTCAGTAAACTAGATCTCGCGAGTTAGAACTGAACTCTCATTCCGCAATCAAATAACAATCGTCAAAAGCAATTCCAATGAACCTTACTTTATGAGGCGATATTCACAAATGAATTATGGAACAACATTTATCATATATACACAACACACTTATTATAGCAATCTGATGTTTCCAGAGAATATGACTCTACTTCCAGATAGAATAATATTACTTTCGGGTTCCTACGAATAAGAGTTCAAATGAATCCAATAGCAATATTTAATATGAAGGCTCTGTAACAGAAACAGTTGGCTTTAATAGTGAACATGCAATCAACTCTGAAGAGATTCATTTACACGATATAGAGTTACTTACATAAATCTCCCGAATGAAACTATTAATGAATTAGTCGTAACAGAGCATGGAACAGCATATGACAAACACGTCAGATTACCAAACTATATAAACAATCCACACAGAAACCAAATTATAATGATACAAAAGCAAGTGTCCTTCGGAAATGGGCCCTTAGCTTCCAAGGATACACCGCCTTAGATTACTCCAGATGCAGAGATGAACTAAAGCACCAGGTCTTTAGTATTAATGCATCAACAAAAGTACAGAAAAAACAAGTCTTAACGAGACTCGATGATCAAAGTTCAAACTGAGACTTAAATTTACATATATGAAAAAAGGTCTCCCAAGCTTAACACTGCTGCCCCTTTTTATAAGAGAAATGGCGGAGGTATCTAGGTAGCAAAAATAAGCAAGACAGCGATCCCTCAGGATCTTTGATCGCCAAGCCGTTACTCCTTGATTTTCCTTTCCCTGCTTCGCCGAATCGATAATTCTTCTTTATTTCCCGGGTCGTTCTGCTTTGATCCACTTGATCTCGTTCGCATCCGGTTCCCTCCCAAAGGGACAGCAGTTACTCTTCCTTTGTCTTTTCCTCTTAAACAGTAATCCTTCGTTTCCACCCTTTTCTGCATGAAAAGATAACAATTATCAGTGATTACATTTTCATACTAATTCTCACATATTCTACTAAAAATGCTTTATCTCTTTAAGTTCATTATGCAGAAAGGGTTACAATTGCTACCGAAAAGTCACTAAATTGTTTGTCAAAAACATACCTTTCCAGAGCTCCACAGCTGGGTGGGTTCATCAGAAAGGAACCAACCGACTCCAAGAAACTAAGAGAGAACCCTGAGGTGGTGGAGCTGTTCACCCGCGTGCAATGGATGTCGTTCTACGACAAATTGCAAGGGTATGATGATGAGGTGGCAGAGGAGTTCTTGCGGGCTCTGAAGCCGAAATCAAAGACATTAGCCACCGTCAATTTCAGGGGTTTGAGTCTCACACTCACCCCACAGTTCATCAGCCGAGTTACCGAGCTCCCAATGGGGGTACCATGGGACAAAGAAGAGAGGAAATTAGGCCAACAGGCTAAGAAGGAATTCTTTCCACCAGAGGAGCAGTTCTCAGAAGATAACAACGGGGTTCGCAGGACTAGCTTACTGCCACTTTGGAGCGAAGTCAGCCTCCAAATTATGAAATACATCACCTGCGAAGGTCGGTTTAGCATTGTGTATGGGTACCATTTTCGGCTACTCACAGAATTAAGGCATTAGATGGACCTACCTGCGGAGAACAAATTAAGTATTCCCTACTTTCTACTACAGTCTATGACTGAATGTGCCACCAAGTTGAGAGAAGGCACACCAGACCAGGTAGCTCATCACGGGCTTATTAAGCTCCTCGTGGAGGATGCACTCCACACATACAAAGTCCCTCTCTCATGGGAAGCCTTCCGAAATTTGACCAAGGATGGCGATATAAAAATGCTGACTGAAGAGCTTGGTTCCTCCAGCAGCGAGGAGAAGGAGTCCATACCCGCAGGGAAGAAAGAAAAAGGCCAGAGACCCACGACCAAAGCACCAAAGACAGAGAAAAAGGAGAAACAAGAGAAAAAGGGTGCCAAAGAGAAGGAGGACACACCCATATTAACGCCCAGAGAGAAAAGATTGCAAAGCAGGGTGGACAAGACGGAGCAGGTCCACGTCAGCAAAGGCACCTCGACAGCAGCCTCGACCAAGTAAAAAATCAAAACACCCTCAGTAAAGCAAACTAAAGTGGTGCCACCTGTTTCTACAGGAAAACCAAAACCGGCTTCTACAGGAAGCCAGAAATCAGCTGAAAAAGGGTCTTCTACAGGAAGCCCTGAGAAAAGAAAACCCAAGGAAAAGAAAGCCGATGTTCTTGCAAGGGAGGCAGCAGCCGTGCTGGCTGCCCTCAGTACACCTCCTAAGCCAAAGGAAAAGAGAAAGAGGGAGGCCCCTCTATATTTTAAAGCTAGGAGAAGTGTGAGAATAAAAATGGGCAAGCCACAACCTCCATCCAGCAGCCCAATCACTATAGAGGATGCCCCTACTTCGCCCAAGGAGAGGTCCCCCTTAAGGATATCAGTCACCTATGAGAGGGGGAGCCCGAAAACAACTACTTGGAAGGAAAGTTTAGACCAATTGGCTTCAAAATCCCGGCTACAGGATGCTGAGGCTGCTCTACAGGAAACCTTAGCCCGGCTTAAGGAGACAGAGAGAATGGAAGGAGAAGCACCCTCATCACCACCGAGGGAGGGCGAAGTAGAGCCACCAAGAGAAGAAGAAAAAGAGCATATTCCAGAGCCTAGCCCTCAGCCAAGTCTGAGCTCATACTATAACTTCTTAGAAGCTGGTAAAATTATACCACATAAATTCATTATTCCACTGTTCTTTGCATTGGAGGAAGAGAGAGTACGATCACACACGTGGATGAAAATAGCCAAATCAAAAGGTGTGGCGGACATATGCCCTTTGGAAGAGCAACTCAAGGAGTCCAGAAGGGAATTAGCTATGGCTAAACACGTGGCAAATTGCCAACGGGTGTTCCTACAGGAAGAAAACGAAAAACTTAGACTGCAGCTACAGGAGCTGAGGAGAGGAACAGGCACATCCTCCGGGGACATCACAGCAGAACAGCAAGGCAAGAAGGAACTGCACATTGGTTTTGGGGAGCCAACCACGCATCTACAGGAAGCAAAGCTGCAAGAACAAATTGAGGTGCAAGCTCTCAAACAACAGCTGCAGCAGAAGGAGGCACAATTGGCCTGCATGGCCAGTTGGGCCATGGATGCTATACAATGCAGACAGCCGGCCAAATCCTATGGCCTGTACCTGAGAGACCAATGGCTACAATTTCAAATCAATACCTTGGCGCAAAGGGGTATCTCTCAGCTCCAAGACCCGCAGCAGTTCACTGAATTATGCCATACCAGTTCATCAGAGGATAAGGCCAAATTATCGGAGTTCTACCTCCATAATTTGGCCCTTCCTAATGTGACTTGATGGGATCCCAACACGGTCTTAGGGGACATGCAGTTAATGGCACTTGCCTCATGGTTGAACCATGAAGACAAAAGAGCAGCAGAAGCCAAAGCGGTCATGAACCGAGAGCTGAATGAGCCATTACTAATTAGAGCAGAACCAGGGGATCCAACTGCATTAATATCAGCACACCAACACTTATCCACTGACCCTCAAGCTTCATTGAAATATATGGATCAGCAAGCCCAGGCCATAGCGCATTTTGAGGATATGGAGAGACTGCTAGGGGACAACTGTGTTCACGCTTGCACCCGCCGATGGAATACATTGGCCCACAGTCTAAAAATCAGAGAGTATCATACTCCAACTCGAATGAGGGAAGCTCTAGTACGGGTGCCCCTTTATAAGAAATCTATGCAGAACCTCCAGGCCAGCTGGATTGGCCTCAAGCTAAGCCCACCTCTGCTGTTAGGATTGATGGAAGGCAGCACAAAGAAAGATGAGCATGAACAGTGGGAAGAGGTGGAAAGAAAGGTTGGGTTCCATGTCAGTAAGGAGGACACTACTGCAGAAGCTTGGGATGTGAGGGTGGCAGTAAAGGCAATGAAGGATGAGGAGCTGGATTAGTTGCTCAAGGATGAGCAATCACTTTAGCTGGGGGGTGATGATGAGCCCCAAATTTGGTAACATTTTGGGCTCATTTGGCCTACTTACCCTTGCTCAACCCTTCATTTTTCATCACTTATGCATCATTTTTTAGTATATTCATGTTATTTGTACGAAGGAGGGCAGTCACTATTCCTAGGTGACTAACACATGTGTATTTCAGGTTTTTTGACATTTAATGGAGAAAAACCACGTAGATGAGGGCTAGGAGACAGCCAAGATGGGATTGAGGTTTTGTAGGAAGGTTTTCCACAGCATTGAATGGCCTTCCTCGTGATCTCCACCCCAACTCCGAGCTCCAACCACCACCGAGCTAGAAGGCAGCCAAACGGATTGTGAGGAAACAACAGATTACTCTTAGTTTGGACAGCCAAACCCCACTAATTTAGGAGGCCAGCTTGGCCCTTGTAATGTATAAATGATGAGGTTGTAGCCTTCGATGGGGACTTTTGAAACTTTGTTGTTCATTCTGGACTACGAGCTGATAACTCTGTTTTGCTCTTTGTAAGCCATTTTTGGCATGTCATGAGACTTATGACTATTATCTTTTAATGAAAAGCAGGCAGATTTGAGTTTAGTTCTGAGTTCTTAGAGGAGCCATAGCTCTCGGGGTTGGGCCCAACCTGAGAGCAATAGGCCTCCTTTCTTTGTATTGTTACTTTTCTTTCAGCATTGTATTTCTTTCCCTTTGCATGCATTTGGAAACACAGTTTGCTGAGTTGAATTTCTTGGTGTGGTTAAGTAGGTTGGTTTTATGAACAAAGTTGCTTTCAGTAGTTTAGATTAGAGTAAGGAGCTTAGAGTTAATCAGAGTTCCAAAAAGGGTTGACTGCACACTCACTTCCACCTCTGTTTAGAGACTGGAATTGCAGACCGTGCCACCCACCAAAAACACTGTTTTATACGTTCATGCAAGCTTTGATGAAATGTTCTCGGTTGTAGCAGCATCCATGCATTCAGATCTTGTGGAATAAATCTTTGTTTCAGTACCATGCAAGAGTTTCCTTACAAAATCACGTTGTTGTTCTATGGTTTTATAAAAACAGTTAGAATAGGTTGATGAAATCTCGGTTTTGTGCAAGACACGGATGATTTGTTTCATTTACACTGTGCAGTACTTCTCCCTCATTCCCTTATCCTTCTAAGCCATGCCTAGGCCATCCACTCATCCCTCAGTTAGACCGCTTACCTCCTAAACTCTTCTATCACCCACGTGATTCTACCTTTTCGGCCTTCCATTTCCTCTAACCTCCTCTAGGCCAACCAGCTTTGCACACCCCCTCTTCATCTCATCTCTCTGTCCATAAGCCATCACAAGCTCCCCTCCTACCTCCTTGACCATCCATATAGCCTCTTCCACTCATCCATCACCCAAAAATCCTATTGCAGAACATCCTGTAGGAATTAGTGAACTTCCTGTAGAAATCCTGAGCATCCTGTAGAACCCCTGCAGACTTCCTGTAGAAGCTTGTAAACACGGTTGCCAAGCATCTGAACTTTATGAACTTCTCTGAAAGGATGCTAGGGATCCCTTAGACCCTCTCTGAGCCTTCCTGACCTTTTTCAAGCATTTCCCTCCTTGATCTATCCCTGCACAGTCAAGACCCAGTTAGAAGCACACACATAATAATTCCAACAACTTGAACAAAAATACCAAAAATATGCTTTCTTTAGATCAAAGTAGACTAGACACATGCATCTCACCTTCCTAGAAGTAATGGCACCTCTTTCAGTATTTTGCATTCCCACCTCTGCATCAGTAGGACTAGCTGGTAGAATTAGGGTTTGCTAGGGTTTTCATTTCTTGTTGGCTTTCAGTTTCTTCCTGCAGTAGGTTAATTCCCTTTGAGATAGCTTTCATTCATCGGTTAAAAAGCTTCTTCTGAGAACTCATAGAAGTTGGCTTGAGCCCTAGCGGACTTGTGCCAGCTGACCAAGTGACAGCTGCGACAAGAGCTAGTACTTGTGCATACAGCACCGTCGCTTCCAAGTTTGTTACGAACTACCGGGTTGATAAAATTAGAGAAGGAAGCTCCAGGAGTTGTAGCATTATTGCTACAATACTGGAGCCCACCAGCTTGTCAGCCTCATTCTCTGTGGTCAGTGCTCCATCAAGCAACACTATTGCACTGGAGGCCTTCGCATGTAGCATCTCGGAAGCCTCTGAAGTGCCAATAGCCAGGCTAGTAGATATCGTGCTAGCCTGCGACACATAGGTCTGCAACTCCTGCAAACCTGTCTGGATAGCCCCCAAGATGATCTTTTTCTGCTACTCAAATTGTTGTAGGGTCTCTGCAGTGACATCCCTCATTGTGTTACCGATATCATGCAAGTCACCCTCTGTTAATGTGATGGGGTCCAGTGAGGTCTTGGTCGCCTTTTATTTCTTCATGGGCACTCTTTTCTCCAGTTCCCTTGGGCGCTTGATGCAGGTGGACATATCCTGAGGGTCCGCACCATGTTGTTCTGTCTCCTCCTCTATCTCAGGTGAAGGTGACCTCGCGCCTTTTTCAGAGCCCCGCTTTCTCCCACCTGCCTACTTCCTTGTCTACTGCGCAGCCTCGCTCTCCACCTAGGCCTTATCAGCAACCTCCTTTTTCCTCTTTTCATCTAGTTGTGTCATCTTAAGCTTGGCCTCCTCCTTTTTCTTCTGCGCGGAGGACCTGCTCCCGTCCACTACCAAGTCTATGGTAGCGTGCCTCTACCGATCATTGATCAAGCACCACATTAATGAAGTCATCCGTTGCCAGATAAGGCAATTCATACCATTTCTGTACAGGGTCCTGTTGTGCCCTACAACAACCCCCCCATTTCATATCATATTTATTTACTAAATCAATATATGAAATGGGTCCCTTTAGAAGTTAATTGGTATCAATACTTCATTATCTGAAAAAGGTCCGCAAACCAAATGAAGACATTATATAAAACCTTTTAAAAACCCATTTTTGATCAAATAAAACAATCTTTTATCATTGCGATAAAGCGATCGCAAGATCGCATATCGCAATGGCATAGAAAAGACAAATAAGTGGCACATTGGTCTCCGCTGATGCGATATCGCTATCGGCTATCGGCAATATTCCATGCACATTTTAAAGCACCCCATGCCATTAGCCCCGATGCGATGCACAATTGGCGATAGAATATCGCAATCGGCAGTATCCCATGCACAATAATAAGGCGCCCAGGTCATACCCCGATGCGATGCGATATCACAATCGGCAATCGGCGATACGTTGTTTATGCACATTATGATGCCCATTCACCCCGATGCGATGCGATTTCGCTATCGGCGATCGAGATTTCAAAATTGATAACGTAAGGATTTAAGTGTTCCTGACGCCCGATTACTATATAGCGCGAATTTAAAAAAAGCCGTTAAATGGAGGAATATTGTGATTCATTCATATTTAAAGCTTGATCTTTTAAGCAATCATTCACCCGCGCTCAACCGCCAAAACGTCCAACGCACGCTTAAACGGGCCATTCGGCCGAATAATGGTATAATGAGCATTTAAGGGGTGGCAGGTCTTAAACGGCCATTTAATGTAATTCTAAGATCCTCCCATGGATTGTGTCTGCGCCCATTTTTAAAGCTAATCCCTTATCACACATTCCTCAATATTTCTCATCACTTGCAAGTTTTCATTGCTATTTCTCTGTGTTACGTATATTTGCGCCTCTGTGCAAAATTCATCCAAAGGAGAAAGCTCAAGCAAGATGGGGAAGAAATCTAAGAAAACCACAGGCGCTTCCACTACACCAGCTGCAGGACAAGCTCTCATGGACAAAAAGAAGGGCTTGATATCTGATACTACATGTACAGGTCTCGTCAGAGTTACTTGGCAAGGGACCTATAACCTGATTGAAGTCGAAGAACCAACAAGGACAATAGTTGAAGCTACTACAGATCCTACTCGGAAGTCTGAATGTACTCTCAAGGATTTAGCCGACTCTTTCCTTCACAGAATAGTGGCCAGGGATCAAATTCTCCCATACACAGACGTAGTGCGGTGGGCGATTCAAGAAATCCCAATCTTGGATAGAACTTTCAGCACTAGAGACGGAAGAATCTTCGGATCGTTCAGGGCGGATGATCTAAGGCAAATGTATCATTTGCCCGAGCCAGAGAAGATATATAACAAGGCGTTCCTGGAGAAATTCGCAAATGAAAATGAAGTTGAATCCGAACCCATCCAGGATTGGAGACAAAATCCAGCCAAGCACAAACACGAATCTTCCGGTAAGTACTCGGTTGATTCTCTGGCTTCTCCTTATTGCTATGCTGGAATAATGATGTGTAGATTATGGGGATTGCATGACTCTGCTAATTTTACCATAGAAATGGTTCCTCTAATGGAAGCAGCATGCAACAGTATAATCATGGATTGGGCCACCATCCTTTCTGACAAATTAGCACAAGCTGTGCGTGATTTTAGAAATCAGACTGTCGTATCTGAAAGGAAAATCCCCCCATTCTATTACAGTGCATATATCTTAGATACATTATGTTTCAATTCTGAATTTCCCGTGCTCGGCTGGAGGTGGACGCCACAAGATCCCACGGCTATCCACATATACCATCAGAAATTATGGAAGTCCTCTTACAAGCACCATCTGTACCAAATCTGCAATGGCTTTATGGTGCCTATTCATTATTCTATTTTTGATAAACCCATTCCCAAGATTTCCTATCAAGCTTCGTTTGATATAACAACGGTAGCAAGTTGGTTTGGAGAGGAGAGATTTACCTACATAAGAGTTTTCGGCAGCCAAGCCAACCCACATGTTCTCCCTTTGTATATACCAGATAAACTACTAGCAAGAGAAATCGCTTATCAGATAATGGCTGAGAGTGTTACACAGACTCTCAAGAAAGAAAAGAAGAGGGGCTGGCCCTCTTTTCCCTTGAGGTGTGGTGTCTATACTCTGCATGATCTCAAACATGCAGAAAAGGAAGCCACAAAGATTCAATCCTTAACTCTGGCAACTATCCCAAATAGGCCATATGATCCAAAGAAGGTTGCCTACAATGCATTAGAACAGGCCAAATTGACAAAATTTGAGCACAAAGAAGATATGTTTGACGACCTATTCGTTTCAGCCGAATCAATAGGTCAAGATAAAGAATTTGCTTGAATGAAATATAATGGTGAAGGGCTGACTGAGTTTAATAAGCTTAGAGAACAGAGGTTGCAAACTCTGTCTCTAGATTTACTAGCAACAACCCCGGCGACATCATCAAGCGAGCCTGTTCGGCAACAGTCAAAGGAACCTTCGGTTGTAACAAAGGATCATAAGAAGGAACAGGAGGAAAGGCAAAGAAAAGAAAAAGAAGAAAGGCAGAAGAAAGCACACGAGGAGAAACAGAGGAAAGAGAAAGAGGAACAACAAAAGAAAGAGCAAGAGGAAAGGCAAAAGAAAGAACAAGAGGAACAACAGAAGAGAGAGCAGGAAAAAGTGCGGAAGGAGTCCCAAGCTGAAAAGGAAAAACGAACCACCATTGATGTCAATATAGATACTAATATTGACCCTAAATTTCTTCAGGAGTGGAAGCAATTTGACTCTATCATCAGTGGGTTGGAATGTTCCAAAGATACAGACACTTCCAAGACAAACGATACACAGGACATCACTTCACCTCAGGTTCTAAGTGGAACCAGCGGCCCACCCATTTCCAAGGATGTTGAGGTAATACCAAAAGACCCCTCCGACCAAATCATTCTCTAGGTAGAAGATATTCCTCCCCTGGATGTTTTCTACAGCCCGAGGCATAAAGCAGTGGTAAAAAGACAAAGGAAAAGGAGGAAGATTGATCAACCTCCCCTTTTTCCAGAACAAACTGTAACGGGCAGCGTGGTTTGGAAGGAGGAATTCAACCCCTCTGATGACCTGACAAAACTGTCACAGTATGCGGGAGCCTATTCGGCAGCGACAATCGATAAGGCATCGGAGGTAAGTCTTCTACTGAAAACCAAGGATCAAGAAATTTTCGCGCTACAGGGAGAATTGGCTGAAACAAAGCAAAAGGCAGAACAGGCAGAGAAACAATTGTTGACACAACAGCAAATGAACAGTCAACTAACTCAGCAATTGCAGGCAGAAAAGCAAAGGGTCGACCAAAGCGCGATCCAGAAACAGAAGGAATTATAAGAGGCGTTGGCACAACTAAAAGCAGCAAACGAGCAAATGATGAAAATAAAGGATGAGCAAATCGCTCAATTGTCATCGCAGCTCGAAAAGATAAAGGGCGCTCAACAAGTGGGTGAATTCAGAGCAGAAGCATTACAAATAAACATTGCATTAATATCTCAAATTAGGCTTCTGTGTCAACAAATCGCTCAGGCAGAGCCACTCTGTGAATTAACGACATCCATAAATCAGCAGGTAGAAAAGGCTAGAAATGAATTAGATCAAGCCGAAGAGATCATAACTGCATTTCTTGACTGGCAAGATTCTAATCAAGGGAGACAAGAAAATTTGCCCAAGATTTCAGAAACACATAAAGATATACTTTTCACAGAATGGCACTCTCAGATGATGAAAGCAGAAAGGGCAGCTTCAAGATGTAAATCAACTTCCAGCAATTTGGTTGAACTAGTCAACAATACTCTCTACTTATCAAATATGATTTCCCAATGTACACCAGGAAAGATGACAACAACAAACACATTGGAGCAATCATGCTATCCTGATTTAGAGGAAAAGGGGAGATTAATCGTTGGGATTAATAGTTTAACTATGGAAGCATATTGGCTCTTCCTGGTAAAGCCGCATACACAGAGAGCTGCCCTTAAGTGCCTAACGGATGCGATCGGGTATATAATTCCTGATATTCAGGATGCCACCTATACCGCCCAGCTCAGTTCGTGCCTCAACAAACCTCCTAAAGTAGAGCCAATGCTTGCGATAAGTCAACTCAGATTTAAAGGCAAACAGCCTACCTGATGAATCATGCCGCCGATTGCCAGATCGCTGAGAAAAATAGGATCAAAATTTATTGATACCGATTTAGTTGCGTTTCAGCTTAATAGACATTTAGATTAATTTAGTATTTATAGACCCTTTCATTGTTTTGGAAAGGGTCGTAAAGTTTTGTACCAGACTTAAAGACTGAAGTTTGCACTATTGTGCTTCAGTCAATATTCTTTTATGAAACTGGACCAGTTTTTCTTAATTCAACAAGGAGGCTTTTTATGCAATTGTGCACTATTGTCTTTGTTGAGAATGTTTCTGCGTTGAAGAAAGAATTACAAGTAGCGATTGATATCGGGAGTGTCAAAGCAGCTCATATGGTATTTCTATCTATGTCTGAATTCATTCATGTTATGTGAATTGTTATTTGATTATCCTTGCTATTGTTGATTATATGCATGCGCTGTAACAACAGATCTACATTCATACCACTATTGGATGTTTTATGATATGCTTTCCTTTTAATCATGTATATGTCGATAATATAAATGATGAGTGTGGTAATATCGCATTAATCGCTTGGCTTAACTATTTAGGCACAGTAATCTTGAATGAATTAATATCTATGTCTGTTAGATGGAGTCATCTATATGCCTGTCTTTAGACACAGACCATTAAACGCTGCACTTTAAAGTTCAATAGATTCCCGGGATAGGTTATAGTTCTTGTATTCTTGTTAATAGTTTAGTTATTCGATTAACGCTAGCTTAGTTTATAAATCATACATTCATCCCGTTTATCGACTTTTGGGAAACTGGTCCCATTATCCCCAGTCGGAGCCACTATTCCAAATGGAAAATGAGCTATACTAAGGTCCGGACCAGGTGGTTATCCCCGATGTTGTTGCAGCGATTTTCGAGGCATCAACATTTTTAGCGCTAGAAGGAGGGCCATAAACTGTGAATGGCACATAAGCCAAAACCTATAAGCCATTCTAAGAGTAATCCTCCCTCCGAATCCCCTCGATCTTCCTATTTGCATACTGGTTCGCCGGTATCCAAAAAAGAAGAAAAGGAATCAACTACCACTGCTCAAACTCATCATACTCCAGAACAACTAAGTCTTGAATCACCTGAAGTCTAGTCTCTTATCCACAAACTTCAGAGCTTCTCGATTTCACCACAGAAATCTGAGGTATCACAAAGCAGTGCGACTTCGCAGTTCAATTTACCTCACCCTCTCACCAGACTTCAGAGCGAAAAGCTTGGTATTGAACCCACTGAGTTCCCTTTACCCAAAAGGAAAAAGGTGAAGAAAAATACTGAAGGATCTGATAGTGAAGACCTTTCATCCATATCCTCCAGTGCATCTTCCCCTCTGCAAAGTCAACCATCCACTCCCCCATTACATATTGTTGTTCACCAGGGATTAGAAGCTTCAACATCCCAACCTGCCCACTCCTCAATATTATTTCCTTCCCATACATCTGGAATTCCAACAGTAGTATCAACCACTGTTGCTGTTACAATGGCAGATCCATGGACCAGACCTGGTGCAGTCAATATGCCTGCGCCATTACATCCATTACCAGATTATCCTGAAAAATGGCTACCCAAGTTTAATCCAGATGATGGAACCCAAGCTAAAGAACACATCAATAATTTCATGTTAGCAGTCAACTTGAAAGAAGTAACAGAACAAGATGTTGTTGTTAGACTTTTTCCTTACACCTTACAAGGATCAGCAGGATCATGGTATTTCTCTTTACCCTCTGGTTCCATCACCAGTTGGAACACTTGCCAAGAGTAGTTTCTTACCAAATATGGAGATGATAGGTCTTTGGCAACTTTAATAAATGATCTCTCCAATCTGAGAATAGAGCATAGAGAACCAATAAAGGAATTTAATGCTCGCTTCAATAAACTCCTAAACAAAATCCCTACGGCTTCCAAACCAAGTGAACAAATTCGAAGCGAATGGTATATCACCGCCCTACCTGTCAATATAGCCATTTTTGTAGACAGGGCTGGGAAGCCTACCTTAGCTGAAAATATGAGAGAAGCACTTGCTGTGGAAAAACGCATCAATGCTCTAGAGAAGAAAGCTACTCTGTAAGACAGAAAAGCCAAAAAAGTCTCTTTCAAAGATGACTCAAGAAAGAAAACCCCAAAAGACCCATACGACATGGAAGGTTTGCAAAAGGTCTTAAAAACGTTATCAAATGAAATGGTCGAAATAAAGAAGCAGGTAGTCGAAACCTCAACCAAAAGACCCTTTAGAACTTTTAAGAGAAATGAGTCAAAGCCCCCAAATGTCATATCTAACGCAGACTCAGAGCAAGAAGAAGAAGAGGAAGAGGAAACAATCGCACCGACTGATGATGAAGAAGAAGTAGTAGAATGTCATGGAATGTGGGATTTTATACTCCCCAACTCCGATACTGATAATGAAGAAGAGGCGTTCCTAGTCACTACTAGGAGCAAAAGTACTTCTGAACCTGTTCAGGTATCATCAAAGAAGAGGAGTGCAGGTGCCACTACAACCAAAGAAAAAACACCTGCAAAGAAATCACCTGCAGAAGTTCCCCAAAACCAGCCTTCAACTTCTAATATTCCTTCAACATCCAAAACATTAGTCGTATCCGATTCAATGGAGTATAACATTGTTGATGACATGAAGAAAACTAAAGCAAACATTACTATGTTTGAGCTTAGTAAATTAAAGCATCAGCAGAAATTACTTCTTAAAGAATTGAATGTTGTTCCCTCTACACCACTTCCCAGTGCAAAAGCCGCTAATGATTCAGGCCAACCTCCTCCAGGTATGGTTGAAGCTACTGATTCAGTTCTAATTGGAGATAGATCAAATTCTCATACTCCACCCTTCCTGCTAACTTATGAGATTTACAACAGAAACCTGCACAACTGTTTAATTGACTCAGGGGCATCATCTAACATAATGCCAGCTTCAGTTTGTTCTAAACTGAACATTGAACCCCAAAAATCTGCTATCCATATTGTACAGTTGGACAGGACCAAAGTGCAGGTTGTGGGAGAAATTAATTCCGTAACTATCAGGTTGTCTGTTGATCCCAGAGTAGTACAAAGGATTGATATACTAATAGCCGATATACCTGAATTTTACGGTTTAATTCTGAGTAGGGATTGGTCCGAAAAATTGCATGGGTATATTTCCATTGATTGGTCACATATGTGGCTTCCCTACAAGGGCAAGCCAAATCAAATAAGGATCGATCGAGAGAAACATATGACCCACACAGTTACTAAATTTGAGAAAGAAAACCAACCCGTAGCGTTCAACAACAACATTTTGGGGAATTATTCGTCAGAGTCATTCTTTGGTAACTTTGTTGCCCAACCATCTCCTTTTTCTATCAATCATTTTACATCTCAGATTGAGAATTTTTCACAAACTGATAGGTCTAGATGTTTCAATGATGCTGAGAAAACTGTAAATACATTTGTTAATACCTCTTTATTTTGGTCTTTATATTTTGATGGCTCTAAGTCCAACGAGGGCTCAGGAGCAGGTTGCATTTTGGTTAGTCCACAAGGAGAAAAGACAATGCTGTCCTGTAGGCTGGAATTTGAATGCACTAACAATACAGCCTAATATGAAGCCTTAGTCCAGGGACTGTATAAAGCGATCGGTCTTAAAGTGAAATATTTGAAAGTATTCGGCGATTCTGAAATTATTGTTAAACAGGTGAGGAATGCAATCCATTGTCTTTCAAATCACCTCAAGCACTATCAATCGCTAGTACAAGAACTTACTTCGCACTTTTCCGCATTCAACATTTCCTCCATCCCCAGGTCTCAAAACTCAGCAGCCGATCTCCTAGCCAATGTAGCTTCCAAGCTTCTACCTTCTAAAGACTACAGCCTAGATAGATTTTCCGTAGAATTACTTTTTAGGCCTTCAATTCCTGACAATGTCACTAATTGGAGAGTATTCAATCATGATGAGGATATTTTACAATTTCTAACTTCTGAAAAGTCCTATGACGATCAAATTATTGAGGAAAATGACCATGATCTACAAATGAAAGAAACACCTCAGGAAAATTCAATTCCAAAGCCAGTGGTAAAGCTCGAAGATCTTTATGATATCAAAGATAGGTTTAAACCTGTAATTAATGCAAAGCTCCAAAGTTCTACCCTTAGGTTCGAATTGATAAATCTAGGTACTGAGCATGCTCCTCAAAATATTAATTTAGGATTAAGACTTTCCTTGGAAGAGAAGGAGGCATTTATTAAACTGTTAAGGAAAAATAAACAGGTTTTTGCTTGGAAGTATGATGATTTGAAGACTTATGATACATCCATTATCCAACATACCGTTCCTATGCTTCCCGATCAGAAACCGATTCAGCAGAAGTTAAGAAAAATACATCCAAATTTGGAGAGCCAGATAAAATCAGAACTTAACAAACTCTTGAAAGCCAAGATTATTTTTCCTTTCCGACACTCAAACTGGGTCTCTAATATGGTGCCAGTCAGAAAGAAAAATGGCGACATTCGAATTTGTATTGATTTCAGAAATTTGAACAAAGCAAGCTTGAAAGACAATTTCCCATTACCTACTATGGAGCAAATACTCCAATCAGTAGCAGGCTCTGAATTGATGTCCTTTCTTGATGGTTTCTCAGGATATAACCAAGTTCTAGTTCATCCTGATGACCAGCTTAAAACCACATTCAGGACGAAATGGGGAACATATGCGTATCAGAAAATGCCTTTTGGACTTATAAATGCAGGAGCGACATTCCAAAGAGCTATGGATATAGCTTTTAGAGGGTTGATTAATAGAACAATAGTCGTCTATCTAGACGATATTACTGTATTCTCTAAGGAGAGGTACAATCATTTGCATGATCTAAATCAAATCTTTCAGCGTTGCAAAAGATATGGTATTTCTCTTAACCCTAAAAAGTCTTTCTTTGCTCTTGATCAAGGAAAGCTCTTGGGTTTTATTGTATCCAAAGATGGCATTTATATTGATCCTAATCGGATCAAAGAAATCTCTGAAATCCCTTTCCCACACAATAAAAAATCGATGCAGTCATTTTTAGGCCAGATCAATTTTGTTAAAAGATTTGTCCCAGATTTTTCTCAAATTATTTTGTCACTTCAAACAATGATTAAGAAAAATTCAGTCTTTAAGTGGGGATTAGCAGAAAAGGAAGCTTTTAATCTAATCAAGCAATCAATAATCAATGCCCGAGCTTTAAATACTCCAAATTTTTCTAATCATTTTACATTGTATACCATCGCATCCAACTTGTCTTATGCTGCAGTACTTACGCAACTAAATGATCACAATTTGGAAGCACCCATTTCATTTTTTAGCTCAAATCTTCACGGTGCTGAATTGAATTACTCCGATGTAGAAAAACAAGCCTTTGCTGTATTTAAAGAAGTCAAGCATTATAGACCCTTCCTTTTGAAAACTCACACAAAAGTTATAGTTCCTTTCCCAGCAGTTAGGCAACTATTAATCCAAAAAGAACTAGGTGAAAAAAGGGCAAATTGGGTCACAACGCTTCAAGAGTATGACTTAGAAATTAGGCCAGCAAAGATTGTTAGGGGCCAAGGTTTTTGCAGAATATTGGCAGGAGCATCCAACATTCCAGAATCAAGCGATACAGAGCAAACTGAAGAAATCAATCAGATAAGTGTTACTGATTCTGAATCTCAATATGCAAATTTAATATTTTATTTAAAGAATGGTTATGCACCTCCAAACTTATCTTACAAAAACAAAAGGGCCATTAGGTTGAAAGCAAAGAATTTTACAATTATTGATGATGTGCTTTTTAAGCAGAATTATGATTCCATCTTATTGAGATGCCTTGAGAAAACTGAAGCACAAAAGGTTTTGCAGGAGTTACATGATGGACCAGTGGGAGGACATTTTGGAGCTGATACAACAACTCACAAAATTATTCATGCTGGTTACTATTGGCCTACTCTGTTTAAAGATGCCCACGAGTATGTAAGGAGATGCCTCAATTGTCAAATTTCTAGTGGAAGACAACGTAAATCAGCTTTCCCTCTGCAACCAGTCAACATTGAACAACCATTTGAGCAATGGGGATTGGACATCATTGGGGAGATTACTCCACCATCTTCCAAACAGCATAAGTATATCCTTACCGCTACCGATTATTTTACTAAGTGGGTTGAGGAAATCCCTTTAAAGACAACAAATTCTGAAGCAATCATTGAATTCATAGATCAATTCATCATTACCAGGTTTGGTGTCCCAAATGCTCTTGTTTTTTATAATGCATCTTACTTTTCAGGAAATGCTATGTTTGATTTCGCTATTAAAAAAGGATTTAAATTAAAATATTTTGCTAATTACTATCCCCAGGGTAATGGTTTAGCAGAGTCTACTAATAAAAATCTGATCAAAATCATTAAGCGAACTATCGAACAGAATCATAAAAACTGGCACAAATCTTTAGTGTTTGCATTATGGGCTGATAGGATAACACAAAAAGCTTCTATAGGATCTTCTTTGTTCAATCTTGTGTATGGAAAAGAAGCAGTACTACCCACAAATCTTGTTCTTCCTTCTTTAGCCCTAGTGCAGTTCATTGAGGAAAGTCCTTCCTCTTCTATTCAGCTTAGACATGACCAAATTCTAAAATTAGAAGAGGAAAGAGAAAAAACTAGGATTATTCATGCCAAACATCAGCAAGTCATAAAGGCATCTTTTGATTCAATCTCAACCAGTTCAAAACAATTCCAAGTCGGTGATTTAGTTCTGAAATGGGACAAAGCCCATGAGGATAAGGGTAAACATACCAAGTTCCAGAAGATGTGGCTTGGACCGTTTCAGATCTATGAAAAGATAGGCCATTCGACCTTTATATTGCAAGACTTATCAGGGTTGAGAGATTCTCTCCCTGTTAATGGCCTTATCTTGAAGAAATTCTTTAATTGAGGAGGTAACCCCTTCTCCTTCTAGTTTGATAGATTTTTGTAGTTTGTAGGATTTGCAGAAAATAATGTTGTAAGGTATCTACTATTGACATTTGCTGTGTTTGAAAATTTGATCTACAGGAGTACAACAATATTTGCTTTTAAAATAATAGAACTCTTAACCAAAAGGGATAATTTCTAGGAAATTAGGTATCATTGTATTCTGAAACTACAGTTCAAGTTTTGTGAACTCCTTTCAAAGTTTAAAAGTATTGTAAATCATTCTTTGTTTTCAAATTGGTCTCAAAAGGTTATCAATATCAAGATAGAAGCCAATCCAATTTCAGCATCTTCAACTCTTACCCTGTCATCCATTTACTCTTAAGGAGAAGATTGTTCATCCCATTCACTAAAGTTTATGATTACTTAGAGTGTAATTCTAAAATATTTGATATTAAAGATAAGAGGTCTTATTACAAGCCTGCTTACCATGTTCATAGGGAAATAGTTTAACCGACATTACCAATACTGCATACCAAAATAGGGTAATGGCTTGAAATTATAAGACAAGGGGTCTCATCAAGAGCCAGCTTGTTCGGTTAGATTACTACCAGTGAATGGCATTGTCAATAGCTGGCCACCAAACCAGGACAATGGCTTTTTATCTTATCAATAACAGAAAAGGAAATGAAATACAAAATATGAAAACATGTTTTGAATTCATTCTGTTAATCACACTCTTAATTGGATGGAACAATGGACAATAGCATGGTTAAAAGGTATCCCTGTCGAAACTATGAATGTTTGCTGGCAGCAAAGGCTCTACCTATGACAGAGGAGTTCACTTTAAAAGCTGATTTGGAAAGGTTTTCTGTTTTATCATTATAAACCAATAAAGGCCTATTTAAAACTTAGGATGTATTTATTTTCTTAAAAAAGAAAGGAAGTTAGCAAAATAGTTTCATTTTACTCGGAGTGCATATATACCTAGTTATATTAGAATCTTCCCCTTTGACTAGAACTCTATTTTGGAAAAAGTTTAAGTATTTCTATGCTTTCCAGAGATAACTGGTTCTTCCAGCGAATCGCCAATTGTTGTGCCCTACAACAACCCCCCATTTCATATCATATTTATTTACTAAATCAATATATGAAATGGGTCCCTTTAGAAGTTAATTGGTATCAATACTTCATTATCTGAAAAAGGTCCGCAAACCAAATGAAGACATTATATAAAACCTTTTAAAAACCCATTTTTGATCAAATAAAACAATCTTTTATCATTGCGATAAAGCGATCGCAAGATCGCATATCACAATGGCATAGAAAAGACAAATAAGTGGCACATTGGTCTCCACCGATGCGATATCGCTATCGGCTATAGGCAATATTCCATGCACATTTTAAAGCACCCCATGCCATTATCCCCAACGCGATGCGCAATCGGCGATCGGATATCGGCGGTAATCTTTACACAGTCTTATACCTGCCCAACCTATTCACCCCGATGCGATAGAATATCGCAATCGGCAATCGACAGTATCCCATGCACAATAATAAGGCGCCCAAGTCATACCCCGATGCGATGCGATATCGCAATCGGCAATCGGCGATACGCTATTTATGCACATTATGATGCCCATTCACCCCGATGCGATGCGATTTCGCTATCGGCGATCGGGATTTCAAAATTGATAACGTAAGGATTTAAGTGTTCCCGACGCCCGATTACTATATAGCGCGGATTTCGAAAAAGCCATTAAATGGAGGAATATTGTGATTCATTCATATTTAAAGCTTGATCTTTTAAGCAATCATTCACCCGCGCTCAACTGCCAAAACGTCCAACGCACGCTTAAACGGGCCATTCGGCCGAATAATGGTATAATGAGAATTTAAGGGGTGGCAGGTCTTAAACGGCCATTTAATGTAATTGTAATATCCTCCCATGGATTGTGTCTGCGCCCATTTTTAAAACTAATCCCTTATCACGCATTCCTCAATATTTCTCATCACTTGCAAGTTTTCATTGCTATTTCTCTGTGTTACGTATATTTGTGCCTCTGTGCAGAATTCATCCAAAGGAGAAAGCTCAAGCAAGATGGGGAAGAAATCCAAGAAAACCACAGGTGCTTCCGCTACACCAGCTGCAGGACAAGCTCTCGTGGACAAAAAGAAGGGCTTGATATCTGATACTACATGTACAGGTCTCATCAGAGTTACTTGGCAAGGGACCTATAACCTGATTGAAGCCAAAGAACCAACAAGGACAATAGTTGAAGCTACTACAGATCCTACTCGGAAGTCTGAATGTACTCTCAAGGATTTAGCTGACTCTTTCCTTCACAGAATAGCGGCCAGGGATCAGATTCTCCCATACACAGACGTAGTGCGGTGGGCGATTCAAGAAATCCCAATCTTGGATAGAACTTTCAGCACTAGAGACGGAAGAATCTTTGGATCATTCAGGGCGGATGATCTAAGGCAAATGTATCATTTGCCCGAGCCAGAGAAGATATATAACAAGGCGTTCCTGGAGAAATTGGCAAATGAAAATGAATTTAAATCCGAACCCATCCGGGATTGGAGACAAAATCCGGCCAAGCACAAACACGAATCTTCCGGTAAGTACTCGGTTGATTCTCTGGCTTGTCCTTATTGCTATGCTGGAATAATGATGTGTAGATTATGGGGATTGCATGACTCTGCTAATTTTACCATAGAAATGGTTCCTCTAATGGAAGCAGCATGCAACAGTATAATCATGGATTGGGCCACCATCCTTTCTGACAAATTAGCACAAGTTGTGCGTGATTTTAGAAATCAGACTGTCATATCTGAAAGGAAAATCCCCCCATTCTATTACAGTGCATATATCTTAGATACATTATGTTTCAATTCTAGATTTCCCGTGCTCGGCTGGAGGTGGACGCCACAAGATCCCACGGCTATCCACATATACCATCAGAAATTATGGAAGTCCTCTTACAAGCACCGTCTGTACCAAATCTGCAATGGCTTTATGGTGCCTATTCATTATTCTATTTTTGATAAACCCATTCCCAAGATTTCCTATCAAGCTTCGTTTGATATAACAGCGGTAGCAAGTTGGTTTGGAGAGGAGATATTTACCTACATAAGAGTTTTCGGCAGCCAAGCCAACCCACATGTTCTCCCTTTGTATATACCAGATAAACTGCTAGCAAGAGAAATCGCTTATCAGATTACGGCTGAGAGTGTTACACAGACTCTCAAGAAAGAAAAGAAGAGGGGCTGGCCCTCTTTTCCCTTGAGGTGTGGTGTCCATACTCTGCATGATCTCAAACATGCAGAAAAGGAAGCCACAAAGATTCAATCCTTAGCTCTGGCAACTATCCCAAATAGGCCATATGATCCAAAGAAGGTTGCCTACAATGCACTAGAACAGGCCAAATTGACAAAATTTGAGCACAAAGAAGATATGTTTGACGACCTATTCGTTTCAGCCGAATCAATAGGTCAGGCTAAAGAATTCGCTCGAATGAAATATAATGATGAAGGGTTGACTGAGTTTAATAAGCTTAGAGAACAGAGGTTGCAAACTCTGCCTCTAGACTTACTAGCAACAACCCCGGCGACATCATCAAGCGAGCCTGTTCGGCAACAGTCAAAGGAACCTTCGGTTGTAACAAAGGATCATAAGAAGGAACAGGACGAAAGGTTGAGAAAAGAAAAAGAAGAAAGGCAGAAGAAAGCGCACGAGGAGAAACAGAGGAAATAGAAAGAGGAACAACAAAAGAAAGAGCAAGAGGAAAGGCAAAAGAAAGAACAAGAGGAACAGCAGAAGAGAGAGCAGGAAAAAGTGCGGAAGGAGTCCCAAGCTGAAAAGGAAAAACAAGCCACCATTGATGTCAATATAGATACTAATATTGACCCTAAATTGCTTTAGGAGTGGAAGCAATTTGACTCTATCATCAGTGGGTTGGAATGTTCCAAAGATACAGACACTTCCAAGACAAACGATACACAGGACATCACTTCACCTCAGGTTCTAAGTGGAACCAGCGGCCCACCCATTTCCAAGGATGTTGAGGTAATACCAAAAGACCCCTTCGACCAAATCATTCTCTAGGTAGAAGATATTCCTCCCCTGGATGTTTTCTACAGCCCGAGGCATAAAGCAGTGGTAAAAAGACAAAGGAAAAGGAGGAAGATTGATCAACGTCCCCTTTTTCCAGAACAAATTGTAACGGGCAGCGTTGTTTGGAAGGAGGAATTCAACCCCTCCGATGACCTGACAAAACTGTCACAGTATGCGGGAGCCTATTCGGCAGCGACAATCGATAAGGCATCGGAGGTAACTCTTCTACTGAAAACTAAGGATCAAGAAATTTTCGCGCTACAGGCAGAATTGGCTGAAACAAAGCAGAAGGCAGAATAGGCAGAGCAACAATTGTTGACACAACAGCAAATGAACAGTCAACTAACTCAGCAATTGCAGGCAAAAAAGCAAAGGGTCGACCAAAGCGCGATCCAGAAACAGAAGGAATTATCAGAGGCATTGGCACAACTAAAAGCAGCAAACGAGCAAATGATGAAAACAAAGGATGAACAAATCGCTCAATTGTCATCACAGCTCGAAAAGATAAAGGGCGCTCAACAAGTGGGTGAATTCAGAGCAGAAGCATTACAAATAAACACTGCATTAATATCTCAAATTAGGCTTCTGTGTCAACAAATCGCTCAGGCAGAGCCACTCTGTGAATTAACGACATCCATAAATCAGCAGGTAGAAAAGGCCATAAATGAATTAGATCAAGCCGAAGAGATCATAACTGCATTTCTTGATTGGCAAGATTCTGATCAAGGGAGAGAAGAAAATTTGCCCAAGATTTCAGAAACACATAAAGATATACTTTTCACAGAATGGCACTCTTAGATGATGAAAGCAGAAAGGGCAGCTTCAAGATGTAAATCAACTTCCAACAATTTGGTTGAACTAGTCAACGATACTCTCTACTTATCAAATATGATTTCCCAATGTACACTAGGAAAGATGACAACAACAAACACATTGGAGAAATCATGCTATCCTGATTTAGAGGAAAAGGGGAGATTAACCGCTGGGATTAATAGTTTAACTATGGAAGCATATTGGCTCTTCCTGGTAAAGCCGCATACACAGAGAGCCGCCCTTAAGTGCCTAACGGATGCGATCGGGTATATAATTCCCGATATTCAGGATGCCACCTATGCCGCCCAGCTCAGTTCGCGCCTCAACAAACCTCCTGAAGTAGAGCCTATGCTTGCGATAAGTCAGCTCAGATTTAAAGGCAAGAAGCCTACCTGATGAATCATGCCGCCGATTGCCAGATCGCTGAGAAAAATAGGATCAAAATTTATTGATACCGATTTAGTTGCATTTCAGTTTAATAGATATTTAGATTAATTTAGTATTTATAGACCCTTTCATTGTTTTGGAAAGGGTCGTAAATTTTTGTACCAGACTTAAAGACTGAAGTTTGCACTATTGTGCTTCAGTCAATATTCTTTTATGAAAATGGACTAGTTTTTCTTAATTCAACAAGGAGGCTTTTTATGCAATTGTGCACTATTGTCTTTGTTGAGAATGTTTCTGCGTTGAAGAAAGAATTACAAGTAGCGATTGATATCGGGAGTGTCAAAGCAGCTCATATGGTATTTCTATCTATGTCTGAATTCATTTCTGTTATGTGAATTGTTATTTGATTATCCTTGCTATTGTTGATTATATGCATGCGCTGTAACAACAGATCTACATTCATACCACTATTGGATGTTTTATGATATGCTTTCCTTTCAATCATGTATATGTCGATAATATAAATGATGAGTGTGGTAATATCGCATTAATCGCTTGGCTTAACTATTTAGGCACAGTAATCTTGAATGAATTAATATCTATGTCTGTTAGATGGAGTCATCTATATGCCTGTCTTTAGACACAGACCATTAAATGCTACACTTTAAAGTTCAATAGATTCCCGGGATAGGTTATAGTTCTTGTATTCTTGTTAATAGTTTAGTTATTCGCTTACCGCTAGCTTAGTTTATAAATCATACATTCATCCCGTTTATCCACTTTTGGGAAACTGGTCCCATTATCCCCAGTCGGAGCCACTATTCCAAACGGAAAAGGAGTTGTACTAAGGTCCGGACCGAGTGGTTATCCCCGATGTTGTTGCAGCGATTTTCGAGGCATCAACAGGTCCTTCTATGCCCTGATGGATACTTGATGGAATTCTACTTATTTGGTGTAGCCCTGCAGGTTGGCTTACACTGTAGGCAAAAATCATAGTTTGTGGTTGATAGCCATCCGAATGTTCATCTCCATCAAGATCCAAAAGATATTGTTGTCCCTGATTCGCTACGCATCCTTGGTCGCCCACAACGAAGCGTACTTCGCTGCTTTTGGGAGGTTTGGCACGACCAAAGGGAACTGGCTCTCTTGTGGCGGCTCCCATGTTACCAGCACAATTAACACCAAGAGCCACGTGTAGTGGAATGTCTTGCTGAGCTCCCGTGCTTTGCGGCAGTTCTTGAGGAACTCTCCACGAAGGTAGTCCAACTAGTTGAATTGGACACCTTTAGTGCACTATGTTGATAGCACGACGAAAGGCGTCAGGACCTCATCGGCGTGACACTTCCTCATCACCTTCCCTACGAGGATCTGCGTGGATACCTTCACAGCAGGGTCACAGATGCTGGATATAGCGTATCTGCATGGCTTCTTCACCAGCTTAAATTTTTCCTTCATAGACTCCGCGAGAGTCTGTTTGCCACCTTTTCCACCAAATATCATGGCAGGATTCTCACCTATATAAGGAAATCATGTTATCCTATGAATCAGCCTATCTGTTATGGGTATTGGCTCCTCCAGCCATAGACACCATGCACTAAGCACAAAAACTGCTTAATGATGAAAACTATCACTGGGGTGTGGTTGTAGTGCGGCATCCAAAGCAGGTTGAGAAACCCTGCCTTGTCTACTCCTTGGAGCCATCTCCGTGGCTCCAATGCGATCATGCCAGAGTTTGTATCAATGATACGGAACATCAGCTACTTAGTCACTAGGTGTGGAAATTCTCGTGATTGACCAAGTCACAGTCTTCAAGTTTCAGCAATGGCACTTGTGCCAAGCGCGGTCCATCAAAAACAATTTCATCCAGCAGTAGAGGGGTTTGTAGGGGAGTCTTACTCTCATCGATGTCCTTTGGCACCTTGGTCTTGGGCTTGTGTGAAGGGATGTACTCCGGCAACCGAGTAATAGGGTCTGCACCCTGGGTTTCAACCTCCTCTACTTTGACTCCCACATCCTCATCATCCATCGGGATGTCTTCAATGTCTTCCTCCTCCAGCTACAAATTTATAGCTTTTCCCTTCTCCTGTGTGGTGGGATTTGGTGGGTTTCTCCTTGGTGATGCGCACACTGGTATAGCAGGCTGCTTGCCCTTTTTATCCTTTGTGGTCTCCTTGGTGGGGGTCGGCTTTGGTCTTAGTGTCCTTGGTGATTTGGGCACTTCGGCAAGTACTTTGACGACGTCTAGAGCAGCTACTTCTGCCTCCATCTCAACTTCCGACACCGACTTCTCTCCTTTGGAATCCATAGCTTCTGTGGGCACCGACATGATTTTCTGTAAGAACTCTTATGTCTCCTTTGGCAATGTCTCAAATATTTTACTGGCTATCAGAAGGTCGTAGTGCTCGCGATTCATATGTGCCTGAAAGATCAACAACTCAATTCTCAAAATGCCAAGTGTTTTTTGCTGGACAACCACTTGTAATTTATAGGGCATTTTGAATTCAAATCCGACCATTCCCCCCAAATTAGGTTCATTAATGCCGGATTGGCAACAAATTTTCAAGGACCTGAGCCATAAATTTCATCTTAAATGCCAGCTACCCACTCCATTTGTTCACATTTATACTATCAAATCATGAACAGTGACTTTAATGGTCACTTTCCAGCTGACATGAGTGATTTCTCCCTGGGTAGCACAACTCCCTTCGCACTTTTGGGAACCCTGTGACACTTCCTTGCTTCGCACAATCCTCCAATTATGCAGATCCCCAACCTAGGCAATGTAGTTTATAGTCCCACGCCTCCTTTCAACTACCTAGAGTGCTAAGATTGTGCTACCTTCATCTAGTCACATGGTTGGACCGCTGATGTATGGCTTTAATCAGTTACCATTCACTTTTTCTGGGAAGGGATCTCCATTCAATTTGACCAGTTGTAATGCTCCTCCGTCAGTAATTTCCTTAATGACATAGGGCCCTAACCAGTGCATCCTGAAATTCCCTGGAAATTTATCAAACTTAGTATCATATAACAAAACCAGGTCATTTACCTTAAAGGTGCGTAGCTTAATGTGTCGATCATGACAGGGTTTTTCATGCTGCATTTGGACCTGTTGGTGAAATCCCGATAGAAATCTCTCTTCCTCAAGCTCATCTAGCTGTGCAAGCCTTTCCTCGAGGGCTCCACGATCCATAATACTTGTGATCACTATTATGCATAGACTAGACACAATATATTCCATAGGCATTACCACTTCAACACCATAGACAAGCCTAAAGGGGGTTTGTCTAGTCAACTTCTTGCATGTCATTCGATAAGCCCACAATACTGCAGGTATGCATAGGTCCCAATCACTTCGCTGAGCATTGAAAACCTTGGTCAGCATGTTCTCCAACACTTTATTGAATGCTTCCACTGTCCCATTAGCCTGCGGGTGATAAGGTGTGCTCTTCTGGTGATATACCTGAAATTCGTCCGTTAGCGTGCTGATTGTTTCATTCAGAAAGTGCATGCCATGATCACTCATCAAGATCTTTGGATAGCCAAATCGTGTCAGTACATACTCAAAGAGGAAATTTGCAGCAGTCATGCCTATGCAATCCTTCACAAGCTGTGCCTCTGCCCAACGAGTCAAATACTTCGTCGCAGTGATAATGTACCTCGATCCCGTTTTTCCTTGGGGTTGAATGGGTCCCACAAAATCTATCACCCATTTCTCAAAGGGTTGTAATGTCATCTGTGGATTCAGAGGCATCTCATCCCTCCATGATGGCCTACTAGTCCTTTGACACACATCACACGCCTTGCAATATGATTTTGAGTCCTGATGGAGGGTTGGTCACCACAACCCTGTGCATAGAATCTTCTGCGTGGTCGCTCTTCCTACGTAATGTCCTCCCGTGGTGCGGACACTGCTTCCTTCAAACTTAGGTACATATCATTGCAATATCTCATCAGACCCCATTTTATATTGATGCCTAGCAATGATAGAGAAATCTTTCGTACACACCACTAATTTGTTATTTTGTTGGACAGTGTATGCTTCCGGGGTAGTTCCTGACATTAGGAAGTGTATTATATCCTCAAAATGACCATTAATGACATGCACTGCAAATAGTTGCGTGTCAGGCAATCCCTCATCCAAATTAGTGGGCTATTCCACTATTTCGATGCACGACAGATGGTCTGGTCCTTCATTCAATCGTCCAGGATTCACAATAACCTCATAATCATATTCCTGAAACAATAATAGACACTTGCAGATTCTCGCCCCCCCAACACAGGCTTATTGACCAGGTACTTCAGTGCGGAGTGAACTGTATACATGTTAAAATGGTCTCCCAGCAAGCAGTGCCTAAACTTTTGGAGAGCATATACCATAGCTAACCCTTCATGCTCGGTCGTGGAATAGTTTGATGTTCTCACTGCTCGCTCGAAGAAACAGTAACAACACCTGGAAGACCTTCGCATTGTGATCTTACAACCTTCTACTCGCAAATGCGATAGGATGGTCCAAGTCTTCTCCACCAGCCTATGTTAGTACTTCTCCCAGCGCTATACACAACGCATCAACATGTACATGAAACTCCTTCTTCAAATCCAGGAAGACTAGGATCGGTGCAGTGACCATATTTTCTTTCAATACATCCAGGCTCTTCTTATAGTCCTCATTCCAGCAAAATGTGACATCCTTCTTCAAAAAAATTTCCATAGGTCATAGCCTTTGATAAACTTTCTGTAATATCCTGTATGTCCTAGGGTAGCACATAGCTGTTTCACACTCCTTGGTGCCTCCAAGTTCAGTATCATTGTGATCTTCACTGGGTCTACCATCAGTCCCTGTCTACAAACCACATGACTAAGCAGGGTCCCAAAAGGAACACAAAACAAGCACTTCTTCAAATTGATCGTGATCTGGTATACAGGTATCTAGCATCAGGAACAAGCTTGCCACATGGCATTTCACCAGCCCAAACACAGTCCAATCATCAAAGTATACTTCCAGGAACTTATGAATAAACACTTTGAACACAACAACAACTATACGCGAGAAAATCACAGGCGCATTCTTCAAACCAAATAGTATTACAGTTAACTGGAAACAAACCCACTCAATCGCGAAGGTTGTCTTGCTCCTATCCTCCGACGTGATTTTGATCTAGTGGTACCCAGAGAACCCATTAGTGAAGGAATATGCTTCCTAGCCACCTACATTTTCCAACACTTCATCAGTGAATGGATTCGGGAAAGGATCATGTATGCAAGCTTCATTCAGATTTCTGAGATCCACTTCCATAGGCTCAATGATGTCTACCGCAAGCATTTTGTCTATCTCTAAGCATAGCTTTTCCTTATACTTCAGATTGAGATGGTAAGGCCTTTGCTTAATCGACATCGCGTCGGGCTTCAACGTGATCTTCATAACACCTAGATCCCCGATTATCCCTTTTAGATCCGTAAACTTGGTAGGGAATAAATCTTGGTATTCACGGAGCAATTCAATGACCTTATCCACCATCGCATCATCCCAATAATCTCAAATCTTCATGAATTTGGTGTTTAGTCAATTTAGTGTTCCTAAATTGATGTCATTAATTGTCAACCTGGGGCTCGTAAGCTGATGAAGTGAAGGTGTACTATATGTACTTAAGCAACCTCTTAGAGCTTTTTGTCGTTTTGGGGGTGTTGTTTATGGACAGTTTATCTTCCTAAGATGGAATGGAGTTTTTATAAACAGATGAGTGAGTGTGTGTGTAAGGTGATTTCTAACTACTTGCTGAAAAGGAAAAGCTTGAAAGAAATAAATAACTTGAAATAATTAAGGAATTTAGACTTCTGTGATCCATAACATTGTTAAGATAGTCTTCGGCAAAATCACATAACCAATCTTTTGTTGACGCGTTTCGAACCAACCAGTGTGGTTCATCGTCAGGACAAGTTGAAGAACTAATCCGTCTTAGCTCGATTAAATAGAGTGTGCAGAGACTCCAACAGCTAAAATGCTAACGGCTAATTTGACCTAATGAACCTGGTCAAACTACTCAAAAATTTTTAATTAATATTTCTAGAATTAAAATAGGTAAATAAAGGAGTTTATTTGTTAATTTAAGGATAATATTAATATTTTAATTATAATGGTCATTATATAATATATATTCAAATTATTTAATATTATTCAATTATTATTTAAATAAATTGATATATTAATAATATTATTTCGAATATTAAGAGAATCTATTAATATTTTAATTATAATGGTCATTATATATATTTTAAATGATTTATTATTATTTAATTATATTACTAAATAATTATTATTAATAATATATTTATTTAATAATAAAAAGATATATAATTGAATTCATTTGTTAGTTTAATATTATTTCAATTATCTACATGGTCATTATATAATATATATTAAATGATTTATTATTATTCAATTGCTATCTAATTATTATGTAATAAATCACTACTATTATTTATAATTTAGTTACATTGGGTAATTATGTAATAATTTCTTAATGGTCCATTGGTAAGTTAGTTCTTTATTATTTAAATATAATGGTCATTAAACTCATAATATATGCTTATTGAATAATCTATAACTACTAACTAACTAAACAAATTGTTAAAACATTATTCTTCCTAGAGTTTTGTTATCCTAGGTAAATGCCATAATTAAGGGTAAGGTCCAAGTTAATTCATAATAGTATAACCAATAATATTGGTAAAACAAAATTATTCCTTTAATGGTCAAATAATCCATATTAGTTCAATATTTTTTATTCAAAAATATTAGAGGTAACTAAGTCCTTCGGTAAATAAATTATTACTTATAGGGTTGAATGATTATTCCTAAGAATATAACTAAAATCACTCTATTTAATCGAGCTAAGCCGGATTAGTTCTTCAACTTGTCCTGACGATGAACCACACTGGTTGGTTCGAAACGCGTCGACAAAAGATTGGTTATGTGATTTTGCCGAAGACTATCTTAACAACTTGAAATAAACTGAAAGCAAAGAACCACTTTCTAATGGCACTAGACACCATTCATGCTGCTGCAAATAAAAAGTAAGAAAATCACTTTAAAAACCAATGATAATGTTTATCTCTTCCTAACTCTCTGTTTCTAACACATAGTACTGTGTAAAACACGATTAGGAAGTAGCTAGAGATGAGTTTAAAAAGTGATAAAAAATGAGAAAAATCTACTTTAAAGACTAGTTATAATGTTCAGCTCTTTCTAACTCTCTGCTTCTATCATATGGTACTATGTAAAGCACGATTAGAAAGTAGTTAAAGATTAGTCTAAAAAGTACTCAAAGCCAGCTGTAATTTATCAGTGTTCTGATCTCTAAAAGATAAACAATTTGTGATAAAGAGACCATTCATATGTTAGCAGACAACTTTGAGAAATTAAACTAAAAATCAGCTATGAAAATAAAGTAAAGGCAGCAACTTTGAATCTGTCAACTGAAAATACCATCAGTTATAAAGAAAATACATAAACACAAAAACAATCCCGGGTTAAAAACCTGCAAAAGAACAATACTGATCAGCTTAAAATAAAGGCTGGAAATGAAATAACATGGAAGTGAATCAAGCTGTACATGTTTCAAAGAAAAGGAAATGCTGAATGGAAAATAAGGAAATGCTGAACATAAAAATACTATACAAGGGCAGTCATGAACAGGGGCCCTCCATTCATACAACCCAAAGAAGACTCAAGGAATTGAAAACGTCAGAACAGCACTGCTTCTATTACTCCATATGCAGAAAATTACAGTCAAGAGTGCTAGAACAGCACTATCAAAACAGAGTCTTGAATTGCACTAAAATTATAACAGGTTCATAAAACACAGCAACTAAAAAGTAACATTAAGCGTATGCAAACGCTAGTTTTTATAGGCATCTAAACGATTGCCTAATGCGTAAAGCTAGAAACTGAAAATTAACTAATCTGTCATGCGTAATAAAGGTTCAGCAACACGTCATAAGCCTCGTGGATGAGCTGGAGGTTCTGGTCGTTATGGGAATTGAATCCAGAGTTGGATTATGTTTCCCACAACCTGCGTAACACGGACAAATCACCAGTTGCATTGACGTGACCCAACAGCTTACGTAACACCGTTTAAGCTGCCTTTGTTGACCGTGGCTTGACCCTCGTTGACCGGAGGTGGAGATGATGTGGCTGATCGAACCAATGGCACAGGAACCTTGAGCACCTTTATTCCTAAATGCCCATGTGGCTCGTTTTGCAAAATGACACGTGGAACCTTGAGATTAACAAAAAGGCTGCGGAATCGCTGAATGGCTACGGAATTGCCAGACAGCTGCGGAATCTCTGCAAATATGTCAAAATCTAAACAAAACAGTCACACATTAGCAAAGTTCACTTAATCATGCTTAAAGACATAAAATGTAATGATCTGGGTAGGAAAATAAGGAAAATAAGGCAAAAGATAGAGATGAGTGAGGGAAAACTGTAGGTAATGATGGATAATCAAGTGCAAGATAGAGGCTCTACATACCCCCACTACGAGGGTGTTGCATGTCCTCATGCAACGAAAACATTGTTCAATCCACCCGCTGAGATGCCTCCGCTAAGACATCTAGCCTTCTCTTATTCCTCTGTGTGGCCACATTGACTCTTGGTCTTTTCATCAAACATCTGAATTTTAGATTGATCAAAGCTCTGTTTAATTTCCTGCATCTCTTCTTGAGCTTTTTGTTTTCCTTTTGCCAAAGGCCCATATGAAGCATGGTGTTATCTTGGACCATCTTGTCCACATTGCTCTGTTCCTTCAGTCTTTCATTTTCTTGTTTGATGTGGCGATTTAGTACCTCTAGCTCAAATACTTGCTTCAGTGATTGAACTTGCTGCTCCAAAGGTTGAACAGTTCTTGGACCAGCAGCTGCTTGTTCTAACGTCTCCAGGTAATTATAAACTTTCTGCTGATCCGGGTCAACCTCTGGTGACTTCTTTGGACTAGGCTCATACTGAAATTCAGATCCATGTTCATATTCAGGTTCATGCTCAAAAGGACTTTCCTCACGTGGAGGACTGGTCTCAACATACTCAGCGTGTAGAGGGCTTTTCTCAAAGTCAGGTCTTGTAGCAACCTTTTCAGGTGTGCTCAAGTCAATGATGAGTGACTTTTTACCCTTTGTGGCCCTCACTTTGTCTTGTATCCTTCTGCTCCTTCTCATGGTGGTGATGTTCTGCTTTTCTTTTTGTGCTTTTTGCTTTTGTTTTTCCACCTTCTTGGAAAGGGCAGTTTCATGGAGTTGGGCCAACCTTTGTGCTAAGGGCCGAGTATCTTCTTCACTAGAATTCTCAGGAGTAAGGTAAGTTTCTTGGGCTGCAGCTTTGCCTTTATCTTTCTTTTGTTTCTTCCTACTCTCTTTTCTCTTTTGAGCAACTTCTTGGGCAAGTTCTGAAAGGGTTTGTGTGATGATTCTTTGAGCTGTCTGATCAATGTCCACAGCAGGCTCAGGGTCAATTTCATGTTCAGAATGATGTACATCAGTTTCTTCTTCAATCTGTTCTTGGACAGTTTCCTCTTGGACAACAGTTTCAGGGGTAGCCTCTTCTCTTTTTCTTCTACTTTTTCTAGGCACAGAGGTTTCTCCTGCTTCTTCAAAATGGTTTCTCACAAGAAATCTCTCCCAGGTGTCTCTTTTTGCTTTCAACTGTTCCTCAACTAGCATCTTAACAAGACCATGATGATACATATGTGGTTCAATGTTTCTTGGGTTCCTTTGGACAATTGAACACATTTTTCTAAGACTTGAGAGTAGAAAATATGGAAGGTTAATATCATCTCCTAAGAAATGCATCATGACTTTGGCATGGTAAACATATAAAACTCCAAACCTTCCCTCACAAGTAAAGAATTTTTGCACTAATAAAAGTAAAGTTGTCCATTCTTCCTTGACATAAGTAACAGGAATCCCTTTTGTAAACATGCTGGTATCCATACCTGGATTCTTTAAGATTTGCTTCCACTGTTGGTCTTGTACTGATCTGTTTTTAAACCATCTTTCTCCAGTTTGTGGAAGTGAAGTGGCCTGTGCTATACTGCTCTCAGTGACTGTAAACTTTAGGTCCCCTATCTCCACTTGATTGTCTTTGTCTCTGAAGGAACGTGCAAAGGCCTTTGTAACCTCTTGGTGGTAACCTCTGAATTTCTGGATGCATTGGAGCCAGTTTGCTTTCTACAAAGCCTCTTTAACTTGAGGATATCCCTCCAGAAATTTTGAACCCTCTGGTTCTGCTCTTAAGAGTTTACCCATTGGCTCTACGGCTCTGTTCTAAAACTTTTGGAAAAAAAGGTTACACGGCTTCAACAGTGGCCTTAACACAGTAAATTTACGGCTCTAATGTAACAGCCGTAACATACGTTCACTGTTAATCAGAATTAGCAGAGAGGAAGAAGTAAAACAGAGTATGGCTAAGGTAGCAGCGTAGTGAGCACAACGGAATAAGGGAATTGTGGAAATGAAACAGCGTGAATGGAATGATACGAGCGTAGGAGGGTTATGAAATGATGGGTAGAAACGGTTAGGTCCTTAGGTTTCGGTCATGGGTTTACACTTGGCTGCGGGATTATGACTTAGAGAGACGTAGTACAGTAGTCTACGTCACTTAGGTACGAAAACCTTAATGGAGGATCAGCCGCACTTGAGTTTCAAAATCGTGATGAACAGGACCGATAAGTGTGGGGGATACGTGGATTTTTGGTCGCATGATGGGAAAGACTGGTAATCATTACATTAAATGGCAAGAAACATAACCCGGAAACTTTGCAAAATGAGATAACCGTAAGTTTAGGATTTAGATCATACCTCATATCCGCGCTTGGATTGCCTTTGATCATTTGCCACTAACCCTTCATTGTTTTATTGCTGTTGCATGACTCTTTTCCACTTATTGTTGATGACTTCTGAACTGTAATTTTTTTTCAAACAGACTGTGTTTCTTTTATGCAGGTGCAGAGAGCTGCGGAATGGCTGAATGGCTGCAGAATTGCCAAACAGCTGCGGAAACTGCAGTGGTACCCTCCGGCTGCACAAAACAACTTTAGTTGTCTAAAAAAAATAACTTTATTGATGGAATGAAATGTAATGAATGGATGGATGGATGGATGGAAAGAAATGAGGTGAAGTGAGAGTGATTAGATGAATGAGATGGTGAATGAAGTGAATGGAATGGCGAAATGAGATGGAAGAGAGAGATTTTTTTTTTGGAAAACATGAGGTGTCAGGTGACCCTGATTTTCACCTCAGGTTTTCTGCATAAGACTGCCAATCAGAGATTGGTTTTTAGGCTTATACATTTATTTCTTTTTTTTTTTTTTTTTTTCAAAAACCAAAGATTAGGCTGATGGAGGAGAAGAATCCTTCTCCACCAACCTGATTGCAGAATCTTCTTTAAAAAACTTTACAAACTCTTCTTTTGAGGATGGCTTTTGGTAGATTTTCAAGCGATGGCCATTCATAATAAGAGGAGTATGAAATTCATCAATAGTTTTCACTCGAACTGCTCCATTGCTAAAGACTTCATCAATCTCATATGGCCCAAGCCAATGAGTTTGAAACTTTCCTTTGAATCAAACAATAGAGCCCAATCTCCTTTCTGAAACTTTGTTTCTTTGATATGACGATCATGCCATTTAGATCTTTGGTGCTGAACTAGATCGGTCCTTAGAATTGCGTCTTGCCTTATTTCATCTAGCTCATTTAGCTGGTCCATTCTGTGTCTTTGGGCTTCTGAGAGGCTCATTCCCAATTGGACTGCCATCTTGAAGGTCTTGATTTGGAACTCAATGGGGAGCAGGACTTCCTTCCCATAAACAAGTTCATAGGGAGAATGTCCTGTTGTGTTCTTCCATGTAGTTCTATAGGCCCATAAGGCTTCAGGAAGCCTTTCCGCCCGATCTCTTCTATGAAGATGAATAGTCTTGGTGATAATGCCTTCAAGAACTTTATTGGTAGATTCCACTTGGCCATTGGATTGCGGATGGTAGGGAGTAGATGTTCTGTGCTTGATCTTATATTCCTCCATCAGCTTCTCCATCAATTTAGATGTAAATTGGCTGCCCTGATCTGTTACAATTTCCCTTGGGACACCAAAATGAGTGAAAATATCCTCAAAAAGAAATTGAACAACTGAATTTTCAGTGGCAGAAGGCAATGCTTTCGCTTCTACCCACTTAGTAACATAATCAGTACAAACCAGTATATACTTCTTTTGCTTTGATGGTGGATTAATTGGTCCAACGAAATCTAGAGCCCATTTCTCAAAGGGTTCGATGCATACCTGAGGCTGTAGAGGCATTTCATTTGAAGGAGTTGGTTTCCCAACTCTTTGGCAACTGTCACACCTTCTAACATACTGCTTTGCATCTTTAAAGAGAGAAGGCCAATAATATCCTAGAGAAAGGATTTTATAAGCTGTCCTCTTGTCAGCAAAGTGCCCGTTGCATGGTTCATCATGACATGCCTTAAGGATGTCAGGCATTTCATCTTCCCAAACACACCTTCTGATTATACAATCTGGCCCTGTTTTGAACAATTCATTAGAAATCCAAGAAAAATGTGAACTCTCCTGAATGATTCTCCTTTTCTCATTAGGAAATAAGTGTAAAGGTAGCTTCCCTGTAACTAGATAATTAGCCATATCTGCATACCAAGGAGTCTTGGTAGTCACTGCAAACAAGTATTCATCTGGAAACTTATCTTCTACTGGAGAATCTTCATTAGTGTTTTGGATTCTAGACAAGAAATCAGCTACTGTGTTTTGTTTTCCAGGTCTATCTAACATAGTAATGTTGAATTCTTGTAAAAGTAAAATCCATCTTGTAACTCTACCATTAGTGACAGGTTTGTTCATTAAATATCTTATGGCAGAGTGATCAGTATGGACAAGGGTTTCATAGCTGGTTATGTAGTGTCTAAACTTATTAATCGCATGTACCACAGCTAAGAACTCTTTTTCTGTAACAGTATAATTTAACTCAGTGGGAGTCAAATTCTTACTTGTGTAATAAATGGCATAAGGGATCAAATCCTTTTGTCCCAAAATAGCTCCTAGAGCTGTATCTGAAGCATCAGTAGAAATGTGGAAAGGGAGTTTCCAATTTGGCCCCCTTAAGATGGGTGCTTCAGATATTCTAGTCTTTAAAGCTTCAAAGGCAGATTGACACTCAGGATCCCATTTGAACTCACAGTCCTTGGTAAGAAATTTGAAAAGAGGGGATGCTATCTTAGTGAAGTTTTCAATAAACCTTCTGTAATACCCAGTAAACCCAAGAAAACTTCTAACATCCTTCTGGCAATTTGGAATAGGTAACTTAGAGATGACTTCAACTTTGGATCTATCAACCTTAATCCCATATCCTGAAATATGATGTCCTAAAACGATCCCTTCAGTAAACATCATAAAACACTTTTCATGACTTAAAGAAAGATTTGTTTCCTTACATCTTACCAGTACTTTTTCCAAATTTTCCAAAGCTTCTTCAAATGTATTACCATAAACTGTGAAATCGTCCATGTATACCTCTACACAATCATGAATCAGATCTGAAAAGATTCCTAGTACAGCCCTTTGAAATGTAGCGGGTGCATTGCACAATCCAAAAGGGAGTACTCGGTAGGCAAAAGTTCCCCAAGGACAAGTAAATGTGGTTTTGTCTTGATCTTCAGGTGCTACCTGAATTTGATTATACCCACTAAAACCATCCAAGAATGAGAAATACTTTTTACCTGCTAAAGTGTCTAGTACCTGATCAATAAAAGGTAGAGGGAAATGATCCTTTAAGGTTGCCTTGTTCAATTCTCGATAATCAATGCAAACTCTCCATTTACCATTCTTTTTGGGCACTATAACCAAGGGAGAAACCCATTGGCTATCTGAAATGGGGTAAATGAAGTTTACCTTGAGCAATTTCTGGAGTTCTTCTTTCACGATTTCCCTAAGGTTTGGATTCATCCTTCTTTGTGGTTTCCTAATAGGTCTGCTGTTTTCTTCAATATAAATGTGATGAATACAAGTCTTAGGATCGATTCCTTTCATGTCAGTGTATTCCCATGCAAAGGCAGTGGAATGTTTTTGCAACAGTTTAGTTAATTCTTCTTGTTGTGGTCTTTCCAAGTTTTTGTTAATGTTCAATGTTTTTCCTGGAAGGATTTCAACTGTAGAACTACCAAACTCTTCCATTGAGAAGAGAGACATTTGTCTAGAGGAGAGATATTCAATGTCTGCATCTAACTCAAACTGTGTAGAGTCATATTCTAAAGGTATTTCAAAATTTTCTAATGTATTTAGAATTTGACTATCCTCACTGATTTCAGAGATGGTTAGAACAGGTTGAATAGTATCCTCATCATCAACCCACTCATCTTCTCCTATTTCTGTTATTACCTTTGCTGGAGGATACAAGTTGAATTTCTTGGTGGAATTACCATCTGATATATACATGTCCCCAGACCTACAACTGATGAAAGCATCAGCTGTGGCTAGCCAAGGTCTTCCTAAAATAAGAGGATGTCCTCCTAGATTGTTCTTGGGAGTTAAAATCATAAAATCAACTGGATATTCCCAAGAATCTAGAGAGACTGGAATATCTTCCAATACACCATCAGGTTTAATGATTGATCTATCTGCAAGCTGCATCAAAGTAGGTGTAAAGAGAAGGTTAGGAAGCTTTAATTGATCCATGGTCTGTCTACTCATGATGTTGATCGCGGCTCCTAAGTCAATCAAAGTATTTGGGATTTCAACCCCATTAATATGAGTTTTGACAATAGGGCTACCGGGATCCACATACTTTTGCATGGTAATCTTACCCATCATTATGTCTGCAATTTTTCCAACTAGATGTATCCTTTTGGTATCTCTGGTTCTCTTTCCTGTTTTCTTCAAACTCAACTCCTTTATTGTCTTCGCTAGAATGGGAATTTCTTTAATGGCTTGTAACAAGGGGATCTTGATACAGACATTCTTCAATTCATCTAGAAAACTATAGTCAGGCACCCATATTTGCTTTTCCACTCCTTTGTCAATTTGTAATCTTTCAGGAAAAGGAGGTGTAGCTAAAGGTGTAGGTTGCTCAACTATGGGAGTTGTGGAGGTTGATTCTTTTTCTTTTCCTTTTTGGATATTTTGGTTTTGAAGTGATACTTCAGAACCTTTATTGACTTTGAGAGATTCTTCCTCAGAAATGCTTGGTTGTTGAACACTTGTAGAAGGTTGATCTAAGATTCTACCTGATCTGAGTTGTACTTCATTGAGAGGAACAACCATATAGGTAGGAAACGATTGACCTTCCATCATGTAAGCATTTTGAGGGTTCCTATTATTTGGATTTGGTAATGGCTGAGAGGGAAGTTGATTTGATTTCTGTTGGGATTGAAGCGATAGTTGAGAATTTTGATTTTGTGTAGGAGGTTGTTGTTGTTGAGGATATGGCAATGATAGTTGTTGACATTGATTTGGAAGTTGTGGAGCCTGCTGATTCTGAAATGATGGAGGGTATTGATAGAATTGAGCAAATCTCCCATAAGGATTTTGCATGCTTTGCATCCATGCTTGAAAAGCATTTTGAGGTTGAGGCCAAGGTTGTTGCCAAGGATTCCAATTTGGTTGGGATTGAGAATTCATAGAGTTGTTAAACCCTTGATTCTGTTGTCCTTGCCAAGGTCTCCTTGCAATAAAACAGAGAGATTCAAGTGTATCTGGATCCTCTTGAAAGACTGCTTTGAGGCCAGGAATTGAAGGACAATCCTTGGTCTCATGAGTTTCTGAGAAAATTACACATGTTTCTACAACGTGTGCATCTAAGGGACATTCCCTTAAAGCATGTTTCTTTCTACATTTCGGGCAAAAGATAGCCAAAGCCTCAGCTTCTGCTTTTTGTTTATTGTGAATCTTAAGGGTATCAAGTTGTTCACTAAGACTCCCTAAGATGTCAGTTTTAAATTCATCAAGCATATTGCCGATTTCAGCCCTACTTACTGATCATGTTGCAGATTTATTTGCCCTAAGGAGAGAAGGATCTCTAGGCCCTTTTTGAGTTTTTGATTTGCCCCTTGAGAGATGGATACAGAGTTCTGCTATATCATTGAGTGAAAGTTGAGAAATATCCCCTTTCCCCATCATGTTTAAGATATCTATCCATTCATCCCTAATGGCTCTTAATAAGAGGGCTTTTAAGGTCTCTTCATCCAAGGTACTCATTTTTGCTCTTTTCAAGTTATATTGAAATCTTTCAAGTAAATCTTCTAAGCTCTCATCTTCTCTTTGTATCATTTAAAAAACCTCGTCCTTGTGATTAGTAGGCATACAATAGTCCAAATACCTATCCAAAAATGTCTGTTTCATTTCATCCCAAGTCCTAATGGATTGAGTGAGTAACCCCATGAACCATTTCAAGTCTCGATCCTTTAGTGTTGAAGGGAATAATTTGAGTTTCTGAGAATCATCCAGGTAGTCATAAGTTAGACACACCACTTCAAACTCAAATAAGAATGTTTCAGGGTCCTCAGTCCTTAACCCATGGAAATTAGGAAGGACAGATGGTGATATGTTTTTCATAGTGGCTCGGGAATCCTCATTAACAATGGGAAACCCAAATGAATTATCCCCATCTCTATTTCCTCCTCCAAGGGGACCTCTACCTCCATTATTGTTATTGTTGTTTCCTCCTCCTCCTCTACCTCTACCTCTACCCCTACCACCTCCTTCTTCTTCTGCCATGATGATTCTCCTAGGGATTTCAAAATCTTCTGGTTCCTCTACAAAAGGTGAATGAGAAGAGATTTCTCCTTCTTCTTCAGATGATTCCACTTCCTCAATTACAATTGGTCTTTCTGTAGGAGAGAGAGAAGAGTCTCTTCCTGGTTCAAACTCAATAGAAGGTGTAGGAGAGTCAACTCTTGGCTCTTGAATTCCAGGAATTATAGGACTAGGAGTGTCGGTTGGAGATAAGGGGGGTGTCTCTTGTCTATCCCTTGAAGCAGATGGACTTGTAAAAATTGAACTTCGAGCTCTAGCTAAAAACCTTCCTCTAGAATCTCTAGCTCTATGCATGTCATTTTTTATTATTTTCTTCAAGTCAAGTCAATAGTTCTTTTTCTGATCTTCCAGTTCACTCTAGGTGCAAGAAGAGAGCATACTCAAGAAACTACCAAATCAATAACTTTCTCTTTTCTGATCCTCCAGATCACCCTGAAGTGCAAGAGGAGAGCATACTTTGATAGGTTATCAACTTCTTTTCTTGAAATTTTATGTTTTTTTTTCTAAGAATATGGCTACTTAATTTCACTTCCCCGGCAACGGCGCCAAAATGTTTAGTCAATTTAGTGTTCCTAAATTGATGTCATTAATTGTCAACCCGGGGCTCGTAAGCTGATGAAGTGAAGGTGTACTATATGTACTTAAGCAACCTCTTAGAGCTTTTTGTCGTTTTGGGGGTGTTGTTTATGGACAGTTTATCTTCCTAAGATGGAATGGAGTTTTTATAAACAGATGAGTGAGTGTGTGTGTAAGGTGATTTCTAACTACTTGCTGAAAAGGAAAAGCTTGAAAGAAATAAATAACTTGAAATAAACTGAAAGCAAAGAACCACTTTCTAATGGCACTAGACACCATTCATGCTGCTGCAAATAAAAAGTAAGAAAATCACTTTAAAAACCAATGATAATGTTTATCTCTTCCTAACTCTCTGTTTCTAACACATAGTACTGTGTAAAACACGATTAGGAAGTAGCTAGAGATGAGTTTAAAAAGTGATAAAAAATGAGAAAAATCTACTTTAAAGACTAGTTATAATGTTCAGCTCTTTCTAACTCTCTGCTTCTATCATATGGTACTATGTAAAGCACGATTAGAAAGTAGTTAAAGATTAGTCTAAAAAGTACTCAAAGCCAGCTGTAATTTATCAGTGTTCTGATCTCTAAAAGATAAACAATTTGTGATAAAGAGACCATTCATATGTTAGCAGACAACTTTGAGAAATTAAACTAAAAATCAGCTATGAAAATAAAGTAAAGGCAGCAACTTTGAATCTGTCAACTGAAAATACCATCAGTTATAAAGCAAATACATAAACACAAAAACAATCCCGGGTTAAAAACCTGCAAAAGAACAATACTGATCAGCTTAAAATAAAGGCTGGAAATGAAATAACATGGAAGTGAATCAAGCTGTACATGTTTCAAAGAAAAGGAAATGCTGAATGGAAAATAAGGAAATGCTGAACATAAAAATACTATACAAGGGCAATCATGAACAGGGGCCCTCCATTCATACAACCTAAAGAAGACTCAAGGAATTGAAAACGTCAGAACAGCACTGCTTCTATTACTCCATATGCAGAAAATTACAGTCAAGAGTGCTAGAACAGCACTATCAAAACAGAGTCTTGAATTGCACTAAAATTATAATAGGTTCATAAAACACAGCAACTAAAAAGTAACATTAAGCGTATGTAAACGCTAGTTTTTATAGGCATCTAAACGATTGCCTAATGCGTAAAGCTAGAAACTGAAAATTAACTAATCTATCATGCGTAATAAAGGTTCAGCAACACGTCATAAGCCTCGTGGATGAGCTGGAGGTTCTGGTCGTTATGGGAATTGAATCCAGAGTTGGATTATGTTTCCCACAACCTGCGTAACACGGACAAATCACCAGTTGCATTGACGTGACCCAACAGCTTACGTAACACCGTTTAAGCTGCCTTTGTTGACCATGGCTTGACCCTCGTTGACCGGAGGTGGAGATGATGTGGCTGATCGAACCAATGGCACAGGAAGCTTGAGCACCTTTATTCCTAAATGCCCATGTGGCTCATTTTGCAAAATGACACGTGGAACCTTGAGATTAACAAAAAGGCTGCGGAATCATCAGATGGCTGCGGAATCGCTGAATGACTGCGGAATTGCCAAACAGCTGCGGAATCATCAGATGGCTGCGGAATCGCTGAATGGCTGCGGAATTGCCAAACAGCTGCGGAATCTCTGCAAATATGTCAAAATCTAAACAAAACAGTCACACATTAGCAAAGTTCACTTAATCATGCTTAAAGACATAAAATGTAATGATCTGGGTAGGAAAATAAGGAAAATAAGGCAAAAGATAGAGATGAGTGAGGGAAAACTGTAGGTAATGATGGATAATCAAGTGCAAGATAGAGGCTCTACATTTGGTCTCTGCCTCTATACTAATGTTTACTTGTTTCGTTTTCAGCAGCGCAGTTATATCCAGATTCTCAATCTGCGGTCCTTCAACTTCACGGTGGCCTTCTATTTCAGGGATGTTAATATTTCACAGGTCCTCATCCTCTTCCTCAATGGTTACATTATAGCATTCTAGCATGTGACTTAGCTGAGTAGCCCACTCAGGCTGAATCAGGTCCAAAGGATCCTGCGGTATCCTAAAGATTGCTGCTTTCACCTCTTTTAGTGCCTCATCAATACAATTAAACCCATCTTCAAAACTGAATGTCATTATGAATCCTTCATGTAGAATATCCCATTCACCTGTACCATGGTGAAGCTCTGTTTCTATGTACCAATTCATCGGGATGACATCTAGGGTGTGACAGAACAAGTGCACCCATTAAGGTTGGGGCTTCTCTCCATAAGCCTGGGCCCATTTGGAAAAATGCATGCATGGATCATCCTACCCATAATACTTGTCTATCATTTGCACCTTCGGCTTCCCAAAGTGAGTTCTCATCATTCTCCCACATTCGTGCCAATCATCAAAGCTTCCCTTGTGTGTACCCCACCACCTTGCGAGCGTAGCGCGTATTGCCCATTCCAATGCCTAAAAGCGCTGATTTTCTAGTACCTCCCTCTCAAATGCATCTAGAAAATATATACATCATTTAGGCCATCATGAGTAGGCATATTTCTTACCTTTGATGACACACAATGTAGCAACCGGGTCATCATGTTGCAGCTCAGTGTAGTCACCTCATGTAGCCAATTCTGCCAGTGCTCTAGTTCTTCATCAGAGTCCGAGGTGTAGGAACTCTAGTGATCTCATGTAATTCATCCATCTCCGATGGGATTCACCCAATCTTGGTCACGCATTGTTATCTTATAGATACAGTCTAGATCATCATCGCTCTCATAATCGCAGACTGGTTCAGTATAGCATGATGCTTTAGCAAGATATAGGGGTACTATTACGCGAAGCAATTTCTTCTCAAATATCATCTTTCGCTTCTTTATGTTGATTACCCCATTCATATTAGTATCCCAATCAATTCCAAGTAGCACAGGGTAGGGGTTGCTGTCATCCACAATTTCTATCACTTCAATGTTAGCCAGCGTGCTTGCACCTTCAATATCTATAGTCATCCCCTGCAGTCACCCCATGGGGATGATCTTCTCCTGATTCGCCATCCTTAGCTAAATCAGAGACCACTATAGCACGGGTATCCCCATCCATTCCTAAGTCTGCTTTGGTATGACATTCACATCTGACCCCAGGTCCAAGATAACCTGATCCATTTCATACTCTCCTATTTGCGCGATCGGTCTCATCTCCCTTCCCGTTCTTGTTTTATGCTTGCCAATCTTTCACACTACATGCGGCTCACCCGGAGCATTTTCGACACATTTTTTTATGAGGTCTTGTAACCCCTTCAAAGCCTTACTATCATGCAGTACTTTCATACAAGTCTCCAGGAAAGCCGTAAGCATAGAAGGGTCCATCTCTTGATCAGGCTCATCCTTGATCCCTGAGGTGGATGCCTCAGCGAAGCTCTTCTTTGCTTCCATGAAGGTTTCACATATGCGCTCCAAATGAAACTCATCCTCCTTCGCCAGAGCTTTGCGAACCCATGTACTGTCTTCTGGATTTTGAACCTTGTCATATCCTATTGCGATTCCACTTTGGAGCACTATATTTACATTTGGATACTCTTTGCATGGCTCAGACCTCATCATCTATAGTTCTGAGTTCGCGGAGGTTGTAGCTCCCCTTTGTCACGTATCCTTGCTATCAACGTAGGGAAATCATCTATTTCATGATCAAACAAAGTGCAATACTTGTACGGCGGACAGGTTGGGTTAGTGCAATTGCAGGCATAGTGTCCTGGTCCTCCACAATTGTAGCACATCAAATTTCCCTGAACTCTGCTAGGTCCTCCTCTGCCTCGGCCTCGTTTGCGCCCCTGAAATCTTATCCACGCCATCCCTGTGCCTTAGTCAGGGAGCCACGTTTCTGTGTAGACCCTATAGGCAGTCATTCTATCCATCATCAATTCGTAGCTTCTGCAATTACGCTCATCATGTCCTACTGACCTACAGAAGTTGTAGAATAGTTGTTGTGGTGTTTGTACAAACTTCTGCAACAAATAACAATTATCTGTGGCATGTTTTCTTGCTGCCTAACATATATCACACCACAATGCAGGCCCCACACTCGGTCTTGCTTGAGCTTTCGGCCTCAAAGGCATTCGTCCTCCTCCTACAATATAGTTCGCAAACACTGGACAATGGTCTTTGTCATGCCCTTAACTCTTTCATTTTAGAAACCATACCTCTGTGTGTACCTCTGGTTGGACTGTTCTGTCCTGCTTCAAATTTTGCATCTCAAGGCAAAGATTTTTCAATTGTGCATGGATCTGCTAAAACCCCAGATTTGGATCTTGCATCTGTGTTTCATGAAACCTCATGAAAATCTCCAAGGCCTTTGCTTGAGTTGTTATCTTTTGCTGTGGCATCGCAACCCTTAAATGTGGCAGGAGTGAAGCCACAAACCATTCGCGATGTTGCCCATCCATTAAGTTCATATTAGCTTCACGGATTTTACACTTCAACCTCTGATCTAATTCCCAAGGTGTCTCACCTAGTTGCATCACGATTTCCTTGAACTCTACAATAGATTATGCTTCAAATTTAGGCCTACTGAATTCTTTGTTCAGTGCGGTCTGGATGTCTACCACTCCAGCATTTGGGTTATCACTAGAGTACTTGATGTACTAGGTTAGCACACGATCCTGCAGAGCACTAACCAATGTCGCCTTCTTCATGTTATCATCTGTAACACCCTGGGCTTCCCATACAACTTTTACAATGGTGGAGGTGGTACGGGTGAAGTCACAGGCGATGGTGGTGAAGTTTAAGGTGGTGTGGGTGGAGGTGGTAGTTGCGGGAATCCTTGTCTTATTAACTGAATATCACTTCGAGGAGAAACCTAAGCTATCCCTCTTCGTCACCTCATGGAGGTGAAATCAACGGACTATATTCATGACCCTTTTTTCCTTCGTTTATGTAATTTTTTTTGCATCGCGTAGCTTCGAACATCAAGGTAGTTGCATAACCCATTTTTCACACAATAGCATTTTAATCTAGGTATTCAAAGATTTCACGTACTTAACTCGTGGTCCTTTGAAAAAATGGCACTCTGTCTCGCTACAGCTGACTGAGGCATCAACCGTGAATTTAGCCACAAATCCTCCTATGAGATGATTGAGCCAATGAGCGATAGTGAGGGCGATCTTGTCCTCAGATGCTTCCAATTTCTGTACTAGCTCCAGGGTCCAAACAATAGGACCGTCAAGTTTCCACCTTCCTTGGATGTCTACTAGCTTCGCGATCCACTCATATGGATCAATCGGAAAGGAGAAGAAAAGGATTTCATGGATCTCTGTATATAGGTATCTATCCAACAAACTATTCCTTTGTCATTCATGGGTTTCTGTTCTCCTGTGCTGTGAATTCATGGATCTTCCTATCCAACCAGTCTCCAATCTCTTTCTTAGTTGGATTCCAGTGATACAACATCACACATCTCTCATGCAGATTCTGGTCCTGGCAACGAAACCATGTGTTGGCTTGTGGGGGCCTAACCCAGGTTCAACGTTAGTTAGCCAAAAAAATCTCTACACTACAGGCCCTTTCAGCATTAGCCCACGAAGTGCGAACCGAAGTCTCACCTGAAGCAGTATGGGGGGATGCTGGAACCAAGTTTCCGCACCCTGATATGGTTGTGATGTCATTTTATTCCTTCTATTCCTGCCTTTGCGCAGGTCACTTAGTTTTAGGGATCTTTCTACCTAAGCCCTTATTCCTCCCTTCGATAACTCCGTAAAAGGGTACGTCTAACCTTCACGCAGCCCTGACCTTCGGTTAAGATACTTTCATGCTGCTAAGGCAGCGTATTTCTCAGATTGTCAAGTTATCTTAAGAATATTACTTATCTTATTATATACTCACAGTTAGCACTGCGTAGATAGATATTCTTATTTACGTTCAATTATACAACATAATTACATTCATTCACACACCATATAAGCATTATAAATGAAATTCGTACATAAACTGACATGATGCATTAATTGGAACAAGGACACGGAAATTGTAAAATGTTTCTCTTTATTGATATCTTCAAGTGATTACAGACTCTATCCAACCCATGCACATAGCTGCAGGGGTCTGCACACTCAGCGGCAGACTTCCACCCTAGGCCTTTGTGCACTCAACTGTAGAGCCTCCACCTACGCTATGACCCAAAACTTAGACTTCTTACTTCAAAGCTACGACTCTCTTACATGATATTACCCTCAAAATACTTAGAGCTTAGCTCATTTTATACAATCCCATGGTCTGTGGGCCATGTGTAGATCTTTTACAGCCGACTTTACTTTAAAGAAGTAAGGGCGGAAAACCCTTTATGACTTATGACACCTTCATGCTCTGCGACCACAAAATGTGGAGTCTTTACAAGTTTATTACAAAATTTTACCAAAACATGGGCTTTTAGCCCCAAAATTGTCCTTGGGGGATCCCACTCCCAACAACCCATATTTGAAGGCCAATTAGATGTAGACATTGTAGATAGATGGTTAAATATGTTGGAACGATATTTTTCGGTTCATGACTTTCCAATCGGGAAAATATTAATTTCGCACTCCTCAAAGTGGCCCCCCATGTCAAGCACTGGTGGGAAACCTACTATGAATAGAGGAATGAGAGAGAACCCTCACTATTTTTAGCTACACCCACTTGGAATTATTTCTTAGATGCCATCAAAGAACAATATTACCCTTTGGGGAGCTATGAGGATAAGAACATATAATTTCCTATGTTGCAACATCAAAAGGATTAAGATGTGCATGAGTTGATGAATATTTACCCTGCGCACAAAGTTGGGTAAATATTCTAAGAAATATATCATGCCCAAGTACCACAATTTCTTGCACAAATAAATTCAAAAGGAAATGGAGTTCCTGGATATCTCCTTACTTGGTGCAGCATACCGATATGCTGCCAATATTGTGTAGAAATTCGTGCAGAAGATGTGATACTTTAGATTTGTGAACCCAAAGCAGAGCAAAGGCACCCCCAAGCCATAGAGCAAAGGGAATAGTCAAGCCGCAACCTCCTAGGACAACTACTTGACGTAGCAAGCCAAGAATAATGGGAAGGAAAATAAGGACATCGAGAAGTGGTGTGAGCTCCATAAAACTCCCACTCACAACACGAATGAATGTCATGCGAAGCAGGCATTCATGACCGAGCTAAAAGACTCGAAGACGGATGCATGTTATGGATCTAAGTTGGACCCTGATAAGGGTATTGAAAAGGGAAAGAAAATCATTGACACCAATCCCACTGCAACAATAGCTACCACCAAGCTCCAAAAGGTGAACTTGAGGATCTAGAGGAGAGGGAGCACCTCTTCCACTTGCAGATGTGGGTAATGGGTTCATCGGTGCAGTTCATTATTGAAAAAGGGAGCAAGAAGAACTTGAAATCCATTGAGCTCATTAAGAAATTGTAGCTTCCAACAACATTGCACTGATAGTCATATATCATCAAGGGGTTCCACCAAGGACGAGATGTTCATGTCAACCAATAGTGCCATATGTATTATATAATCAAGCCCTTTGTAGATGAGGTATTGTGTGATGTTTCCCCTCTAGAATTATGTGATGTTTTATTAGGTTATCCATACCTATGGAATTGTCATTCTAAATATGAATCTAGACCTCTTTCTGTTATTATTATTTTGGGTTAGAAATTATATAGGATACTAGAGGTAGCGTCACCTACCTCCCTTCTTTGATCTTTGCTAAACAATGCAGCGAGATCATTTCTCGGACGGGAAAATTTGTCTTCCTTATTATTAACCCTCAGAACAAGAGGAAAATTATGGCCACGTCCACACCCTGTAGAAAGGGCCCCTCCGTACGACAGCAATAGATGGAAAAGGTTGTGAATGATTACAAAGACATCTTCACCTCAACTGTAGGGGTACCCCTACACTCTTAGTTCAATCACTCCATCAATCTGACCCCTGGTGCACCATTACCCAATGGACCAATCTATCAATGCTCATTTTTGGAGAACAATGAAATCAAGAGGAAAATTTAAGGGCTATTGCAAAAAGAACACATCAAGACAAGTTCATCACCCTGTGGGAGCCCGATCATGTTGGTACAGAAGAAGGATAGAACATGGAGGCTTTGTATTGACTATTGGGCATTGAATAAGATCATTGTCTAGAATAGGTATTCAATCCCATGGATTGATGACCTTTTGGGCCAACTCAATGGGGTCAAATATTTTAGAAAATATTGACCTTAAGTCTCGTTATCACCAGGTACCAATTGAACCCTTCGATGTGTGGAAGACTACCCTCAAATCCAATGAGTGCCTTTTCAAATGGTTGTTCATGCCTTTCGGGTTGACGAATGCCCCCTTAACCTTCATGCAGATGATGAATGACATATTTCAGCACTTCACCAACTCAATCATGGTAGTGTCCCTAGATAAAATCCTGATCTTCATCCAGAGTTTGGAATAGCACATACACCATATTCGACAGATCCTCCAAAACCTGTGACAACCCAAATTGTGTGCCAATTTGGAGAAATGCACTTTTGGTATGGCACAGGTTCAATATCTTGGGTACATCATTGATGAGTGGAGTGTGCATGTGGACCTAGCCAAGATAAAAGTTATTCAGGATTGGCCATCCCCCACCACTCTAACAAAGCTCTGCAAATTTCTAGGTCTTACAAATTTATATCTTAGGTTCGAAGTGGGATTCTCTCATATAACTTAGCATTTGAGTCAAGTCACCAAGGGTGAAGCGAAAGAAAATTTCTTTTGGTCTAAATCCCAATAGAAGGAATTTTTTGAGTTGAAGAATTACCTCTGCTGTGCACTAGTGCTCGTCCTAACAAAACTGCAACAACCATTTGAAATTGAGACAGATGCCTTTGACTATGCTATTTGGGCAGTTCTTACCCAAAAGGAGCATCCGATGGCATATCACAGTGAGACGCTTTCAGATATAGTATGAAAGTATCCCATGTATGATAGGATATGTATTCCATTGTGCAATCCTCCCAATAATGGAAGCATTACATCGTGGGGAAGGAAACAATCATCTACACAGACTATCGACCCTTGTAGTTCATACAAACACAAAGACAGTTATAGAATGATCGCCATCAGAAGTGGTCCACATATATGAAACAATTCCATTTGAACATTAAGTATAAGAAGGGCAACACTAATAATGTTATAGACTGCCTTAGCCAACCATTGGTTATGGTGTCAACCACTGTGCTCATCTCCTGTGGGCACGAGATGTTGGGATGGCCACATATTCACAAGAGTGATCTAAAATTTGGCACCACATATTAGATGCTCCTGGAAGGGACGAAAGTTCTAGACTTTCACCTACAGGACACACTATTATTCCACCTAGGACACCTTCATGTTCCTTCAAGTGAGTGTGCCAAGATGATTTGGGAGGCACACTATAGTTGGGTCACTATAGATTTTCGGGTGGAGAAGACAGTGGGAGTGCTGCAAAAGTATTTTTACTAGCCTAACCTTCGACAGGATGTTCAGAAGTACATTAGATCCTACACTGACTGCACCATTTCCAAAACTAAAATCAAGAAGCAAGGCATGTATACTACTTTTCCTAATCCTATCCATCCCTAGGAATCCATCTCCAACGATTAGACGTCGAACCTTCCTTCTACTAAGCATGGAAAGGACTGTGTCTTTGTGGTCATCGATATATTCTCTAAAATTTCCATTAGAATGGTCCACAAGAAGAGTATTAAAACAGAATCCACTTCCAAACTCTTCTTTGAATGAGTATGGGTAAACTTTGGGATCCCACAATCCATTATCTGAAATCAGGATAGTTGGTTCCTAAGTGTGTTATGGTCAAGCCTTTGGTTATTGTTGGATACCAAGCTCACTAAGTCCATAACATTTCACCCCCAAACTGATGGCCAAATAGAAGTTGTCAAAAGGATGTTCGTGCACATCCTACACATGTACAAATCAAAGCACCCACACACATGGGATGTGATCCTCACCTATGACCAACACATCTACAATAGGTCTCTCCACAACTCAACTCGTCACAACCCCTTTCAGGTGGGACTAGGATTCCAACCACTATGTCCCATTGATGTTGTCATACCATTTGTAGCCACTGAGGAAATTTCAACTCATGTCCAGTCTGAAGCTGACAGGGCTAACAACTTCAATGAGTACATTCAGCACATGCACTAGTAGGTCCATGACATATTGGGCAGAGTAAATTCTAAGTAAAAGTAGTGTCATGATCGACATCAAGTGCCACATAAGTTCTAGGTGGGAAACAAAGTTTGGTTACATTTACAAAAGGAGAACCTCACTCGGCCCCACTGTAATCTTCGCCCAATCTAATATGTGCCTTACACCATTACTAAAGTTGTGGGGGACATTTTTTTTTATATTAGCATTCCATCGTTCCTTAGCCTACACCTAGTACTCAATGTGAATTGACTGCGGCCATACTTTCCCCCATTGTTGGACACATCCAATGTTTCTGAGCAACTGACACCAATATAGCTCAACCCAAGTTGTATCGAACATGCCACAACTGATAGGATCATGGAAAAATAGATCAGTAACACTTTCCAATAGAGGAACTAGTTGTATCGAGTTGTCAAAGCAGGCCAAGTCCTTCACCAGGGTAAGTGGCTCACTAGGGACCAGGTTCAACAAAAATTTCCTCACCTTATGGAGGCTCTGCATGAAATGGGGACCATTACTTCCTAAGGGGGGAGGACTGATCCAAGTGGATATTGGTGGTGTTAGCGCTCAAATCTGCCTCAGGCTGAGGAAGTCAAAACTCAAGGCCACATCAAACCAAGCTCAGCCTCGTAGCTAGCCCTACGAGGACAGGAGAGGGCTCTCTCCGGGTCTATCTCGGAAAAAGGTCTTCAAAGGGGCTGAGATGACTCAAATTTAATACTGATTTTAGGCTAGTAAAGAGATAGGAGAGTTTGATTTAGATTTTTGAGTTTTTTGTTGGAGAAACGAGAAAACCAATTTTGGGTGCGGGGATTAAGGTCAGATCTTTGCAGAATTCGAGTTGGGGCGAGGTAGGCAATAGTCTTGATGCCTTTGATCAGGTGTATGGATGGATCAAAACGAAAAGGAGCTGAAGAGGGCAAAAGAGAACATGGATCCTCTCCAAACTGGCGAAAACATGTAAAACTAAACAAATTTAAAGGAAGAGCACTGTGAACAATGAATTCAACCTCATTTACTCATTCATTTAGTTTCAAAAGCATAAGAAGGAATGGCATACATGTAAACATGAATAAGCTTACAATAACTAAGAAATAACACCATCAAGAACTGAAAGCCACAAGAATCCCTACAGTTGCTGCAAAATCTCTGATCTTTCCTTAGCCAAAATATGAAAAATATGTACAATAGTGTGCCAAAATCTTCCCAAGAGTCCAACCTGTGCTACTGACTGAAAATTTACATATATGGATCAATCCAACTCATTCCCTAACCTCTAGGGGTCGAGATCCTCCTTCTAGGAGTATTTTGAACAAATTCTAAACATGGAGCAAGAATCTAGGTGACCAAAACAACCTGCCTCTAAAAAGAAGGAAACTGATTCATTACATTAATTTCTTGCTAATATGTGTATGAATCATATAGAAGAAGGTAAATAAGTTCCATGTTACCTTACACACATCAAATTACATCATGCTAGGTCAAAAATCACATCAAGGAGTGAAACTGGTGAAAACTGGCCGAATTCCTGAGCTGGAGGATGAAAACTGGACCAAAAACCTCTATGCGTAGCGCCCTGATTCCTATGCGTAGCGCACCTTTCAGCCTGTTTTTGGGGCACTTCTTGACATCGAAATCAAGCTCACAATAGCAGGTTGGAAATCACTGGATGTCTACTATCCAGCCCAAGTGGAATTTTCCAATTTGGAGCTCATTTGCCCCCTCCAACTTGCATTCTCCCAAAAGTACTTCCTGTTGTTGCAAAAGGTGGCAGCAAGGTGGTTTTCATGGTGTTTTTAGGCTTTTTGATCATCCAGAACTTGATGAAATGCCTCGGAAATAAACAAGCATGTATAACTTACCATGAAAAACCCAAAAATACAAAGTTTTCCTCCAGCAAGTGTCCCAATCAAAAGCGAGCGTGCTGACACGCTACTCGTAGAGCCGAAAAAACTATTTTTGGGACCAAAAATTTCAAAATGACAAAAAATTCTCCGAATTTTCTCAAATTCGGAGCGAAGACTCTCCATCATGTGTCATGCTCAGCCAACAAAGCCTTGGCCAAAACTCAAAGTGGATCTAGCCTCTTTCGCCGTTTTAGTGCTTTGCTCAACCTCCTTTGCAAAATCTTCATTTTTGCTTTGCCAACATGCATGCGAGCCCAATAATGATTTTTCATGTGACGAAGCATGTCTTTGTCTCTATTGGCCTTCGCCAACAACTCCTCCAGATGTCGATTGACTTTCTCAAGCCAAAATTTCCGCTCAACAGGTGTCAAATCACCAGGTCTTTTTCGGGCTAGCCTTCGGTCCTCACAGATTTGTCGCAGCTCTATAAGTGTATGCTCATCCTCTAGCTATTTATTGCGCTGCTCCAAGTATTTGATCAGACATTCTGCTTTTAGTAACTTCTCATTCAAGCTATCAATCTCGGTCTTTTGCTCTTGGATGATCTCTTTCAGCTTCAAGCTAGGAGAGATCCTATCCACATCACGCAATGCAACATCAACATCATAACCACCTGAATGGCCCTCCTCATGAATTGACCTCTTGCCTCTGTCCTGAACCTATACCTGTACTGGAGAAGAAGGCAAGACCCCTTCCACACCATGTGGAGATAGTACTTGTCGTGTAGCTGCAAATAAGGCCCTGTGGCCTCGCTGATATGTCACATATGCTGGAGCATTGACATGCTCGGTCTCAGGAATGTCAAACTGATGTGAAGGCTCTCCCTCATCATGAACTATCTCTAGAGGTGGCTGTGGCGCTGTGAAAAAATCACGAGAAATAAAATCCTCCCAATTAATGCCCTGCTGTGCCAACTAATGAACCACTACGATCTTGATCAGCGCGTAATGATAAATACTTCTATGTTGCTGTGCTGGGGTCTTCTTTTGTACTAAGACAACCATCCTCTCTATGTTGCGAAACATGAAGTATGGAATGTTCATCAAACGTACCCTTGTGAAATGCATCAACAAATGGACATGGTATGCATAAAGACGCGAGAATCTGCCCTCACAACTGAAATACCGAATGATGAGTTTCATCAAAGGTTCAAACTGATCACTCAGGTATTGGAAAGGAAAAACCCTGCTCAAATGCCTCATATACCCAGGTTTGATGTATGGATCATAGTAGGATTTCTCTAACTACTGAGGCTTATTCCATTGCTCTCCAATATTTGGTATCCCAGTGGCCTCTCCAATAGTCTCTGGTGACAAAATGAAATCAACTCCGGCGAGGTTTACATGGCCATCATGCAAATGTAGAACAAACAAGCGAGCTAGTTCACAATGATGTTGGATTTGTGAAATTAGCTCACAATAGTGATAGCATGAATGAACCAAAGAACCAAAGAAGTGGGCTCTTCTCTGAGATGCTTACCACCTTTGCCACCTCTGCAAGGCCTCCGTGGCACATTACCCTCTGTTGTGGAATCATTGTCATTCTCCTGCTCATAAACTGAATCTGTGTCTGACATGGGTTTGAAAATACAATGTCTGCAATATGTAGGATGTCTGCAATATGTATGATGTAGGTGTGGTGAAATCACAATTTCAATGCATACTCAAACCCAAATATGTTTACCGAAGCATCATAAGAATTAAGCCAAATGGTAATAACTCTATTTCAGTGTATTGGCATGAAACAGTCACTATTTTGATCACAAGGACAGTTTTGACAAATGAACAAAAGTATGCAGTGTACCCTTTGTGATGTTGGCTAAAACTTGACAAATGAGTTATTTCACCAATGGAGAATGGGAAAATTTTCACAAATCCACCCACATGTCTTTTTAAAAAACCTAAAGAAAGATTTTGGTATGAGCATAGGGTTTCATTTTTCTACACCCAATACATCAAATTTCCCACCTCAAGCATACTACAAACAATTTAAAATTGACTGAGCAGCCATGAAACACCTACTTGCAAGTTTTGGAGTCAATTTGGCAAGATCTGGTCGCATGAACAAATTTTTTTTGGTGTTGTGACTGAGTGCGTAGCGCCCAAACCCAACGCGTAGCGCACACCTGAGTGCGTAGCGCCTGTGTATTTTTACACTGGCCTATGTTTTCAGAGTTGAGTCTATTTATTGTATTAAAAAATCACTTGGGGAGAATTCTGAGAGCTGGTTGGAGAAATACAGAGTTTTCACTGTACAGTTTTTGACAGAGAAATAATTAAATGGTGCAGCTCTGATCTGTAAGATTCTTGTGGTGTGAAAATTTAGCATTTGTCTTTTCTTCTGTTTTCATATGTTTCCTTGTTATGTTCACAGTCCATTCATAATCGTTCAAGCTGAATGCTTTTGCAGTAAGATAGGCAGAATCCAACTTATTTTCTCTGCCTTGAAGCAGCATCAGTATTTGTGTAATTTTCTTCTGTTGGAAAGGACTCATTATTTAATGCCCTTTTCTGCTTTCTTAAACAGTCTTTACATTGCCATTTAATTTCAATTTAATTGTTAAACTTCACTCCTACCTCGCCTTATGGATTAATCTGTGCCTTTGATTAAATCTCTGCTCTTGCTGTCTTTGCCCCACACAGCCTAGAAAATCCAATCATTTATTAAAAACCCCTTTCCATATCAATTTACTAGCCTAAAATCAGTTCCCTTTTAAAGTCATCTCAGCCCCTTTTAGAAGACTTCTTGCTGAGATAGACTGGAGAGAGCCCTCTCCTGTCCTCGTAGGGCTAGCTACGAGGCTAAGCTTGGTTTGATGTTGCCTTGAGTTCTGCCTTCCTCAGCTTGAGGCAGATTCGAGCACTAACAGTTAGAAATCCGCCTATTCCACTTAGGCCTCCAGTCGGTGTCATACTGATCCAAATCTTAGGGGGTGGCCCTCGAGATCTAAAAAATTGAAATGATAAGAAAAGAGGAGAACACACAATAAACAAAACCACCAAGATTTTTTTTATTAAAATAGAGAATAACGGTAAAAGATAAATTGTGTTGGAAAATATTTCCCTTTACAAAATGTGACTTGTTACTTATAGCCCTTTTAAGTTAGAATACCACAAGTAAATTCCATGGGTGGGTAAATACATGGGTGAAATGAATATCATGGGTGGATGCCACTTACAATACCATGGGTAAACTCCATGGGTGGATAAATACCATAGGTGAATGCCACTTACAATACCATGGGTAAATTCCATGGGTGAATAAATACCATGAGTGGATGAATACCATGAGTGGATGCCACTCTCCATTTGGATCATTCATCCCTACATAAGAAGAAATGGTCCCCATTGCATGAATTTCTCTCTTAAGAAGCCTTTGTTAAATATGAAGAGCCACTAAAGAGAAGGGGTTTGTGTGGTTAACCTATAACCATGATGAACGAAGATCCAAGGATAGAGATACCATGTAATGCTTGTGACCAACTGTGATACTAACAATGTGCAACCTAGCAAATGGAATTTGATAAAGCATGGGTTTGTGGATGACCCATAACCATGATAAATGAAGATTAGAGGATAGAGACACCCTAGAATGCTTATGATCAACTATGATACTAACAATGTGTGGCCTAGAAAATGACTTCGATGACAAGGGTTTTGTGTGGTTGACCCATAACCTTGCGTTTTTGGGTGACCCATAACCATGATGTTTGTAAATTTTCTTGGTAAAAGTATGGTGGCTTATCTAGTAAATTCTCTTATCCAACGAGATTTTGTAAAGGCTTCTTTCACATTATTTGTTTTCTAGCAATAGACCTCTTACTGCAACTTTGTTGATAACTTATACTACAAGTGATAAAATCAAATTATGTCAAAGACCCATTTGAGGTATTGAAGATATATTTTCGTTGACATAATAAAATTAAACTTTGATGACCCGTAAAGTGAGAAAATTATTCCTGAAACTCATGGTACATGTGATCATGTAATGGTCCAAACATATGTAAATTCAATTGCTCATATCTCTCAAATCAGGAAATGAAATCGAATTCCTTAAAAATCCCATTTGAGCTAACAAGAAAACCTTTCAAATCATGATCTAATTTTCACCTTCTAAAATTCTCTGTGGAGGTCGTGGAAGTTGCATGAAGTTTTTTGAAGATTTTTGCTTTTCGTTTCATCCATCATTGTGCTTCAAACCCTCATTCCCATGGAGTCACAACCTTCTCTGAAATCACTGATCCAGAACTCTGGGGGAGGCACTAAAGATCTAAAAAATTGAAATGCTAGGAAAAGAGGAGAAAACACAGTAAACAAAACCACCAAGAAACTTTTTATTAAAATAAAGAATAATTATAAGAGCCACATTGTGGTAGAAAATTTGTCCTTTTACAAAATGTGACTTGTTACTTATAGCCTTTTTGAGTTACGATACCACAGGTAAATTCCATGGGTGGGTAAATACCATGGGTGAATGAATACCATGGGTGGATGCCACTTACAATACCATGGGTGGATGTCACTTACAATACCACGGGTGGATGCCACTTACCATACCATGGGTAAATTCCATGGGTGGATGAATACCATGGGTGGATGCCACTTAAAATTCCATGGGTGGATAAATACCATGGGTGGATGCCACTTTCCATTCGGATCATGGGAATAGGAGAAAACATCTAACCAAATCAATTCTCTCTATATAGGAATAACCTTTTTTTACTAACTAAGATGTATATTTATTTATCTTACTTATGCGTTTAAATTCTTCTTTAATAGCCATTTGTTTCCAATATGCCTTTTTCTAGTCGACAAATACATATCTTGCATGTACATATAGGGACTTCCAAATAAAACTCCACATACATCAAGTGGAACTACATCTATTTCTACTTCATCTATAAAATCAACACTAATAAAAAATTTGATTCTGGATTGTTTCTTTACATTTATCTCTGCCTCCTTGTTATCTCATCCCAATGGATATGGGCTAGGATGGTCATGAGTCTCTAGTTCTAGTTTCTTGACCAAATCTTCTACTATGAGATTCACCTGTGATTGTGAGTTGAACATAGCATTAATTTTCTTCTTATTGACTTGTATCTTTATATGGAAGAGTTTGGTAATTTCCTTCTCTTCTTATTGTTGAAGCCACTTAGATTTACCCCCTTCTACATCAATGTATAAAATATCTTCTCATCCATGTCTAGGCTACTTTCCACCTAACTATTCAAATATATGGCCATGATATTTTTTTATTAGCATCAATCTTTTGGTTCTTTGGGTTTATCTCTATATGTAACTTCAACACTTATCCTCTGTATGAAAGTTAATGTTACAATGGTTGTAGTGATTTCCAGTGTCTTTTCACTAGTGTGTTGTGGCTACTGTCATTTTATCTTTTCCACCTTTCCACTTATCCATCCCCTCCTTCGAATATTGATGGTGCTCATTCTATTTTTACACTCTTGATCTTACATTCTTCTAGCCTATGTTCTCCACGTATTGTGCTTGCACACAAGCCTCATCCATCATTCCATGTTTGAACAAAATCACTTGATTTCATATATGGCTATGTAGAACCCCTAGATACTTAATGAGTATTTCTAGGTTCTTTGAGAGATACCCAAAACTATTGCCATATTCCTAAATTCCTCTACATACACGATAGGGTAGAACTGTGACTTTATGAGAGTTTTGAAATCCTCCCACTTAGTCAGTGGAGGATATACCTCTAGCAAGAGTGTTTCCTTGCAGATTTTCCGCTAGTTCACAAAATGGCCCTCTAACTTTAGACAAGCAAATGAAATTTTCTATTCTTCCTCTATGTAGTGAGAACTTAAATAAACATCTAACTAGTGCAACGAATGATTTAACTTTAAAGTGTCAATATCACATTCATATCACTTGTTCTTAACATTCACTTCCATATTTAACAAGGACTGTGAATAGTTCATGACACTTGAACTGGGTTGTTCATGTTTAGGTTAGTTCTTAGACTCTCTCTCTAGTTCTCCTCAATCCCCTGATTCCCCTCTTATTTAACCTTTGAGTTGGAACATTTAACTTCTTTGATCCCCAACTTGTTTGCTAGAGCTTCCATAAGGAGGTTCATGTTACGGTTGATATCTGGTCTTTTTTTTCATCCTTGAGAACCCCTCCTCTACTGCATCTTGAAGGTTATTAATACATTTGTTGACTATGACTGTGGTTTTAGAAATTTATACTTAAAATAATTTGGATCACTACAAATTCCCAAAAAATACCCAAAGAAACCTACTATAATACAAATATGATCCACAAATATTCATGGATATTTTACCAAAGAGTTCACCAAAAAATATCTACTGAAATATTTCTAAAAATATAAAATATATAAGGGTTAATTTCTCCTTAGATTTATGGATTTGCTAATTATTGTGTTATGCTTATGCATTCAATAAATATGGAAAATAGAAAGCAGATAAATAAAACTCACATGTCACGAGGAACACAAGGTATCATCACGGAAACCCTTACGAGAGAAAAATCTAGTTGGAAGGTGAGGATTCTTTTCTCTCTCTTTGCTTGAATGGAAATGGATGCAAGTACAAAGGAATGAGACTAGTGGCCCATGGGCTACTACAATACGCAATCCCTCTACCTTTCACTCTCTCTATCCACTCTCTAGTACTCTACTAATATGTGGAACAAAATGCGGTCAATAGAATGGAATCTCATTTTCTCCTAGTGGCCTGGCTATAACACAACATGATAGATTTCTAATGGTTAAATTTGACTCCTACAATTCCTAAATAGAGTTACAATATTAACTCTTCTAGATTTTTCTTCATCATGATCATGTGGCTAGCCTATTTTCCATGAATAATTTGGGCTGAAATGGAATCCTCTCAAATCATGGTGGTCAAAACATGAAGGTCAACTTCAAGGTGGCATAAATTTTTCATATGGAATTTGATTGAAGTATTTCTTGCATCGTTGTAAAGGTATCTAAGTGTAGAATAGTAGTAGGGGGTGGAACACTTAAGAGACAACTTTTTAAAACTAAAAAATGTCATTTTATTCCTCAAACTTATTTCAAAAGGTTTCATAAGGCCTTTCATCAAATTGGGACCCACAAATAAAAATGGTATTGTGAGCCAATTCCTCCAATTTTTCCACTCTGAAAGCATCAATATGGGTTCAAAAATAATATAATGATCCAATCCATATTAGTGAAGTATGCCTAAATACAACATTACCTCTCGGGGTCCATGAAAGAAATTTAATTGAGCCTATAACTGGTCACAACCCATTTGATAATTAGTCCAACTATACCAACTACCATAACAAGTTTTTTTTTCTTTCAATTGGGGTCAAAGATCTAGATTGAATCCTTGCATTGACACCATGCATGTTTATATTCCTTACTAATCACTAAACATAAGGCACAACATCAATCATCCTCCCACTCCACCATGTTGAAATCCCCATTCAACGATCCACTTTGTAGCAAAAAGAGATGATTCTAACTAACCCCAGATTCTACCATGCTCCACACTAAGATTATGAGCGTAAACTATACAAAATCCAATCAACTGATTGTAGTTCAAGAGAGTGACCTAGATACACCAATCCTTTAGATCCAAACTTGAAGGTATTACAAAGTTATGAAAATAGGATGAAAGTGCAACCAAAACCCCTCCAGTTCCTTGGAAATGCTCTAAGGAAAAAAAAAGGGGCATTCCAAAAAATATTCATCTAATTATGAAGCTATAAATCTGCTGATACAACTTCCTACGAGAAGAACACATCTATCCAAAACACTCCAAAAATTTACTTGTGATTAGGAATCATCATCCATCTTAGATTTCAAGATGATAGAGAGAGCTTCAAGGAAAGTGAAGAACTAAAACACTAAGCTTGTTATTTGACACAAACCCTTGCTAGTGATGAATATATTTATCTCTCTACTGATTTCCTACAATTAATGACTACAAACATTGTTCCTTTCAATTAAGCATGTAAAATTTCTCTAGATATCTCCATACTCTTTAGTTTTATTTTTATTTTTTATTAGTCCTTATTGAAGGCCAAGACATTATAGTAATTGATTCATTGTTGACTAGATCTTGGTTTTGCTTTGACTTGTATTTTAATTTGGATTTTCAATGTTCAACATAGGCAAAACTAGATTATCTTTTTTATTAGAATTAAAATAAATCAAGAACATTTTTTTTTCTTTATTCCTATTGGATTTTAACTTTGACATGTTATTTCAAATATGATAGCATACAATAATACTTATGCCACTATAATAAAATAGATAAATCATGCCTAAAATTGCACCGGAATTTAGTATTTTTCAGTTCACAAATTGGACACCTTTCCCGGTGCAAAAATTGGCAGAAACATGTAAGTTTGTACTAGCACTAGATTTTGCGTCATAAATTGCTCTAGAAACATCATCAGAAATAGCACCGAAAATAGTGCCAGAAAAATAGCGACATAAAAAATTCCTTTAATAGCACCTGAAATAGAGCCACCCAATTTGCCTTGAGTTGCACTGGTAATTATGCTGGAAATAACATCGTAAATAGTACTAGGAATAATGCCATAAATAATGCCTAGAATAGTTCCATTTTAGCACCGAAAATAGTGCCAAAAAATTCTACCAATTTGGCTCATGGTTTGGCTTCCAGTTTAACGTCAAATTTTGCTTTGTGTTTTGCTTCTAGTGTGGCTTCCCATTTTTCTCCCCATTTTTCTTCTGGTGTGGCTTCCAATTTGTCTTCTAGTTTTGCTTCTAGTCTAACTTCTATTTTTTCTTCCAGTGTGGATTCCAATTTTTCTTCTAGTTTGGCTTCCAATTTTCCTTCCAGTTTTGCTTCTAGTGTGGCTTCCAATTTTTCTTCTAATTTTTCTTTCCAATTTTTCTTCTAGTTTGGCTCCCAATTTTGCTTCCATTTTTGCTTCTAGTGTGGCTTCCAATTTTGCGTCTAGTTTTTCTTCTACTGTGGCTTCCAATTTTGCTTCCATTGTTTCCTCTTTTTTTTTTCCAATCGTAGGAAATAACGCCAGGTTTAGCACCAAGATATACATCCAGTTTGGTTTCTGATTTGGCTTCTAGTTTTGCTTCTAGTGTGGTTTCCAATTTTGCTTCCAATTTGGCTCCCATAGTTGTTTCTTTGTTTTCTTCCAAAAAATGATTATTTTTTTGTATATAGTGAAATTAATATGTTTTATTTCAATTTAATGAGTTAAAAATATCATGTCTCTTAAATAAGTTATATTATTATACATCATATAAATGCATTTGAAATATTTTATAGGATAACATTTATAAAGAATTTTTAGGGAAACAAACATCCATACAAATTAACAACATCATTATACTTATCAAATCTACATCAAAATATCATCTACAACATCGAGTATAGATAAAATAACAAGATAATTATTGTAACATGATCATCATCTACAATTAAAACAAGTGAATAAAATATCTATAATGAAGTGAATTTGACAACATCCATCATGAGCATTAAATCAAAACCATCATCCGTAATAGAGATGCATCCAAATGATCAACCACTTTCAACATATAAAAATTGATGAGTCAATACTAACAAGATCATCATCATATATGTCTTTGGAGACTCTCTCATTACAATTAAAAAATGTATAAAATTGAATCATTGTAACGACCAAAATATAAGACCAAATCTACAATGAATCCAATTGATCATGGATAAATTTTAAATTTTGGAGTTCTATCATATCAAGAGAGAGAACAACACTTTGGAATGTGATCAAGCCAACAAAGGAATCAATTTGATTCAAGTCAAGTTGATGGAGGAGGGTGACATAAAAACTATGTCACATACCATGATTACTCATAACTCGAGGATCTTGAGATGCTTAAGGGTAATTAAGGTGGATAATATAATTATCAGGTTGCATAAATTTGGTAGTCATTTCATCGTACAAAAGCTCATCGGTGATCACTCCACGAAAATGATGGACCATTCATCTAATAGATGGTTAAACGTGGGGATTAATGCTAAGACTGTGGATAGTGGGATTTCATTAACAAAGTATTTGAGAATTTTGTGGTTGAGGAAGAATGTCTTAGTTCGACCGTGTGTGTTTATGGTCTAGACCAAGAAGCAATGAAATTGAAATTGTTAATGCGAAAAACATTAAACTTGAAGGGACTCCCCCCGTTGTCATTTTGGAGTGAAGTCTGGCTATAAGAGCATGGTTGTGCAGAAATCATGCATAGTGTCTCTCCATACATTCTTTCCAAGTCGAAGAGATCATGGAATCCTCATCATGGAATGGCATTGGTGGCTCCCTAGATGAGATTGACCAAGCATTCAAGCAAGAAATCAAGGAGATGATCTCCAAGATAGGTGGGAAAATAATTTACGAGGCTCGCTCTCATTTCACCCTAGTAACAAATCAATTGGAAGGTTTCAAAAAACGATTTTGAAATTGTGCAAGCGACAGTGGAGGTAATTATATCCAAGATAGAAAATCTTGATTACAAGGTGGAGAACTCTAAGGTCAATGTGGAGAATGTAGTTGTTTTAGTGTTAAAATAATTATTTTTACCTTGATGACAGTGGTGAACATGACATGCTAATTGGTGAGGGAGGGGATCTCCCTCTGGTGTTTCCTGATTACCAGGGGTTGAAGCAAGAGCATGGGCAACAAGAAGTAGCAAAACCAGGATACTACGGAGGAACTCAACCAGAACAAAGTTGAGGGAACTGGGTAGTTAATTTCATAGTAAAAGCTAGGTAGATTATGTTATGTAGGTATGTAAGTATTAATGGGGTATTTTAGAGAAATTATAAGAAGAATGATGTAGTAAATTTGGTAAAAACATTGTTGCATACCCAAAGATATTGGCTAGAGAAATTTTGGAGGACTCTAGAAATTTTGATTCTTTTTATCATAATGGCATTGGCCATATTCTAGTTTGATTAATAGAAATATACCTATTCCTTTAAAAAAAATGTGAAAATTATGCATGTCCAACAATCAACATAAGTTAAAATGATACATCTGTGCAAATGATATAAATAAAAATGATGAATTATGTAAGACAAAATGATACAATTCAGTATGATATGTCATGTCCAAATGATATAAGTCGAAATTATACATGTCGAAAATATACAACGCAAATATGGTACAGGAGGCCATGAAATGATATATATGATAGTAACCATGAAAATCGACACCATAAAAATATATCGAATGATTCATGATGCAGCCTATATGATCATGAATGTCACTAGCTACTACCAACAACCACCTCATGATCATCATCACCATTGTGATCATCATCATCATCATCTTCTTCTTCTTTATCGACATTGACCTTGTTTTCATCTATATTTGTATCATCATGAGCATCATTTTCCATCTCATCATCGGAGCCAACATGATTTGGATCTATGTGATGAAGATCATTCAGATCTTTTGGAAGATCCCTGTTCTACAAAAAAAAGCAATTAGAATGAAAAGTTATTATTCATTTAAAGCAATAATTATTTTCTCTGTTATATGTCTAATATTACAATATATGAAATGAGACATAATCATATTACATCATATCAAAGTGCACATACAATAATTTTTTTGTAAATAATTTACAACTAAGATGTTGTAACGACAAGCCATTTCATCTTGCTTGTCAAAGCTTGAAAGTGGGTAGCCAAAGAGGTGTTTCTTCCACCAAATACTACACCAACATTTGGGGGATAAAGAAAACAAATTGAGAAGCAAATTGTTGGCTTCATGGGGCCTCACCCAGGTTTAGTGTTAGTTAGCCAAACAAATTCCTACACTACTGGCCCTTTCGGCATCAGCCCACAGAGTGCGGACCGAAGTCTCACCAGAAGCAGTATGGGGGGATGTCAGAACCAAGTTTCCGCACCCTGAGATGGTTGTCATGTTAGTTTGTACCCTCAGCCCCTACCTTCACACAGGTCGCTAAGCCTTAGGGCTCTGGCAGTCTACCCTTATTCCACCCTTCCATACCTCTGCGAAGGTGTACAATTTCCCTTCGTGTAGCCCTAACCCGTGATCCAGGTACTTCCACGCAGCTATGATAGCATATTGTATAGGTTCCCAAGTTATATTAAGTGTTTTAATTATCTTACTAATCAATCACAGTTAGCACCGCGTAAACTGATATCCTTACTCGTGTTCAATTAACCAATACAATCACATATATTTGCGCATCACATAAACATGGTAAGTTAAACCCAAATGCAATGTAATTAGATGCATTAACAAGAACTAAATACATAGTAATTGCATAATACTTACCATTATTGATATCTTTAAGTTAATACAGACTCTATGTGCATGGCACACACAGCTGCAAGGGTCCGCAAACTCAGTCGCGAACTTCTAGACTACGCCTCTATGCACTCAGCTACAGAGCCTCTACCTATGCTAAGACCCAAGAACACTTACACTCCTCTACCAAGACTCCAATGCTTAACTCATTACCTCATTATTCACTACCAACTACTTAGAGCTTACTTACTTAGCTCCATTTATACAATCCCATGGTCCACGGACCATGGGTGGATCTTTACAGCCACATTTACACTTTACAAAATAAGGGTAGATAACCCTTTATGACTCTTGACACCTTCGTGCTCCGCGACAAAAAAATGTGGAGGCTTTACAACTTATTACAAAATTGTCCCAAAACATGGGCTTTTAGCCCCAAAACTGTCCTTGGGGGAACTTGTTCCCAACAGGCCCCAAACACAAACATGGTGACTCGACCTCGAGTCACTTTGAGGGCGCAAAGATCTTGGCGTGAAGACCTCCCAGTTCAACCTATATGATGGCAACCTCGGTGGTGCACCGTGTGGCCACCTACTTCACTTCTTCAACCAACTACTTTGTCGTTGGTTCTGAATTGTCGGCCTTAATCTTCTGCTGAGTTGCTTGCAAATTAGCAAGCTTTCCTTCAATGGAGACCGTGACCGAATAAGCTTTGTCCAAATAGGGCTTCAAGCGTGCCTTCATCATTGCCTCTTTGTGTTGTGTTGCTTCGACTTGTTCCTTCAATGTTTTGGGTTCTTGCAGCTTCGCTAGTCTCTATGTGAGAGCGATGGTGTGTGTTGTACCTTTTACTTCATTATAGTGCTGCTACAGTTCTCGTGCCTTTGTCTCTAGCCTCTGTACATTAGGATCCTCTTGCAGGCTCGTCAAGACCTCAAATGATTGTTAAAAAAGCCATGTACAGTCTACTACTACACTGTCTACCACCACTATCACCTTTGTGACAGTGGTTGTGCGTTGATCCTTTACCTCTGGCGGAGTCGAAGGCTGGGCCTTCAATTGTAAATTTGCAATCTTTAGGCTCAGCTCTAGTTGAACCTTAGACAACTTTGTGTGAGCATCACACACCCCTATAGCAAGCTTGTAAACCTATTCATCTACCTCTGCATCCTCAGGAATGGCCAATTCGGGGACCATTCGGCAAGCTTGCCTCATAGCCTTAATCATGCACATATTTTTGTTAGTGAGTTCCACCATGTAAGTGAGGATGGTGTCTCGCTGCAGGGCCATCTGTTCATTATTAATCTTCTACTCGTTGATTACCTACAAAGCACAGTGTTCACGGACCCTCAACTCCATGGTCAATCCATCCTATAGTAGGTGGAGCGCCTTGCTAGGGAGCGCTGCCAAGTTCAACCCCACTCCCTTGAGGGTGCTGACAGTGGGCCTATCAGCTTTGTTTTCTGTGGTCAGTGCTCCATCTAGCAGTACTATTACTTAGGATTCCTTTGCACGCAACATCTTGAAAGCTTCTAAAGTACCAATAGCGAGACTGGTGGACACCATGCTAGCCTATGATGCACAGATCTGCAACTCATGTAGACATGTCTGGATGGCCCCCAATGTCATTCAAATCTCCCTCATGTAGACATGTCTGGATGGTCTCCAATGTCATTCAAATCTCCCTCTAAGAGGGTGATTGGGTCTAGCGACGCCTTACTAGCCTTGGATTTCTTCCTCGGCCCCATTTTTTCTTATTATCTTGGACGTGTGATGTAGTATGACATCGTCTGCGGGTCCGCTCCATGCTACTATGTTTTCTCGTCCATGTCTTCATGTGCTTCAGGCAAAGGCGACCTCACACCTTTCTTAGTGCCACACTCTGTTTCGCCTGTCTACTTTTCCGCCTACTAGGTGGCATCACACTCTGCCTGGGTCAGTGACCTCCTTCTTCTCTTCTCAGCCAGCTATGCCATCTTGAGCTTGGCCTCCTCCTTTTTGTGCTACACAGCAGACTTTCTCAACCCCACCGCCAAGTCTGAGGCAGTGTGCCACTTTGTTGGCTAGCAATTAAAAACTGCATCAATCGCATTGTCCGTTGCCAAGTAAGGCAAGTCATACCATGTTTGCTTAGGGTCCTTCCATGCCCTGATCGATATGTGCTGAAAGTCTTCCTTGAACTCTGTGTACTCCTGCAGTTTAGCAAATATAGTAGGAGACAATTGTGGTTTGCAATTGATAGCCATGTGGATGCTCACTTCAATCAAGATCCAAAAGATCTTGCTATCCTTAATGTGCTGAGTATCCTTGGTCACCCACAACAAAGCATGCTTCACTGCTTCTGGCAAGTTCGGCACGACCGAGGGGAATTGATTGTCTTCCGATAGCTCCCAGGCTACCAGCACAATGGATAGCAAGAGCCATGCATAGTGGAAGGTCTTTCTGAGCTCCTGTGCCTCATGATAGTTCACAAGGAACTCACTGCAGAGATAGCATGCATAATTAAACTTGACTTCTTCGGTGCATTGAGCTACTAGTGTGACAATTGGTGCCATCACTTCATCTGCGTGACACTTCCTCATAAGATTTCCAACCAAAATCTCCGTGGCCACCTTGACCACAAGGTCGCAGATACTTGAGATGGCATAGCCTTGTAGATTGTTCATGAGCTTGAATTTCTCCTTCATGGCCTCCATGAGGGCCTACTCGCCACCTTTTCCAGCAAACATCATGGCCATATTTTCCCCTGTGTCGGGTAGCCATGTGATCCGATGGATCAGCCTGTTGGTGACGGGTATTAGCTCCTCCAGCCATAGACACCCATTGTGCACCAATCACAGGAGCTGCTTGATGACCAAAACTGTAATGGGGGTGCGATTGTAGTGTGAAACCCATAGAAGGTTGAGCAGACCTACCTTGTCTACTCCCTTGAGTCACTTCCGTGGTTCTAATGCAATCACATCGGTGGTTGTGTGAACAAGGTGGTGCATGAGTTGTTCTGTCGCTAAGTGCATGAACTTTTCATGGTCAGCTAAGTCCCAATCTTCTAGTTTCAATAGAGGAACCTGCCCCAAGTTCGGTCCTTCAAAAACAATCTCGTTTGGTAGCATAGGTGTGTGCAAGGTGACGTTGCTTTTATCAATGTCCTTTGGCACCTTGGTCTTGCCCTTTTGTAGAGGGATGTATTAGGGCAACTTAGTGATAGGGTTAGAACCCTCGACTTCAACTTCCTCCACTTCCACCCCCAAATCCTCATCATGCATTGGGATGTCCTCAATTTCTTCCTACTCTGACTCCAAGTTAATGGCTTTGCCCTTTTCTTATGCAGAGGGCTTGTCCTTCAGTGGGTTTCTTCTAGGTGACGTGTACACCAGTATCACAGCCTACTTGCCCTTCTTATCCTGCGCACTCTCTTTGGTCAGGGTAGGCTTCGATCTAGGTGTCCGTGGTGACTTGGGGACTTCAACTAGTACCTCTGCAACCTATGGAGCAGCTTCCCCTGCCTTCCTAACAACCTTCAGAATAGGCCCCTCGGCTGTCATTACTTCGGTGTCCATAGCTTCAGATCTTCGGATAAAATCACAGATGAAATTTCAGTTGGGCTCTAGAAACCGATCAAACATGGGGCAATCAAGCAATTCTTTGAAGAATGCATGGGTCATGCATGTCTGAGAGCTCACCAACTCAATGTTAAAAATTCCAATTGTTTTTCGTTGGGCCTCCACCTGTAATTTATAGGCCATTTTGAATTCAAATCCCACCATTCCCCCCACATTCAGTTCATTAATGCCAGATTGGTGGAAAATTTCCAAGGATCTTACCCATAAATTTTGTCTTAAACATCGGCTGCTTGCTCCATTTGGCCACATTCTTACCATCAAGTCATGAATAGTGACTTTAATGGTCACTTTCCAACTGATCTACACAAGTTCTCCCTGGGTAGTGCAGCTCTCTTTGTTTTGTCATGAACCTTGTGACATTTCCTCGTTCCACACAATCCTCCAATCGCATAGTTCCCCAACTCGGGCAATGTAGTTTACAATCTCGCACCTCCTTTCAGCTACCTGGAGCGCTAAGACCATGCTACCCTCCTATAGTCACCTGGCCGGATCACCAGTGTATGGCTTCAATTAGTTTCCATTCACCTTTCCTAGGAAGGGATCTCCATTCAATTTAACTGACTGAACTGCTCCATAGTCAGTAATATCCTTAACAACATAGGGCCTTAGAAAATGCATTCTGAATTTCCTTGGAAATTTATCAAACTTTTTGTCATATAACAAAACTAGATCATTTACCCTAAAGGCGCGCAGCTTAATGTGCCGATCATGTCATGTGTTTTCGCATTGCTTTTGGAACTGTTGGTGAAATCCAGCCATAAACCTTTCTTCCTCAAGCTTAGCAAGCTGCGCGAACCTCTCTTCCAAGGCTCCATGATCCATCATACCCATGACTGCCGCTATGTTCAGACTAGGCACAATGTATTCCATGGGCATCACTGCTTCAACACCGTATAAAAGCCTAAAGGGTGTTTGCCTAGTCAACTTTTTGCATGTCGCCCAATAGGACCATACTACTGCAGGTATGCGCAGGTCCCAATCGCTTCGCTGAGTGTTGCAAACCTTGGTCAGTACGTTCTCCAACACCTTATTAAATTCTTCCATCGTCTTATTAGCCTGTGGGTGATAAGGTGTGCTTTTCTAGTGATATACCTAAAATTCCTCTAGCAGCGCGCTGAATGTTTCATTTCGAAAGTGCGTATTGTGATCAATCATCAAACTCTTTAGACACCCAAATCACGTTAGTACATACTCAAAGGGTAAATTTATAGTAGCCACGCCTGTGCAGTCCTTCATAAGCTGTGCCTCCGCCCATCGAGTCAAATACTCAATCGCGGTAATAATGTACCACGCTCGAGTCTTCTTTCCTTGGGGTTGAATGGGTCCCAGAAAATCTATCACCCATTTCTCGAAAGGGTGTAGTGTCATCTATGGATTCAGAGGCAGCTCATCTCTCCACGATGGCCTACCAGTCCTTTGACACACATCACATGCCTTGCAGTAAGCTTTTGAATCTTGATGGAGGATTGGCCACCACAACCCTGCACGTAGAATCTTCTGCGCAGTCGCCCTTCCTACATAATGCCCTCCCCATGAGAATCCATGAGGATACTGCTCCTTTCAAACTCCGGTACATATCGTCGTAATACTTCAGATCCCATTTTGTACAGATGTCTGGAAATGACAGAAAAGGCTATCACGTGCACCACTAACTCCTTTTTCTGCTAGACAATGTAGCCTCCTGGGCAGTTCCTATCATTAGGAATTGTATAATGTCTTCAAAGTGACTATCCACAATGCGCACTGCAAATAGTTGCACGTCAGGCAATCCCTGCTCCAAATTAGTGGACTCTTCTCCCGTTTCAATGCACGATAGATGGTCTGGTCCCGCGTTCAGTCGTCTAGGCTTCCCAATAACTTCAAAATCATATTCCTAGAACAATAACAACCACCTATAGATTCTCCCACCCAACATAGGCTTATTGACTAGGTATTTCAACGCATAATGATCTGTATACATCTTGAAATGTCCACCCAAAAACTAGTGTCTAAACTTTTGGAGCGCATATGACATTTCTAATCCTTTGCGCTTGGTGGTGGAATAGTTCTTCTCAACCTTGGATAACCTCCTGCTTGCGGATGCTATAGGATGGTCCAATTCTCCTGCGCCAGCCTGTGTTAGTACTGTTCCCAGTGATATACATGACGCATCTACATGAAACTCCTTCTTCCAATCTCGGAAGACTAAAATCGGTGCGATGACCATTTTTCCTTTCAATACATCCAAGGTTTTCTGACAGTCCTCATTCCAACAGAACATGATATCTCTTTTCAACAACTTCTCCATAGGCGCAGTGATATGGGCATAACCCTTGATAACTTCCTGTAGTACCTAGTATATCCTAAGGTTGTGTGTAGCTATTTCACACTCCTCAATGGCTCCAAGTTACGTATCATTGTGATCTTCACGAGATCTACCATCAGTCCCTGTCTACAAACCACATGACTCAGTAGAGTCCCAAAAGGAACACAAAACATGCACTTGTTTAGATTGAGCGCAATCTGGTACCTTCGACAAGTATCTAGCATTAAGCACAAGTTGGCCACATGGAATTTTACCAACCCAAACACAATCCAGTCATCAAAGTACACCTCTAGAAACTTATGAATGAATTCTTTGAATGAAACAATGAGCATGTGCGAAAATATCGCAGGCACATTCTTCAACCTGAAAGGCATTACAGTGTACTGAAAACATCCCCATTTAGTCACGGAGGTCATCTTGCTTCTATCTTCAAGCGCGATTTTGATCTAATGGTACCCAAAGAACCCATCCGCTTCCTAGCCACCTACATTATCCAATACCTCATCAGTGAACGGAGTCAGGAAAGGATCATGCACACAAGCATCATTCAACTTCCTGAGATCTATGCATATCATTATTTCATCCTTCTTCTTTTTTTCATGTAACACCATTGGGCTCACCCAATCAGATTCTTCTATGGGCTCAATGATGCCTGCCATGAGCATCTTATCTAACTCTAGGTGGACCTTCTCCTTATACTTAAGATTGATATGGTAAGGTCTTTTCTTAGTCGGTTTCGCGTCGGGTTTTAACGTGATATTCATAACACCTAGGTCTCCTATTATCCCATTTAACTCTGTGAACTTGGTAGGGAACAAATCTTGGTATTTTCAAAGCAATTCAGTGACCTTATTTACCATCGCGTCATCCCAGTAATCTCCAATGTTCACGAATTTGGGCTCTGCTTCCGTACCAATATTTACCTGTTTAGTCTTCAGTGGCACGGTTATATCACGATTCTATATCTGTGGTCCCTCGACCTCGTGGTGATGCTTGGTTTCAAGGATATTAATATTTCATGGGTCCTCGTCTTCTTCTTCAGCGGCCATGTTATAGCATTCCAACACGTGGCTCAACTGAGTGGTCCAATCGAGTTGAACCAGATCCAAAGGATCCTGTAGTATCCTAAAGATTGCTGCTTTAACTTCTTGTAGTGCTTTGTCAATACAATCAAACCTGTCTTTGAAGTTGAACATCATTATGAACCCTTCATGCAGAATATCCCATTCACCTGTGCCATGGCGGAGCTCTATCTCCAAGTACAATTTCATTAGGATGACATCCAAGGTGTGACAGAACAAGTGCACCCATTCAGGTTAGGGCTTCACTCCATAGGCCTTAGCCCATTTGGCCAAGTGTGCATGCATATCATCCTTCCCATCATACTGGTCTGTCACTCATACCTTCAGCTTCCCAAAGCGTGTTCTCATCATCTTCCTACACTCGTGCCAATCATCAAAACTACTCTTGTGTGTACCCAACCATCTCACGGGTGTAACGCACAGTGCCCAGTCCAAAGCCTAGAAGCACTACTTCTCTGGTACTTCCCTCTTAAACACATCCAAAAAACATCCACATCATTCAAGCCATCGTAAGTGGGAATGTTTCTTACCTCTAATGACACACAACGCAACGACCAGGTAATCATGTTACAACTCAGCGTAGTTACTTCATGTAGCTAATTCTGCTAGCGCTTTAATTCTTCATCCGAGTCTGAGGTGCAAGAACTCTCGCGATCCCATGTAATTCTCCATCCGCTGTCAGATTCACCCAATCTTGGTCTCGTGCTGTTAACTTATATATGCATTCCAAATCGTCATCGCTTTCATAATCGCAGACTGGTTTAGTATAGTGCGATCCTTCAGCAGGATCTAAGGGTACTATTACATGAAGCGATTTCTTTGCAAATATCATCTTTCGCATCTTTAGGTTGATTACCACATTCATGTCAGTGGACCAATCAGTGCTAAGGAGAACATGGTAGGGGTTGTTGTCATCCACAATTTCTATTACTTCAAAATCAGCCAATGCGCTCACGCCTTCAATATCTACAGTTACTCCTTGCAGTCGTCCCATGGGGATGATCTTTTGCTAATTGGCCATCCTTAACTGAATCGGAGACCACTACAATGTGGGTCTTACCATCTGCTCCCTGGTCTGTTTTGGAAAAACGTTCGCATCTGACACTAGATCTAGAATAACCTGATCCATTTCATATTCTCCTATCTGCGTAGTGAGTCTCGTCTCACACCTTTCCTTGCTTTATGCTTACCAATATTCCATACCACGTGTGGTTCACCCGGAGTGTTTCCAACACATTTATTTATAAGTTCTTGTAACCCCTTCACAGCCTTACTACCGCACAACAGCTTCATGCAGGTCTCTAGAAAGGTCATAAGCATAGAAGGGTCCATTTCCTGATCAGGCTTATCCCGGTTCCTTGAGGTAGAGGCCTCAATGAAGCTCTTCTTTTCTTCCATGAATGTTTTGTGTGTGCGCTCCAAATCAAATTTAGCCTCCTTTGCAGGAGCTTTGCGAACCCATGCGCTATCTTTGAGGTGTTTCCCCTTATCGTCACCCACTGCAATCCCACTTTGGAGCACTATTTTCACATTCGGATCCTCCTCGCAAGGCTCAGACCTCATCATCTGTAGGTTCTGAGTCGGTTGTGGTGGTAGCACCCCTTTGTTGCATATCCTTGCTATCAGTGTAGGACAGTCCTCTGTCTCATGATCAAACTGAGTACAATATTTGCATGATAGATGTGTTGGGTTCATGCATTCATGGGCATAGTGTCGTGGTCCTCCACAATTGTAACAGATCAGCTATCCCTAACCTCTGCCAAGTCCTCCTCTGCCTCAGCCTCATTCGTGCCCCTGAAAGCCTATTTGTGTCATCCCAGCACTCTGGTCAAGGGGCCATATTTCTGCCTGAACTCTATAAGCGGGTGTTTTTTCCATCATCAATTCATAACTTCAGTAGTTGTGCTTATCATGCCCTACCAACCTAAAAAAGTTGCAGAACAATTGTTGCGGTGCTTGTAAAAACTTATGTAGCAAATGACAGTTATCAGTCATATGTTCCCCTGCTACCTGACATAGCGCACCACAACACAGGCCCCGCGCTTGGTCCTGCTTGGGCTTCCGCCCTCAAAGGCATCGGTCCTCCTTCTGAAATATAGTTCGCAAAGACCGGGAAGTGGTCTTTTTCATGCCCTTGACCTTTACATTTCGGGCACCATATTTCTTCGTGTGCCTCTAATCGAACTATTTTTTCCTGATTCAAACTTTTCATTTCGAGACAAAGATTTTTCAATTGTCCATGGATATTCTGAACCCCAAGATTCAGATCTTGCATCGGTGTTTCATGTAGCCTTATTGAAATCTCGAAGGCCTCTGTCTGAGTCATAATCTTCTGTTGTGATAGTGCAACCCTTAGGTGAGGTAGAAGCGAAGCCATGAACCATTCACGGTGCTATCCATATATTAAGTTCATATTAGCTTCATGGATTTTACACTTCAATCATTGATCCAATTCCTAAGGTGTCTCACCTAGTTTCTTCACGATTTCCTTGAACCCCACAATCCACTGCGCCTCGAATTTAGGCCGACTAAACTCTTTATTTAGTGCAATTTTGATTTTTGCCAACCCAGCGTTTGGGTTATCATTAGAGTACTTGATGTACCAAGTTAGCACGTGATCCTGCAATGCACCAACCAACGTTGTCTTCTTCATACATCTTTGTTTGTGACACCCTGAGCTTCCCATACATCTTTTACGATGAACCAGAACTAGTCTGGGTCCTCATTTCCCAAGCCCTTAAAAAAAGGAAGCTTCACTGAATTCACCATGTTGAACTGCAGTGGAGGAGGTGTGGTGTGGGTGAAGTCATAGGTGATGGTAGTGAAGTTGGAGGTGGTGTAGGTGGAGGTGGAAGTCATGGGAATCCCTATTTTTTAACTGAATTTTCACTTCGAGAAGAAGCTTGCGCTACTCCCTCTTCATCACCTAACGGAGGTGAAATCAGTGGGCTATATTCAGGACCCTTTCTTCCTTCGTTCCTATAAGTCTTTCCACTTCGCGTAGCTCCGAACATCAAGGTAGCTACATAACCCATTTTTTGCACAATAACATCTTAATCCATGTATTTAAAGACTACAAGTACTTATCTGGCGGACCTTTGAAAAAGCGCCGCTCCACCTCGCTGTAACTAACTGAGATATCAACCATGAATTCAGTCACAAATCCACCTATGATACGATCGAGCCAATGATCAACAGCACGAGTGATATTATCCTCAAAGGCTTCCAGTCTGTACCAGCTTCGGGGTCCAGAAAATAGGACCGTCAAGCCTCCACCTTCCTTAGCTATCTACTAGCTTCGCGATCCACTCGTATAATTCAACTAGAAAGGAAAAAAAAAGATCTTATGGATTTATGTATACAGGTACCTGTCTAGCCACTATTCCTTTGTCAGTCATGGATTTTTGTTCTCATGCATTGCGAATTCGTGGATCTTCCTATCCAACCAGACTTCGACCTCTTTCTTAGTTGGATTCTAGTGATACGACATCACACATCTCTCATGAAGATTCTAGTCCTAGAAACAAAACCATTTGTTGGCTTCGTGGGGCCTAACCTAGGTTCAACGTTAGTTAGCTAAACAAATCCCTACACTACTAGACCTTTCAGGATCAGCCCGCAGAGCACGGACTAAAGTCTCACTTGAAGCAGTATGGGGGGATGCTAGAACCAAGTTTCCATACCCTAAGATGGTCATGATGTCGGTTTATACCCTCAGCCCCTACCTTCATGCAGGTCACTAAGCCTTAGGGATTTGTCAATCTACCCTTATTCTGCCCTTCAGTACCTCCGCGAAGGTGTATGATTGCCCTTTGTGCAGCCTTAACCTGTGATACAGGTACTTCCATGTAGCTATGACAACGTATTTTATAGGTTCCAAAGTTATCTTAAGTATTTTACTTATCTTACTAATCAATCACAATTAGCACCACGTAAACTGATATCCTTACTTGCCTTCAATTAACCAATACAATCACATATATTCACGCATCACATAAACATGGTAAATTAAACCCAAACACAATATAATCAGATGGATTAACAAGAACTAAATACACAATAATTTTAGAATACTTCTCTTTATTGATATCTTTAAGTTAATACAAACTATATCTACCCTGCGCACACAACTATAAGGATCCATGCATTCAGCTATGGACTTCCACCCTAAGCCTCTACGCACTCAGCAGTAGAGCCTCTACCTATGCTAAGGCCAGAGAACACTTAGAATCCTCTACCAAGACTCCAATGCTTAACTGCTTACTTCATTCTTCGCTACCAACTACATAGAGCTTACCTAGCTCCTTTTTATACAATGGTGGATCTTTACAGCTGACTTTACACTTTACAAAATAAGGGTGAACAACCCTTTATGACTCGTGACACCTTCACGCTCCGAAGCCAAAAAATGTGGAGACTTTACAACGTTATTAAAAAATTGTCCCAAAAGTTGGGCTTTTAGCCCCAAAACTATCCTTGGGGGAACCCGTTCCCAACACATATGTTGTAACAATGGATGTTGCAATAGTAGATGTTGTAAAAACAAATGCCATAACAACATCTCAATGCTAAATATACTGAAAATGTTGTAACACCCATTACTGTTGAAATTGTTGAAACTATTGTAAAAGTTGATGCTATAACAATTTCTACTATCGCAACTACTAAAATAGTTACCATTAGAGAGGATGTTGTAACAACAAATGATGTAACAACGGATGTAACATTAGATGTTGTAACAATTGAGTGGTTAGAAATCCATTTCATATTTCTTGTCAAAGCTTGAAAGAGGGAATCCAAAGAGGTGTTTCTTCCACCCAACATGACACTAGCACTTGGGGGATCAAGAAAAAAAAATTGAGAAGAACAAATATAGGTAACAAAGGATTGAGAAGTAGAAATTGTAAAAACAGATGTTGTAATAGTAGATGTCGTAACAATGTATGCCATAAAAAATGTTGTAACAATGGATGTTGTAGCAACAGATGTTGTAACAACGGATTTTGTAATAAAAATCCATTTCATCCTGTTTGTCAAAGGTTAAAAGTGGACAGCCAAAGAGGTGTTTCTACCACCCAACACTACACTAACACTTGGGGGATCAATAAATAAAATTGAGAAGCAGATCCTATCACAATGGATGTTGTAACAACACATGCCATAATAGCATGTCAATTTTAAATATGCTAAAAATGTTGTAGCAGTTGATGCTGTAACACCTGTTACTGTAGAAAATGTTGAAATTGTTGTAAAAGGTGATGCTATAACAACTGCTAGTATTGAAACTACTGAAATAGTGACCATTATAGCGAATGTTGTAACAATAGATGTTGTAATAGTAGATGATGTAATGATTGAGGGGGTAGAAATCCATTTCATTTTGTTTGTCAAAGCTTGAAATTGGGTATCCAAAGAGGTGTTTCTGCCAACCAACACAACACAAACACTTGGGGGATCAAGAAAACAAATTGAGAAGAAAAAACGCAGGTGTGTTGGAAATAATATTGGAGGGGGGGGGGGTGAATTAGTATTAGCAAATCAAACACTTTTTCATTTTCATACTCAGATTCATATATGCTACTTCAGTTAAGGCAAGCCGCATGTATACACAACTGTGTTTAATGCAACTAGCTTATATCCAGTAAACTTATGATTCAGTTAATCCATTAAATGTTGATCTTTAATTAGTGCATCAGAACTTCATAACCATACCAACAGTAAACAGAACATATCATCACACACAAGAAGCACACATGAACACCATGATGTAAGGTGGAAACCCAATGTGGGTGAAAACCGCCTGTTGCAATTCGTTTCTATCTTCTCTTAATAAGAAACTTCCTTTTACAATATTTTTGTACTGGTGCAGTCTTATACCAGTACTCAGGCTTCTACTTGCAGAAGGCTACAACCTTCTATTTCTTCCTCCAGGTACCATGTTTCATAAATTTTCAGACTAGATACTCATGGAACACAACATCATAATCTGAAGGCCACGTTTCATCCAATTTTTGTACTGGACACATAAACAACATTGAAGCACAAAATTAATTACCATTGCAATACATCCATCAACTACACCTACATCATCGATCTCTGAATCACCCAATACTGAAACCCTGTCAACAAAACACAGTCCCTAGAACACAGAGAAGAACACAAAACTTTGCAAAAATATTCAAAGCCAACTGTATCATAAAAAATCATGCATCAAGGTGCATACGCTACTTAGAAGATTTGAACCGGCGTATATATGCAACTTCACCAAAGCGAACCAATGTATAAGTCATCAAATACTTATTTATAAGTTTGCTGCACTTCCTGACTTCATACATACCTAGATCATTACATTCAAAAGGATAATACATGTGTTATCAACAAGATCTATTAGATCACATAAATATAAGTAATTATGATCCTGATCCATTATTAGATCTTCTCCATCAATACTGAAGTTAATCACAATCAACCAATCTGAATATGCAGAATACTGACACCAGTAAATAGTCACCAGAACTCAAAACTTTGCATCAACAACCAGAACCACCTGTAACTTCAAACATCATAGTTCATATGGTATATGCTACTTAGATGTATCTAACCTGCATATGTACATGCTTTTAACCAGCGTATACATCTGTAAATATTCATTCATAATTTGCAGCTATTCCAGACTTGAGTTATACCCAGATCATACTATTTATAGAACAATACATGCGTTAGTATACAGATATAGAAAAATCATGATTAAACCATATAGAGATGATTCATTCCAAGCCATTAGATCCTGATCTATCCTTAGATCTTGTTCTCCATAAACCGCTGAGATTCCTCCTTGGCTCAGATCAAGAAAAGCATCATGAAACCACAACATGCATACTGGATCTCATACTTCATCAAATATTCAAGACTTTCTGAGTGGCTTTGCCTAATGAGCTTCTCCTCCTTTTATAGGCTTAGGCCTTACTCAATACCATGGTCCAAAACCACTTAGAACCAATACCTTGGACCAAATACCTGGGGTCAACACATTGGACAAGATACCTTGGACCAATACCATGGATCACAATACCATGGTCCAAATACCACAGACCAAAACCCAATGTACACGCCTTCCCTTGCATGAAAGTGTGTGTATACGTATACACATCTTTTGGTCAGCTAACCTGCTTGTATACGTGGCTTTATCAAGGGTAACCTGCGTATATCTCTTTTTCTTCATTCTGTGAGCCTAAACTGTGATCTGTCATCTTAGTAAGTTGCCATCAAGGACAACACCTATATCATAATGCCAACAATCTCCCCCTTTGGACTTGATGGCAAAGCTAACTTTCCATACTGAGAACTATCATCTTAATGAGTTGCCATTGTACATTACATCTGAACTCATTCCTTTGAGTTGCCCTGCATCCCATGTATTCTGTCACATCTGATATCTCTTTTGTAGATTCATCTAGTTATATATAAGTGAGTTATTCTGCTAAAAGAGGGTTGCCATCAAGTACAACACATTCATCATAATGTCAACAATATCCCCCTTTAGACTTGATGACAACAACACCAAGTCACTCTCCCCCTTCGACATCAAGGGCAAAGGGCAAACCAAGATATTCTCTCCCTTGATATACATTCTGCTATCCATACTCCCCCTGAGTACCTACTGAAATCTCTGATTGAGATCCCCCTTTGTATATGTGAAGATGTACCAATGCATCCATGCTTCCTCTAAGTACATGCTGAAATCTCTGCTCTGCTTAAGTGTGTTGTTCATGCTCCCTCTGACTATAAGCAAGGTCTGCAAAAATATGTTCTACAAGAAGAACATGACTCTATACATCATAAATGACCTTCCTATCACCAAAGACTCATACATACATCCATCTCCCAACCAAGTGGGGATATACCAATATTGACTCATCCACCCAACCAAGTGGGGATACACCAAATACCAATTGTTTATACATGATTGAAATATTACATCATCCTTCCCATGCATAGCAAGGGTATAAAATACATGACCATAAGGGATTCAACACATGACTTCAATAGACAAAGACATCATGGATCTTGATATGAAATTTATATTGAATGATATACATGACATTTATAACAGAGATCAAATACCTAAACAAGACCATGACAATCATCAACAACTATCATACACAATGTATGATCTGCTCCATAAGCATCTATCAACAGCGTCTGTTATGAAACCAGCTCACAAAAAGATAGAAAAGAGAGATCCACGCCTTAGAATTCAGCCTCTTCGAGGGGGCAACCTCCTTTACAATACATAAATGAACAATTCTTGGATGATACAAATGACAAAACCTCCTTTCTATATATAGGAGTCTAAGGAGTCACAATATAATCCAGCCGGCCTAACAATAATAATATAAAGCCACAAAAATAACAATAGAGGGATTCTATGGGGCACAGAAATAACAACATGGGGGTAATAGGGGCACAACAATATAAATAAGGGGTATAACTACAATAGTAATGGGGTAATCACTAGTATTATAGGGACCCAACATGCCCCTCTCCTTCAAAAAAGTGTTTTCCTCAACGCTTGAGTAGTTCTGGATACTTCTGCATAAAATTCTCATCCTCCCATGTGGAATCTTCAATGGATAAGTTCTTCCACTTGATAAGATACTCGGAAATTGATCGATTTCGTAGCTGTCGAGTCCTTGTTTCTGTGACTACTTTCGGTTCCAATATAATTTTTCCTTCTCGTCAAGTTCTGGCAATATTGTTTGAACTGGGAGCTTGTCGCCTATAACTTTCTTTAAACATGAAACATGGAAAACTGGGTGCAATCGAGAAGCTGCAAGAAGCTCCAATTTGTATGCCATAGTACCAATCTTTTGCAACACCTTGTACGGACCATAATACTTTGGTGATAATTTATTATCCTTCTTAGCTTGCTTTAGGGACATTTGCTTATATGGTTGTAGCTGTAGGAATACCCAATCACCTACATCAAAACTTCTTTCACTACGATGTTGATCTGCCTGTTGTTTCATTCTATTTTGTGCCAACACGAGGTTATCCTTTAAGAGTTGGAGGACTTGTTGTTGATGTTCGATGTGATGTTCCACTACCTGAACCTTAGAATTTTCTCTTAAATATGATGTGATGGATGGTGGTTGATACCCATAAAGTGCCATAAATGGGGTCATTTTTGTTGTTGTATGGAAGGAAGTGTTATACCACCATTCAGCTAGAGGCAACCATTTGACCCATTGTGTCTGTTTATCAGATACAAAGCAACGAAGATATCCTTCCAAACATTTGTTTACTATCTCATTTTGCCCATCAGATTGAGGATGATAAGATGAGCTATGAGCTAACTGAGTACCAAGACAAGAAAATAATTCTGTCCAAAAATTTCCAGTGAAAATGGGATCTCTGTCACTTACAATAATCTTTGGGTTTCCATGTAGCTTTTGAATTGTTTCCATAAATGCAGTAGAAACTGTACTGGCTTTAAATGGATGTGATAATGCACAAAAGTGTGCATACTTGGTAAGTCTGTCAACTACCACCATGATGACACTCTTTCCCTCAGACTTGGGTAAACCTGTGATAAAATCCATTGAAACCTCCTCCCAACGTTGGCTTGGAATGGATAAAGGTTGTAATAGACCCGGTGTCTTAATTGTTTCAACTTTATTTTGTTGGCAAACCAAACATTCCCCACAAACTTTTGAATATCTGATTTAAGGCCATCCCAAAAAAATTCCTTCTTAACCCTGTGGTAAGTTTTTAAAAATCCTGAGTGCCCTCCTAAGGGAGAAGTGTGCAATTCCATAAAAATCTTTTGTTTTAGCTGGGAATTCTTACAGAGGTATAAGCGATCTTTGTACCATAACGAATCATTTTGCCAGCTAAATGTATCAGACGTACTGGAATCTTGTTGTAGCTTTTGAATAAGTGCCCACACTTCTTCATCATTCTTCCATTCCTCCCTTGCTTCGTTTATCCAATCTGGTTGGATAATAGAAATGGCGCACAACAATGCTTCCACATCCTCATCCTTTCTTGAGAGTGCATCTGCCACCACATTTTGCTTCCCTTTTTTGTAGATGATTTCAAAGTCATAACCCAACATCTTTGTGACCCACTTTTGTTGCTCTTCAGAGGATAATCTTTGTTCTAAAAAGTATTTAAGGCTATCATGATCTGTTTTTACCTTGAAGTGTCTTCCCATTAGGTAGGGTCGCCATTTCTTAAGTGCATGGAGTATTGCCAACATTTCCTTCTCATAAATAGCTTTTCTTAAAAACTTTCCCTTGATTGGACGACTTTCAAAAGCAATGGGTCTTTCATCTTGCATTAGAACAGCACCAATTCCATTTCCTGAAGCATCACATTCCACAATAAAGGTTTTTGTGAAGTCCGGTGTAGCTAAGACCGGTGCTTGGCACATTGCCTCTTTAAGATGTTCAAAGGCCTTTGTTGCTTCCAGAGTCCATGAAAATGCATCTTTCTTCAATAATGTTGTTAGAGGTGCTGCTATTCTCCCATAATTCTTAACAAACTTGCGATAATACCCTGTCAACCCAAGAAATCCTCGCAGATGCTTTATGGATGTGGGAATTTTCCATTCCTTAATGGCTTTAATTTTGCTAGGGTCTACCTTAACTCCTTCATGAGATACAATATGACCCAAATATTCCACCTCCTGGACTCCAAAGAAACATTTGGATCTTTTTGCATATAATTGTTTCTCCTCCAATAGTTGTAGCACCCTGTCAACATGTTCAACATGATCCTTCCAAGACTTGTTGTAGATTAGTATATCATCAAAAAATACTAACACAAATTTTCTAAGGAATGGTTTGAAAATTGAATTCATCAAACCTTGAAATGTTGAAGGTGCATTGGTAAGGCCAAAAGGCATGACCAAAAATTCATAATGACCCTCATGAGTTCTAAATGCCGTTTTTGGAATGTCTTCAATCTTCATTCTGATTTGATGATATCCCGAACGAAGATCCAACTTGGTGAAGTAAATTGATCCATGCAATTCATCCAGTAATTCATCAATGACAGGAATGGGGAACTTATCTTTAATAGTGAGCTTGTTGAGCTCCCTATAATACAGACACATGCGCCATGATCCATCCTTCTTGTGCACCAATACTACTGGAGCAGAGAAAGAACTTTGACTTGGTTGAATTATACCAGCCTCTAGCATTTCTGCAACCATACGTTCAATTTCACTTTTTTGGACATAGGGATATCTGTACGGCCTGATGTTTGGAGGAACACTTCCTGGAATCAGATGAATAGCATGATCATGATCACGCATAGGTGGGAGACCTTTGGGAGTCTCAAATACCTTGGAATGATTGTCCAGGACTTTTTTGAGATCTGGAGAAATAGATGATTCCGATGTGGAAACATCTAGCGAACATAATTGTGCAATTACACCTCTTTGCTCCTTTTTTAGAAGCTTTGTCATACCATTAGAGCTGATTATCTTTCCTGGTTTCCCTGCAATACCCCTTAATTCAACTTCCTTTCCTTCTGTAGAAAATTTGATGAAAAGTTCTTGAAAATTAAAAGCTATTGTACCCAAGGATTGTAGCCATTGGACTCCTAGTACAACATCAGCACCTCCCATTGGAATGGAAAGCATTGGGCTAGTCAATACATATTCTCCCATGGATAGCTTGATATTATGGCACTTTCCAGAGCAATTTATTGTTCCTCCATTTGCAATCATCACTTGACACTCTGGTGCTGGATATAGGAAGCAATTCAATTCTTTTGCTACCCTACAATGAATAAAATTGTGGGTGCTTCCTGAATCAATCAACACTATTACCTTTTTCTTCTTGATTTGTCCTTCTATCTTGATGGTTTGAGGAGTGGTAATTCCCGCCAATGCATTACAAGATATGGTCGGATTTATTTGTTCTTCATCTAGGCTTTGTTCCTGGAGTATATCTTCTTCTTTTGACCTTTCTTGCTCCTTTTCTTCTTCCTCTTCACAATCTATGTAGAATAATTTCTTCTCAGCACACTTATGACCTTTAGTGTATTTGCTATCACAACTGTAACAAAGCCCTTTTGCTCTTTTTTCTTCCAATTGTTGTGGTGTCAACCTTATAGGTTGTGGAAGACTAGGGGCAACAACACTTCCGTCTTTATAGTTGTGAGTGGTATGCTTCCTGGTTGCCATAATTTTGCTTTCCATTTTTCTTGCTAACCTGAATGCCTTCTCTAATGAATCAGGTTCCCAAAGGCGAACATCATGTTGGATATTATCCTTTAAAACCCTATGAACACATCAATCCTATGCTCCTCTGGAATATCTTTTACCCTTATGTTCAATTTTTGGAACTCCTCAATGTGCTCCATTACTGAACCCTTTTGTTTGAGACTTATCAATTGGCTAAAAAAAGTGTTGCTTTTTGTATCTTCATAATGTGCTATCAATTCTTCCGTAAAAATTGCCCAAGTGATAAATTTTTTACGAGAGCAAAGCCATTGATACCATACAAACTGATTTGGTTCCAAATATATAGTTGCCATACGTACCTTTTGTGTGTTTTGCACATTATTGAGATCGAAGAACTACTCCATCTGTAATATCCATGTGACGGGATCCTTGCCATCAAACTTCCTCATATCGATTTTTGGAATATGTGGTGGGCTCCAGTATTGTAGCAATAATGCTACAACTCCTGGGGCTCCCTATCTCTAATTTTATCAACCCGGTAGTTCGTACAAACTTGGAAGCGACGGTGCTGTATGCACAAGTACTAGCTCTTGTCGCAGCTGTCACTTGGTCAGCTGGCACAAGTCCGCTAGGGCTCAAGCCAACTTCTATATGCTCTTCAGAAGAAGCTTTCTAGATGATGGATGAAGGCTATCTCGAGGGAAATTGATCTACTTTGCAAAAGTGAACTGAAAGCCAACCAAAACATGAAACCCTAGTAAACCCTAATTTGACTAGTTTAACCTCTATGATGCAATGGTGAAAGTGCAAATGTCTAAAAAGGATGCCATTACCTCTAATGATGTGAAATGCATGAACTCAAACTACTTCTATGAAAAAGAACATGGTTTTTGTATTTTTGCTTAAGTGGATGAAGTGATTATGACTTTGTTTCTTATTAGGGTTTGGCTGTGCAGAGGTGGTGCGAAGGGAGAGAAAGCTTGGGAAAGGTCAGGATGGCTAGGAGAGGTCCCAGAGGGTCCCTAGCATTAGTCCACAGAGGTCTACAACGTTCGGATGCTCGACAACCAAGTTTGCAGGCTTCTACAGGATGTCTGCAGGGGATCCTACAGGAAACTAAGGAATTCTACAGGAAGTCTGCTACCTTCTACAGGATGTGCTGTAAGTGGAGGTTTTGGATGATGGTGAAGTGATGGGATGGTTTGGGTGGATAGGTAAGGTGGAGATGGAGCTTGTGGTGGCTCAGGGGCAGAGGAACAAGATGGAGAGAGAGTGCACGGAGTTGGTTGGTGGATAGAAGGATGGCAGCAACGAAAGGGCAAAAAGATGAAGCTACGTGGCAATGGATGAGTTGGAAGGCAAAAAAGCTGAACAGAGGTCGAGTAGGTGGCTTGAGGAGAGGTTAAGAAGAAGAAGAAGGAACTGGAATGATATGGAGCAGTGTAAATAAAACAAATGACTTGTGTCTTGCACCAAAAACGAGAATTCATTAACCAATGCTACCTGTGCTATTAAATCAGTAAACAGTGATGTAAATCATGAAGAAGAGTAGTGCATGGAATTGTAATGACGAGGTATGGCTCAAGAGAGAAAGTGCATGGAAGGATCCACGATTAAACCGACTGTGTTGCAGCTTGCATGAGAGTAGAAAAGACTGCGTTTTGTTTTTTTGGTGGTTGGTATAGACTGCACCCCAATCCCTAAACAGAGATGGCAGTGATCTCTAACAACCTTTTCTTGGAGCTCCTGTGTATTACAAACCTCCTATCCGAATCTAAGCAGCTGAAAGTAATTTAATCATAAACCAATCCTACTCAATCCTATTAAAGGAATCAAATCAGCAAACTATGTTCTTGAAATGCATATCTAAACAAGTAAACAAAGTGCTGGAAAGAAAGGTAAATAACACTACAAGAAGAGGAGATCTATTGCTCTCAGGTTGGGCCCTAACCTGAGAGCTATAGCTCCCTTAAAAGCTCAGAATTAGATCCAAATCTGCTTGCCCTTATTCATAATCAAAAGTCTGATGTCATGTCAAAACTGGCTTACAAAAACAAACACCGAGCTATGCTCCAAAAACTACAATATCAGTCCAAAAGTTCAAAAAGCTCCTAACAAAGGCTACGGCCCTCATATTTATACAAAATGAAGTTCAAGCTGGCTTCCTCCATTCGTGGAGCTTGGCTGTCCAACTGAGAGTCAAACTGCTGTAAAACTGCTGATCCTGTAGAACGTGTTGGCTGCCTTTAAGCTCGGTGGGGAGAGCTGTTAGAGCTCGGAGTGAAGGTGAAAATCACGAGGAGGGTCATCAAGACTGTGGACAACCTCCCTATGAACCCACAATGTCACCTTTTCTGTCTCCTTGTCTCCTTTTGCGTGGTCTTTTTCTCTCTTTAATGTCAAGAACCTGAAATCATCATGTATTAGTCACATAGATATAATGCCTGCCCTTCTTCCTACAAACAACACGAATATACTAAGAAATGAATGCATAAGTGGTAAAATATGAATGGTTGAGCAAGGTAAGTAGGCCAATATGAGCCCAAATTGTACCAAAAATTGGGGCTCATCATCACCCCCCAGCTAAACTATTTGCTCATCCTTGAGCAACTTTGCTCCGGCTCCTTGTCCTTGGCCGAGAACTAGAGCCCGGAGCATGCTCTTCCTTTCCTGTTCTTGGTGGCCCTGCCTTTTCTGCCCCTGGCGGTGATGATGGTGGCGCTTCCTCCCCCTTTTCCGTTTCCTTGAGCCGGGCTTCGGAAGCCGATTGGCCTATCCTTCGTGTCCAGGAAGTTATTTTTGGGCTTCCCTTCTCGGGGGTGGCCGATGTTTTAGAGGGGGATCTTTTACTGGGCGAAGTAGGGACACCCCCTGAAATGGTTTGGCTGCTGGGTGGAGGCTGCGGCTTGCCCGTGTTTATCCTCTTACTTCTCCTGGCTTCAGATGGTAGAGGGGTCTCCCTCTCTCTCTTCTCCTTCGGCTTTGGAGGTGTACTGAGGGCGGCCAGCGCAGCTGCTGCCTCCTTTTCGAGAATACCAGCCTTCTCTTCCTTGCGTTTTGCTTTCTCAGAGCTCCTTGTAGAGGGCCCCTTCTTTTCAGATTTCGGGCTTCCTGTAGAAGACCCTGCTTTTCCCACTTCCGGGCCTTTTGTAGAAGATCCTTTCTTTACCAATTTTGGGCTTCCTGTAGAAGACCTGGTTTTAGCCACTCTCGGGCTTCCTGTAGAAGCCCCTGCTTTGGTAATTTTCGGGCTTCCTATAGAAGACCCTTTCTCTGTCTTCGGGCTTCCTGTAGAAGCCTGTTTCTCAATGATTTTCGGGCTTCCTGTAGAAGCCCCTTTTGCGAATTTCGGGCTTCCTGTAGAAGCCCTTGTCTCTGTTTTCGAGCTTCCTGTAGAAGCCTGTTTCTGCTTTCCTGTAGGCGCGGGTGTCACCACCTTTTCTTGCTTAGCCGCATGGGTTTTGCTTTTTGCTTTGGTTGCAGGTGCTGATGAGGTACTTGGGCTGACGTGGACCACCTCAGCTTTGTCCATTCTACTCTGCAACCTCTTTTCTCTTGCTGAAAAGATGGGTGTGCCACCTTTTTCTTTGTCATCCTTTTCCTCATGCTTCTTCTTTTGTTCTTTCTTCTGCACTATGGTTGGGGTCTTCTGGCCTTTTTCTCTCTTTCCCTCGGCCACTGCTTCTTGTTCCTCACTGCTGGAGGACCCCGTTTCTTCAATCAACATTTTAATGTCTCCATCTATTGTGAAATTCCGGAATGATTCCGATGAGAGGGCAACCTTATATGAATGCAGCGCATCCTCCACAAGAAGCTTGATCAGCCCATGGTGGGCTATCTGATCTGGTATGCCCTCTTTTAGCTTTGTGGCACACTCAATTAGAGACTGCAACAGGAAATAAGGGATGCTCAGTTTTTGTTCTACAAGAAGATCAATCCGGTGCCTCAATTCAGTGAGCAACCGAAAGTGATATGCATACACGATGCTAAAACGGCCTTCACAAGTTATATATTTCATGATTTGCAAACTGACTTCATTCCATGGTGGCAGCAAACTGGTTCTTCGCACCCCATTTTTGTCCTCTAAGAATTCCTCCTCAGGTGGAAAGAATTCCTTCTTGGCTTGCTGGCTCAACTTTCTTTCTTCCTTATCCCATGGAAAACCCATCGGAAGTTCAGTGATCCGACTGATATATTGCGGGGTGAGCTTGAGGCTTAGACCTCTGAAGTTCACTGTGGCCAGTGTCTTGGATTTCGGCTTCAGAGCCTGCAAAAATTCTTCTGCCACTTCATCATCGTACCCCTGCAATTTGTCACAAAAAGATATCCATTGAACCCATGTGAAGAGCTCTACCACTTCCTGGTTTTCCCTCAATTTGGTTGAATCAGTGGGTTCCCGTCTTATAAAAGCACCCGGCATGATAAAACAAGTTTCTTAACCAGAGGTGGTGATTGTGGAAGAGATTTTGGTTTACTGAGACAGAGCGTAGAATGTCATGCACATAACCCACAAAACTTATCTCTGAGGACTTAACACAATTTTAATTACTCGACATCCTGTAGAATGACAGTATAGGCACAACAGACAACAATTTCACCGTTTTTCTATGACCGGATTGTGGACGACAATCTTGCCACCCTTAATAACCATTTGCATGAAGAGTTCAGGGTTACCTCTTTAATTGGCCACCTTTTTACGTGAGGCACCCGCTTTCCTGTAGAAAACTGCGTTCCTGTAGGATGACAACGTTCCTGTAGAATGCAGCGCGCGGTTTTCGGGAGAGATTGCAGTCGGTCTGCACCTTGGGCGTGCTTCTCAATCGCTTTGATAGCCAAAGGCTTGGCGTATCACACTGCAGAAGGATCAGGATGGTCGCTCGAGTTCAAACCAGTGGTTGCTAAATGCATGAATGCAATCTAGCCGATTAGATTTTGAATTCGGCGGAATCCATGGCGCGGGGGTGAGCTGTCCCCGCCGGACCGTTGGGTGACATCACCCCATCATTCAACTGTGCGTTCACTTGCTGCTGCACCAATTCCCGCGGATCTACCGCCGCCTCTTCTGTTGAACTCGTTTCCTCGACGGGATTTCTCTCACATGCGTGCTGCCCATTCTTTTTGTTGCGGCCGCCACCCATACATCCAACTAGACCATTAACTGGCCGACGTGGCCGGCCAACTGACCATACTTCCGCTCAACCCATTCACCTTTACACCTAAGAAATCAATCAAAGTAACATTCATGCAGTCTGATGGAAGGAAGGGTCGAGACACTTACCTGCGTGGCTGTACACGATGTTTCGGCTCTTTGGACGCTGATGAGTCGATTTACCTGCTGCTGGCGGACTTACACAGGCCCGGAGGTCCATGTTCATGAGCTGCCGTCGATGGATGGGATGCTTCAGTTGCATGCGCCCACGTTTCCCTTCAGATGGCCTGCGCGGTGAATGGTATCCACTCTAGCAGGTTTAACTGTTACAGGACTCCTGCGGGATGTCTTGCAACAGTTCTTCCTCCTTGGGTGCATGCTGCACGATGATGGATGGCTTCACGATCATGCTCTCGAAGCCTCAGGCTGACTGTGATGAATATGGTGCGAGATCTCTAGTGCTTTTTCCATTTACAAGTTGTTTTCTCTCGAGACTCATCGATCTGCTTTGCTGGTGCAGGTACTTGGTTGCATGTCGACAAGGACGGTGGAGCAAGATAACAGCAATGTGCATGGTTGACAACCGTGGCATGCATGTGTCCAAACCGATCCCTAGCCGTTAGATCGCCTCATGAAATTTATTCTGACCCGTTCTGAGCTTCTACAGGAAGCTTCCTGTAGAAACACAGCGCTTCCTGTAGAAAGGATGCGTTCCTGTAGAGAGTCTGCACCTTCCTGTAGAAGATCTGCATCTTCCTGTAGAAAATCTGCGTCTTCCTGTAGAAGACTCAAGCTGTAATAACATTTCACATACCTTGTAGAAAATGAGATTTCTTGGAGGAGGTGTTGATGAGGTGTCCTGGCTGCATGATGAGGACCCTTGGCTTTGAGTTGAGAGGCTTCCTCTCCTCCATAGAACACTTGCATGCAATTTTACATAATGAATCTGCTGACCTTGTTTTTCTTTTGTTTTTTTTCTTTTTTCTCTCTTTTTTGAAAGATAATAGGGGCACCTCATTGAGGTTTTCACCCTTGCCATCTGCCTTGAGCACCTCAAAGAGGTTTTCACTCCAGGATCTTTTTCCAATCTCTTTTTTTTTTTTTTGAAAGGATAATAGGGGCGCCTCAATGAGGTTTTCACCCCTACCACCTGCCTTGGGCGCCTCAGAAAGGTTTTCACCCAAGGATCTTTATTATTATTTTTTTATATTTTTTTTTTTTAGATTCTTCAGGGTATGCCCAAAGCAGAGGCAAAACCCTTCTCTATGACCAACACTGCCTTCTCCATAGTTTTGATGAACTCTTGTCTTGAGGGAGGCTTCCTGTAGATCTTCAATCGATGCCCATTGACAAGCATGGGGATGGCTTCCTCATCAATGGTCCTAATAAGCACAGATCCATTGTCATGACATTTTTCCACTGAATATGGCCCTAGCCATCTGTTTCTCAGCTTCCCCTTGAAATCTTTGTATCTGGAGTCATACAACAAAGCCCAATCTCCCGGCTGAAATTTCTTGTCATGGAGATGTTGGTCATGCCACACCTTTCTCTAAAGTTGAACCACTTCTGAGTGAAGGAGGGCCTACATTCGGTGCTCATCTAGGCCATTCAGCTGCAATAACCTTTCTTGTTGTGCATGGCTGAGATCTAGGTCCAGCTGAGCTGCCATCCTCAAAGTGTTGTATTCAAACTCAATGGACAACAAAGCTTTCTTCCCATAGACCAGCTCATAAGGGGTGAAGCTGGTGGTGGTCTTCCAAGTGGTGTTGTAAGCCCATGTGGCTTCAACCAGGCGATCTACCCAATCCTTTCTGCTGCTGCTCACCACCTTAGTCAAGATCCCTTCTAATGCTCTATTGGTGACTTCCACCTGCCCATTTGCTTGAGGGTGATAGGGGGTGGAAGTCCTATGCTTGATCTTATGATGAGCTAGTAGATCTTCAACCAGGTTGGAGGTGAACTGGCTCCCTTAATCGATGACCAGCTCTCTTGGATATCCAAACTTATAGAAGATGTTTTCTCTTAGGAACTCGGCCACCTTTTCTTCTGTTGCTGCTTTGATTGCTTTGGTCTCTGCCCACTTTGTCAGGTAGTTAGTACACACAATGATGTAAGACCTTTGCCTCGAAGGAGGGTTGATTGGGCCCACAAAGTCCATACCCCACTTCTCAAATGGCTCAAGAGTCACCTGAGGTTGGAGAGGCATCTCATCCTTTTGGGTTGGTTTCCCCATTCTTTGGCATTGGTCACACTGGCTGACATATCTTCTGACATCTTGATGAAGTGTGGGCCAATAGTAGCCTGCCTGCAGGATCTTAAAGGCAGTTCTCTTTGCTGCAAAATGTCCTCCACAAGGCCCATCATGACAAGCGAGGAGGATATCAAAGACTTCCTCCTCCCTTACACAACACCTTAAGATTTGATCGGGGCCAAGCTTGAACAGATTGCCCCCGATCCAAGTAAATGAGGCACTCTTTCTGATGATTCTGCTCTTCTCTCTGGAAGATAGGTGCGGAGGGAACTGTGCTGAAACAAGGTAGTTTGCTATATCAACAAACCATGGAGAGAGTACTGAAATAGCAAACAGATGTTCATCGGGCATCTGGTCATCCACCGTTCCATCCTCATCTGCAGACAAATCCAATCTAGATAAAAAACCAGCAACAACATTTTCTCTACCTGGTTTGTCAACAATGGTCAAATCAAACTACTGCAATAAAAGTAACCATCTAATAATACGAGCATTCACATCTGGTTTATTCATTAAATATCTAATTGCAGCATGGTCTGTATGTACAAAGGTTTGATAGCCAGTAATATAATGTCGGAACTTGTTCAGTGCATGGACCACAACCAAGAATTCTTTCTCGGTTACAGTGTAATTCAGCTCAGCTCTGGACAAGTTTTTGCTAACAAAGTAAATGGCATATGGAAGTTTTTGCTCAACCTGTCCTAAGGCTGCACCTATGGCTTTGTTCGAGGCATCAGCGTGGATGTGGAAAGGTAGGGCCCAGTTTGGACCTCTCAGGATTGGGGCTGACACCAACTTGTCCTTCAACTCATTTAAAGCCCTCTGACAATCGTCGGTCCATTTAAACTCCACATCTTTTGCCAACAGGCCAAACAATGGCGAGGCTAGCTTGCTGAAATCTTTAATGAATCTCCGGTAGTATCCTGCTAATCCCAAGAAACTCCGAACATCCCTTGCCTTTTGAGGAGGTGGAACCTTCTTGATGAGAGCAATTTTGTTAGGATCCACCTGCAACCCTTGGCAAGAAATGGTATGGCCTAGCACGGTCCCTTCAGTCATTAGGAATTCACATTTTTCAGGACTAAGGGACAAGTTCATCTCAATGCATTTGGTTAGGAATTTTCCCAGATTGGACAATGCTTCCTGGAAGTTGGCCCCATAAGGAGTAAAGTCATCCATATAGATTTCCACTGCATCATGGACCAGCTCCGAGAAGATGCTCAAAACAGCTCTCTGGAAGGTAGCAGGAGCATTGCATAGCCCAAAGGGAAGGACTCGGTAGGCAAAGGTACCCCAAGGACAAGTGAAGGTGGTCTTATCTTGGTCTTCTGGGCTGATTTGGATTTGGTTGTACCCGCTAAACCCATCCAGGAAAGAGAAGAACTTCTTTCCTGCCAGTCCATCCAACACTTGATCTATGAAAGGTAGAGGGAAATGGTCTTTCTTGGTAGCTTTGTTCAATTCCCGGTAGTCCACACAGATTCTCCATTTCCCATTTTTCTTGGGAACCAACACCAGAGGGGACACCCATTCACTATCTGAGATGGGGTAGATGAATCCGGCATCCAACAGTTTTTGCAATTCTTCCTTGAAAATGTCCTTAAGGGCTGGATTCATTCTCCTCTGGGGTTGCCTAACCGGCTTACAATCCTCTTTGATGTATATGTGATGGGTACAAACCGAAGGATGGACTCCTTTCATCTCCTTATAGCTCCAAGCAAAAGCATCTAGGTGACTGGCCAATAGGCTACACAGCTCCTTTTCCTGGGAAGGAGATAGAGAGGAGCTGATCTTCAACGTTCTCTCAGGGCCGAACTCCACATTCTTGACTCTGGGAGTGGCAGGGTTGGTTGTACAAAGATCTACTAAAGTGCTAGCTTGGGCATCCTCCACCAATTTCTCTAAGGATATTGCACTGGAAGGTGGATTCTGGATCAAGGTCTCAATCAAGTCATCCTCGGTTGGGGGGTCTCTTCTAGTGGTCTCTAAGGTTCACAGAGGTGCTGAGTACACCTCGTCTTCCTCTCCTTCTTCTAACCAGAGTGGTAAGTGATGCTCTAAGGAGGGTTGGGCAGGAGGGTATAGGACTAGCTGTTTGGACATAGGACCATTTTTTATGGTCATATTTCCTGCATGACAACTTATGTAAGCATCTGCAGTGGCTAACCAAGGCCTTCCCAAAATGAGAGGATATCCAGTAAGCTTTGCCTTGGGTTGCAGAACCAAGAAATCTGCAGGATATTCCCAAGAGTCGATAGAGACCAAGACATCCTCCACAATCCCTTCGGGGGTCACAGTGGAGCGATCTGCTAATTTCAGTACTGTCGAGGTCTTCCTCAAGGAACCCTGAAGATTGAGTTTGAGCATGGTGTCCCTGGTCATCACATTAATGGCAGCCCCCAGATGAATCAAGGTGTGAGGTATGATGGTGCCATTGATGTGGACATCTACTACAGGACTTCCAGGATCTAGGTACTTTGGGCAGATGACTTGCCCTAACATAAGGTCAGACAGTTGTCCTATGACATTGATGGTTGAAGCATCTTTCTTCCGCCTGCCTCGGTGTTTGAAACACTTTTCCTTAACCAGTTTGTTGTATATTGGCACATCCTTGATGGCTTGGAGAAGTGGTATTTTTACACACAACTGCTTGAGCTCACTCATAAGCTCATCCTCCTCTGGGTTGGGTTGTGTGGTGGCTGTTAGTCTCTCAGGAAAGGGTGGAATAGCCTTTGGTTCACTTTCCTGTTTATCTTCCTCATCCTCTGGGGGAGGAGGTTGGCGATCTGGTAGAGTCTTTCCAGATCGAAGGTTGATCTCCTGGATCTCCACAGCATAGGTAGGGCATGAGGTTTCCCCAATGTATACCTGCTGGGCCTGTCTATTGTTGGGGTTCGGGTTCGGTTGAGCAGGCATTTGAGGTTGCCTTGGAGGAGCAGGAGGTAATGGCTGAGGTTGAACTGGTGGTGGAGGCAAAATGGCAGGAGGAGTGTTGTACTGGGGCCTCCACCCCGACTGAGGTGCATTCCACTGAAGCTGTGGCTGGGTATGTGAATGATATGAATGAGAAGTAGGTTGAGTGGGGTACTGAGGCGGATAAGACCATGGAGGAGGCATGGACCAGGAAGGATGAGCAGGGGGACCCCAGGAAGGCATAGGAGTCGATTGGTTGGGGCTGTAATAAGCTTGAGGTGCCCCTTGCATCCCCTGCTGATAAGGTCTAGATCCTTGAGGCCTCCTTTGGTTGAAGTAATAGAGAGGTTCAGTGGGAGCTTATGTCCCTTGGTACATGGCTTTAAACCCAGGTAAGGTTGGACACTGATTTGTGGGATGGTCCTCCTCACAAACGAAACATACTTCAACCGAATGCAATGGGCATTCGTTCTTAGGGTGTCTCCTTGTGCACCTAGGGCAGAAGACAGCCAAGGCTCTCTCAGCTTCTTCTTTCTTCTGCTGGATCCTGAATGTGTCCAGCTGCATGGCAATGGTCTGTCTCACCTCACTCTTGAGATCTTCTAATTGATTTGCAAGCTCATGTTTGGAGAAAGGGACACTAGTTGAGAGGAGGTTTCCCCTACCTCGTTTCCTAGCTGCCCTGGAGTGGTTTCTAAACACAGTCTTGATGTCATAATAAGGCAGTTGGTAAATGTCCCCCCCAGCTAACATGTGAAAGGTATCCAAGAGGTCTTCAGGGACTCCTCGGAGCAGGACCAACTTGAGGGATTCAGGGTCAAGTGTGCACCTGGCCCGCTTATAGCTTAGTTGGAACCTCTCCTCATAATCCTCTAAGGACTCATCATTTCCCATGGTCATCCGAAAGATTTCTCCCTTGGTTTCCTTAGACCTACAATAATCCCTGTACTTGGTATTGAAAGCTTGCTGCATCTGAGCCCAAGTGGTGATACTATTCCCAAGTAAGCCCATGAACCAGCGTAATGCTGCATCCTTAAGAGTTGAAGGGAAGAGTTTCAGCTTTTGCTCGTCTTCAGTATAGTCATAGGTTCTACAAAGGACAGCAAACTCAAATAGGAAGGTATCAGGATCTTCAGTAGTCAGACCATGGAAGTGAGGTAAGGCGGAGGGGCTAATGTTCTTCATTTTCATCTCTCCATTGGTCTCTCGGATGGGGAAGGCACCTTCTATTCTCTCATCTTCTCTTCTATTGTCAGCCATAGCTTCAGGTGGAGTGGTCTCTAACTCTTCTTCTACTATAGGATCTTTGTATATCTCTGGATGTTCACCTATAGGTTCTTCTGGGTCACTATCACCAAAGAAGAGAGAAGGGTGACTCAGTGATGTGGTGGGGGTGTTGGGTAGGAATTTGCCTGATTTATCTCGGTTCCTACGAGGCATGAAATGGAAAAGACTTTCTTTTTTGATTGTTTTTCTTTTTTCTTTTGTACCTGCAAAACTGAAACAGATTGATCTACAACTAACTATAAAGATGCAGAATTAAACTGAAAGCAGGAAAGAACTAATCTACTTTGCTCAAATGAAATTGCAGAAATGAAACACTAGTCTACGCTTACAGAAATGAAAGGCTAATATATGAAAGCAAGAAATGCTAATCTATGAAAGCAGGAAATGCTAATCTATGAAAGCAGGACATGTCTATGCTACTTTTGCAGAATGGAAATGAAATAAACTACTTAGCAGAAGGCAAGAGTAAGAAAATAGAAGAAAAGCAACAATTACTAATACTCTGACGCTTCCCCGGCAACGGCGCCAAAAAGATGGTGGGCTCCAGTATTGTAGCAATAATGCTACAACTCCTGGGGCTCCCTATCTCTAATTTTATCAACCCGGTAGTTCGTACAAACTTGGAAGCGACGGTGCTGTATGCACAAGTACTAGCTCTTGTCGCAGCTGTCACTTGGTCAACTGGCACAAGTCCGCTAGGGCTCAAGCCAACTTCTATATGCTCTTCAGAAGAAGCTTTCTAGATGATGGATGAAGGATATCTCGAGGGAAATTGATCTACTTTGCAAAAGTGAACTGAAATCCAACCAAAACATGAAACCCTAGTAAACACTAATTTGACTAGTTTAACCTCTATGATGCAATGGTGAAAGTGCAAATGTCTAAAAAGGATGCCATTACCTCTAATGATGTGAAATGCATGAACTCAAACTACTTCTATGAAAAAGACCATGGTTTTTGTATTTTTGCTTAAGTGGATGAAGTGACTGTGACTTTGTTTCTTATTAGGGTTTGGCTGTGCAGAGGTGGTGCGAAGGGAGAGAAAGCTTGGGAAAGGTCAGGATGGCTAGGAGAGGTCCTAGAGGGTCCCTAGCATTAGTCCATAGAGGTCTACAATGTTCGGATGCTCGACAACCAAGTTTGCAGGCTTCTACAGGATGTCTGCAGGGGATCCTACAGGAAACTAAGGAATTCTACAGGTAGTCTGCTACCTTCTACAGGATGTACTGTAAGTGGAGGTTTTGGATGATGGTGAAGTGATGGGATGGTTTGGGTGGATAGGTAAGGTGGAGATGGAGCTTGTGGTGGCTCAGGGGCAGAGGAACAAGATGGAGAGAGAGTGCACGGAGTTGGTTGGTGGATAGAAGGATGGCAGCAACGAAAGGTCAAAAAGATGAAGCTACGTGGCAATGGATGAGTTGGAAGGCAAACGAGCTGAACAGAGGTCGAGTAGGTGGCTTGAGGAGAGGTTAAGAAGAAGAAGAAGGAAGTGGAATGATATGGAGCAGTGTAAATAAAACAAATGACTTGTGTCTTGCACCAAAAACGAGAATTCATTAACCAGTGCTACCTGTGCTATTAAATCAATAAACAGTGATGTAAATCATGAAGAAGAGTAGTGCATGGAATTGCAATGACGAGGTATGGCTCAAGAGCGAAAGTGCATGGAAGGATCCACGATTAAACCGACTGTGTTGCAACTTGCATGAGAGTAGAAAAGACTGCGTTTTGTTTTTTTGGTGGTTGGTATAGACTACACCCCAATCCCTAAACAGAGATGGCAGTGATCTCTAACAACCTTTTCTTGGAGCTCCTGTGTATTACAAACCTCCTATCCGAATCTAAGCAGCTGAAAGTAATTTAATCATAAACCAATCCTACTCAATCCTATTAAAGGAATCAAATCAGCAAACTATGTTCTTGAAATGCATATCAAAACAAGTAAACAAAGTGCTGGAAAGAAAGGTAAATAACACTACAAGAAGAGGAGATCTATTGCTCTCAGGTTGGGCCCTAACCTGAGAGCTATAGCTCCCTTAAAAGCTCAGAATTAGATCCAAATCTGCTTGCCTTTATTCATAATCAAAAGTCTGATGTCATGCCAAAACTGGCTTACAAAAACAAACACCGAGCTATGCTCCAATAACTACAATATCAGTCCAAAAGTTCAAAAAGCTCCTAACAAAGGCTACGGCCCTCATATTTATACAAAATGAAGTTCAAGCTGGCTTCCTCCATTCGTGGAGCTTGGCTGTCCAACTGAGAGTCAAACTGCTGTAAAACTGCTGATCCTGTAGAACGTGTTGGCTGCCTTTAAGCTCGGTGGGGAGAGCTGTTAGAGCTCGGAGTGAAGGTGAAAATCACGAGGAGGGTCATCAAGACTGTGACAACCTCCCTATGAACCCGCAATGTCACCTTTGTTGTCTCCTTGTCTCCTTTTGCATGGTCTTTTGCTCTCTTTAATGCCAAGAACCTGAAATCATCATGTATTAGTCACATAGATATAATGCCTGCCCTTCTTCCTACAAACAACACGAATATACTAAGAAATGAATGCATAAGTGGTAAAATATGAATGGTTGAGCAAGGTAAGTAGGCCAATATGAGCCCAAATTGTACCAAAAATTGGGGCTCATCAATATGGCGGGTCTTCGATCCAACATTAGAATATATGGAATCATGATTAACATTACTTTTGTTCACATCATGAGTTTCCTTTACAACCTTTTCACCATTAGTAAGTATCTCTTGTAGAAAATTTGTCAAATCTGTCTTCAAATCTGCCATGTCTGTCTTCAAATCTGTCTTCAAATTTGCCATGTCTTTCTTCAAATCTGTCTTAAAATCTATCTTCAAATCATCCATCTTAGCTTCCACACCATTTATCTTAGATTCCACGCCATTTATCTTAGATTCCATGCCACTTAACTTAGCTTCTGTTAGCTTTTGTGAGCGTGACATTTGTTGCACTTGTTCTTGTAATTTTGATATATCATGTAGCATTTCTTCCTCTTCTTCATGAGTCATGCTAGAGCTTTCAGGTTCCTTACTAGGTGTTTGCATTTTCTTTCCTCGGGGCATCAGTTACCGATAATAATGCTTTACTATACCCTTTGAATTCCGTTAAACCAAGCTTACACAAAAATTTAAAAAAAAACTACACACTTTTTTTCACTTTATAGAAGCCTAATATTGAATCTGAGGTATCTCTGTAATTTCGGATCATCCAGTTCTGAAATTGTGACCTGTAGTAGCCTTCTATGTTCTCTTTTCAATGCCACAAGTCTGACCCAAATTGGATTCTCCAAGGAAGAGTTATGTGAAATCTCCCACAGTGACTTGCTTTTAGACTAGTTCAGTAGATCAAACTTGTACAACGTGCCACAAGTCCCTATTTCAACCTTTGAATCTGAAACACACATACAAGAAACTACAGTCCGTCCTCTTTCTGTAACTTCTTACAAAATTTCAATCCGATCCCCAGAGAGAAAGTTATGATGATTTTCCCCAGGTCACCTATTTTGAATGTAATTCAGGAGTTTGCAAAAGGACCAACTTCCTCAGATCATATCTCCGCAAATATCGTGCGAAAATCTCTGAAATTTGGACCCAAGGTTCAGCGCGATTTCTTCTCAAATGGGTTTTTTTTTGCGACTTCTGAAACGTCACAGAAAAAAAGTTATAGCAAAAATGCCACGATGACCTATTTGGAGCAGCGAAACCCTAGAATCCAAAGCTCTAATACCAAATGTTATGAAACCAGCTCATAAAAAGATAGAAAAGAGAGATCCACGCCTTAGAATTTAGCCTCTTCGAGGGGGCAACCTCCTTTACATTACATAAATGAAAAATTCTTGGATGATACAAATGACAAAACCTCCTTTCTATATATAGGAGTCTAAGGAGTCACAATATAATCCAGCCGACCTAACAATAATAATATAAAGCCACAAAAATAACAATAGAGGGATTCTATGGGGCACAGAAATAACAACATGGGGGTAATAGGGGCACAACAATATAAATAAGGGGTATAACTACAATAGTAATGGGGTAATCACTAGTATTATAGGGACCCAACAGCGTCTAGACCAGCAACTTGTATATGTCCATTATAGTAGATAACATCAACCTATGACAAGATATGTATACATCAATTCATCCGCTTTATCATTGTCATAACCTTCCATGAATCAATTCTGCATATGCCTTACAAAATCATTCACATTATATCATATGTGAAAAATACCATTGTCATCACATCATTATCAAGATCTGCATGATCTTTTATACCATCCATGTATCATTACTAAGGAACATTCCACATCTGATAAGCATCAATCAACATGCGTGAATATCAACCTATCATTATATAGGTAAGAAATCATCATCATCATGTCTTCAAATAGTTATGTCTTCATGTGATCTGAAATAACTCCATTATCTTGTCCAACCAACAATGCAACTTCATGTATGTAGCAAACCTTGAGCTCAAGACTTCTTGAGCTCATCAACATTAGTAATCCTCAATCATGTGAGAACTAAGAACTATAGGAATCCTACATCATAATTGTATTATGTGATCTTTATGCATATGACGACAACAGTATATGAGTGACTCATCATCAAGTAATGAAGTTGTGTATTCAATATTTGTACTTCTCCTTATCCTTATGAAGATTACCATGTAAGAAACATAAATGCCATCATTAGAGAATCAACCACAGATCTGATCTGACACCAATTATGTAACCCCAAGAATCATATGAGATTTTTTCATTCATAACCATATCATAGCAAGATGTATCATTTAGCCATATAAGCATCATCACCAAGGACTTCTAACCATATTGCCAACAATGCATTATTCAAAGTATATGCTCCCCCTGAACCTGTGCCATCTGTTTACTGTCAAATCTGATCATGTATATATCAACAAGAAGTATCAAGGCATCATCATCATCAAGTTAGGATCAAAAACACTTCTAAACATCTTATGAGTATCAAGACATTTCCACACATGATCAGAAGATTGTAACCATTATCAAATAGAGCAAATAATGGACTGAATCATATTAGACCCTTTTTCCTGAGCCTGTCCCACTAATTTTCCTCAAACTAACATATATGTGACTGTGCAGTGACTAACTCGCGTATATACGTGACTTCTCTTCATGAAACTTGTGTATGAGATTTAGAACACTGAAGTTTCACACGTTCAGGTCCCTTTGAGTCTGTTAAGTCTGTACATTGTGTTGTGCCACATTTTTCTGATAGTACTTCCTTCTTCTTCCATATCTTCAAGTGTGATGATGTTTTCTCCTTTTGGTATGGTGCCTATACTTTGCTCTTGCATTCCTTTGCTATATGTCGAAGCTTGTTACATGCATAACATCTTACATGTTTCATATTCCTTCTGTAGCAATCAACCGCTTAATGACCAAACATATTGTAAGAAAAACAATATCCCTTAAAGTACCTGGAACGTGATGATCTTTCTGTGTGATGGTCTTGAACCATTCTACTTCTGCATCTGGCTGCAACATGTCCAAGATTATGACATACATAACATTCAACATTATTCATCGGAGGAAATAATCGCCTATCTCTTCCACAGTTAGGAGCAAAAGTTTGTCTTTGAGGAATTTATTTCCTTGGTTGTTGATGGGGTTGACCTCTCCTCTCCTTGTTCAGCATTTTAGATTTTGCATTAGAATTCCTTGTCTTACTTTGTGAACTATATTCACCTTCAAAAGATTCATGAAAACCAAGACCAGTTTTGATATCAGGAGACCTTTGACTACTAAGAATATCATCCAAGATCTTAGTACTATCTTGAAATCGTAAGAGCTTATCTTTTTCTTCTAAGTTATCTTTTAGAATATTTACCTCAACCTGATGTTGCTCTTCCTTTTCAAGATACTACTTCTTCATGTTTCCTTCAACTTTTCTTCCTTATTCCAACTGATGTCTTAATACAAGAACTTCGTTATCTTGTTTTTCAAGAGCTTGGAGTAGTTCTTTATTCTGCTTATTTGATTCTTCAAGATCTTCTTTTAGTGAGAGGATCTTAGCTTCAAGACTTTCATAGTAACTGGATCTATCTTTGAGTTTCTTGATTGTTTTTCTCCTTTCATTTGCTTCATTTCTTAATGATGTCACTTCATCCTGAAACTTTTGACATTAATCTTCCTTTTCCTTGAATAGCTTCCTTACCTTGTTTCCTTCCTCTAATTGAGCTTTTAGTTTGGTAACTTCTTCTTTGGAGACACATCCCCTTTTGTGCAATAGATCTTGTTGATATCTAATTTTGTCTGTAAGACTTTTAAATTCTGCTTCTATTTGATATCTTTATTTTTCACCCATAAGAGAAAATTCAGTTGTTTCACTATCACTTTCATAATCTTCAAATGGATGGAGAAATGTATCACCAAAGGATAAAAAATTCATACCTGATAGTTCTTTTTCTTTTTCATCTTCATTCCGAAGTGATTCTGAATCTGAAGTGTTTCTTCAACATATTCCCCAATTGATTCTCCCACTATCATAGTTCCTTTGATATGTCTTCTTCTTCTGAGGTGCTTTCTTCTCTAGCTTCCTTCCCATTGTTCTATGGATCTCCTTCAAGCGATCAAGCTTCTACCAAAGGACCTGCTCTGATACCAATTGTTGGAAATAATACTGAGAGGCGGGGGGGGTGAATCAGTATTAGCAAATCAAACATTTTTCATTTTCATACTCAGATTCATATATGCTACTTCAGTTAAGGTAACCTGCGTGTATATGCAACTGCGTTTAATGCAACTAACGTATATCCAGTAAACTTATTATTCAGTTAATCCATTAAATGTTGATCTTTAATTAGTGCATCATAACTTCATAACCATATGGACAGTAAACATAACAGATCATCACACACAAGAAGCACACATGAACACCATGATGTAAGGTGGAAACCCAATGTGGGTGAAAACCACCTGTTGCAATTCATTTCTATCTTCTCTTAATAATAAACTTCCTTTTACAATATTTCTATATTAGTGCAGTCTTATACCAGTACTCAGGCTTCTACCTATAGAAGGCTACAATCTTCTCTCATTTTCTAGCTTCTCCTGGAAGGGAGCTAGAACCCCCTTAGCTCTTGTACTAGCTGATGTACTAGTATGTAGGTGCTGACCTACAGAAGGCTACAACCTTCTCTTTCTTCCTCTAGGTACCACGTTTCATAAATTTTCAGACTGGATACTCATGGAACACAACATCATAATCTAAAGGCCACGTTTCATCCAATTTTCATACTGGACCCATCAACAACATTGAAGCACAAAATTAATTACCACTGCAATACATCCATCAACTACACCTACATCATCGATCTCTGAATCACCCAATACTGAAATACTGAAACCCTGTCAACAAAACACAGTCCCCAGAACACAGAGCAGAACACAGAACTCTGCAACAATATTCAGAGCCAACTGTATCATCAAAAATCATGCATCAATATGCATATGCTACTTGGAAGAGTCGAATCGGCATGTATGCGCAACTTCACCAAAGTGAACTAGCGTATAAGTCATCAAATACTTATTTATAAATTTGTTGCACTTCCCGACTTCGGGCGTACCTAGATCATTACATTCAAAAGGATAATACGTGTGTTAGCAACTAGATCTATTAGATCACATAAACATAAGTCATTATGATCCTGATCCATTATTAGATCTCATCCATCAATACTGAAGCTAATCACAATCAACCAATATGAATATGCAGAATACTGACACCAGTAAACAGTCACCAGAACTCAGAACTTTGCATCAACAACTAGAACCACCTATGACTTCAAACATCATAGTTGATATGGTATACGCTACTTAGATGTTCCTAACCTGTGTATGTACACACGTTTAGCAAAGTCAACCAGCGTATACATCTGCAAATATTCATTCATAATTTGCGGCTATTCCAGACTTGAGTTATACCCAGATCATAATATTTACAAAACATTACATGCGTCAGTATATAGATCTATAACAAGCATGATCAAACTGTATAGATGTGATTCATTCCAAGCCATTAGATCCTGATCTATCCTTAGATCTTGTTCTCCATCAACTGTTGAGATTCCTCCTTGGCTCAGATCAAGCAAAGCATCATGAAACCGCAACCTGCATACTGGATCTCATACTTCATCAGATATTCAAGACTTTTTGAGTGATTTTGCCTAATGATCTTCTCATCCTTTTATAGGCTTAGGCCTTACTCAATACCATGGTCCAAAACCACTTAGAACTAATACCTTGGACCAAATACCTGCGATCAACACATCGGACAAGATACCTTGGACCAATACCATGAATCACAATACCATGGTCCAAATACCACGGACCAAAACCCAATGTACGCAGCTTCCATTGCATGAAAGTGCGTGTATATGTATACGCATCTTTTTCTCGGCTAACCCGTGTGTATACATGGCTTTATCAAGGGTAACCTATGTATATCTCTTTTTCTTCATTGTTTGAGCCTGAACTGTGATCTGTCATCTTAGTAAGTTGCCATCAAGGACAAAACCTGTATCATAATGCCAACAAGGTAACAGTGGATTGAGAAGAAGATGCTTTAACAACGGATGTGTAACATCACCCAACCCCTTATATTTTTAAAAGAATGGGTAAAAGATGTTTATTTATTTTTTCCTCTGAACTCTACTTGACTTCCCAACTCATCATAAGGGCCTCACAACTAGAGTTGTTACTCTATGTTGTCACTTTTTTCTAGCACCTGTAGCATAAGTGCTTCAAGAGATATAGAAATCTTCCTATAGAAAGCCTCTAGGTTGATTGTAGACTAGTGCTTAAGACATCTTAAGGAGAGGAGTGCTTTGGAATATTATCAATGGGGCTTTCTACTGCACTCCAATTGTCACATAGTTTGAAAAGATAATAAAGGGGGCTTGGTTCAATAGGACTTCATTAAGGTAAAATCAAGCCAATACATGGATCCAAATGCTCAGGGGGTAAATCGGGCCAACCTCAAAGAGAAATGTCTAGTTCTGGTGGGCGACACAAAACAACAAGCAATTTTAATATTGGCATTGTAGTAATATGAAGAGGAAGAAAGAAAGGAGGGAATTTGGTGCATAGGGATGCTTACAATACAAAATCATAAGCAACGATGTTTGGATAGAACTATGGAAGAGGGAGTAGAGGAAAGAGAAGAAAGAGTGGAGCGCAGATTAAAGTTTCATGCTCTATGCCTCATTTATACATTTATCAACAAACACAATAAGTAAATCTGTGCTCATACAGTTACTATAGGTTATAAACTAACACAAGTAAATATGTCTTATACATAGGTACTGATCATTGTTTAGAAGCCTAGATACATCTATGAATTAGAGAGAAACCAACATCTTCATTACACTATTTCAGAGAAAGAAAAACATACATGAAGTGAGATATACAGAGAAGGAAACATATTGTGCATTTCCATGATTGGAATCACCAAAGAGTTTCATTAATCCTCAAAATGAGTCCCATTCACCAGTCCATTACATTTGGCGATACACCACTCAAGTCCCTCATGAACATGCAAATAGATCCAAAAAGAGGAATGACGGAATTTAGACCCCTTGGGTTGCATAATTATGAAACCTCTATTAAGTGTTTCTTCCCCCTATTTATAAGGAAAGGGGGAGATTTTAATCGCATACAAAATATCTCAGCCAAGGGCCAGATGTTAGATAGACAAGTTGTCTCGGCATGCGATAACTCTTCTTCCTAAAATGATTACCAAGGGTTTGATTCTTTTCTTGAAAATACATAGAAATTACAAAATAAACAGAAATAAGAAAAAATGAAATATGACGGAGGAAAATATCCTTCTTTCGTACCTGTGAAGGCCTTTGATCAAGCCACCTCTTTGCCACAATGTGTCTCTCTAGCAGCTCGATCGGTTCTCGTTACTTTCGCCTTAATTGCCTAACTTCACCACTCTTTGTAGTTGGTAGCGATCAACTGTGGTGGCTTGTCACAGAGCAAAAGTGAAGATTTTCCTGACGGTCCTTCATTGTATGACTGAGTGGAGCTCCATGCTGAGCCATTAAGTCTTTCTGGGTCCCCATATTTCCATTAAATAGCTTGACTGCTGACCCATTATTTCTTTAAAGCCCTGTACCGTGCTATCAGAACATAACATGCCTCATAAAACAACCACAGTGTAATAATGGGGATTATAAATGTCGTAATATTTACACGCAATAAGTTATACGAAACAGGGAACTCTGATCCCTTTAGGCCCCATTTTCCTTTCAGTACTTCCTCAACAGATGACTGGGGGCTATGACTGAGCGCTTAGCCCTAAGGTATTAGGGCCTTTAGACTCCTGTCTGGGGACTATTTTCCCTTGTAAATGGTTAGGTGCCCCTGGTCCTTTAAGTTGCTCTAGACCATGCACTAGCATGAAATCAGAGCTGCCTTGTTGGAAGATTGCAATTAGAGGTTTCACTATGGAGTGATGTGTTGTTTTATTGATCACCCTCTGCATTAAGCCCTTGGATCTTTGACTCTTTATGTGATAGTGGGCCAAGCCCTGTGTCAAAGCCCCTTTATCAATGGATCACAATTGGAAGTTTCACTAAGAGTGATAATGCTCATCCTTCAATCATCAATCATCAATGTGATGTCACCCTCTACCACGTGTCACCTTGTGAGTGGTGACACATGTCGCCCTTTTTTGGCCCCTTATGACCCTAAAAATGTAGAATTTTCCTGCCACGTGTACAACGTACCATCACATCATGCTGACGTCAACTGCCCTGTGTCGCTTATCGGAACCATTCATATGATTCCAAGTGTCATGTATCAGAACCAATCATGAGTATCCATGTTTCATTTATCGGATCCAATGATGTTTAGCTACATGGCCCCCTCGAGGAGAGAGAAAATGTTAGCCCTCTTCTTTTTTGAGACTGATTTCATTTGCTAAATGTTTCAAGGCATTATTGGTGCTTTAATGTTAGATGCTCAAATCTCAATGAATTTAATCACAATCGGAACTCTATGTGATAGCACAACTTTGAAAGGGTGTCACCTATTTTATTTCCAATTGCGATGTGTCGATCTATTGATGCTCCGATGCCTTAGACCTCTGAGTGTAGGATCGCTAATCACATATTGGTGAATTACGTCTATTGTTATGTTGCACCCTAAACCTCTGATCACCAATATGCAGGATCGTCGATATATCGGGACCTAGGATTCTACCCTTAGGCATTTTCTCTTTGTCTTCTGGTTTTTCAATGGTAACTTCAATCTTCTCTAACTTTTGATTCTAGAGTCCATTTGAGGAGTTCCATACACCATGGGAAATCTAATTTCAAGAACTATCCATTGGAGGGGGTCCAATTTAGCTTTGAGGGCTTCTATAGGTTGGGAGATGGTTACAAACTCTTATATCCTTTTGTACTTTCGTTAGCTGAAAACAAATTTTGTAGTGAGTGACAACTCACTCTCTCTCTCTCTCTCTCTCTCTCTCTCTCTCTCTCTCTCGCTATATATATATATATATATATATATATATATATATATATATATAGCCCTACTAAATGCAATGACCTTTGCTCACCGTATCAGCTCGTCATTGACCTATCAAGAGGGTCCACATTTTACCAATTGCAGAACTTATGTGCTGGCGTGCCATCCATCTCATCTCAGTTGACATCATCCTAGACGATTGCATAGTTTCACCACACAATCCTCTGGGGTAATATTTTTGGTTTGTACCTTTGGGCCACGTCATGACTTCCTCATCCAATTGTGTTAAAGGAAAAATCAGGCTGCAGCAATGAAGCGTCTCCACGACTAAGGTTTGGAGAAATGCAAGGTTTTGTCAAATTTTCATTATAAGTTTAAGTCTTTCCCTCTACACCCTGTCGAGCTTTCCGTCAATACCTGTCATGGATCGACAAAGGGATCTTGACCCTGCCTTAAGAAATGCATCAGACAAGGATCTTTACGATTTCCGTAATAGAAAGTCTTGACACGGCCATAATTTCCCTGAGCTGGGTATTTCAACCATGGCTCTATCTCAGAGGTCCTGCAGACTGATGGATCAACGCATGTACTTTGTGCTAACTTCAATGGTTTATTAAGGTTCACTATGGTGCTAGCCCTCCTGATATTGATCTAATCCAACTCCAAGGTGTTGCTGGCCCTTCTGCATCCCCCGTTCTCGGACAAGGAATTCCAATCATGTGCTCATAAGTTTTTTTGCACCCTTAACTACCACCAACTTCATGTAAACTTCTGAAAGGTCTCCACCTCATATGACACATGCAAAATTTTTCAAGCTTCAAATTAGGCCTGTAATAAACTCCATGGTGATATGCAGATACTTTTGGGGTTGAGCTAGCTACACCTTGATGCAAGTAGAAGATATCTAGGCTTCTTATAATGCAAGGCTAGCGAAGCCTTCTTGCATGGGTTTTGACTATTCCTACACTTAAAGGGAGGATAACCCTTCCAGTGTTGACTCAACACCTTTTGCATAGGTTCAAGGGCTTATAGCCCGGTGAAGGAACATCCATGTATATGTACAGACCCTGCCAAGCGGGTGGTCTCTTATGTACTTATTTTATGTTAATAAAAAGGGTCTTTGTGCCCAATGTTCCAAGTTTTTATTCCATATCCTTATGGATCCTTCCACTGCTTGTGGTGTTTCATGAAATATTTTTATTACTTACATATGCGTTGTTAATCAGTATGAATGAGAATTTACCCCAAGACAGGATTTTGGTTCAAGAACATGACTCAAGTTAGTTTATTGTATACAACATTACACATTTTGTTGCAGAGTATATGTTATGAACTGTGGTAATGAGAATTTAAGAAAAAAAAACATACACTTATCTTTAAATTTGAATGGAAATTAATTCTAGGGCAAGGAATCCCCACCCAACCATAGACAGTTGCAACCACACTTGAAGTTGTCACTCCCAAGGCAGATTCAATATTCTAAGGGTGGTGCTTGCTTAAGGGATTAGAACGGAAACAAGGAATGCATAGGGTCTCCTCCTCAATTGCACCAGTTGGCATTTCCATCTTCTCAGTATAGGGAGTACAAAGGTTCTTACCTCACCCCAAGTGCATACACAGTGATTCACTCCTTTCCAGGGAGTCTAAGATCCACTATAACAGTAATGCAGTAACCAAGGTCTTTAATCAAGTCTTCTTTTGATGTTGTTGCATGATTAACCTCTTCCCATGCTATATAGGGCTCCAGATCCTGCTATATCAACTCCCAACCTCCAAGGGGCCCAAGTTGTTACAGGTCTCCATAGATTACATCCCAACCCACAGCCTCCAAGGACCCAAGCTGCTACAAGTCTCCAAAGGCTATCTAAACCCACAGCTCCTAGGGACCCAAGTTGTTACAAGGCTCCGAGGATCCTATCTCAACCCAAAACCTCCAAGAACCCCAAATTGTTATAGGTCTCTAGAGACTAGCAGCTCAACCCACATCCTCTAGGGACACTGAGAGCCAAACCCCTTTTCTTCTCCCCTAGTCTGTGTTGTCTGTTGATTGAACCATATTTCTCTATTTTTTTTTGCTCGAATTGTGTCTCCTCTCTCCTTCAACATGGATTCAAATACCATGCCTTGCCTTCTTTTCATGTCTCTTATTTACTACTTCATCCTTTATTTCTTGTATTGTGTTGTTCTCCTCTTGGTTTCTTGTCCCTATTCCTTGTGAATGTTACCAAGTGCATGTGCATGTGTACCTTCTTTGCAGTTCATTCAATTTTAAGAACCATTTCATTAATTCATTCACTAACCAAATTTTAATGGTTGTCCAAAACATTTCAGATTTTCTCCACAATGAAACCTCAACCTCCCAAGCAAGCAATAATCTTCCCCAACTCTGGAATCCTTGTCCCTTTGACTCAGTCCCTTTTTCTTAATTTCACATACTTGTAAAAAATATTTACAATGCATTTTATGATAGAACCATGGGTGGGGCTGTCACAGGATGTTGTAACAACAAATTCCATAACAATTGTCAATGTTAAATATGCTAAAAATGTTGTAACAACTAATGTTGTGACACCCATTACTATTGAAAATGTTGAAACTATTGTAAAATTTGATGGTATAAAAATTGCTACTATTGAAACTACTGACACAATGACCATTACAACAGATGTTATAACAATATATGCCATAACAAATGTCAATGTTAAATCTGTTGAAAATGTTGTAACAACTGATGTTGTAACACCCAATTTGATCCCTTCAACCTAGTAGTATCACCACTTTTTAGCAATTTCAAGAAGTCTTTCTTAAAATATCGTGTTGTAGTTATTTTATCATTGTCTTTAAAAAAAATATATATCAAATATATATATATATATATATATATATATATATATATATATATATATATATATATATATATATATATATATATATATATATAGATAGATATATATATACACAGACAAAAAGAAAAGGGAGATATAGGGACTCTTTTAGCTAAGCTTTTGAAAAATTTTGTGTTATATATACACTACATTTCCACACTCAAGTGAAGGGATGGTTAATGTTTTGTTTCAATGTTGAGTAGCTATAAGTAGTTAAGGTGTTGAAGATGAAATAGTTATGGGGAATGAGATTACGTCAACTCTAGGTGGAGTAGAAGGATCAACAATAATTGCTCAAGTGCAATTGCAACTGGTAGCATTGACTGTCTAGTTGTAAGAAGTGGTGAAAGGGAGCTTCCATTTGTCTATGTCTCTTCTTGGAGAAATGGTTGTGTTTGAAGCTCATGTAGAATAGCTACGAGACAGAGGGATCATTCCACCCTAGGTTTAGGCTTAGAGGTCAAACAAGTCAATGACTTGTGGGATGATAAAAGAACTTGAATTTAGTCTAATAATGAAGGCAAGGAAGGTGACCTAGGGCTTTCCTAAAGGCATGCTACAAGTTTTCACTAAAACTCTAAGTTGATTGTTCATTGTGACTTATATAGGGTAAAGGCTTTCCATATAGATGATTGTTGCAATTTTTTTGTGCTTTCCTAATAGTTTGAGAACATATTCAAGGTAGAGTTTGTGAGGGATAATAATTAGGGTCAAAGTCAAAATCAAGATAATCCATGGAATTTATGAATTAATCTATGAATTGGAATCGATCACTTCACAGATTTGGCATGACGAACCTCTATTCACTAGTGAACCTATGGATTTTAGATTTTGCTGAAATTTTCAAATAAATAAATCAAACTTCCTTATTGATCCGAAATTGATCAATGGATGGTCAAGGATCCAGAAAAGGCCAAAAAAAAAGGTTGTTGGATGCAAGTGAAATTAGCTCCATCGTGTATAGCTCGGCAAAACGATCTCAACGCAACTTGAATGGACGGATTTGGACTCCTAATGAAGGAGAAAGAGCTCGTTGAAGTTTGCGGGTCGGTAGGTAAATGAGGCCTTACAGGCCAAGTGGCAGCTCCACAGTTTGATGTGGTAGTGAACAAGTCAAAGTCCACTCCAGTTTGGGTGCAGATATTCATTACATACTAAGGATATCAGTCTCATAGCACAAATATATGGTTTATGAAACATATATAATATGCGGTGTAAAAACCATATATTAAAACATATGCCATGTTATTAAAGTTTCGTAGCACAAGTATATACATAATACAAAATGTTGAATGCATATTACAAAATGGTGGGTACATTACATATGGTTGAGAACCATATATGTTAACGCTACAAAGGATATCAAAATTATGTATTAAACATAGTTTATGGTACAACACAGGTCCAAACAACATGTCATGCTCCGAAACTGTGGGACTTATCATGCAATGGTTACAAAATGTGCAACGGGAACCACCGCTCCACCATGACCACAAAGGGTTATGGCACTGCTTGAAGCCACCATTCACATGCGACCAACAACTAATGTGGCATCATCGTCGGGAGAGGTTATAGCTATATGTTATGTTTGGAAACCATACAAAATGCACCGAAGTTTAATGTATTATATGGTTTCTATTAATACATTCCATATTTGTATAGTTTCAATACCTATGTGCATAGTTTTCATTGCACCAAGAACCAAATGTAATGTTTTATATGGTGCAGTTTTGAACTATATGTTATATTTGTAACAAAATTGCAACCAATTTTCATGTATAGAGTTTCAAAAACTTATAAATCAGCATTACACCGATGTGCTAGAGGGGAGAGTGAGCTTGGATTTTTAAAGAGAAGTGGTGACATTTCATGCAGCAGAGGAGTTTTTGAGTAGGTGCAGGTAGTAAAGCTAAGAACTTTGAAGACACTTTCTGGGAGATCTGGGAAGCCTTTTTCAGAACCGAGAGTTGCTACAGGATCCTAGGACAGAGCAGAGTGCATCTAGATGGTGTAGGATTGTATCTAAAGAAATATTATTTTTATGTATTTATGGTTTTAAGTTTCTAATATAAAGGCCTCCCTATTGAAGACCAGGCCCAGAGATGTAGACTTGAAGATAGCCGAACTCCATTGACAATCTCTTATATCGCTTTTCTTTTCATTTTTTGTTGTTTAATTTTATGAAAATTTCTTATCAGTTCTTCATGCTTATGTTTTTAATGGTGTTTTTAAGAATCATGCATTAACATTATTTTAATAATAAATCACATTTCAATGAAATATATTTCTAGGGATCATTTGGTATCAGAGAAAGTTGTTGATAATTGTGATTTGAAGTGTGCATGATCATGAGGAGAAAATCCAAGCTTGGTGAAGGATAACGTGTTGAGGAGATCCAGAAGTTGGCTTGAGAAGAAGGACAACTCGAGGAGATGAGATGGCTGATGAAGGAAGCGGTGATCATTTGTTTGGATTTGATGCAGGCTTCGTCGATGCTTTCATAACCTTGCGAGCCATATTCGAAGAAATGTATCGAGAGTTTAAGAAAGTGAAAGGTGAAGACACAAAATCTAAAGATGAAGAAGGACAACCATTAGAATCTGGAAAAGAAGATGAAAGCAATCAAAAGGACCCTATCACTTCTCTCTTGACTCCATCTAAAACTTTGAAACCACTGTTGAAACTCGATGTTAAGTTCGAGTTACCAATTTACAATGGAGAAGTTGATGTTGAGAATCTTGATAACTGGGTCAAGAAAAAGGAGGTATATTGTAGCGTGTAACAGATCACTAAAGATGAAGTCAAAATTAGACTAACATCGCTTCGTTTAGCAGGCACAACTTTGATCTGGTGGAAAAGTAAGTTACATAAAGGTACTCAACATATTGGTAATATTTTTCCATCATGGTTTGATTTTATTACTGCACTTAGAAATAAATTCTATCCATTGGGATATAAGAAAAAATATTTAATAGAATGGAAAGGAATAAAAGTTAAGAAAGGTAATTCATTGCAGGAATATACAGATGAGTTTCCTAAGAAGGCATTGATGTTAGATATTCCTTTGTATACTAAAGAAACTCTAATGAAATACATAGGAGGATTACCTGAGTATGTTCGCAATACTGTATTTATGTTCAGTACAGATGAGTTTCATAAGAAGGCATTGATGTTAGATATTCCTTTGTATACTAAAGAAACTCTAATGAAATACATAGGAGGATTACCTGAGTATGTTCGCAATACTATATTTATGTTTAATCCTACTAACTTGGATGAAGTGGAAGTACAAGCAACTTGCATTGAAGTAGGTAATTTTGGAGTTGGGGTATCATCAGAATTGACAGCTAGAATGGAGAGAAAAGGAAAAGGGAAAGCGAAGAAAGGAAACATCACCAAGAAGAAGGTTGAAAATATCTCTTAGAAACATTGCAAGAAAGAGGGCCATGATGAGGATCATTGTTGGAAATTGCATCTCGAAATGAAAATAAAGTGGACCAGAAAAGGGAAGAAAAAAGTTGTTGCAACAACTAAATTGATAGACCTAGAGTCAAATTTAGGCAACGAGACATAGATCACATCATTGGTTATGACTGGTAAATTTGATGAAGGTAATGATTCTAACAGTTCTAGATGCAAGTTATTTCATATAAGGGTTGTTATGAAACATACAAAGATCGACAAATTACTAGATAGTGGATCTCAAGCTAACCTAATTTCAAAAAAAGTGGTTAAGAAATTAGGATTGAAAACTATAAAGCATCGTAAACCATATACTTTAATTTGGATGAGAAGAAATCATAAATTACGAGTGACTGAGCACTACACGCTATTGTTTGCAATAAATTCTCATTTTAAGGATAAGGTGATGTGTTGTGTGGCAAAACTAGATACATGTGGGATGGTTTTGGGTAGGCCATATTTATATGATGGAAAAGAGATCTTTTATAGGGAATTGAATCAATATCACTTGTTCAAAAAAGGAATTGAATATGTTGTACATTCTCATCACACAAAAGAAGATAAATCTCTTTTTATAGTTGAGCAATTAAAACAAATAGGTTATGCTATAAAAGATGTTGTACAATTTAAAGAACCTAAGCAATAAATCATTAAAATTAATCAAAAACATAAATACATGCTAGAAGAATCTAAAATTGTACATTGACAAGAGTTGCAACATGATAAGTTGAGTTTTGTTTCAGCTATGAAAGGAAAGCATGTTATGGTTTCAGCTATGTCAATACGTTCAATGTTTTTAATGGGTTTATCACTGTTTAGTGGTGACTGGATATTAACAGCAAAAATCAATATATATGTGGGTGAAAAGGGACTTAATATATTTTGTAGTTTGTGTGTTCATTGACGATTGTATGGATGAGTAAAGTGACAGGTTTAGAATAGGGTGGAAAGATACTGACCAAGTGGGAAAATGGAACCCACATTTTTTTGTGGAACTTAAGCCTTTTGGTGGTCCAAAATATCTCAGCAGGGAGGAAATGATCTGGAATTGATCACTGTATTGTCAAGGATCCAGACAAGGCCAAAAAAACAAAGTTGTTGGATGTAAGTGAAATCAGCTTTGTCGCATAAAGATCAGCAAAATGATCTCAAAGCAACTTGAACGGATGCATTTGGACTCCGAATGAAGGATAAAGAGCTCGTTGAAGTTTGTGGGTCAGCAGGTAAATGAGGCCTTGCAGGCCAAGTGGCAGCTCCACAGTTTGACGTGGTAGTCAACAAGTCAAAGTCAACTCTAGTTTGGGTGCAGATCTTCATTACATGGTGAAGGTATAAGTCTCATAGCACAAACATATGGTTTATGAAACATATATAATATGTGGTGTAAAAACCATATATTAAAACATATGCCATGTTATTAAAGTTTCCTAGCACAAGTATATACATAATATAAAATGTTGAACGCATATTACAAAATGGTGGGTACATTACATATGGTTGAGAACCATATATGTTAACACTGCAAAGGATATTAAATTTATGTATTAAACATAGTTTATGGTATAACATGGCTCCAAACGACAAGTCATGTTCTGAAACTGCGGGACTTATCATGCAACAGTTAAAAAATGTTCCATGAGAACCACCGCTCCATCGTGACCACAAAGGTTTATGGCACCGCTTGAAGCCACCATTCACATGCGACCAAAAACTAATGTGGAATCACTACTGGGGGAAGATATAACTATATTTTATGTTTGGAAACCATACAAAACGTGCCAAAGTTTAATGTATTATATGGTTGCGATTAATATATGCCATATTTTTATAGTTTCAATACCTATGTGCATAGTTTTTATTGCACCGAGAACCAAATGTAGTGTTTTGTATGGCGTGGTTTTGAACTATATGTTATATTTGTAACAAAATTGCAACCAATTGCCATGTATAGAGTTTCAAAAACTTATAAATCAAAATTACATCGATGTGCCAGAGGGGAGAGTGATCTTGGAATTTTGAAGAGAAGTTGTGACATTTCATGCAGTAGAGAAGTTTTTGAGTAGGTGTAGGTAGAAAAGCTAAGAACTTTGAAGACACTTTTTGGGAGACTTGGGAAGCCTTTTTCAGAACCGAGAGTTGCTACAAGATCCTGAGACAGAGCAGAGTGCATCTAGATGGTGTGGATTGTATCTGAAGCAATATTATTCTAATGTATTTATGGTTTTGAAATTTCTAATATAAACGCCTCCCTGATGAAGACCAGGGCCCGGAGATGTAGGCTTGAAGATAGTCGAACTCCGTTAACAATCTCTTGTGTCGCTTTTCTTTTCATGTTTTGTTGTTCAATTTGCTGCAAATTTCTTATCAGTTCTTCATGCTTATGTGTTTAATGGTGTTTTTAAGAATCATGCATTAACACTATTTTAACAGTAAATAAATCACATTTCAATTAAAGATCTTTCTCGGGATCACTTATGACATAGCCTCTTATTGATGAATTATAATGTTGGAATCCATTTGGAATTGGGCTTGAAACCTAATGAAAACATATTCAAGTATGCCCTTTTTTAATCAATATAATTAATCACAACAAATGTTTCCTTTGGTTAATTGTATAGAAGTTGAAGGTTGAGAATTGGTTACGTGAATTACAACAATGCATCATGGGTAGGATCCTTTAACTTGCTTGGACGAAAAAAGGATCCTTGAACTCGACTTGACAAAGTTCGTATTTTGTAAATGAATTGCATTGCCAATTGATTAATGAATTACATTGGAAACAATCATTGAGTTTCGGAGACAACATTATTTTATTTTATATTTATTTTCACAATGATCCATGTTGATTAGATAAACATGCCATAGGCATACTATTTATGGATCATATGTTATCAAAGTAGCGAAATTTGTAGCCTTGAAGGGGATGTAGCACCATGAGGAGAAAATTGAGTGGGTAGAAATCCATTTCAACTTTCTTCTCAAAGCTTGAAAGTGGGCAACCAAAAAATGTGTTTTTTCCACCCAACACTACACCAACACTTGAGGGATTAAGAAAACAAATTGAGAAGCAAAAACATACGTAACAATAGATTGAGAAGTAGACGTTGTAACAACAAGTAATTTCATCTTGCTTGTCAAAGCTTGAAAGTGGGCATCCAAATAGGTGTTTCTTCCACCAAACACTATAACACTTAGGGGATCAAGAAAACAATTTGAGAAGCATAGACATAGTTAACAACAGATTGAAAAACAAATGTTGTAACAGAAAAATGCTGTAACAACAAATGCCATAACATCATGTCAATTTTAAATATGTTGTAAATGTTGTAGCAGCTGATGGTGTAACATCCATTATTGTTGAATATGTTGAAAATAATGTAAAATCTAATGCTATAACAACTACTATTATTGAAACTACTGAAATAGTGACCATTACATCATATACTGTAAAAATAAATGTTATACATTAGAGGAATTTTGAGGTCTAAAATGGGCCTCCTAAGAAAAATTTACAACCAAAATAAACTTTATAACAAACAATATGATTCAAGATGATGATGTCAATCATGAGGGATGATTCACCATTTTTGGAGTAAAAAATTAAAAATATTAAAAAATAATAAAATAATAAAACTACCTTTTCAACTTAAATCTTCAACTTATATCCCTAATGTTTTACTCACATTTCAAGCAAGAGTACTCGTTGGATGCAAAATTTAATTCCTCATCCAAAGAGTACCCATGTTGCATACTTTTGATGGACCCTCCTACATGAAAAATGAGAAATACATGAAAAAACATGATTGCAATAACATTTTTCATGTATTTCTCATTTTCTGTTGTAGTAGGGTTCATCGAAAGTATGCAACATGGGTACTCTTTGGATGAGGAATCAAATTTTGCATCCAATGAGTGTTCCCGCTCGAAATTTAAGTAAACCCATAGGGAGATAAGTTGAAAATACAAGTTTTTTCCCTTTTCCCTCTAAAAGTTTATGATGTAATCTAATCTTATTTTATTTCAACTATTATTTTATAATTTACTTAGGAGGACCATTTTAGACATCAAAATTCCTCTAATGAACAACAAATGTTGTAACATTAGATGTTGTAACAATTGAGGGGGTAGAAATCCATTTCATATTGCTTGTCAAAGCTTGAAAGTGGAAGCCAAAGAGGTGTTTCTGTCACCCAACACTACATCAACACTAGCGGTGTTGTACCATTTTCTTGTTACATTGAAAATTTCAAAATTTTGATTAAAATTAAAAAAAAAATGGTTTTTATTGCACTTTGTAATAGTTTGCGTGCAAATATATAATGTTGCAATATATTATTTTGTTTTATTTTAATAAACAAAATGTCAAATTTCCACACATTAACTATCATGCATTTTCTATTACCGGTGATTGACACTTTGGTGATCAATGCCTCTTGTTCTATTGCACAGCCCCCCCGCTTGGTCGACATTTAACGGAAGGGGGGATGCAAAAAGTTTTTTTTCTGAAACAACTTTTGTAACGTGGCAATGACATATGAATTGCGCACCCCCTCCCCCCGCACGTGCAAAACACCATTCCCAGTTTTTGGTAATAAATTTGACCCGCCACCATTTTATTTATCGTTTTCCATTTAATTCTGAATTTTATTTTCTATTTAATTATAAATATGCACCTTATCAGAATGTTCTTTCCATTGTGTTCTCACTCTCATTCATAATTTAATCGCTTTCACCTTTGTTGTCCCCTCTGACGTTTCCTTCAGTCGCCAAAAACAGAGATCAAAGTGTGAAATTACAGAAATCCCTCAACAACAACTCAGAAGTATAGTGTACAATATGTTTTACAAGTAATTGTACTCCTTGCTACAAGTTGATAGTTCAAAATGAGTTCAACTAAAGGAAAATAGTTTCAGGTTCAGTCTGAAACCATCCCAAAAATTGATGAATTTCCCTTAGCTGATAAGAAAAGCATAATAGAAGATAAAAACTCAAAGTTTGACCTATATGAATTGAAAAATCAGGCTTGCCAAAATTTTCAATATAATAGAGATGAGTTTTCTCTGTGGGAGTCCTTTTTACCCCATTTTATATTTACTCAAACTCATCTTTTTCCAGAATTTTTAGTATGGGGTGCGGATAGGTACTTACCCAATGAGAAATCCATAATTGCCCAAAACGGTGAAACCCTGCTTTCTGTAACTTCTGAGTCCATTTTAAAATCCCTATGCATATCTTTTCTCAGCTCTTTAAACCCATTCTCCAGTGAAATTCTCTTGAAAATATATCAAAAGTTAACTTTTGAAAGAAGAGCAACTTTTTTTGAATTATCCATGCCTAAAGGGACTGGTATTCCAACTCACAATTTTCCTTACCCTTCTTCAATGTTTCCAAAATTTTCAAGATAAATCATATCCATTTTATGTTGTATTGTAAGGTATCAGCGTGATGAGAATGTGGATGAAGTAGTTCTAGCTTTTCTGTCAACTTTCTATCTAGATGAGAAACCACAAATCTTATTCAATTTCATCCAGCTTTTATTTGAGGCCATTCATGACCAGTTTCTTAAATTTGGAGTTGAAAAATATTTTAAATATCAATAAGCCTTGGTGTATTTGTTTTTTTATTATCAGCGAGACATATTCCCAATACAATTCCAAAAGAAGGATCTTCAAGGGAATCAATGATATGTGATTCATTGGATACTCTTAGTCAGAAGGAATTTTGAGGAATTTTCTTTCACTAATTTTGTGAACAAATTTATTCACATATGCTATAGTATATTGATTAGTGACAGACCTCCCAGAATTTCACCTGAAATCAAAAGAATTATGTATCTTAGTGAACAAGCAAGGCTCGGTGATTGGTATTTGTACCAACATTTTATAGAAATTAGATTATATGTGTGTGAAATTCTACCCTATTCGTTGCCAGTTTTTTTTCCAATGCATATTTTTGCGCTTAAATTCATTAGACAAAACCTCAAGGTAGATCAAGTGAATTTTTTACCTAGAAGGAAACAAACCTTGTTTAAACAAAAGGCATAGGTAGGGCCATTTATAGTTAATCAGAGGTCAGCAAATAGAGAGGTGGAACAATTATTGACACAAATGAAGTTTAAATTGGAGGTTACTTGGCCATATGATCCCATCGGAAGAATTTCAGCCATAAGAATTCTGCAAAAATCCCCACCTTATTTTCATGTGTCCAAACCCTCATACGTAAGTTTTCTAATAAGGACACTTTGGATGAAAAGACTTTGCAAGAAGTGATAGAAGAACCAAATGTGGAGCAATCAGTTAGACATAAAACTTTGTTTACACGTATAATGAAATAAAAAGAACTTAAGAGGATAGATCAAAGGTTATCAGAGTAAAAAATGGAACAATTCAGAGTATACAAGAGAAATAAGACAAACAATATGGAGGGAGCAATATCAAAAATTGTCTCATCTGACATTTATTCACCAACTACTATTGTTTTAGGTGAGCCTATTTTCAGAATGCAAGAATTGGATTCATTGACAGAAAAATCTTCTCCTTCTTCTTCTAACTAAAACATATTTTCTGAGTTTTTGGAAATGAAGAAAAAGAATGAGGCTTTGAAGGTAGTAACTTATTCTTCCAGTAAAAGTGGGTTGCTTTCAACTCTTGATACTAAAAAAGGTGAATTTAAGTTAGCATTTGTTGAACCTAAAGTTTCTCCTCCTAGAGTTGCTAGAGATTATAATACCTCTTTTTTTTTTTATCTTTCAATACCAAAGAAATCCATCCTATACATCAAATTGATTTTCATAGACAAACTAGTGAGATGATCTATTTCTCTCTCACTAGTTCTTCTTCAAATGTATAAATATTGTAGAATTCTCTGAATAATATTATTGAAAAACTTAAAATTGAAAATAATTCTCTCTTCTCTAGCAAAGGATGTTAGGAACAAATTAGTGGAAGACCTTGTAATTGAATTAGGTTTGGATCCTAAAAATGTGGATGCAACTTAAGATATTGCTAGGAATAAAATGAAGATATTCAAGAAATTAGAAGACAAATGAAGCTACCCACAATAGAGCATCCCCAAACACAAGAAATTGTGGAATTAGAGAAGGAGATGGAAACTATATTATCCAATCTAATTGAACAGAACCTGCAAATCCAAAAAATGAAAGAAATGATGGAAGAGTTGTTAAAAGAGAAGCCCTAAACTGATAGTGTAGTAATTCCAACAATAGAAACAGGTTCCATAAAAATTCTATCACATGAATGATATTCTCTTAAACTAAAGGATGTTGATATTCACAGATTGAAAGAAAAATTGGACAGAGCTGAGATGAAAAAAATGAATTAGACAATGCCTTAGTCGAGGAAATAAAGAAAAATGAAAATTTGCAAAAGAAATTAGAACAATATTTGAGCAGTTCTAACAATATTCAATGTTTATCACAGGCCAAAAAACAAATTTGGATAGAAATTATGTCATTTGTGTCTAATATTTGGCAGTATATGGAGATTATTGTAGAATAGGAGGAGTTGATTAAAAGAGCCAAGGAAGCTATTAATGACATCAAAATATAATTGGGAAATAGACCTGGACAAGCAAGTCAGATAATAAAATCTCTAAAGACAAAGTCCAAAGAAGAACTTCAAACTAGAAAAGTTCTCACAAAGAAAAATCTGATGTTGAAGACAAAGGAAAAGTGTGAAAATCTTCTAGTGCAAATCAATAAATTCTACAAAAAAATTTCTATTCTGCAAGAGAGATATCTTCTGTCATTTAAGAATTCATATGGTTAGATGGTAACAAAATAAAAATATGAAATATTGTTGAAGAGAGAAGCAGGGGACAGGAAAATTTTTGTTGGAATCAAGGGAGAGATTGGCGATCAGAATATACTTCAAATGTTATCTTATGACATTTTCATCTGCTATGAAATCAAACATGTGTTCATAGTAAAACCTTCTTGTGAGAAATTTATTGATGCAGATGAATCATACAGACAGATGGTGGATCTCAGTTACCCAACAAATGAAGAATGGGAGCAGTTGGTTAAACTTGTTCAATAAATTCAACTTATCAATGCAGCATATTAGCAACATATAACATCTATTTAGCATTTTGAGAAATAAGAACAAAAAAGTTTGAAATACATTGAACATGAATGCAGAAATCAAGTGCAGTAGCAGATATTTTTGCAGCAATTTTCTATTTCTAGTTAAAAGTAGTGTTGCAAACATCTCGATAACATTTTGATTTTATCTCGAAATCATGATTTTTTGGCCTAGCCAACGTTTTCCTATTTTTAATGATATTTTGATGGTATCTTGATTTTGATGATGTTTTCCAAATTTTACCGATATTTTCTTAATTTTTATGATTTTTTGGTTTTCTGGACCCTTGATGATTTATCCCAATGCTGATCTTCACAACGTGGGTTAAAGTTGTTTAAACATTATCCAAATCTTTGGATAAATAATAATTTGAATGTAAATATTTTAAGAGATAGGATATTTTGTAAAGCACTCTATATATACCTTATTTTTGAATAAAAAAGGGTTGATACTTGGAGCAAATTTTTGTAATATTATTGTAATAATTTCAACTTGGATATAATAGAAGCCTTATGGTTTTCATTCAAGACAACAATTGTGTAATTGTGAGTTCCCCTTGTAATTTCATAGTTTGTTTATGCATATATTTGAGAATAGTATATGACACTGGGAAGGGATAGATTGAGTATCAATCTCCCTCACATTCCTCTGCAAAGTTATGTTCACAACTGAGTTAGAAATTGAACAATCTGTTTAATTTACCACCCAAACATTTTAGATTTTTTCTACTATGTTGTACTTGGATATATTTTTGTTGACTATAGAGATTCATCTATACGTCTCTGCTATTATTAGATGATTAAATGTTCAGGGAGAATGTTTAGCCTTCTAAATTCCTCTCAATTCCTCTTTCAATTCCTCTCAATTCCTCACATTGAAGCTTTGGGTCAGTTATTTAGCCAAGGATTGTCTACAAAGATACATGGTGGATCAAGAAAACAAATTGAGAAGCACAAACATAGGTAACAATAGTTTGAGAAGTAGATGTTCTAACAATAGATGTTGTAAAAGAAAATGTTATAACAACAGATGCCATAACATCATGTCAATGTTGGGGTAACCTACTTTCCTTGCCATGGGCTTCAGATCGGCTTGCAATGGCGCACTAAGGAACTAGGGTTCTTGTCAAAACCATCACAACGCACAGTCTGAACTTGCAGCTTTTCAAGCTTAGATTAAAACACTATCAGGACTGGCACTGTAATTCTGAGTGAAAAGAATAATGAACAGTCCATTGGGGGAGGCTGTTGTGGGGAAAAATGCCTATGCAGGACGATCCTATCCGCCTAAGGTGTGACAGTGCCTTAGCAACAAACAGAGACAGCTATTCTGGTTTCTTCCTTTATGAAATGTGAAAGAAGAGAGATCAATAGACTTACCGGTGTCTTCCATTTGTCCCTCGATCCGGTCTCTCTTCTCTTTGGGAGTTCACAGCTACTTGCCTTCTCACTCGCCCAGCTTCAACGGGTTCCTGTAAGATCACAAGAGAACAACTACTTGCGACAAGAGAACAGCTACTTGCGACAAGAGAAGAACACTACACAAAGACAGATATTCACATTCATAACTAGTTTAGGATTAGAAATAAACTAAACATACTAATGCATTCATATATCAAAAATACATCAGCATATAGGAGAAACCAAGATAACTTTATTGATGAATAACAAGGTTCAGGAAGAGATACAACCCAGAGGGCTCCAATCCAGCATCTCCTTCCCAGCAAATGGAATTCCTATCTTCACCCCTTTCAAAGCATTAAGCACCCAAGGATTCCAATCTCAAACCAACAACAATTCTTTGCAATAACAAAATTCAAGCCTCTAGATCTCATGGAGGAGAGATCCATATATAGATGTTTGGAGAGAGGATGAGTCAGCTTGAGATCTGACTAGTGTCCTCTCCCTCAGTTAGTTCTTGAGTCCACTTGGAGGTTCTTGCTTCCACTTGGAGATTTGGAACCTCTTACTCATCACCAGTCGAATTCCCTGAGGCAAGTGTCATTTTGGAAGCTTCCTGGGTTTTGACACCTTGAGAAATGAGCCTGCCACATGTCCACTCTCGTTCAGCGCAGGTAGCCAGTGTTCCAGTTGACATTCAACGCAGGTAGCCAGTGTTGGCTTTGACATTCAGCGCAAACAACTAGTGTAGCCACTGAAATGGTCCTGAATTGACTTGTTTTTGAGCAGTTTCTGGTGGAGAACTTCTGTGAATTGTTGTGGTTTGTTAGCCTTGTTTCTCTAGGGGTAGGAACAACATGTTTAGGGACTTTTGATCCCTTAGATTATGGACATTTCATGCTCAATGCTGTAAGGCACAAAAATGTCTATAACAGTTGCCCCCTAAAGTATGAGGCTGTTTATCGGGCGAAATGCTTTATCAGGGGGATCTGAAGTTCATCCAATGCTGAGAGGAGACCTGTAATAAGATACAATACAATAAATTATTTTTCATTCTGCTTTCATGATCTAGATGAGGCGGGCATTCCCATGCTCAGCTTTATAAATTCATTTTTCTGTACATAGAACAGACAATCGTCTGATGGTAGACTGATAATTTTGATGAAATTATCATCCTTTGAGTAGGATGATTATCTGCTGCAATGATGTACATGTCAATGTCTTTATCTTTCCTGAATATATATCGCAGCCTGGATGGAAGAAACTAGATCCAGGGTCTTCAAGCTCATTCGATCTTCACTCTAAGTACAATTCGATCCATGTGAGGAATGTTCTGAAGTCAAACATGGAAAGACATCACTTGATTACCGGTCAATGATGTAAACCGTTAACAAGCGCGAGAGGAATCACCGATAATGATAATGACCCTCAAGGTACTGCAGTACAATTCACGTGGTGTGAATAAAGGACTTGGCGTCGAACACCACGCAAAATCTTTCGGTCGAAGGTCATTGATGTATACTTGTCGCCGGAAGTGAGAAACTTGCCATTGTGGCATGCAAGCTTCAAAGTACTGAAGGGGTTGTTCCTAGATCAACTTCTTGGATAATGAGCTGATGTCGACAAGAAGCGATCCGTCAAAGGAGGGCCTTAATGAATCCCACATCAGTGACACGGAATGGAGCTAATGATTTTAATGGAGGTGAAAACGATCTGTGACATATGATTCAGGGTGGCAGTCATGAAAGGATGAAGGATAATGTATGGCAGTGGATGGGACACGGTTGACTTTTTCTGAACGACTTCTCTTGAACATGTGGCGACACTGATACGATGGATTGGTAGCATTACCCCAAATATGGATGGTATGGCGAGACCATGGATGTGACCGGTGAATGAAACAACCCAACCCGATTGTGGTACGGAGGAAAAGTGTCATGTTCAAGAGCGACTTGCTACCATCAAAGTTTTCTTTAGTTTCTCCTAATTTTTCCCCAGTCATTGCTGACCAGTACCTCTTTATTTTTGTCAAGCTTGAGGAGGATAACATATACTTGTTCTATAACCTGCCCTTCGGGCAAGCCCATCGCTATGTTTTAACGAGCCTAGCGATACTGAAACTCGTTCTCGTCTAAAGACAAGTTTGTCGCTATTTAATGATTTTAACGAGTCTAACGACAAGGATAACTCGGTCCTTTTCATTTTTAGAGAGTCTGAAAAGGTACATAAAGTCAACTCCAAAATTCCTTTTTCGTCATCTAATCCCTTAAGTCCGAAAAAGTATAAAACAATACAGAAGGGATGAGTTTTCGATAGTTTTAACGAGCCGAATAAAACAAGCGCTCGATCTTTTTGTGCAATAATCCCTCAGGTCCAAAAAGATTAAAATCTAGAGGAGGGATAGCTCTTCCTATCCCTTTAACGAGCTGGAAGGCCAAGGACTCGGCAATCTTTTCATATTTTACGAGTCAGCTGAAAAGAGCTTAAAGAAGACTCGTCTTTTGAGGAACGAGTGATAAACAGGGTTAGCAGCTGATTCCAGGTACAGGTTGGAATTTTCCAATCACGGTAGTGTCACAAGGATGGCTAGGTGAAATCACTCTTCGCAGCTGTTCCTCAAAATGGGTAAACAATCATATGGAGGTGAACGATCGGCCAATGGAAAAGTGGAGGTGACGGTGCAAACATGACCAAGGCTTTAATGGCTGATGATATTACATTCACAGTGGTTATTTACCGGGATAGTTCATTTTTTAACGAGCTTAAACGTGGGTGGAAACATTTGCTCGGTCTTATGTTTATTTTTTAACGAGCATGAACTATGTGCTAAAACTGCTCGGATCTTGCGTTTATTTTTTAACGAGCATGAACTTTGTGCTAAAACTGCTCGATATTATATGGTCAAATTTTTTATTTTTACCATCACTAGCTTTGCCCTTTTCAAAGATAGTACTGTATCCTCAATTGCTGCATCAAACTAGTTAGAAATGAATAACATTTGCATGAAAATGAGATTAGAACCCTAATATTTCGCTTTGAACTACATAAAAATCAATTAAAAGGTGTTTTTACCTCTCATTTTACCATTTCATTTGAACTTGGTTTGTTGGAGCTTTGGAGGTGCCTCTTCCCCCTTGATTTTCACCAGCTGATTCCGGGAGATTCTGCGGACGATTTTCGGCGCCGTCTGGACCAGGTAGGAGCTAAACTCTAGCTCTTTCTTTTCATGGTTTCCTTTTTCAGGTGGTTCGAGCGTCAGGAGATGGTCTATTCCGAGTATCCATATGTTGGTATGGATTTCTGAGGTGATTCGGACTTGGTACTGCCGGATGGCGAACAGTGGGGCGCTATTGGTAAAATCTTCGACCATATTACTATTTACTGTTCTTATTTATAATGTCCTTGTGCTTTATTCTATCAAGAATTTAATCAAACTCATGTATGCATGCAGATGTTGGTCCTGTTCGTCCAGCAGTTCGCCCGAGAGCGCCAGTCGCCGCCCCAGCAGGGGAGACTGTTGGGAGGGTTATTCTCCATGACCTTGACGTGGCCGAGACCCTTACAGCTGTGCAGGAGCAGGTTGAGAGCCTTACTCTCGGCATTCCCGATGTGAGGATTGATGAGTTACCTTTACAGTTGCAGCGGCATACTACTGGTGTGCCTAGACAATGGACTCGTCTCTTGCGCATGATTGCACAGGCCGTGACGTGCTATCATGAGCATCACTAGGCTAGGGTGCCCCCTAGCATTTTTGAGTTTTTAGGTCATATGACCGATTTTCGTCTTGGTTACAAAACATTATGTATAAACGATAAATAGCTTATATATATATTTTGATTTTCGAGTTTTATTCTGGTTGAGTTATATAATCCATATGTACAACATTGATGATGTGTCTCTTTTTATAAATGTCGCAAATGTCTATCTAACACATAGTTTGCTAATGAGTCGGTTAATGTGTTTAAGTTTATGGAAATATGCTGGTATTGAATTGAATCAAATTGTCTTTCCAAAATCTTAACCCTTAGGAACATGCGATAAATAGCTGGATTGCGAATGGAATATATACCATTGAGTTGTAGTATTACGAGTTGTGAGTCTAGCCTGACAATTAGTTGGCGTATACCATGGGTGATGGCATCAGAGAGTAGTTCTATCAACGCGCTATACTCAGCGATTTTATTCGTTGATTGCCCAATACATACACCTCTGAAACTTACTAACTCGCCGCTTGGATCAAAAATGGCCCAGGTTGCGGAGGACAATTTCCGCAAACTACGACTTGCTCCGACGGCATATCCAACACATGTCTCCAGAAGGTTTGGCATCTGCAATAAATGTAAAAAGGTGGATTACTCGACCAAAACCAACACTTTAGCAAAAACAAAATACAACAAAAGCATACAGGTTACTATTTAAGCATAGTAACGCTTGAGGTACAACCCATTACGGGGGTGCGCCAGTGGAATTTCATCATAATCCATTAACTCGTAGGCTCCTTTTGATAACACTCGTTTAACAATATAGGGGCCCATCCATAAAGAATTAAATTTACCTGCTCCCAATTTATCGGATTCTTGGTCATAAAGCAAGACCAAGTCACCTTCTGAGAAGACACGGGGTTTGACATTTTTGTCGAACTGCGCCTTGACTCGTTTCTTATGGGCTTCGTTAGCCAGAGCGGCGTCACGACGGGTTTCATCCAATTGGATTAATTCCAAGAAACGAGCCTCTTCTTCCGAAGTTCCGGGGAGGAGATCAATTGCGAGTTTAAGCGACGAAATTTCACACTGGATTGGCAAGACTGCTTCCAGGCCATACACCAGTTGGAAAGGTGTGAACCCGGTCGCGTTCTTTACCGATGTTCGGTAAGCCCACAATGCTGAGTACATGATTAGGTGCCACCTTCTTTTGTGAACCCCGATCATCTTTTGCAACATACGCTTCAGGACCTTGTTGATTGCTTCAACTTGTCCGTTGGCTTGCGGATAATACGGGGTAGAGCTGTCGTGAGATAGCCCTAGCTTGGCAGCTAATTCAACCATCATGTGATTGCGAAAATGCGATCCATGATCTGTAACTATGGCCTGTGGTACGCCGAACCTGGCGACTACATGATTGAAAAAGAAAAGGGCAGCTGTTTCACCAGTGTTATCTAATGTAGGCATCGCCTCGGCCCATTTGGTAAAATAGTCAACAGCGACTATAGTCAACAGCGACTACAATATACCCATGCCCCCCGGTCGAGGTGGGTTTACATGTCATGAAATCGATGCCCCATTTGGCGAAAGGCCCAACAGCAACTATTGGCTGTAAAGGTGCGGGTGGTCTTCTGGTTTTGCTATCGAAAATTTGACAAGCATGGCAACTTCTGACTGCGGTTATGCAATCTTTGAACATGGTTGGCCAAAAGTATCCTGCTCGTAAGATTTTCTGTGTTGTAGCATATCCAGATTGATGCCCCCCACACGCTCCTGAATGACACTCATTCAGGGCTTTTTCGGCCTCTTCATGGGTGAGGCACCTCCTCAGAACTGTATCGATACCACGGCGGTAAAGCGTATCACCGACGATCATGTAGTCTTTCGCTTGGTATCGTATACGTTTCTGTTTTGAGTGAGAGGTGTCAGGCCTGAATTTTTGGGTTTGGAGATAAATTATGATATCTCCATACCACTCATTGCTTGCAGATATCAGAAACAAACTTTCGTCCACGATTGAATCTTCTGATGTTTCATCGTTGGACGACGATGGGAGATCGCACAATAATTCTGCGAAAACTAAAGCTTTCTTTGATTTGGATTTTACAAATTCCAGATCAAACTCTTGAAGGATGGCTATCCATTTTGAATACTTGCCCCCCAGCAACTGTCGCGACAATATATAAGTCATGGGGTTGCAATCTGATAGAATGGTAGTTTTCCGAAAGAGGACATAATGTCGAAATCTTTGAATCGCTTGAACAGCAGCGAGTGCTAGCTTTTCAACATAAGAATATTTGCTTTCTGTATCATTCAAGTTTTTACTTAAATAGTATATAGGATGTTCAATTCCATCGTCTTCTTGAACTAAAACCATCGCAATGGTCGTATCCGCTGCAGCCAGATACAGGTTAAAATCTCTTTGATAGTCCGGGGCATACATTAATGATGCTTTTGCTAGAGAATATTTCAGAGCATCAAAGGAAGCTTGCGCCACCTGATCCCAGAAAAAAGGTACATCCTTTTTCAAAAGACGAGTATAACCTTTCGCAAGTTCTGCGTAATTTGAAATGAACCTCCTCAGAAAGTTTGCTTTCCCTTGGAGTTTCTGAATCTGAAGCAAATTTGAAGGTGGAGGCAAATTAATGATTGCCTGAACCTTGCAAGGGTCGAGCCGAATCCCATCCTTAGAGACTACAAAGCCAAGTAAATGACCAGAACCGACGCAAAACACACATTTGTGCGGATTGAGTCTTATCTTGTAGTGTCGGCAATGTAGAAATATCGCTCTTAAATGCTGCGGATGATCAGTCCGCTTTCGCAAATGAGCCGGAAGGTCGTCGAGATATGGTTGAACGATGTTCTTGATGTCATGGAAGGCATAATTCATTGCCCTCTGAAACGTCGCCCCTGCGTTCTTTAAACCAAAGGGTAATTTTCGATAAGCGAATGTGCCCACGGACAGATGAATGCAGTCTTTGAGTGGTCCTGTGGGCGGATATTTATTTGATTATTGTTGGCATTATGTTACTGGTATGGCTATATGTTACAAATGTTGTACTTGATGGCAACTCCCGTGGCAAGGCTCTCAATTTATTGAAAATTAAGAAGTACGCAGGAAATCAGTTCAGAAGGTGCGTACCCGCAGGTACACCATGCAGGGACGACGTCCAGATACGCAGGCCAGCCGTTCAGGAGGTGCGTCTCCCCAGTGCACACATTTCAAGGCAGAGAAAAGCACACATGGGGTTTCTTATGTTTTACTCCTGGTATTTAGCCGATGGTATTGGGTTATTATGGTGTCGGCTCGTGGTATTGTTCCATGATTTTAGGAGGAGCTTGCCTATATAAAGCAAAGGAGATCACTTGGCTAAGCATCTTTTGCAATTGAATATCTTTAGATCTGAAATATTGGGTTATGGTCTTAAAAGCTTGATCTATATAAAAGGGAAGTTGAAGGCGAATCTGTGAAGGGTGATCTCTCGAGCGCATGATCAGATCTGAGCAACTGTGCCACTCTGGTGGATTGCCTACTTTGCCCTAATCAGAAGGCCGTAGGTGTTTAACAGAAGAACTGCGTGGGTACGCAGTGCAGAAACAGGAGATCTGCGTCGGTACGCAGAGCAGAAACAGGAGACCTGCATCGGTACGCAGAGCAGAAGAAGAAGACCTGCGTCGGTACGTAGAGCAGAAGAAGGAGAGCTGCGTCGGTACGCAGAGCGACTAAGGTTCAGGTGCGTCCACATAGTAAAAGTACGCGGCGCGATAGTATTTTTGGGTGCGTCCCTGCAGTAACAATACGCGGTGCGATAATGTTTCTGGGTGCGTCCCTGCAGTAATAGTACGCAGTGCGGTTGAAGGAACAGTGCGTGGGCACGCAGTGCAACAGAAGGATCTCTGCGGGTATACGCAGGGAAGCAGAAGGTGAACTGCGTAGCGACGCATGCCACAGAAGGGAAAATTGTGTATCTGTTCTGTTGATTGAATTTTTCTGTTGATAAGGTGTTCTGGGTTAGTTCTGTTATTGCTGATCTGATAACTGTAGTGGACTGTAACTTTTATGTACTTGATGATCATTTGATGCTTTATGAAAAGAAGTAGGGGGTTGTAGCTCCCTTCCAGGAGAGACTGGAAAACGAGAGAGAGAGAGAGTTGTAGCTCTCTGCAGGTTGCAGCCTACGTACTGGTAAAGGACTGCACCAGTATAAAACCATTGTAAAAGAAGTTTCTAATTTGAAAGAAGATAGAGACATATTGCAGCAGGTGGTTTTCACCCACATTGGGTTTCCACCTTACATCTTGTGTTCTTTGGTGTGACTATCTGTTTTTCCTTGTTCATGCTCATTATTTTATGGTACTGACATCAAAAATAATTCAAAGAACAAATAAGAAATATTTATTAAAAGAATTAGATAATACTGATTCACCCCCCCTCTCAGTATTATTGTCAACAATTGGTATCAGAGAAGGTCCTTCAAAGAAGCTTGATCGCTTGAAGGTAGATCGTTCATCATGAGCAACTACGAGAGAGAAGCATCAATCAGGCCACCGGTTTTTGATGGGACAAACTTCAATTATTGGAAGGTAAGAGTTACTGTTGTTGGGAAAAGTATCCAATACGGAGTGACCCTATCCCACTCTAAGGGTGATAGTACCTCAGCAACAATCAAAGCAAAGCTATTCAAGATTACTTCTTTATGAGATGTAAGAGAGGGGAGAAATAAATCCACTAACCGATGTCTTCCGCTAATGATTGATCCAATCTTCTCTCCTTGCTGCTTGCTCTTTCACTGGCCCAGCTACACCAAGATCCTGCAAAATGGAAAGAGAGGGAAACTACAAGAAGCATACATTCATAATTGATTCAAGGATTAGAATAAATCAAATACACAAGTATAACAATACACCATTGAGACACATGTATATAGAAGAACCTCAAATGCTTTATTAATGGAAGAAGTAAAGTTCAGGAAATGATACAACCATAAAAGGCCCAATCCAGCATCACCTCCCAGCAGAAAGAAATCTCCTCTTCACCTCCTTCAAGCAAATCACCCAATAGTTCTATACTCAAACCAACAACACTTCCTTACATTCACAAGATTCCAGCCTCCTTAGACCTCATGAGAGAGCTCTATATATAGGAGTTTTGGAGAAAGGATGAGTCAGCTTGAGGCTGGCATGAAGCTGACTACTGTCCTCTCCCACTTCAGTTATTCTTCAGTTCTTGAGTCCACTTGGAGGTTCTTGCTTCCACTTGGAGATCTAGATCCTCTTACTCATCACCAGTCGAATTCCCTGATCCAAGTGTCATTTTGGAAGCTTCCTGGGCATTGACACCTTGAGGAATGACTGTGCCACTTGGCCAAACTCGCCCAGCGCAGGTAGCCTTCTTTGCAGTTGACATTCAACACAGGTACACAATGGAGCAGTTGACATTCAGCGCAGATGCTCAGTGGAGCAGTTGACATGATCCAGAATTAGCTTGTTTTTGAGTGTTTTCAGGTGGAGAACTGATATTCAGTGCTGTGGTTTGCTGACCTTGTTCCTCTAGGGGTAGGAACAACATGTTTAGGGACTTTGGATCCCTTAGATTATTGACATTTCATGCTTCATGCTGTAAGGCACAAAAATGTCTATAACAGTTGCCCCCTAAAGTATGAGGTCGTTTATCAGGTGAAATGCTTTATCAAGAGGATCTGAAGTTCATTCAATCACTGAGAGGTGACCTGTAATAAAATACAATACAATACATTATTTTTCATTCTTCTTTCATGATCTAGCTGAGGCGGGCATTCCCATGCTCAGCTTTATAAATTCATTTTGGTACATAGAACAGACGATCATCTGATGGTAGACTGATAATTCTATGCTGAAATTATCATCCTTTGAATAGGATGATCATCTGCTGCAATGATGTACATGTCAAATGTCTTTATATTTCCCGAATATATATCGCAGCCCGGATGGATGAAACTAGATCCGGGGTCTTCAAACTCGTTCGATCTTCACTCTAAGTACAAGTCTATCCATGTGAGAATTGCGCTGAAGTCGAACATGAAAAGACATCGCTTGATTACCGGTCAATGATGTAAACCGTTAACAAGCGCGAGAGGAATCACTGATAATGATAATGACCCTCAAGGTACTGCAGTACAATTCACGTGGTGTGAATAAAGGACTTGGCGTCGAACACCACGCAAAATCTTCTGGTCGAAGGTCATTGATGTATACCTGTCGCCGGAAGTGAGAAACTTGCCATTGAGGCATGCAAGCTTCAAAGTACTGAGGGGGGTGTTCCTAGATCAACTTCTTGGATAATGAGCTGAAGTCGACAAGAAGCGATCCGTCAAAGGAGGGCCTTAATGAATCCCACATCAGTGACACGGAACAGAGCTAATGATTTTAGTGGAGGTGAAAACAATCTGTGACATATGATTCAGGGTGGCGATCATGGGTGGATGAAGGATAATGTATGGCAGTGGATGGGACACGGTTGACTCTTTCTGAACAACATCTCTTGAACATATAATGACACTGATGCGATGGATCGGTAGCATTACCCCAAATGTGGATGGTTTGGCGAGGACCATGGTGATGAGACCAGTGAATGAAACAACCCAACCCGATGTGATACGGAGGAAAAGTGTCATGTTCAAGAGCGACTTGCTACCATTAAAGCTTTGAGGTTCTCCCAATTTTTCCCCAGTCATTTCTGACCAGTACCTCTTTATTTTTGTCAAGCTTGAGGAGGATAACATATGCTTGTTCTATAACCTGCCCTTCGGGCAAGCCCATCGCTATGTTTTAACGAGCCTAGCGATAGGGAAACTCGTTCTCGTCTAAAGACAAGTTTGTCGCTATTTAATCATTTTAACGAGTCTAACGACAAGGAAAACTCGATCCTTTTCATTTTTAGAGAGTCTGAAAAGGTACAGAAAGTTAACTCCAAAATTCTTTTTTCGTCATCTCATCCCTTAAGTCCGAAAAAGTATAAAACAATACAGAAGGGATGAGTTTTCGATAATTTTAACGAGCCGAATAAAACAAGCGCTCGACCTTTTTGTGCAATAATCCCTCAGGTCCAAAAAGATTAAAATCTAGAGGAGGGATAGCTCTTCCGATCATTTTAACGAGCTGGAAGGCCAAAACTCGGCAAACTTTTCATATTTTACGAGTCAGATGAAAAGAGCTCAAAGAAGACTCATCTTTTGAGGAACGAGTGATAGCAGCAGATTCCAGGTACAGGTTGGAATTTTCCAATCACGGCAGTGTCACAAGGATGGATAGGTGAAATCACTCTTCGCCGCTGTTCCTCAAAATGGGTAAACAATCATATGGAGGTGAACGATCGGCCAAATGGAATGGAGGTGGCAGGTGCAAAACACGACCAAGTCTTTTTATGGCTAATAATTTTACGATAAAAAATGGTTATTTACCGGTACTGGGTTCATTTTTTAAAGAGCTCGAATGCGCCAAAACACTGCTCAATCTTATGTTTATTTTTTAACGAGCATGAACTATGTGCTAAAACTGCTCGGATCTCGCTTTTCTATTTTTTAACGAGCATAAATTCCGCGGTAAAACTGCTCGATTATATAGTCAAATTTTGATTTTTTACCATTACTAGCTTTTCTCTTTTCAAGGATAGTACTGCATTCTCAATTGCTCTCATTTACCATTTCACTTGCATTTGGTTTGTTGGAGCTCTGGAGGTGCCTCTTCTTCCTTGATTTTCACCAGCTGATTCCGGGAGATTTTGCGGACGATTTTCGGCGCCGTCTGGACCAGGTAGGAGCTAAACCCTAGCTCTTTCTTTTCATGGTTGTCTTTTCCAGTTTCATGCCTGTTTTTCAGTCTTTCTGAGCCCCAGGGGTTTTGCCAGGGCGCCCTAACTTCAGCGCAGGTTCCCCATTCGAAACCTGCGCTGAATGTCAAGCTGCCTTAGGGCAGCCTGACCTTCAGCGCAGGTGGGACACTTTCTGCCTGCGCTGGGCTCAGAAAACTGGGTTTCCAGCTCATTTTTTGATGAATTTTCGCCAGTTTTTCATCAAAATCAGGAACTTACTCCTTCTCTTGTTTGCTTTGCAGGGAACTTTGAACAAAATGTCCCTTACATGGTGAGAACGAGAACATGAAGAGGAGGACATGATTGCCCTCCATGACCCGGTCACGGTGAACGCGCTGCGGAACTGTGGCCTGCTGAAGTTTTTCTGTATCTCTAGCATGAGAGCACAGATTACTTTTCTGCAGTATATGCTTGATGCTTGGGATCCTGTTAACCAAGTATTCCAGAGTAGGGGAAAGTCCATCCCCTTTACCATAGAGGACATGTACTTCTTGACTGGATTGTCAAGGCGAGGTGCCCCCATTTCCTTGTCAGGTACGGCCCGGGGGACTAATTCCACCAGAGATTATGTCCGCCAGTATTGCAGGGAAGGTTCTCAACCGAGCAGAGACGGCAAGATTGTTATCCGTGAGATTACTGACAGGTATCTCAGGTCCATTCTGTATACCAAAGGTAGGATGGCCGGTAGCGTAGCTTTACATGTTGCCAACAGATCTTATATGCAGCACGCCTTGGAGTGTCTCCAACCGAAAGTATTCAACTGGTGTGATGCAGTACTTGTTCAGATGAAAAGTCAGTTGACCAAGGTGAAGGACGGGAAGCTGAAGAACTTTGGATTTGGTTCTATTCTGACTGCCTTCGCCTTGGAGAAAATCCCACTGATGCAGCCTCAGTATATTATACTCGACTTGCCTTCTCCGACCGAGCCACGCATGCAGAGGTGGGTCGATCACATGTCTAGGCATGCTGGTCAACCTCAGATTACTTTTACTGATGCCTTCTTCAGGTGGTTCGAGCGCCAGGAGATGGCCTTCTCCGAGTATCCATATGTGGGTATGGATTTCCGAGGTGATCCAGATTTGGTGCTACCGGACGGCGAACAGTGGGGCGCTATTGGTAAACTCTTTGACCATATCACTATTTATTGTTTTGTTCATAATGTTGTTGTGCTTTATTCTATCAAGACTTTTAATCATACTCTTGGGTGCATGTAGATGTTGGTCCTGTTCGTCCAACAGTTTGTCCGAGACCACCAGTTGCTGCCCCGGCAGTGGAGCCTGCTAGGAGAGCTATTATTCGCGACCTTGACGATACTGAGACCCTTATAGCTGTGCAGGAGCAGGTTGAGAGCCTTACTCTCGGCATTCCCGATGTGAGGATTGATGAGTTACCTTTACAGCTGCAGCGACACACTACTAGTGTGCCTAGACGATGGACTCGTCTCTTGCGCATGATTGCACAGGCCGTGACATGCTATCATGAGCACCACTTTGAGTTTTAGGTCATATGACCAATTTTGTCTTGGTTACAGAACATTATGTACGAACTATAAACAACTTATATATATTTTGATTTTCGAGTTTTATTCTGTTTGAGTTATATGATCCATATGTACAATGATTGATGATGTGTCCTTTTTATAAATGTTGCAAATGTCTATCTAACACATAGTTTGCTAATGAGTCAGTTAATGTGTTTAAGTTTCTAGAAATGTGCTGATATTGAATTGAATCAAATCGTCTTTCCAGGATCTTAACCCTTAGGAACATGCGATAAATAGCTAGATTGCGAACGGATTATATACCATTGAGTTGTAGTATTACGAGCTGTGAGTCTAGCCTGACAATTAGTCGGCGTATGCCACGTGTGATGGCATCAGAGAGTAGTTCTATCAACGCGCTATACTCAGCGATGTTATTCGTTGATTGCCCAATACACACACCTCTGAAACTTACTAACTCGCCGCTTGGATCAAAAATGGCCCAGGCTGCGGAGGATAGGTTCCGCGAACTACGACTCGCTCCGTCGGCATATCCAACACATGTCTCCATAAGGTTCGACATCTGCAACAAATGAAAAAGGTGGATCACTCGACCAGAAAAAATACTTTAGCGAAAACAAAATACAACAAAAGCATGCAGGTTACTATTCAAGCATAGTAACGCTTGAGGTACAGCCCGTTACGGGGCTGCGCCAGTGGAATTCCGTCGTAATCCATTAACTCGTAGGCTCCTTTTGCTAACACCCTTTTAACAATATAGGGGCCCATCCATAAGGATTTGAATTTACCTGCTCCCAATTTATCGGATTCTTGGTCATAAAGCAAGACCAAATCACCTTCTGAGAAGACACGGGGTTTGACACTTTTGTCGAACTGAGCCTTGACTCGTTTCTTATGGGCTTCGTTAGCCAAAGCGGCATCACGACGGGTTTCATCCAATTGGATTAATTCCAAGAAACGAGCCTCTTCTTCTGAAGTTCCGGGGAGGAGATCAATTGCGAGTTTAAGCGACGAAATTTCGCACTGGATTGGCAAGACTGCTTCCAGGCCATACACCAGTTGAAAAGGTGTGAACCCGGTTGCGTTCTTTACCGACGTTCGGTAAGCCCACAAGGCTGAGTACAGGATTAGGTGCCACCTTCTTTTATGAACCCCGATCATCCTTTGCAACATACGCTTCAGGACCTTGTTGATTGCTTCAACTTGTCCATTGGCTTGCGGATAATATGGGGTAGAGCTGTCGTGAGATAGCCCTAGCTTGGCAGCTAATTCGACCATCATGTGATTGCGAAAATGCGACCCATGATCTGTAACTATAGCCTGTGGTACGCCGAACCTGGCGACTACATGATTGAAAAAGAAAAGGGCAGCTGTTTCACCAGTGTTATCCAATGTAGGCATCGCCTCGGCCCATTTGGTAAAATAGTCAACAACGACTATAATATACCCATGCCCCCGGTCGAGGTGGGGTTACATTGCATGAAATCGATGCCCCACTTGGCGAAGGGCCCAACAACAACTATCGGCTGTAAAGGTGCGGGTGGTCGTCTGGTTTTGCTATCAAAAATTTGACAAGCATGGCAACTTCTGACTGCGGTTATGCAATCTTTGAACATGGTTGGCCAGAAGTATCCTGCTCGTAAGATTTTTTGTGCTGTTGCATATCCAGATTGATGCCCCCCACACGCGCCTGAATGACACTCATTCAGGGCTTTTTCGGCCTCCTCATGGGTAAGGCACCTCCTCAGAACTGTATCGATACCACGACGGTAAAGTGTATCACCGACGATCATGTAGTCTTTTGCTTGGTATCGTATACGTTTTTGTTCGGAGCGAGAGGTGTTAGGCCTGAATTTTTGGGTTTGGAGATAAACTATGATATCTCCATACCACTCATTGCTTACAGATATCAGAAACAAACTTTCGTCCACGATTGACTCTTTCGATGTTTCATCGTTGGACAGCGATGGGAGATCGCACAATAATTCTGCGAAAACTAGAGCTTTCTTTGATTTGGATTTTACAAATTCCAGATCAAACTCTTGAAGGATCGCTATCCATTTTGAATATTTGCCCCCCAGCAACTGTCGCGACAGTATATAAGTCATGGGGTTGCAATCTGACAAGATGGTAGTTTTCCGAAAGAGGACATAATGTCGAAACCTTTGAATCGCTTGAACAGCTGCAAGCGCTAGTTTTTCAACATAAGAATATTTACTTTCTGTATCATTTAAGTTTTTACTTAAATAATAGATAGGATGTTCAATTCCATCGACTTCTTGAACTAAAACCATCGCAATGGTCGTATCCGCTGCAGCCAGATACAGGTTAAAATCTCTTTGATAGTCCGGGGCGTACATTAATGATGCTTTTACTAGACAATCTTTCAGAGCATCAAAGGAAGCTTGCGCCACCTGGTCCCAGACAAAAGGTACATCCTTTTTCAAAAGACGAGTATAACCTTTAGCAAGTTCTGCGTAATTTGGAATGAACCTCCTCAGAAAGTTTGCTTTCCCTTGGAGTTTCTGAATCTGAAGCAAATTTGAAGGTGGAGGCAAATTAATGATTGCCTGAACCTTGCAGGGGTCGAGACGAATCCCATCCTTAGAGACTACAAAGCCAAGTAAACGACCAGAACCGACGCAAAACACACATTTGTGTGGATTGAGTCTTATCTTGTAGTGTCGGCAACGTAGAAATATCGCTCTTAAATGCTGCGGATGATCAGTCCGCTTTCGCGAATGAGCCGGAGGTCGTCGAGATAAGGTTGAACAATGTTCTTGATGTCATGGAAGGCATAATTCATTGCCCTCTGAAACGTCGCCCCTGCGTTCTTTAAACCAAAGGGTAATTTTCGATAAGCGAATGTGCCCCACGGACAAATAAATGCAGTCTTTGACTGGTCCTGTGGGCGGATATTTATTTGATTATACCCGGAAAATCCATCCATAAATGAAAAGATTTCACATCCGGCGCATTCATCAATTATCTGGTCGATGAAGGGTGTAGGGTAGTTGTCCTTCGGACAAGCTTGGTTTACATCCCTATAATCAACACACACTCTAATCGTCCCTTGTTTTTTCATAACAGGGACAATATTCGATACCCAATCGGTTAGAGGAACCGGGTAGATGAATCCAGCATGGAGAAGTTTTTCAACTTCCGCCTTAATGGCAGCGGCTTTCTTAGGGTGCACCTGCCGAAGCCGTTGTCTTACTGGTTTGACATCAGGATACATTTTAATTTCATGTTCAACGATACTCGAGTCAATGCCTGGCATTTCATCATATGACCAAGCAAAGACATCTCTAAATTCGCAAAAAAGAGCGTTATATATTTCCAGTTCTGAAGGGGAACAACCTTTGCCGACATAAATATTCTCTACAACATCTGTTTTAGTCGAGATATTTATGGCTATAGTCTCTTCAATATTGGATAGGTTTCGCTCGGAATCCACCGTATTTACAGTATTTGTTAGGAATTCAAATACTGAAGGGTGATAAAGGTCACTTTGAGTATCTTCTTCATATTCCGGAAGAAGGGAACGATGGTGGTGATCATTCCATGGTGCCCCCTCAATCATCATTGATTGTAAGATTCCTTCGTCAGTCCCATGTACTTTCGACCAAGGATCTAATGGGGTTCCATATTCTCTAGACCTATCTACCCAAACGCTTGACGAGCGTTGATTTGGGTTCGCCTCCCATGCTTGAAACATTGATTGCTACAATATTTCTAAAGGGCTTGGGGGAAAAACAATTGCACGATCCATGTCGACCTTCGTGGAAGATATCATGTTGCAGGTTGCTACAAACGGTACATTTCCTATATAAATAGGAGGTGGTAGCGCGAAAGTTCCCATCAATGTGGGGTCTTTCAATAATCCTACTCCGATATCTTGAAGTGAATGGTTGCTTTCATGGATCATGGGAATGCTTCCTGTAACTTGTGAACCATTAGGGAGGAATTTCTGTTGGTCGACGACCGTAATCCCTCCTTCAAACGGGAATGCGATCTTCCTAAAATAAGTCGACACAACAGCTGCCATGGCATAAATCCATGGTCTACCTAGTAGGATGTTATAGTCAAGATTTCCATCAATGACCTCAACATCAATTTCTACTGTTTTTCCTCCTAGTTCAACTTTCAAGTTATTAAGGATACCATATGGGGTATAAGTCCTTCCGTCGAAAGCTTTTAATGTCGTCGAAGATCGCGACAAGGTTGGAGATCCTAAAGTTTTCCAGCAACTCATCGACATAATACATGTCGATGCTCCCTCATCAATAATTGTTCTGTGAACAGTTTTGTTGAGGGCTTTCACTTGAATAAGGAAAGCTAGTTGAGCTGGTAACTGAGGATCATATCCTTTGTGATCAAAGGATACAAGATTTGAATCCTTAGGGTCAACCCCACCAATAGCTGATAACAACGCCTGCCTTTGGGTTGGACAATTTTGTAGTACCTCAAGAGTCGACATAGCGGATGGCGATTGTGCCAAATCTTCCACTATGTTATAATGCTGCGCCGCTCTGGCGCGAGGATTAAATGTCGACTTGTGTACTACACCCTTTGGCGGTTTTATTGTTAATTCAGGGATGATGGGCGTTACAACTTCTGTCGAAGTTGTTGTCGAACTACTTGGTTGATCTTTACCTTTTTCGTTCGACAGCTGAGGATTCCCATAATCTTTGTTCCTTGTCGAAATCAAAGCATCATTCTGCTGTTTTGAAACCGACAACATAAGTACTTGAGACGGGGAAGCATTTCCACTATCAACCAGATTTTGACCTGGGTTGGGAAATGGATCAGTTAACACAGCTGAGGTTTGGGAACTTTTAAAGAACCTCTTTAACTCAGCTTTGAATGGGCAATTCTTTGTGTTATGATCCTTATCATCACATATTAGACATGGATAATTTTGTTTCCCTTTCCCAGGAGGGTTTGAAGAATTCTTTCCAGGGGATGACTCACCCTGTTTCTTCTTCTTCCCTTTGTTTTGCTTCTTCTTGCTTCCTGGTTGATTGGTTTCTTTGCCTTTATCTTCTGATACGACATTTACTTCCGAAGCAAGAATTTCTTCTTTTGCATTTTGATCCGAATTCTTACGGGCTTTCTTTGACGAAGCCTTTATCGATTTCGTGTTTGCCGTGCCAATCACGCCATCACCGGCATGAGAGTCACTATTTGATTTAGGAGGGGGAGGAATTGAAAATTCTGGTCTAGGGGCGTCGGGTATTTTGTCGTAGAGCGTGCCGGACTGAGTATAAACTAAGTCCAAATACTGTGCACGAGCAATAACTTGCTCCTCTGTTACGACTCCCCCCTTGGCCACATCTTCCGTAATAGCAGGAAGTAACGACTTTATAAACCATTCAGCTAATAGCTGATCGGGAACGTATGTTTTCACCATCCTACGACGACGGCGCCACTCATGTATATGATCAGATATATGGGTGGCAGTTGTCTGCTTGAAGTTGGTTAATATTTCTGTTCCCGTTTCATACCTTATCGGTAATTGAAAATGGGTTAAGAAAGTCGTGGCTAGGGAACTAAAATTGTCGAAAGAGGCTCTTGGCAATTCAATATACCATTTAGCCGCTGGACCTGTCAATGTCCTCTGAAAAAGGCGAAGCCTTATCGAATCGTCATTTAGGGTGTTCGACGAACACCACAGATGAAAAGTCATCACGTGATAGGAATGTCAGATGGAAGTTTATGAGGAATCACTGGCCACCAAGGGGCATAAGCAATCGGATCGTTGGTTAATCGGTGTAAATCAGGTAACTCTAAAGTTGCCACGAATGGTAACTGTTGATTCAGGTTAGGCGAAGCGTAACCAAGGTACGATGGAATCGCTTGAGCAGTGGGCCTTTGCATACCAGCATAATGTAATTGATGTTGGTATGACTGATACGGTTGGTGGACTTGACCACTGTAAAGTGGTTGGTTTTGACCGTTTTGGATATACGGTTGTCCACTGTTCGCAAAGATCTACTGCTCAGAACCTTGGTACACTTGCTGGAATTGTGGTTGTTGGTATTGCACTAGCCATGGTTGTGAAGCCATGTTCTGTTGTGCTATGCTAACCGTTGGACCGAGGTGTGGGGTAATTGTACCCGTTTGGACCTGTTTCACCCCACCAGTTGGCGATTGTGGTTGTGACCCATGTTCAAGAGGGTGTTGCATTACAACCTGAGAAATCTGAGGTTGACATGTAACAAGTATCGCTTGAACTTGTGACACAGTTACAATAGCCGGTGTGGTTGGGATGTTCGTCACAGGTACACACTGTTGCATAGAATATACAACCCTTGGTTGTTGAGGTAGCATAGGTACCCAACTACTCAATGCAATTCCAGTATAACCTGAATACTGTTGAGAACTGCCATATGGATATCCTCCCGGAGGAGGTAATGAAAGGGCATACTGCCCCCCATACGGTAGCAATCCGGAACTCAGAGGGATTGTTAGTCCTTGAGGACTGGATGGCCCAAATTGACCTCCATGAGGATCAATCTGTCGAGTTTCAACGTAAGAGTTGCTGGATATTACTTCGGATGAACAAACTGGAACAGACCATACTGTCGAAATAGTCCCTTGGTGGACTCCTTCTAGCGGTTGAGAGCTAGTTGGGACAGCTGGTATGCCGGCAAACATCGTCGGAGTGACGGCAGGGGCTTCTGTTGTCGCTGTGTCATTTGACATAGTCCTAGATGATGACGGTTGTTCAGACATCTTAAGTCTATCCAATAGATTGCCTAGCGATTCTACAGGAACTTCCACTTGTGGTGGATTAACTTCTGATGAAGGAAATAGAGTGACCCCGACTCCAAAATGAGTTGGAGTACTTGCTTGTGGATCCTCTGTAATTTCCTCTATCGCAATCAAACCCGGTGGAAGAGGAAGACCGTTAGGTCCGTAAAATATTTCTGGTGCCGAAGAAGTGGTTGCTTCGACAGCGACAGTTGTTTGAGGAACAAAACTCTTTGGACCGGTTACAGATGGAACTGGTTCAGTTATACAAGTATTTGCCCCCAGACTACGATCAGTATTACTGTCCTTCTGTGGCTGTTGAACTTCTTCTATAGAGGCAGGGTTTCCAGAAATGTTAGGAGTAACCAGAACCTCAGATGCAGTTGGAACACTTGTTCTAACTTTTATAGGAGATTTTGAACCGGTTAAACGAGTTTGCTTCGTCCGTATTGTTTTCGATTCCGGAGACAAAGACGGTTGACTCGTAACCCTCCGCGAACGACGGGGTTTCAATTGAATTTATTCCACGATTGTGGATTACTTGATCAACCAAAATATTAAAAGGGGAAATTTGTGTTTCCGAATTGAATGAATTTTATTAGACGCTCTTTAGACACAACTTGCTTTTTCACTTTTTAAGAGTCGAGAAAAAGCTAAAGATGACTCTAGTCTCCTTCGATGTTTTAACGAGCCCGAAGTGACAAATGCTCGGATGGACTTTTTCAGTTATAGAGTTTGAAAAAGGCCAAAAGAAACTACTTTGGAGATCTAGGCAGAGGGTGTGCCAAACCTTTCACAAAACCACAGAATACGTTTTATGGTACGGGTGGTCGATCTTCGTGAATGTTGTGTTCACTGCATTGCGATCAGTAGGGCGGCCGACACGGCTTCCTAAGGATAAAAGATATATGCCTATAGGGGTCTCCCAATATATACGCGACGGTACGTGGGAGCACAAGTCCATATTAGTGCCACCGACTCTCAGGAGGAATCACCCACCTTCTTCGAGATCGACAGTCACTACGTTTAACGACGCCGGAACATGTCTCTAGCTGAGACCTCTATGTGTTTGCGTTATGTTTCAAAGCATTGTTAGGTTCATTCAATATATTTTAATTTGATCTTTTTAAAGTTTTCCTTTCAAGGTTCACCACGAGATGTTTGATACAAATTCCTAAATGCAGTCTAAGATGAGAAGCAAGCTTTTTCAATCTTTTCGACTTATGAAAATCCTAACTACTGAGGGAAAAGAAAGACATCATCTTTTCACACAGATCAAAGAACATACACTAATGCACATTTCCCTAAATCAACATACAAACTTATCAAATGCAAAATGCACAATGCAGGTATTTCTTTTCTCTTTCTTAATGTTGATGTAATACAAAAAGAAAGCTGTTGTATAACTTTGAATTCAATTTCAAGTGAAAGCAAACAAGCTTGTCCAAAATGAAAAGACACCTTAAGATTTACGTGTTTCGACACTAGAAATATATAAATTCAAACCATATGATGAAAGCAAAAGCTCAATCGGCTATGAACAACAAACAAACTAACTCTTAAGATCAAAACGACACTTATCACAGGTCTAGATCTAAGAGGCCACAGCAAGACTAGTTCACTTTCGTTATGGGAAACTGTAAATGATATAAGAAATACAAAAAGAACAAACACAGTTTCTTTATACAACCAAGGTGGAATAGTGGCAAGGAAAATTGGTTTCAGATAGGTACATTGACTGGTAACAGGCTGCAAAAACAAGGATGAAAACAGGGAAATAAACAGCAGGGAACCCCAGTAGCACTAGGCAAAACTGGTTCAGCGCAGGTAGTACATTGGCAGTTTGACCTTCAGCGCAGGTAGCCCCTTCGGGAACTGCGCTGAAATGCAGACTGCCTTCACAGTGCCTGCACTGAAGAGATAAACTTTCGTTTTTCTCAGTTTCCGGGTCACAGATTGCTAAAAAATTCACAGTTTTTGGCCAAATCAGAAGCTATCAATCAAGTACACACTAAGGGATGAAAAGGAGGATGAAAAGCTATCACTAAGAGCTGTTCAGAGTCCTTGTGGATCAGCTCTTCAAATCATAAACATGCCTAGAAACTGAGCTAGAGTAGCTGCCCTCTACTTTGCATTTGAAAGATCCAAATGCAGTTCGATTCGGTACTCCCTGTGTTTATGAAATCAATAGCAAAAACACAAACAACCAACAAGATACGATCCCCAGCGGAGTCGCCGATTTGTTGTTGGGAAAAGTATCCAATACAGAATGACCCTATCCCACTCTAAGGGTGATAGTACCTCAGCAACAATCAAAGCAAAGCTATTCAAGATTACTTCTTTATGAGATGTAAGAGAGGGGAGAAAGAAATCCACTAACCGATGTCTTCCGCTAATGATTGATCCAATCTTCTCTCCTTCCTGCTTGCTCCCAGCTCCTTGCTCTTTCACTGGCCCAGCTACACCAAGATCCTGCAAAATGGCAAGAGAGGGAAACTACAAGAAGCATACATTCATAATTGATTCAAGGATTAGAATAAATCAAATACACAAGTATAACAATACACCATTGAGACACATGTATATAGAAGAACCTCAAATGCTTTATTAATGGAAGAAGTAAAGTTCAGGAAATGATACAACCATAAAAGGCCCAATCCAGCATCACCTCCCAGCAGAAAGAAATCTCCTCTTCACCTCCTTCAAGCAAATCACCCAATAGTTCTATACTCAAACCAACAGCACTTCCTTACATTCATAAGATTCCAGCCTCCTTAGACCTCATGAGAGAGCTCTATATATAGGAGTTTTGGAGAAAGGATGAGTCATCTTGAGGCTGGCATGAAGCTGACTAGTGTCCTCTCCCACTTCAGTTATTCTTCAGTTCTTGAGTCCACTTGGAGGTTCTTGCTTCCACTTGGAGATCTAGATCCTCTTACTCGTCACCAGTCGAATTCCCTGATCCAAGTGTCATTTTGGAAGCTTCCTGGGCATTGACACCTTGAGGAATGACTGTGCCACTTGGAAAAACTCGCCCAGCGCAGGTAGCCTTCTTTGCAGTTGACATTCAGCGCAGGTACACAGTGGAGCAGTTGACATTCAGCGCAGATGCTCAGTGGAGCAGTTGACATGATCCAGAATTAGCTTGTTTTTTAGTGTTTTCAGGTGGAGAACTGATATTCAGTGCTGTGGTTTGCTGACCTTGTTCCTCTAGGGGTAGGAACAACATGTTTAGGGACTTTGGATCCCTTAGATTATTGACATTTCATGCTTCATGCTGTAAGGCACAAAACTTTCTATAACAGTTACTGCCTATCTTCAATCTCTTGGTACAGAAGTTTGGGACATCGTAGAGACAGGCTATGCTTTTCCTTCAGCTACTCCTACAGATGCAGCTGAGAAAAAGAAGTATGAAACAAATGTGAAAGCAGTCAGTACTCTATTAGGATGTATATCTCAATCAGAATTCATGAAGGTAATGCACTATAAATCCGCAAAAGAGATATGGGACAAAATTGTCACGAGCTATGAAGGAGACGAACAGGTAAAATGTGCTAAACTTCAAACTCTCAGAATTCAGTATGAGACTCTCAAAATGTATAATGATGAAAGTGTGGCTAACTATTTTCTTCGGGTAGATGAGGTTGTTAATTGTATGAAAAATTTGGGTGAAGAAATAAAAGAGGCTATTGTGGTTGAAAAGGTCCTAAGATCATTATCCCCCAAGTTTGAATCTAAAGTATCTGCAATAGAAGAAAAGGAAAATCTACGAATTCTTACTATGTCTCAGCTACATGGAATTCTAACTACTTATGAAATGAGAAAGGGAGGTCCATCAGACAGAAGAGAAACTGCTTTCAAGGCATCAGGCAAAGGAGATTATTATGAAGCAAGCCACGTCCCAGAAGAAGAGGAAGAAGAATCAAATTTTGTCAGAAATCTTCAAAGGGGTTCTGGAAGTTTCAGAGGTAAGTTACCTTTAAATGCTTTTCTTGTGGAAGAGTAGGTCATTATGCTGCAAAATGTCCTTATAAGGATAAAGGAAAGGAACCTGCTAGATGGAACAAGAAACAGAACGCAAATAAGAAAAGCTACTACACTCATGAAGATAGTGATGGTCTATCAAACAGTGATGAAGATGAACAAGGTAATGAATATAAGTTGTTAATGGCATTTGAAGATGATGATTATATGGATGTTATAGATGTGGATAACCTTTATGATGAAATTACTAGACTCAAGAGATGTATAGAAGAAAAGAACATGATCATTGATACTCTACAATTTCAAATTGATGAAAAGGAAAAACATCTTGAAAAATTAGAAGGTGAAATTGTTGGTCTTAGAAAAGAGATTGAGAAAACAAAAGCTATTAATCTCAAGTTTGTCAAAGGATCTGAAACTTTGGATGAGATTATCAATGTGCAACGGTCTCCACTAAACAAAACAGGTCTGGGCTATAATGGAGAAACTTCTCAAGCATCCACCTCAAAAAGTTATCTTGATGCAGCAAGAAGAAATGAGCAAAAGCACAATGAAGATCATCAGGTAAAGCAGGGACGAATTACAAACAGAAACTATCAGGGGCAATCCATCTTAAGGGTGAACAAAAGCTACAACCAGCCACAGGTAAAATCTTCTCAATTTAGTTCAAGAATAGATGAAAATAGAAATTACAATCAGTTGGCTAGTAGATTCGATAACCGCATAAGTTTCTTCAATGGACAATGCTTTTCTTGCCATAACTTTGGTCACAAAGCAGCTCAATGTGTTGCATATAAAACGATCATGACTAGGGAAGCTCAAAAACAAAGAAGTATGACAGGAATTACAAAAAGAACCTATAACAACTTTTCGGTTCTTGAAAATGAAGTTGAGTGCTCTATTTGCAATAACTTTGGTCATGAAGACTCTAAATGCAGGAGCAGGTTACAGTAGAAAAAGGAACAAGCCTCAAGCACCAAAACATGGAGAATAAAGGAACCACAAACAGAAAGATGTGGGATAGCATTTTATGCAGAGGGACAGGAAAATCTATGGTACATTGACAGTGGATGTTCGAAGCATATGACAGGTGATAAAGAAAAACTTGAGTCTTATTCTGCTCTAGAAAAGGGAAAGAAAGTCTCTTTTGGAAATGATACTCCTGCAACTATAAAAGGAAAAGGTATTGCCCAGTTAAAAGAAAAGGTCAAGGCTGGAAATGTTTTGTATGTTGATGGATTGAAGCATAATCTTCTAAGTGTCAGCCAGATGTGTGATCAAAGGACCGAGGTTATATTCAGATCAAATGGATGTCTTGTTCGTGATCTTGATACAGGTAAAACAGTGATCAAAGGCAAAAGAACTCCAAATAATCTGTACATATTTGAAGAAGGACAACAACAATGCTATCTGAGCAAGGATGATGAGCATTGGTTATGGCATCGGAGGTTGGGGCATCTAAGCTTTTCACAAATAAGGAAAGCATGCAAAATCAGGCAGTTCGCGATCTTCCAGATATCAAAATTCCTGACAACACCATATGCAAATCATGTCAGTTTGGAAAACAAACCAGAACTAACTTTCCAGAGAAGGAAGGATCAACTAGCATGCCTCTTGCGCTAGTACATACAGATACATGCGGTCCATTCAGGAAAAGAACACCTAGAGGAGAAGAATACTTGATATTATTCATTGACAATTTCTCCAGGTTTGTCTGGCTAGGACTTATGAAGCACAAAGATGAAGCATTCGAAAAATTCAAATCCTTCAAAGCCTTGGTGGAAAATGAATCAGGTCACAAAATTAAGTGCCTCAGATCCGACAGAGGTGGGGAGTTTACCTCAAATGAATTTTTTGATTTCTGTGAAGAACATGGGATTAGAAGAGAATTCTCTACAGCTAGAACTCCTCAGCAAAATGGAGTTGTGGAAGGAATGAACAGAACAATCCAACAAATGGCTCGTGCTATGCTTGATGAATCAGGAACTCCCGCAACTTTCTGGGGTGAAGCTGCACATGCTGCGGTTGTTATTCTTAACAAAACAAATGTCCGGGTGAACAGCACTCAAACTCCTCATGAGCTCTGGAGTGGTAGGACTCCTTCAGTAAAGCACTTCAAAATCTTTGGGAGCAAATGCTATATCAAGAATACTGATGAGCAGCTTGGCAAACTTGAACCTAGAGCAGATGAAGGTATTCTTCTTGGTTACTCTCCACATAGCAAAGCATACAAATGCTACAATAAAAGACTTGGTAGAATTGTTGACAGCATTGATGTAGTGGTTGATGAGAAGGGATACATTCCTAGGAAAGTACATCACGAAGACATCGAAGAAGATGAAGGCTACCCCCAACAATAGAATGATGAAGAAGAACCTCAAGAAGAACCAGAGGAGCAAAAAAGAATAGAAGAAAAGACTCCATCCAGATATGTTCAGAAGAACCATCCAAAATCTAAGATTATGGGGTAGAAAGAAGCAGGTGTACAAACAAGAAGAACAGTTGCAGAAGCTTCAAGCTATTTGGCATTACTCTCCTCTACTGAACCACAAAATGTGAAAGAGGCATGCAAAGATGAATGTTGGGTGAAAGCAATGGATGAAGAACTTGAGCAAATCGAAAAGAACAACACTTGGGAGCTGGTTCCTAGACCAAAAGATAAGAATGTTATCGGGACAAAATGGGTCTTCAAAAACAAATTGAATGAAAATGGTGAAGTAATTAGAAAAAAAGCCAGACTTGTTTGTAAAGGGTATGCGCAGCAAGAAGGAATAGACTTTGAAGAAACCTTTGCTCCTGTTGCAAGACTTGAGGCCATCCGAATGTTCCTTGCTCTCTCAAGTTTTCAAAACTTCAAAGTATTTCAAATGGACGTGAAATCAGCCTTTCTGAATGGAGACTTGGAAGAAGAAGTGTACATTGAACAGCCAGATGGTTTCATTCTTGGAAATGATCCAAATCTTGTATGCAGATTGAAAAAGGCTCTCTATGGTCTCAAACAAGCTCCAAGGGCTTGGTACTACCATTTGGACAAATATCTTCGTCAACAAGGCTTTTCAAAAGGATCGGCAGATAGCAATCTTTATATAAAAGTTGAAAATGACAAATTGCTAATACTTGTTGTGTATGTAGATGACATTATTTTTGGGAGCAATGAAGAAGCTATGAGTCAAAGCTTTGCCTCGGTCATGCAGAAAGAATTTGAAATGTCTTTGCTAGGAGAACTGACATATTTCCTTGGTTTGCAAATCCAACAAAAAGAAGGAGGAATCTTTTTATCTCAAACCAAGTATCTCAAACAGATTTTGAAGAAATATGGTATGGATGATGCAAAACCCGTATGTACACCCATGGTCACAGGATGTAGCCTCAGTGCAAATGATGAATCTGCAGCAATACATCAACCAACCTACAAATCTATGATTGGAAGTTTACTTTATTTGACAGGTACCCGACCGGACATCATTCATGCAGTTGGAATAGTTGGAAGATTTCAGGCAAATCCGAAGGAGACTCATCTTCAGGCAGTGAAGAGAATCTTCAAATATCTTCAAGGGACTCAAAATTATGGCTTATGGTATCCTAGAGATACAGATCTTACACTTCATGCTTATACAGATGCAGATTGGGCCGGAAGCGTGGATGACAGGAAAAGTACAAGTGGTGGTGCGTTCTTTATGGGTTCCAGACTGGTATCTTGGTTCAGCAAGAAACAGAGTTCGATTGCCTTGTCTACAGCTGAAGCGGAATATGTTGCTGCTGCATCTTGTTGCACTCAACTCCTTTGGATGATGCAGACTTTGCAGGATTTTCAAATCACTTGTACACCACCTATCCCCATCTTATGTGATAATACAAGTGCAATCAGCATCTCAAAGAATCCGGTTATGCATTCGAAAACCAAGCACATACCAATCAAGTACCATTTTCTCCGAGAACAAGTACTTGAACAGAAGGTCAAGTTGGAGTATGTTCCTTCTAAGGAACAAGTTGTTGATATTCTCACCAAACCATTGCCCAGGGACACTTTTGAATACCTCAGGCAAAAGCTGGGGGTTGTTGATGCTTCATCTTATTGTTGAACCTCTTCTGATTGATGGTACAGGTTCAGGGGGAGCATATAATGCATTGTTGGCATTATGGAGGATGGTCAGAAGGAGATCTTGGAAATAGCTGCAATATGTCTCTATCTCTTTCATGGTGGATTATGGTTCTTTGTTGCAGATCTAGTTCATTATCAGGGGGAGCATGATCTTAGGGGGAGCATACCCCTTTGCCCTTGATGTCAAAGGGGGAGAATGAAGCTGAAGTTTGTGAGGTTTCCATCAAGTCCAAAGGGGGAGATTGTTGGCATTATGTTACTGGTATGGCTATATGTTACAGATGTTTTACTTGATGGCAACTCTCGTGGCAAGGCTCTCAATTTATTGAAAATTAAGAAGTACGCAGGAAATCAGTTCAGAAGGTGCGTACCTGCAGGTACACCATGCAGGGACCGCGTCCAGATACGCAGGCCAACCGTTCAGGAGGTGCGTCCCCCCAGTGCACACATTTCAAGGCAGAGAAAAGTACACGTGGGGTTTCTTATGTTTTACTCCTGATATCTAGCTGACGGTATTGGGTTATTATGGTGTCGGCTCGTGGTATTGTTCCATGATTTTAGGAGGAGCTTGCGTATATAAAGCAAAGGAGATCACTTGGCTAAGCATCTTTTGCAATTGCAATATCTTTAGATCTGAAATATTGGGTTATGGTCTTAAAAGCTTGATCTATATAAAAGGGAAGTTGAAGGCGAATCTGTGAAGGGTGATCTCTCGAGCGCATGATCAGATCTGAGCAACTGTGCCACTCTGGTGGACTGCCTACTTTGCCCTAATCAGAAGGCCGCAGGTGTTTAACAGAAGAACTGCGTGGGTACGCAGTGCAGAAACAGGAGATCTGCGTCGGTACGCAGAGCAGAAACAGGAGACCTGCGTCGGTACGCAGAGCAGAAGAAGAAGACCTGCGTCGGTACGCAGAGCAGAAGAAGGAGAGCTGCGTCGGTACGCAGAGCGACTAAGGTTCAGGTGCGTCCGCATAGTAAAAGTACGCGGCGCGATAGTATTTTTGGGTGCGTCCCTGCAGTAACAATACGCGGCGCGATAATGTTTCTGGGTGCGTCCCTGCAGTAATAGTACGCAGTGCGGTTGAAGGAACAGTGCGTGGGCACGCAGTGCAGCAGAAGGATCTCTGCGGGTATACGCAGGGAAGCAGAAGGTGAACTGCGTAGCGACGCAGGCCACAGAAGGGAAAACTGCGTATCTGTTCTGTTGATTGAATTTTTCTGTTGATAAGGTGTTCTGGGTTAGTTCTGTTATTGCTGATCTGATAACTGTAGTGGACTGTAACTTTTATGTACTTGATGATCATTTGATGCTTTATGAAAAGAAGTAGGGGGTTGTAGCTCCCTTCCAGGAGAGACTGGAAAACGAGAGAGAGAGAGAGTTGTAGCTCTCTGCAGGTTGCAGCCTGCGTACTGGTAAAGGACTGCACCAGTATAAAACCATTGTAAAAGAAGTTTCTAATTTGAAAGAAGATAGAGACATATTGCAGCAGGTGGTTTTCACCCACATTGGGTTTCCACCTTACATCTTGTGTTCTTTGGTGTGACTATCTGTTTTTCCTTGTTCATGCTCATTATTTTATGGTACTGACATGAAAAAATAATTCAAAGAACAAATAAGGAAGATTTATTAAAAGAATTAGATAATACTGATTCACCCCCCCTCTCAGTATTATTGTCAACAATTATACCCGGAAAATCCATCCATAAATGAAAAGATTTCACATCCGGCGCATTCATCAATTACCTGGTCGATGAAGGGTGTAGGTTAGTTGTCCTTCGGACAAGCTTGGTTTACATCCCTATAATCGACACACACTCTAATTGTCCCTTGTTTCTTCATAACGGGGACAATATTCGATACCCAATCGGTTAGAGGAACCGGGTAGATGAAACCAGCATGGAGAAGTTTTTCAACTTCTGCTTTAATGGCAGCGGCTTTCTTGGGGTGCACCTGCCGAAGCCGTTTTCTTACTGGTTTGACATCATGATACATTTTAATTTCAAGTTCAACGATACTCGAGTCAATGCCTGGGATTTCATCATATGACCAAGCAAAGACATCTCTGAATTCGCGAAAAAGAGCGTTATATATTTCCAGTTCTGAAGGAGAACATCCTTTGCCGACATAAATATTCTCTACAACATTTGTTTTAGTCGAGATATTTATGGCTATAGTCTCTTCAATATTGGATAAGTTTCGCTCGGAATCCACCGTATTTGCAGTATTTGATAGGAATTCAAAAACTGAAGGGTAGTAAAGGTCCTGTTGAGTATCTTCTTCATATCCTGGAAGAAGGGAACGATGGTGGCAATCATTCCATGGTGCCCCCACAATCAACATTGATTGTAGGATTCCTTCGTCAGTCCCATGTACTTTCGACCAAGGATCTAACGGGGTACCATATTCTCTAGACCTATCTACCCAAACGCTTGATGAGCGTTGACTTGGGTTCGCCTCCCATGCCCGAAACATTGATTGCTACAATATTTCTATAGGGCTTGGAGGCAAAACCATTGCATGATCCATGTCGACATCGTCTTTTGAGATCTTCGTGGAAGATATCATGTTGCAGGCTCTTACCAACGCTACTTCTCCTATATAGACTGGAGGTGGAAGTGCGAAAGTTCCCATTAATGTGGGGTCTTTCAGTAGGCCTACTCCGATGTCTTGAAGCGAGTGGTTGCTTCCATGGATCATGGGAATGCTTCCTGTAACTTGTGAACCATTAGGGAGGAAGTCTTGTTGGTCGACGATCGTAATCCCTCCTTGAAAAGGGAATGCGATCTTCCTAAAATAAGTCGACACTACAGCTGCCATGGCATATATCCACGGTCTTCCCAGTAGGATGTTGTAGTCCAGATTCCCATCGATGACTTCAACATCTATTTCTACTGTTTTTCCTCGCAGTTCAACCTTTAAGTTATTAAGGATACCGCACGGGGTATATGTCCTTCCGTCGAATGCTTTTAATGTCGTCGAAGATCGCGACAAGGTTGGAGATCCTAAAGTTTTCCAGCAACTCATCGACATAATACATGTAGATGCCCCCTCATCAATAATTGTTCGGTGAACAGTTTTGTTGAGGGCTTTCACTTGAATAAGGAAAGCTAGTTGAGCTGGTAACTAAGGATCGTATCCTTTGTGGTCGAAGGATACAAGATTGGAATCCTTAGGATCAACCCCACCAATAGCTGATAACAAAGCCTGCCTTTGGGATGGGCAATTTTTTAGTACTTCAAGAGTCGACATAGCGGATGGCGATTGGGCCAAATCTTCCACTATGTTATAATGCTGCACTGCTCTGGCGCGAGGATTAAATGTCGACTTGTGTACTACTCCCTTTGGCGGTTTTATTGTTAATTCAGGAATGATGGGCGGTACAACTTCTGTCGAAGTTGTTGTCGAACTACTTGGTTGATCTTTACCTTTGTCGTTCGACAGCTGCGGATTCCCGTAATCTTTGTTCCTTGTCGAAATCAAAGCATCATTCTGCTGTTTTGAAACCGACAACATGAGCACTTGCGACGGGGAAGCATTTCCACTATCAACCAGATTCTGACCTGGATTGGGAAACGGATCAGTTAACACAGCCGAGGTTTGTGAACTTTTGAAGAACTTTTTAAGCTCAGCTTTATATGGAAAATCCCTTGTCCAATGATCCTCATCACATATTTGACATGGATTTTTCCTATTTCCAGGAGGGTTTGAAGAAGTTTTTCCAAGAGATGACTCACCCTGTTTCTTCTTCTTCCCTTTGTTTTGTTTCTTCTTGCTCCCTGGTTGTTTGGTTTCTTTGCCTTTATCTGCCGATACGGCATTTACTTCCGAAGCAAGAATTTCTTCTTTTGCATTTTGATTCGAATTCTTACGGGCTTTCTTAGACGAAGCCTTTGTCGATTTCGCATTGCCGTGCCAATCACACCATCGCCGGCATGAGAGTCACTATTTGATTTAGGAGGAGGAGGAATTGAGAATTCTAGTCTAGGGGCGTCAGGTATTTTGTCGTAGAGCGTGCCAGACTGATTATAAACCAAGTCTAGATATTGTGCACGAGCAATGACTTGCTCCTCTGTTACGACTCCCCCCTTTGCCACATCTTCTGTTATAGCAGGAAGTAACGACTTTATAAACCATTCGGCTAACAGCTGATCGGGAACATACGTTTTCACCATCCTACGACGACAACGCCACTCATGTATATGATCGGATATATGAGTGGCCGTTGTCTGCTTGAAGTTGGTTAATATTTCTGTTCCCGTTTCATACCTTATCGGTAATTGAAAATGGGTTAAGAAAGTCGTGGCTAGGGAGCTAAAATTGTCGAACGAGGCTCTAGGTAATTCAATATACCATTTTGTTGTTGGACCCGTTAACGTCCTCTGAAAGAGGCGAAGCCTTATCGAATCATCATTTAGGGTGTTTGATGAACACCACAGATGAAAAGTCATCACTTGATTCGATGGGTCTTCACCTGGATTTCCATTGAATTTAGGAATGTCAGATGGAAGTTTGTGAGGAATCGCTGGCCACCAAGGGGTGTAAGCAATCTGATCGTTGGTTAACCGGTGTAGATCGGGTAACTCTAAAGTTTCCACGAATGCTAACTGTTGATTCAGGTTAGGTGAAGCGTACCCAGGGTACGATGGAATCGCCTGAGCAGTGGGCCTTTGTATACCAGCATAATGTAATTGATGTTGGTATGACTGATACGGTTGGTGGACTTGACCACTGTAAAGCGGTTGGTTTTGACCGTTTTGAATATACGGTTGTCCACTGTTCGCAAAGATCTGCTGCTCAGAACCTTGGTACACTTGTTGGAATTGTGGTTGTTGGTACTGCACCAGCCATGGTTGTGAAGCCATGTTCTGTTGCGCTATACTAACTGTTGGACCAAGGTGTGGGGTGATTGTACCCGTTTGGACCTGTGTCGCCCCACTAGTTGGCGATTGTGGTTGTGTTCCAGGGTCAAGGGGTTGTTGCATTACAACCTGAGAAATCTGAGGCTGACATACAACAGGCATCACTTGAACTTGTGACATTGTTACAATAGCTGGTGTGGTCGGGATGTTCGACATAGGTACACATTGTTGCATAGAATATACAACCCTTGGTTGTTGAGGTAGCATAGGTATCCAACCACTTGATGTAATTCCAGTATAACCTGAATACTGCTGTGAACTCCCGTATGGATACCCTCCCGGAGGGGGTAGTGAAAGGGCATACTGCCCCGCATACGGTAGCAATCCGGAACTCAAGGGGATTGTTTGTCCTTGGGGACTGGATTGCCCAAATTGACCTCCAAATGGATCAATCTGGAGAGTCTCAACATAAGAGTTGTCGGATATTATTCCGGATGAACAAACTGGAACGGACCATACTGTCGAAATAGTCCCTTGGTGGACTCCTTCTAGCGGTTGTGAGCTAGTCGGGATAGATGGTATGCCGGCAAACATTGTCGGAGTGACGGCAGGGGCTTCTGCTGTCGCTGTGTCATTCGACACAGTCCTAGATGTTGACAGTTGTTCAGACATTTTGAGTCTATCCAGTAGATTGCCTAGCGATTCTACAGGAACTTCCACTTGTGGTGGATTAACTTCTGATGAAGGAAATAGAGTGACCCCGACTCCAAAATGGGTTGGAGTACTTGCTTGTGGATCCTCTACAATTTCCTCTATCGCAATCAAACCCGGTGGAAGAGGAAGACCGTCAGGTCCATAAAATATTTCTGGTGCCGAAGAAGGGGTTGAATCGACAGCGACAGTTGTTTGAGGAGCAAGACTCTCCGAACCGGTTACAGATGGAACTGGTTCGGTAACGCAAGTATTTGTTCTCGGACTAGGATCAGTGTTACTGTCCCTCTGTGTGTTGAATTTCTTCTATAGAGGCAGGGTTTCCAAAAATGTTTGGAGTAACCAGAATCTCAGATGTTGTTGGAACACTTGTTCTAACTTTGATAGGAGATTTCGAACCGGTTAAACGAGTTCTCTTTGTCCGTACTGTTTTCGATTCCGGAGACAAAGACGGTTGACTCGTAAGCCTCCGTGAACGACGGGGTTTCAATTGACTTTCTTCCACAATTGCAGATTACTCAATCAACCAAAATACAAAGGGGAAAATGTGTTTCCGATTTAAATGAATTTTTTAGACGCTTTTAGACACAACTTGCTTTTTCACTTTTAAAGAGTCGAGAAAAAGCTAAAGATGACTCTAGTCTCCTTCAATGTTTTAACGAGCCCGAAGTGACAAATGCTCGGATGGACTTTTTCCGTTATAGAGTCTGAAAAAGGCCAAAAGGAACTACTCTGGAGTTCTAGGCAGAGGGTGTGGCAAAATTTTCGCAAAACAGCAGAATACTTTTTAGGGTACGGGCGGTCGATCTTCCTGAATGCTGTGTTCAGTGCATTGTGATCAGTAGGGCGGCCGACACGGCTTCCTAAGGATAAAGGTTTTATGCCTATAGGGGTCTGCCAATATATACGCAATGGTACGTGGGAGCACAATCCGTACTGGCGCTATCGTCCCTCAGGAGGAATCACCCACCATCCACGAGATCGACAGTCACCAGGCTTAACGACGCCGGAACACGTTTCTAGCCTAGACCTCTATGTTGTGCGTTATATTAAAAAGCGTTGTTAAGTTCATTCAATTTATTTTAGGTTGATCTTTTTAGAATTTTGCCTTTCAAGGTTCACCACGAGATGTATGATACAATTCCTAAATGCAGTCTAAAGATGATAAGCAAGCTTTATATCTTTTCAACTTTGAAAATCCTAGCTACTAAGGGAAAAGAAAGACACCATCTTTTCTCAAAGAGCAATCAGCACACTCTAATGCACTTTTCCTAAATCCAACATGCAAACTATCAAATGCAAATGCACAATGCAGGTGTTTGTTTTCCGCTTTCTTAGTATTGATGCCTACAAAGAAAGCTTTTTGTACAACTTTGAATTTGCTTTTAAATGATAAACACAAACAAGTTTACTTTTTCGAAATCAGAGAAGATAGAAGAGATTACAACACTTAACGATTTTCGAAATGAAGACTTGTTTTGACACTTAAAAGAGACAAACTCAAACCAATAAGCAAAAGCAAATGTATAATCAATCTGCAAACAGCCAATGAACTCTCTTCTAAGATCACAATCAACAGATCTGAATCAAGGGCTACAGGATGACTATTTCACTCATGCAAAGGAAAACTATAAATTATGCCACAAACACATAAAAACACTCACAGTCTTTTTGTACAAAAGGAGGCGGAATCTAAGCAGATAAAAGGAGTTATCAGACTGGTACCTATGCTGGTTACAGGCTGCAAAAATCAGAGATCAAAACAAGGCAAAACAGAGCAAAGAACCCCAGCTGAACAAGGAAAACCTGGTTCAGCGCAACCTCAACACAGGGGTTTTGACATTCAGCGCAGGTAGCCTTCACGGGAACTGCGTTGAAATGCAGAATCCCTTCACTGGGTCTGCGCTGAAGGAGAAACTCTCGTTTCCCTTAGGTTCTGGGTCACAGATTGCTACTTAATCAACTGTTTTAGGCCAAATAAAAGAAACAAGCAAGGTGTAATCAAAGGGATGCTTTGAAGGGCTACTGAGATCTATCACAAGGATCATCAAATCATTTGTGAATCCATTGTTAAGATCATAGACAAGTCCAGTAATTAGATCAAAGAAGAAACTGTCTACTTTGCATCCCGGAAAGATGCAGTTCGATTGTTGCTGTCAAGTCTATGAAACAAACAATGATAGAAACACAAATAAGATGACTAAATAAATCTCCCCAGCGGAGTCGCCAATTTGTTGTGGGGAAAAATGCCTATGCAGGATGATCCTATCCACCTAAGGTGTGACAGCGCCTTAGCAACAAACAGAGACAGCTATTCTGGTTTCTTCCTTTATGAAATGTGAAAGAAGAGAGATCAATAGACTTATCGGTGTCTTCCGTTTGTCCCTCGATCCGGTCTCTCTTCTCTTTGGGAGTTCACAGCTACTTGCCTTCTCACTCGCCCAGCTTCAACGGGTTCCTGTAAGATCACAAGAGAACAGCTACTTGCGACAAGAGAAGAACACTACACAAAGACAGATATTCACATTCATAACTAGTTTAGGATTAGAAATAAACTAAACATACTAATGCATTCATATATCAAAAATACATCAGCATATAGGAGAAACCAAGATAACTTTATTGATGAATAACAAGGTTCAGGAAGAGATACAACCCAGAGGGCTCCAATCCAGCATCTCCTTCCCAGCAAATGGAATTCCTATCTTCACCCCTTTCAAAGCATTAAGCACCCAATCATTCCAATCTCAAACCAATAGCAATTCTTTGCAATAAAAAAATTCCAGCCTCTAGATCTCATGGAGGAGAGATCCATATATAGATGTTTGGAGAGAGGATGAGTCAGCTTGAGATCTGACTAGTGTCCTCTCCCTCAGTCAGTTCTTGAGTCCACTTAGAGGTTCTTGCTTCCACTTGGAGATTTGGAACCTCTTACTCATCACCAGTTGAATTCCTTGAGGCAAGTGTCATTTTGGAAGCTTCCTGGGTTTTGACACCTTGAGAAATGAGCCTGCCACATGTCCACTCTCGTTCAGCGCAGGTAGCCAGTGTTCCAGTTGACATTCAACACAGGTAGCCAGTGTTGGCTTTGACATTCAGCGCAAACAGCTAGTGTAGCCACTGAAATGATCCTGAATTGACTTGTTTTTGAGCAGTTTCTGGTGGAGAACTTCTGTGAATTGCTGTGGTTTGTTAGCCTTGTTCCTCTAGGGGTAGGAACAACATGTTTAGGGACTTTGGATCCCTTAGATTATGGACATTTCATGCTCAATTCTGTAAGGCACAAAAATGTCTATAACAGAGGCATCAGTGCCTCCCCCCCCACAATAGCGATAAGGAAAACCCAACTGAGAGAAAAACAGAGAATGCAGAAAAGCCTGAGGCATGACCTACGCAGCAGAAGGAGAAGAATGAACAAGAAGATCTGGAACAAGAGACAGTGGACAAACAAGCAACATCTGGCAAACCTAAGAAAGCCTCATCATCAACATGCAAACCCATTGCCACAGAAAGGCCCAAGATCGAGCTACCTAGTCACAAAATCAATGTGCAAATACAATATATGAAAGATCATGCCCTGATTGGCAAATTCATAGGTTTCTCACCTAGTAAAAAATCCCTACAAGGCTGGATAATCTCGAAATGGAAGCCCAAAGGTCATGTAACTCTACAGTCGGGTCCTAAGGGCTTCTTCACAGCCACTTTTAACTGCCTTGAAGACAGAAACCAGGTTTTGGATGGAGGACCCTACTTCTTGAATGCAGCAGGCCTTTATCTACGAGACTGGGTCGAAAGATTCAACCCTGACAAAGAAGACTTCAGTTGGGTGCTAGTATGGATCCACATATACTTGCTTCCACTGGAATACTGGGATGAGGATTCACCAAAATCCATTGGCAATGGCTTAGGAAAGTTCATAAAGGCGGTAGAGGAATACTTCTTATGCACGGATATGCGTCTACATGAAGCTAGGCCATGCGCTACTGGACACGGTAAGTCTTCTGCACGATGACTTTGAATGGATTTAGCCCCTTGGTTATGAACATGTACCCTTCCATTGCAGGTAATGCCATGCCCATGGTCACCTCTTTCATGACTATCCCTTAAACATGCTGCCTAAAAACATAGAAACTAGAAACAAGTCTAATCCCGAAGGATTTACCAAGGTAGCTAGCTAGAAAAGGCATGCCAAAAAAACTCTCTTAGCACCTAAAAGCACTACGCTAGCTTCAGATTTGTTGTCCTCAAGCAACAACTTTGATATTATGACAAATCTAGAACGCCCTAAATCAGATACGACCAAGCCAGCAGAGCTAAGCATAGATCCATCCACTCATATATCCACCACTCCTAACCACTCTAAAACCAGTCATCCTTCGAATGTCATCTCCTCTGAAAATCTTGCCTCAGATATGCAACTCAACACCAACCTTGTTTAGTACAAAGCACTATGGTCCGATAATATTATGGACATTGATGATACTTAGGTAGAACCTTCTCAGTCACTCACCCACTAGGAAGGATGCAGTTAGCAAAGCTTAATGGAAGAAGAACCAGAAAGATTTGATCTCGGGGAAATAGACATTTTTAGTCTAGAGAAAGCCTGCAAAAGGAAAGAATTTGACACAATACCGGAAAGACAACTGGAAAATCGGGAAGTGGTGCTCACACGAGTGCATTAGCATAACACTCTGGGCATACAACAAGGAGGTTGATGGGATGGGAAACATATCATTAAAGAGGGGAAGAAAAGAGGCAAAAAGACAGATCTACAACGTACCATTTTAATTGGGGAAATGCTAGTGGAATCAGGCAGATGCTCCAAGTTGACCAAATATTATTGATCCTTACCTACCAGTCAACCATGAAGCTAATATCATGGAATGTAAGAGGACTTAATGGTCCCGGGAAGTATAGAATGTTGAAGAACATGATTTAGAAAGAACAACCATACATTGTATTCATGCAAGAAACAAAATGTAGCACCAGCACTTTAGAATACATATTATCCAAAGCCTGGGCAGGATGCCAAATAGTAACAGTAGATGCAATAGGTGCCTCGAGAGGGTTAGCCATAGCATGGAATACTCAGCATATTTTCTTAACAAATTTCTATGCTTCGCATCACTTCATACATGCAATGTTCCACCTAATCAGCACCAACATACATGGGCATTTAACAAATGTTTACTTCCCACAGGAAAGTACACACAAACTTAAGCAATTAGAAACTTTGGATATTCTTAATGCTCCAAGAACTCATCCACTTTTGTTAACAGGTGGAGACTTCAATATGATCACACGGCTGGAGGAAAAATTGGGGGGCAGAAGAAAACTGGAAAAATAAAGCAATGACTTCAAAGTCTATATTCAACACAATATACTAACAGACTTACCTTCTGACAATGAAATCTTTACTTGTAACAACAAAAGAGCCGACACTCAGCAAATAGCATCCAGGTTGGACAGATTTATAATCTCAGACAATTTCGTCCATCTTGGTGGCGATATATGCACCTCAATCCTACCCCTAGCTGGATCGGATCATTGGCACATCTCTTTGTAATGGAAAAATCCAAGAAACTCAAATAGAAGACCTTTCAAGTTTGAATCTTTTTGGCTCACTCACCCTGAGTTCAATACTGTGGTCAAAACAACGTGGGAAAGCTTCATTCCCAACAAGGGCTCTCTCATGTACCAATTCCAACAAAGATTGAAGCATATCAGAAAAAAAATCAAAACCTGGAACTATACCATTTTTGGCAACATCCTTCAAGAGAAAAAATATCTTGAGCAGAGCATGGTAGAGCTACAGCAAAAGATCATCCTAGAAGGCAGAACAAAGGAGCATTCCAGACAGGAACAAATACTACTAACACAACTAGATGAAATAGGCAGACAAGAGGAACTGCTATGGAGATAGAAGTCAAGAATCAGATGGTTAAAGGAAGGGGAAGGAAATACCAAGTTTTTTCATCATACAACCATACAAAGAAGAATGAACAATACAATCTCTCACATTAAAAACTCTTAGGGAAACAAAATGGATAAACAGGAAGACATAGAGAAAGAGCTCACAAATCACTTCAAAACTGTTCATCAAGAGAAGCCCACAGATAGACAGCATGCAACCAATGAGATACTTAAGCATATTCCTAATCTCATCATGGATGAGCATAATCAATCATTGTTAAGACCAGTCACCATCATGGAGGTCGAAGAGGCTTCAAATCAACTGAAGGCTAGGAAAGTGCCAGGACCTGACGGCTTCACGTCCAACTTTTATAACCACTTTTTGGATCTAATCAAAGTAGATGTCTGGAATGTGGTAGAAGAATCTAGATCCATGCATTGGTTACTCCCTTCGCTCAATGCAACTTTTATCGCCCTTATTCCTAAAGTTGCGCAACCAAGCACTCCAGAGAAGTTCAGGCCTATTGCCCTCTACAATTTCATCTATAGGATTATCTCGAAAGTCATAGCCAGTCGCCTCAAATCGCTCCTCCCTCTTCTCATCTCGCTAGAGAAATCTGGGTATGTAGAAGGTCGCCAAATTTTGGATGGCATTATTCTCACTCGTGAAACCATCCACTCTCTCAAGAAAAAAAAAGAGGCAGGTATGCTGTTGAAAATTGACCTTTCCAAAGCCTTTGATAAACTCAGCTGGACATATATAAAGAATATGTTAATAGCCTTTGGATTCATCCCAACCTGGGTTAGATGGATAATGACCCTTGTTTCCTCCCCACTTTGCTTTGTTCTTGCCAATGGAATCCCCTCTAAACTGTACCACCCGTCAAGAGGAATTCATCAAGGGGACCCTTTGTCCCCCTTTCTTTTCATCATTATGGCTGAGGATCTAGGATGTGTCATAAAGCATTCTGTTCATTCCCATGACCTTAGAGGACTCTCTGTCCATGGCTCCTCTGCTATCACACATCAACAATTTGTTGATGACAATATGCTCTTTGGTTATCCTTCCGTTAATGAAGCCAGAACCTTTAAAGCACTTTTAGACACATTCTCAGAAGCTTCTGGCACCACCATAAACACGAACAAATCTCAATTTGTTTTCTTCAACAATCCTATTCCCACCCAAAGAATCATTGCTCGAATCATTGGATTTCCTCAAGCCAAGCTTCCTTCTCAGTATTTAGGAGCCCCTCTCATAGATTCTGCCTTAAAACATGCTTCCTGGCATCTACTCTTAGAGAAAATGGAAAGTTGGCTCTAGTCTTGGACTTATAGAACTCTCAGCATGGAAAGCAGATTAGTCTTAATCAAAGCAGTCCTACAATCTATGCCCCTCTATTTGTTCTCAGTACTCGCTGCATCGAAATGCGTGCTAAAGAGAATTAGGAATCTGCAACTCAATTTCTTATGGAGTTCTACAAGACAAAACAGAAAATGGGCTTTAGTCAAATGGGAAAAAGTTTGCAAGCCTAAAAAGTAGGGCGGTCTAGGCCTACGTGATCCACAACACAACAATATTTTGATGGGAGCACGGATTTGGTGGCAATGGGTTTCCGACCCACAGAAGCCATGGGCGCAATTATGGACAGCAAAGTATGAAAATAACTGACCGCAACAAGACCTAATTAGGATAACTACCATGCCTACAGGATCCCTAATTTGGAACGCGACCAAGCAACACAAAGAGATCATCCATCAGCATAGCTTCTGGGAGATAAGGGATGGGAGGATAGCCCGTTTTTGGACGGATTCTTGGCAACAGAGACCCAAAATTGTAGCACTCTTACCAGGCACAAATCATAATGGAAATGACATTAACCAGGAGAACAAGGTAGCACATTACTGGACTCTAAGTACTATACAGGGATTCAGGCAATGGAAACCGGTGGAGCAAATAACACAGCAAGAATTGGAAGCTTATAGCATGAAACTACACAAAGAGCTTGCCAGTAGGAAAATCAAAGTCAATACAAGTAGCGATTTTCTAAGATGGGGCTACACACCGAAAGGAACATACACCACCAAAGAGGCTTATCAGATAATGTCTCAATCTCAGGAACCAATTGATCCTACTTGGAATTGTATATGGACTACTGGGATCTAGCCCAAAGGCTCCACTTTCATCTGGTTGCTATATCATCAAAGAATTATCACATGGGACAACTTAATCAAAAGAGGATTTCATGATCCTTCTTATTGTCCCAACTGTCAAAACAATGAAGAAACCATTCAGCACCTCATGGACTCATGCCACATGGCCAACCAACTTTGGGAAAAGCTCACTTTCAGATGCCAGAGACCCTGCAGACTTCTTGGGGATATTAGAAGTACTATTTTCAACTAGACCCCAGATCCCTATAACAACAAAGTTCTCAACAAGTTGTGGACCATCTTGCCAGGTCACCTTCTTTGGACAATCTGGAAGGAAATAAATAAACGAATTTTCAAAAATAAAAAAAACCTCCTTAGAAATCATATGGAATAACCTATGTCAAAACATCAAGGAAACTCTTTCTTTGCATCAATGGACAACTAAGGACTTCTGACATAGCCTCAAGAACTAAGCATATGGGATAACTGGAATATACAGCTCCCACAAGCACAATTGAACTCCAACAGACCCCATAATGCAACCAAGCAGCTTTCACATTAGATACACCCCCTAAAGAGAGTGATTAAGTTAAATTTCGATGGTGCCTCCAAGGGAAACCCAGGCAAAGAAGGATGCAGAGGCATATTCAAGAATCATGAGGGCCAACCCCTACTACTGTACTTTGGATCCATAGGATGGGACACGAACAACTCTGTAGAACTAGAAGGATTATGGCAAGGTATGAAGCTAGCTGATCAACACAATTTCTATCCCATCCTTATAAAATGGGACAATCAAATCCTTCTCAACATGGCCACTCTAATCCAACAAGGAAGCACGGCTTCGCAAGGTGCCCAAAGATGGAGATTATTGGCTTGGCTTGAAACTATAGACAATTGGATAAAAGACAGGAGATAAATAACTTTTATTCACGTCAAAAGGGATAGTAACAAAACCGCTGATCTCCTAGCAAACATTGGGGTTGATCAGGACAAAATCTTACATTACGGCCTTCTCAACATCATCGATGATCACAATCAACTGCAAATTTGCACTAACCTGGTGCACAAGGAAGCTCAACCCCCAGATGTGGGTGGCAATTAAGGCATTTAAGGCTATGATACAGGGCGACGGCAGGCGAGATGGCCACTTGGCCCCTTGCAACCATTCCAAGACCAGCTTGATTAATCCTCACGACACCTCACAAGCGGCATTTAGTGCCTGCTCTTGCCGAGGCAAAATCATCAACTGCATAACCATGGCTCCGGTGATTCACTCGATCATTCTTCGCCTGTTTCATTATGCCTGCCATCCGTAGGTGGAAGCGTCGGCTGAGCGAACCAGTACAGGAAACAGATGCTAGCTTGTTTGTTGTCTGGACTTGGGTAATGGCTTCCACCATTCCCATACTAACTTTTGCTCTTCTGCTCAGCACTCTGGTTTCCACCACTCCCCTCAGCACTCTGTAAATTCTGCTCAACATTCCTCTGTCATCTCTTCTTCTGCCCCTCCTGACTCTGCAACTGCGCCTACCTCCACCATGGTCCGCCACCGCATGCACAGTCGTCGCAGTGTCACACGCGGTGGTAGCTCCCGCTCCTCTACCTTACATAGCCACAATTCAGCTTCCCCTGCCTCCTCAGCTAAAAATCCCCACTAGTTCAATGCTGCTGGTCATTATCCGAACACCAGAAGTGGTAGAGGAAGAGCCTGCCTCCATTGCTCCAAACGTGATGAGGCAGCTATGCGCACTGCTACCTTCCCTCTGCCTTCGCATCATGTCCCCCACACGACGCAGTTCTAGTTCCGGAGCTCAATGAATTGCCCAGTCATAGTCGCCACAGTCTCCATCTGCATTTCTGAAGAGCCTGAGCCGCAAATACCCATGACTACTTCCCTGGAGGAGATGAACAGAGTAGGTCCAAGCCAGCACAGAGACAACATTGACGAGTTGAATGGTAATGGAGGTCGGCATAGAAGACATGGAAAAGCCATTGCTGGAAGCTCGCATGATGCTTCAGGTGTTCCTAGTGACACACGGGCTGTGGACAGCCATCTGGAGAACACGTTGCGCCTGCAGGATGCAGATGGCAGCAGGGAGGGAGATCGTCACGCAGAGGGACATGGCGGGGTAGACAACCAAAATGACTAGGCATGTCTTATCGTGAAGGAACCCACCTTGGATTACCTAGAGTCGAGTGTCACTCCCGACAGGTGACAATTCACTTAGTTCTAGTTTTTTTCTGTCTTGCTTATGTGTCCTCAAGGACTTTTGCTGGCTGGGCGGTCCAGTTAGGACAATTTGTGGTCTTTTTGGGTGGTTTTGCTTGTTTTCAGGGTGGTTTAGCTATTATCTGATAGGCTGGTCTATTCAAGAAAATTGTGGGTTAATTTTTGGATGTTTAATGGACTGGTTTCCCCTTTGTAGGGATAGTCTCAGACAATTTTCATGGTTGTGTGCTAATTAAGGTCGGAACCCTTTACGGCCAGGCTACTATGTAACTTTTTTGTATTATATCAATAGATTAACCTTATTAGAAAAAAAAAACATCATGTCAATGTTAAATCTGCTAACAAATTGTAATAAATGATGTTGTAACAATCATTACTATCGAAAATGTTGAAAATGCAGTAAACTTTGGTGCTATAACAACTGCTACTCCTGAAACTTTTGAAACAGTGACCATTATAGTGGATGTTATAACAACAATTGTTATAGCAATTGAGGGAGTAGAAATCCAGTTCATATTGGTTTTCAAAGCTTGAAAGTGGGTATCTAAAGAGGAGTTTCTGCCACCCAACAGTACACCAACACTTGGGGGATGAAGAAAACAAATTGACAAGCACAAACATAAGTAACAATGGATTGAGAAGAAAATGTTGTAACATCAGATGTTGTAACAACAAGCCATTTCATATTTCTTGTCAAAGCTTGAAAGTGGGCATCCAAAGAGGTCTTTCTTAGTAACTTTGTATTTTTTTTAGTCTTCTTCTAAGACCTGTGTATAAAGCTATTGGTTTCTTTCATTAATAGATTTATCAATGTTGTGTGAATACTTGATATACCTGTGACTTTTATCTAATAAACCTTAATGAAGCACTCCACAGTCTCTACATCTTATTTTCTTTCATTTCATGCTCTCTGTTATAGATATAGTGCATAGGATTTTTTTAGCCCTATTCTTTAAATCTCAAATTTATTTATGTTCTTATCTCCATATTACAACGCCAATTTTAAAGGTTGTAATTATAGATAAGTAGTTCAGTTGAATTTATTCATTAATTTCTCCAAAAAATAGTTCACAATGGATCTATAAGTCTATCATCACCTTCCCCACTTGTATAATTGTTTTAGGATTAATAGGGGTTTGATAGAGCTGGAATAATGAAAAGACTTGTGTTGTAGTCTACAATGTAGGAAGAATTATTTTTTGAAAAATCACTAAGTTGTGTGCTAATCATACTCCCCATAGGACTAGAAAAGGAAGTTTCCTATAGAGTTTTAGGTCCTTTCTTTCAAACGAGGCCATCAGAGTTCAAATAGGCTCCAACAAATGCCCACATTATAATTGTTCCTATTCTAATAGCCATGTCCCTACATATCTACTTAATTCATTCAATATATATATCACCACAAAACAAATGATTTAGACCTCAATACAACCTTCATCCTACCATATGGAAAATAATTTCTATGACAAGTTCTAAGACTCAAGATCATCCCTAGTGCTAGCATTCATGTTCACTTCTTCTCTGCGGTTTACGCAAGAAACTCTAGGTCTTCCTCTATTGCATCACACAAGAACTAACAACTCTCAATAAAAATTATATAGATGGAATAATGAATATAGTGTAGACAAGACATTCTCTTCCCTCTATACAGAGTAGGTGATGGAGGCCAACATTGGTAAAATGGACTGATTACATAAGCAATTTAATTTTATGTACAAGATAAGTTCTCCAAGTGAAGTGCTCTCTCTCCAAGGTATACATGCCAAGAGACCAACCCTTAGGTGGTGAAATCTCTAAGAATGGGTTGCAAGTGTCAAGTGCTCTTTATCACAAGGATTTTTTCTTTCCAAGACAATCATCCCATGCTCCTCAACACATGTATCTTTGGTCCATAATCAATCCCATGTAATGTGCTCTCAACCCAAGCATCTATAATAAATCCCATGTAATTTGTATTGTTGTCTACAGGTTATGTATTACATGGTCTTGCATCCCTCCATTGGCCTAGTGTTTTGGCAAAGGACTTGATAAAGCCATGATTGGATATTGATTGTAAGGACTTTATCAAAGTGAAAGGTTGGTGGTTTATAAGGGTGCTATGAAAAATAGGAGCACAAAAGAACTCAACCTACACATAAATAAACCACTGAACACAAGAAATGAAAATTGGCATATTAACATAACAATATCCATGTAAGTTATTTAAATTCAACTAATGATACCTTATTCTCCATCTAGATAACAAAACCATACCACTTTCTTTATTGTATCATATTGAATTCCAATTTTGATGGATAATGGCCATATTGTTGCTCCTGTCAAAACATGGAAGATGGACAAGTTAAAGTAATTAATATCCAATCATTTACTTTTTTGTACAAAATTAAAGAAATATAATTTCAGATATTAAATATACTTACAAATTTGCATGCTAAGCCTTTTGAACCTGTTTTTCCACTGTGATGTGTGGCATGATATTTGGCAAGCCTAGCCTTCAAGGCCTTGTCCTAAAACATACACTAATTCAATTTAATTATGCACCAGTAAAATATAAAAATAATTTAATGAATTTGAAATAATCTTATGACCAAATTTAAATACATGTATGCTCTCCTCATCAGACTTCCTCCATGCATCTACTTTATCATATTCTTTCACGTGTTGTTTCCATACTTTCACACTTACATCAATTGGCCTTATTTTGTCCCTTAGCTCAGGAGGAATCTGTTTTACCTTTTTCATTTGGCTGCAGTGGAATCTCTTGTAGTTTTGAGTCATTTTTTTTCTATTTTCTTTACTGACTAACCTGTCCCAAATTCAGTTTGCATGACATGGATGACTTCCTTTTGAATGTGCATGGGTATCTTAGATAATGGAAGATGCAAATTCTCTTTGAAGCATTGAAGGCATGATTCCCTTAACCTATGATTGAGCACTTTCCCGACATCTATCATTCTAATTTCTCCATAGAAAACATCATATTCTACCTCAGTATCGTATGTAGCAATGCAAGATGCATAAGTACCTGTACTGGTGGTGGAATAAATGCATTGTCGAGGTTTAACTGAAAATCAATATTGGATGTGCACTGTACATAGGCACATGGGACTATGCACATTGGATAATTATTATTATTATATAATTATAATTATAATTATATAATAATAATAATAATAATAATAATAATAATTATTATTATTATTATTATTATTATTATTATTATTATTATTACTATTATTAAATGTGCTTAATATACGCTTATCAACCACATTTTTTAATGTGGTTGTGCTAGTTGAATACCAATATTGGATGTGTAATGTGCATAGGCACATGGGATAAGCTAAAATGTTGGTTGATGTAAAACCCTATAAATGGTGTTTTGACCTTGGAATGAAGGGTGTTTTATGTCATATTATCGTAGCCCACTAATGAATTTGGTGTGATTTCAAACTTTCTAATTTTATTTTAATATCCAATGACGCATAATGTAACAATCCACTAGTTATAGACACATACTTATTTTCACCTTTAAAGGTTGTGTTGCTTAGCGTTTATTTATATATGTGACACACATTTTCGATCTCACCACTCACTCTTTACTCCTTTATAGGGTTGATGGTGGTGTTGAAAATATATCTCATCCACAAGTTAACTTATACTAATTATTATATTGTATATTGATTTCATTTAGAATACTTAAAAATCAAAATTTGAAAAAAATATATTCTCTAACATATAGGGTCAAAGGATTTCTTTTTAAATATACAAAAATATAGATATTTGGTGGTTTAAAATTTTGGATGAAGGATTTGAATTAATTTAAATGAGAATATGTAAAGAGAAAAAGTAGTCCAATAGTTTTCATAATCCTCATCTAAGATTTATAAGATTTGTGCCGTGTCACCAAATTGGGAGTAGAAATTAACAAAAATGGTATATATTGAAAATAGGGTCATTTTAGTTAGAAAGATGCAGTAAAAACCAATTGAGATTAAGTCAATTGTGCATTTAGAAAATTGGATAGAGTGACAAAGAAATCCATAGATGTTTTATGACTAATGTCATTGTTGTTTATTACAGGATCTAGAGGAGGCCATGGGTAGAGGATGTGGACATTGTACACCTACTAAATCGATGAGATGAAAGTGGGTGGCCATAGAATTAGATACGGAATCTGTAGATACAATATAGGTAAGAAGACAAAGAAACCTCAACCAAATGAGGATGATGTTTATGAATTCACAAATGCTACAACATAGACGAGATAAAGTTATATAAAATATGTTGTTTTTTTTCTCATCTAAAACATGATATTGATATGTCAAATACATGATTAAAGTGAGGCTTTGTGTTGGATAGCATATTGGTTGAAATGATATAATTGGTGTAATAAACATCATTTACTATTTTATGTATCATAGGGGCAAGATGAGGCCATGGAAATAGATTGTGTCATATTAAATAAGGACACAACATATGTTACAGGACATCAGGTAATTATCAAATTTTGACTTAACTTAGGAAGAATTTTGTGATACATCCATCATTTTTCACAGTATTATTAGAATTTATAGTGTATTATCTAACCTTGAAATAAATTAATGCATGTTTTTGATATTCCAAATCGAGATTGGAACACGTGCACAACCTAAGTGTTCAACTAGGAAAAGAAAAAAACATTTGTACGTGGGTGTGGACCTAAAACTGTTAAATCACGAAGAACACAGTGGGTGGAAGAGGATATGACAATGGATAATTTAGACAAAACAAATAATTACACTAAAGAAGAGGTTGGTCATGACTATATTACATGGGATGCTATTTGTTAAGTGATATTTGATTATATTACTTTGAAATTGATAAATTTATGATTTATCCAATTCTTTCCAAACATTAAATAATGATTGCGTTTGTTGATAGGTAGAAGATGATGATGAAAGAACGACTACTAATACCCAATTTCATCCAATTGGGTTATTGATATTTGGATGGGATAATTCAAACCATCCTTTAAACCATACCAGGGCAAAAAGAGCATATTTAAAGAGAATTCTGAGATTCACATACACTGATGACTGCAATATGCTACCAACTAGCAGCCTTAATGATGATGAGAATGACAATGAAAATGAATTGCATGAATAAGGATTGTATGAGATGCTTACAGGTTTCTTTGGGGATGGAAACAATGATGACAATAATGATCATATGGTTAACAGTAGTGATGACAACAAGGGTAGTTACCACCAATGTAATGTTGATGATAACAACCTGCTGAAAGACTCCATCAAGAAAGCAACAAAGACATTATTAATATGATAAGTTCAAGTGCACGTAGAACCTCAAAACTACCATGCACATTAATATTATTAGAAATCAAGTCACTATTTGGTTGGTCAGACAAAGGATTCACCACCCTATTGAAGTGAGTTGAAATCTATTTCTTACTATGAATTGTCAATTGGTCTATGTAATTCGTAAACATTCATCAAATTCGTTTATATTTATTTAAGGAGATTTTAAAACTATATATTGTATATGAATATTCATAATATAAATTTACATATCAAACATGTTCATCATAATTCAAACATTCAATTGATCTAATCTTTCACAATCTTACAGGTGACTAAAAACCAAAATATTTCCTGAAGAGAATGTGTTGCTATCAACTTGCAGATAAGTGCATTAGTTGTTGGTTGATGTAGGGATTAAGCATAAGAAAATTGATTTGTGTAAAAATGATTTCATTTTATACATATATGAATATCAAGATAAGGTAGAATTCCATGTATGCAGAGAGAATAGATATTGCACATATGTACAAGGTCCTATAGTTCCAAAGAAGGTTTTATGTCACATGCCAATTATACCTAGACTTCAATGAATGTTTCATTGCAATTCACTTTCACAATTGATGGAAGGGAATGCAAAGAATAGGAGTAAATATGGATTCATGTGAATTGTAGTTGACTCCAAATCATTGAAACACATAGAGGAAAAATGGCCAACAAAATTTAAAGATGAACCCCGTAATATCAAGTTTGGTCTTGCAATTGATGTAGTGTGCCCATTATATTTCATGAGCTCAAATTATAGTGTTTGGTCAGTTGAAATAATAGTATACAATATTGCCCCATGGATGAGTGTTAGAAAGGAGAACTTGGTGTTGACTCTCATTATTCCAGGAAAAAATCAAGTTAGAAACATGGATTTTTATCTTGCGCCTATTATTGATGAGATGCAACTGCTATGGAAAGGCATAAGAATGTATGACATATCATGCCCTACATCAAATAGGTCTTTTATGTTGGACTATTCATGATTTCTTAGGACTTGGTTGTTGTTTCGGTAAGATAAAATATTTTACCTATTTACACTCATAATTTATTGTCATCCCAACTTTCATACATAGTTTTGTACTGTTATTTTGATGTTCTTAACCTTATTGAATTGCAGGGATCCAAACAAAGGGGATATTTCCATGTCCAAGATGTGCAGAACAATTTTAATGGGGGTATTCTAAAGATCTTCATAAATTTATTTATGAAAATAACATGGATTTTCTACCACCAGATTATAGGTTTAGAAACCACCATAAGAATCAATTTAATGGAAAGGTTGAAAATATAGGCCCTCCCATGATTATGGTTCCAATTGATTGGCTTAAGAAGTATGAAGATGCTAAATTGAAAGCTTGGAAGGATTTTTTTGATAGGGGTGATTCTATTGAAGATCCAGAACAAGTTGTAATTAAGATGCCATAAGGGATGAAAAGGAAATCAATATTTTATGAGTTCCCATATTGGAAGGATCTATTAATATCTCACTTATTATATCCCATGCACATATTCAAAAATTTCTGAGATTCAATTTTTAGACATATAGCAGGAAAAGAGAAGGACACCTTGTCTTTGAGGAGAGATATTGCTCTTTCGCATACCAAATTTGATAGAAAACATTTGTGGCCAAACAAGGAAAATGAAAAATATGCAGAAGCTCCATGGATTTTGAAAAAGGAATATCTAGACCAACTAAAAAATGGCATACATTTAATAAGGACACGCACTGGCTATGGGTCATTATTAAATAAATATTTTACAGTTGATGGACATATCACAATATTTAAAACACATGATTTTCATAATTTTATGGAGTTATTATATATCGTCATTTAACATTTATTAGTAAAATTGATTAGGTACTAAATATATTCTGATATTCTATTGTGTGAAAAAAATAACTAATGATGATCTTTGATAAATGTGATTGACAACATATCATTCCATTGGAAATTAGGGGGAATCCATGTCTTACTATTGACTTGAGGAATGCCATACGTCGATTGTCAACATTTGAAAGGTATGTGGTATGGAATGTTCATGTGTGAGAGACATAGAGATATTTTATTTCATTTTAATTTTTTCCTAAAGGTTCATACTAATTTAGTATTCTTATATTAGGTGGGTGACATCCAAGGAGATCCACGAATGTGAAGTGCCAAAATGGAAGAAGGAAATTGAAAAAATTGTATGTCTATTTGAGAAGGAGCTCCCTACAAGTTTCATGGACCTACAAGTCCATTTACTTATTGTTGGGCATGGAATTCCCCCAAGACATGTTTTGGGGCTTAAAGCCCAAGTGTTGATCAAATCCTTTTGTAAAATCTGCGTGAATTGCGGGTGCAGAGTGCGAAATCATAATAGAGTCACAGGGTTGTCTGCCATAGTTTTTGTAATGTAATGTCGGCTGGATAGACCTACGCATGGTCGATGGACCATGGGATTGTATAAATAGAGCGAGGCTCTAAATGTATAGGAGAAGAAAAAATGAAAAAGAGCATAGGAGCATGAGAAGTCTAAGTGATTGAGAAAAAGTGTAAAGTGTGTTTCTGGGTCGTAGAGTGGGGGAAGGCTCTCAGATGAGTGTGTAGAGGCCTAGTAGTCCGTAGTTGAGTGCGCGGACCCCTGCAGCTGAGTGCATAGGGTAGGTCGAGTTTGTAACCATTGGAAGAATCAATAAAGAGAAGTTTACCATATTTCTGTGCATCTTTTCCTATTTTAATATATGATTGGGTATAATTTGCAAGTATACTGTTTATTTGTTGTGCGAACTTATATGAATTTTTTGTATAACTAATTATCACGTAAGACATCCAAGTAGGCAAAAGTAATTAACTGGTATAGGAAGATAAGTAATATCTCAGGTAATAGCACAAAGTGCAGCTCTAGCCGCATGGAAGCTCCACAACCCCTGGTTAGGGCTGCGCGAAGGTAGTGTATCAAGGCATGAGGAACAGGGAAGTGCGCAAAGTGACCTACACCTGGACAAACAGTGGGACCAGTCGAACCTCTCAAACATCTCAAGGGTGCGGAAACTTGGTTCTAGCACTCTCCCATAGTACTTCGAGTGAGACCTCAGTCCACGCCCCATGAACTATTGCTGAAAGGGCTAGTAGTACAGGGACTTGTTTGGCTAATTAAACTCTGAACCTAGGTCAGGCCCCAACAAGCCAACAAATGGTTCCATTGTCGAGACTAGGATCTGCATAGAGATGTCTGATGTCGTATCAGTGGAATCTGACAAAGAAAGGAATTGAAGATTGGTTGGACAGGAAGATTCACGAGTTCGCGGCGTAGGAAAACATGAATCTACGACTATCAAAGGAAGAGTGGTTAGACTGCTACTTATATACAGAGATCCATGAAATTTTCTTTGCATCCTTCCACACTAAGTTGTACGAGTGGATCGCAAAGCTAGAAGATAGCCACGGAAGGTATAAACTCGACAGACCTATTGTGTGGACTCCAGAATTGGTGCATAGATTATAAGCATCGAAAGATAAGATCATGCATGCTGTCGATCACTGGCTTGATCGAATCATATGAGGACTCATCACCGAATTCACGGTAGATACCTCAGTCAATTATAGCGAGGCATAACGACACTTCGTCAAAGGATCACGAGGTAAGTACATTAAATATTTGAACACTTGGATTAAAATGCTACTGTGTGAAAAACGTGTTATGAAAATAAATTGATATTTGGGGCTACACGAAGTGGGAGGATCTACATAAAGGAAGGTAGCACAGAACTAGAAACTAGCCCCTTCATTTCACCTCCGCGAGGGGGCAAAGAAGAGCTCGCGAAGGTCTCGCCAAGAAGTGCGATCAATCTGATAAGGCGGAGAATTCCATGGATACCACCTCCACCCACACCACCGCCAATTTCACTGTCTTCACCCCTGTCTTCACCCATACCAACTCTGCCACCACCGCAAAGTAGTATGGCAAGTGCGATAAAGCTACCAGTGTTGAAGGGAGTAAGGAATGAAGATCCAAACCAGTTTTGGTTCATGATAAAAGCTATATGGGAAGCACAAGGAGTCACAGATGACAATATAAAGAAGGCAATGTTGGTCAGTGCTCTGTAAGATCGCGCACTGACCTGGTACATTAAGCATTCCAATGACAATCTGAATGCGGGGATCGCGGATATCCAAGCTGCGCTAAACAAAGAATTTAGCAGGCCAAAGTCAGAGGCACAGTTGATCATTGGATTCAAGGAAATCAAAATGCTACCAGGTAAGACCCCATGGGAGTTGGATCAAAGACTGAAGTGCATAATTCGCGAAGCGAACATGATGTTGACAAATGGGCAACACCGCCAATGGTTTGTAGCATCTTTAACGTCACATCTAGAAAATGCGTTGTCATAACAAAGCCTAAGCACTTAGGCTGAGGCCTTGGAGGTCGCGATGAGATTGCACGAGACCCCAATACAATATCCCAACCAGGGAGTTCAGCAGATTCACACGCAATTGAAAAACATGTGCCTTGAGATGCAGAGTTTGAAATAAGACAGGACAACCTGCCCAGAGATGCGTGATGAGGTATGGTGCATAAAATGCAAGGGTCAAGGGAAAGATAAAGACAGCTACTCAGTATTTGCGAATTACCTTGTGGGAGGAGGGCCAATGCCATTAAGATCGGAGGCACAAGTAGGACCGAGCGTGGCACCTGCACTATGGTGCGCGATTTGTTAGATAAGAGGAAAGAATGCTACAGATAACTACCATCTATTATAGAAGTATACGGAGAATTCGCAGCAGTTGTTGTGTAATTTTTGTAGGTTAGTAGGACATGATGAGCACACCTGTAGAAGTTATGAGTTGATGATGGATCGAACTCCTACCTATAGAGTTAAGGTTGAAAAACAGCCCCTCGATCAAAATGCAGGAATGGTGCACACCGGATTTCAAGGGTACGGACGAGGCTGAGGTGGAGGGGGACCAGCAAGAGGTTGCGAACAGATGATATGTTACAATTGTGGAGGGTCAGGGAATTATGCCCACGATTGTATGAATCCAACGCAACCATCATGCTTGTATTGTACGTTGTTTGATCATGAGACAGACGATTGTCCCACACTAATAGCGAGGTTGTGTGATAAAGGATCACTCCGACCTCCCCTGACTCAAAACCTACAAATGATGAGGTCTAAGACACGTGAGGAAGACCCTAATGTAAATATCATGCTCCGAAGTGGAATTACGACAGGGGATGACAAAGGAAAGAAACTTGAAGAAAGTACCTGGGTTCGCAAGGCTCCAACGAAGGAACCAGAATTTGATTTGGAGCATGCTAAGGAGACTTTCATGGAAGCTAAGAGGAGCTTCGTTGGTGCCTCCACTTTATGAAGTAAAGACATACTGGAGCCAGAAATGGACCCATCGATGCTCACTACATTCTTGGAGACATGCATGAAGCTGTTGTGCGATAGCAAGGCTGTAAAGGGGCTACAAGAACTCATAACTAGATGTGCTGGGACCATGCCAGGAGAACCACACGTAGTCCAAAAGCTCGGGAAGCACACAACGCGAGCAGGAAGGGAGATGAGATTGATCGTGCATATTGGGGTATATGAGATGGACCAAGTGATTTGGGATCTTGGATCGGACGCAAACATCCTGCCAAAGCAGATATTGGAGTGCATGGGCAGACCTGCATTGTAATGGTCTCCTATCCAACTGTGAATTGCGAACCAGCAAAATATCCTATCTATGGGGGTTATTTTAGGGAATCACAATAGATATTGAAGGAGAAAGCACACTAGCAGATTTCAAAGTGATAGAGATTGTTGATGACAGTAATCCCTACCCCACGCTATTGGGAATAGATTGGGCCACTAACATGAATGGAGTGATAAATCTAAAGAAGGGCAAGATGATCTTTGAGAAAAATTCTTTGTGCGTAGTGGGTACATTTAGACCCTGCAGAAGGATCGTGCTACATGGAGCCAATGAGCGACTACGGCAACGATGACGACTTGGACTACATCTACAAGATAACCACGTGGGAACAAGACTAGGTAAATCAAACTGCGGATGGCTGAATCTCATGGGAGCATGAAAGCTCCTGCACATCAAATTCTGACGAGGAGATAGAATGATGGCAAAACTGGTTACACGAGGTAACCATGTTGAACTGTAACATGATGACGAGGTTCCTGCAATGCGTAGAAATAGAGGTAAGAGATCTACCTACGTATGATGGGCTAAGTGAGGTGGATGACTTCCTAAACAAATTTGAAAGAGAAGTGTCAGAACAGTAGTGCTTCGACGCTCTTAAATCGGTACTGTGAGCTACGCCCATAAGATGGTGGGGTACACACCAAATAAGTTTTGAGGACTGGCGTGACTGTAGAAGAATAATGTGCACACGGTTTGGGAAGCCTCTAATTCGATTAAAAGACAAGATTGTTGGAAAAAATGGCCCACACGCCCACCTATCAAGGTGGATATAGGAATATGGTGCAAGCCCTGCACGAATGCACACAGTCCTCATGGTAGGAGACACGATCAGTAAATAGGTGTGGGTAAGGCAATTGCGCAAATGACCCCTCTAGTTGGGACCATGAAGTATGGAAAGACCAAGTGCGCAAAAGGATATTCATGAAGAAGCCTCTAACAAAGTACACGAAGCGCTAAATAAGGTCCACAATGTGAAGTGGACTAACTGGGACCTACACATACCAGCGGTTCTATGGGCTTATAAGACTGCATGCAAGAACCTGACTACGCAGGCACTGCCAAGGCTAGAGTATAAAGCAAATGCTGTAAGCCCTATAGTACATGAAAAGCTTAGACCATGCATGATAGCATCAGTAGATATGACGATTTGTAGAATCTTGGAAGAAGAAATCCATCAGGGAAATTCTAGGCTCCAAGAACTTGAAGAAGAAAGGGTATGATTAAGGAAGAAAAGTGGTCTGGTAGACGAGGAAGTCAAGAATCTGGAGGACGAGACAAAGGAAGATTTTCTCGGTAAAAAGACCAGGGTGATAACGCAAGATGCGCACGATCATGATGACAACTTTGAGGCCTATCATCGTGAATTGATCAGTCTGATGCCTTGGCTTGGACTGCACGTTACTAGGCGAATCAACCAAGTTAGCGCGTTGCAAATGATAAAGTGCGTGATTCTGCCCGTAACAATAAAAGGTGGGTATTTTCGAAGAAACGTGATGGATGATAAGATGAAAATTTACACAGGTGGTGTGAAAACTTGACTAACCGAGGGAAGTACAGTCTTAGCGCTCTACGCAGTTGAAAGGAAGCATGAGACTATAAACTATTCTACCCGGGAGCTGTGTGATGCTAGAGTTTCGTGCAGAAGCAAAGAGTCACAAGGTCCGTGACCACAAACAGGGCGCTGCACTACCGCGTGGGTTGGCCAGAAAGTGACCATTGAAGTCACTATTCAAGATGGCATGCTTGACTTGAGACCAAATGGAGCGGGCGACAGGCATTTAAGACGCGATTTATGGGCAATATTTGGGAAAATCTGCCACCAAGGGAGCATTAATGAGCAAGATTCGGGGGGAGCGGTCAAATTCAAATTCAAAACGTGCTATAAATTACAAGGGGCTGCCCAACAACCAATACTTGGTCATTTGTGAATTGAGTAGAGCCCTGTTTGTTTGGTGCCGAGCGTTGATTGAGCCCCTGAGTTTGCAAGTGATAGATTTCTATACGGACACGATGGAAGTAGCTGAGGAAGTTATGGAAATGACAGAAATGACAACCGAAGAGGTTGCGCAGGCTCTGACTCTGGTGGATGCTCTGGAAGGCGATGATATTGTGGCAGAAATCCCGAAATCACCGCGCACTAAAAGACCAAAGAAGGAAAAACAAGCGATGGTTCCCGTATGTGTGTCCCCATGAAACCCACTACGCACCAAGCTGTTGATGGAGGAGAAGGGGAAAGCCGTCACCATACAGACCGATGAAGAAGAAGAAGACCTGGAGGACCTTATCATAGAAGAGGACGAGGACAAAGGCATGGAGGACGAAACTGAGCCTGTGCACCCCCCGAAAAAGTTGCCTGCTTATGTTCCCCCATGGAAAGGGAAGGATAAAGTGCCCAAGGACCTTGACAAGACCAAGAGCTCGCTCCAAACCCAGCTCCTCCCAGACAACATTATTTTTTAGGGCACGCACTTGGGATGGGTATTGAGCTTAAAATTTGAATATTGGGACCTTGCTGAGCACGAGAAGTTCGCTCACTTTGAGACCTCGCACCTCATGAAGCCCCAGCAGAACACCGCGGTGGGGGTTACAAAATTAGAGCCATGAAAGTGGTTGCACAGAGTCGAAAAGGCTAGGCTACTTAACCTGCTCTAGCTTTCGCTTTTCCACCATGCCCCAATAATAATTTTCCTCACTAAGCAGCTACTCTGCTTGGTGCAAGATGGGTGTTTGTGGCTGGAGGAGCCCATCCCCATCACGTCAAACTTGATTCACCACATTTCCCAACTTCCATGCAAAGGAGAGGACCCCGCAGACTTCTCAGAAGGGAAGAGAAATGACTTGGCCATCGCGGAGGCCATGAAGGAGAAATATAAGCTGGAAAAGAAGAAAAGGGGCTATGCCATATCCAGCATCAACGATAAAGCAGTGAGAGTGGCGACCCAAATATTGGCCGGTAAGGTTTTGTGCAAGTGTCGTGCGGATGAGGTACCCATACCGGTGGTAGCATTTGCTGAACAGTGCATGGAGGGGGTCCAGTTTAATTGTTCTGAGTTCCTCTGCAAGGAATTCTTGGAGAATTGTTGTGAAGCTCAAGAACAAGGAAAAACATTCCACTATGCATGGCTTTTTCTATCCATAGTACTCGTGGCAAGGGAATTGCTGGAAGATAGTCAATTCCCCACAATTGACAGGGATCTTCCGGAGGCTGCAAAGTACGCTTCGCTCTGGGCCACAAAGGATGCACATAGGATCTGTGACAGTAAGGTATTCTGGGTGTTCATGGAGATGAACCTTAAAATAGGGATCAACCACAAGCCGTGGTTGTTGCCCACTGTCTACAATAGCCTGTAGAGTTTTGCATAATTTAAAGCAGACATCCATAGTATATGCATCAGAGCGCGCAAGGACCCGACCAAACAATGGAGAAAGCTACCCTTTGTAGCCATGGACGATGTCATATTTAACATACTGGAGACATGGCCATCAGAGTGGCACGCTCTAGACATCGCAGAGATAGAGAAGTCGGTGGCACATAGAAAGAAAGAAGAGGCCAAACTGCGCATCACACAATTGGCATAAAAGAGAAGGAAGGAGGCAGTGGCAGTAGAAGCACGAGCGGCGCGGGACGTTGCACAAACAACAACTAAACAAGAAAAGGCCACAACATCAATAGCGCAGGAGGCAGCCACGAAGGCACGCGAGGAACAAATGTTGCCTTCGCATGGACACGAAGCAGAGGAAGAAGAGGGAGGCGCGGACCCGCAATCCGTGTCAACACAGTTGAAGCTCCAGCACACGACCGAGCAGAAAGGGCCACGCAAGAAGGTCAAGGCATCGAAGTTGTCTATTGACCTGATCACCCTAAGCGAGGGTGATCTGCACGACATCGGCGAGAAGTGCGCGATGTCACCTCCGAGGCCCCCCAAAATTTTATGCAGGAGAACCAGATTGTGTTGGGGGACCTCAGAGCACAGCTGCAGGAGTTACAGGTGCGCCCTCCTCTGGCTTGTACCCTTTCAACCAGCCTTGTAGTCGGAACAACGGCAACAGAACAAATGTTGTGCGCTCGGGTGACGATAACTGGTACAGGTACTAGATGAAGCTTGCCAAAACGTCCCAGAGCTGGCCATCCCAGCAGACACACCAGTAGAGGCACACATCCATAGGCTAGCAGGAAGGGTGCACAAGGCACAAGAGGAAATGACAAAGGTTCAGCTGGAGCTGAACCTTCAGATCGCTGAGCTGCAGTTAAAAATAGAGTTGTCCACCCCTCCGGAAGTCAGAGAATAGCATGCTAGTGCTATTAAAGAGGACTGGATGAGATTGGCAGTGCAATTCGAGACTGCACCAGCATGTTGGAAGAGTCATTTGAGATCCTCACAAATCTGCAGGAGGACCCCAACATCCAACGCTTAGAGACAGAGTCATGAGAACTCCAACAGCAGTATGATAGTGTGAAAGGAACTGCGCAGACGGTGGCCCTCACTCAGAGGCTCACATGGATGCAATAGGCCAAAGCATTGAAAGAACAGGTGGACGCGACATGACACAAGGAAGCAGTCCTGAAGGCGCGTGTTCAACCTTGGATCGACAAGGACTTCACCATCATAGCAAAAATCTAAGGAAAGCTCTTACACATGCAGGGGATACAGGCACAGATGTAGAGAATCACTTCCGACATTGCGGTCTTAGAACAACGTATGCAGCAGATCCAGCAGGCAGTATCTCAGTGTGTTGTCGACCTTGCAGCAGTTTGAGCAGAGTTGGAAGGACTCCGCGCAAAGATCTCTGTGCCAACAGAGTGACTCGAGGGCAAGTCACAATGTCTGTGTTGGGGGCCTGTTGGGCATGGAATCCCCCAAGACATGTTTTGGCGCTTAAATCCCAAGTGTTAACCAAATCCTTTTGTAAAAGCTCCACTAATTGAGGGCATGGGGCGTGAAATCATAATAGAGTCACAAGGTTGTCTGTTGTAATGCAATCTCGGCTAGATAGACCTATCCATGGTCCACGGACCATGGGATTGTAGAAATAGAGTGAGGCTCTAAATGTATAAGAGAAGAAGAAATAAAAAAAAGCATAAGAGCATGAGAAGTATAAGTGATTGAGAAAAAGTGTAAATTGTGTGTTTGGGTTGTAGAGTAGGGGAAGGCTCTACAGCTGAGTGCGCAGAGGCCTAGTAGTCCGCAGCTGAGTGCACGGACCCCTGCATCTGAGTGCGTAGGGTAGGTCAAGTTTGTAGCTGTTGGAAGAATCAATAAAGATAATTTTACCATAATTCTGTGCATCTTTTCCTATTTTAATATATGATTGGGTATAATTTGCAAGTATACCGTTTATTTGTTACGCAAACTTATATGAATCTTTTGCATAACTAATTATAACTTAAGACATCCAAGTACACGAAGGTAATTAACTGGTATAGGAAGATAAGTAAGATCTAGGGTAATAGTGTATAGCATGTGTTATGAAACCAACTCAAGAAAAGATAGAAAAGATAGATCAACGCCTTAGAATTCAGCCTCTCCGAGGGGGCAACCTCCTTTACATTACATAAATGAACAATTCTTGGATGATACAAATGACAAAACCTCCTTTCTATATATAGGAGTCTAAGGAGTCACAATATAATCCAGCCGACCTAACAATAATAATATAAAGCCACAAAAATAACAATAGAGGGATTCTATGGGGCACAGAAATAACAATATGGGGGTAATAGGGGCACAACAATATAAATAAGGGGTATAACTAAAATAGTAATGGGGTAATCACTAGTATTATAGGGACCCAACATGCCCCTCTCCTTCAAAAAAGTGTTGTCCTCAACGCTTGAGTAGTTCTGGATACTTCTGCATAAAATTCTCATCCTCCCATGTGGAATCTTCAGCGGATAAGTTCTTCCACTTGATAAGATACTCTGAAATTGATCGATTTCGTAGCTGTCGAGTTCTTGTTTCTGTGACTGCTTCCGGTTCCAATATAATTTTTCCTTCCTCGTCAAGTTCTGGCAATATTGTTTGAATTGGGAGCTTGTCACCTATAACCTTCTTTAAACATGAAACATGGAAAACTGGGTGCAATCGAGAAGCTGCAGGAAGCTCCAATTTGTATGCCATAGTACCAATCTTTTGCAACACCTTGTACGGACCATAATACTTTGGTGATAATTTATTATCCTTCTTAGCTTGCTTTAGGGACATTTGCTTATATGGTTGTAGCCGTAGGAATACCCAATCACCTACATCAAAACTTCTTTCACTGCGATGTTGATCTGCCTGTTGTTTCATTCTATTTTGTGCCAACACGAGGTTATCCTTTAAGAGTTGGAGGACTTGTTGTTGATGTTCGATGTGATGTTCCACTGCCTGAACCTTAGAATTTTCTCTTAAATATGATGTGATGGATGGTGGTTGATACCCATAAAGTGCCATAAATGGGGTCATTTTTGTTGCTGTATGGAAGGAAGTGTTATACCACCATTCAGCCAGAGGCAACCATTTGACCCATTGTGTCTGTTTATCAGATACAAAGCAACGAAGATATCCTTCCAAACATTTGTTTACTATCTCAGTTTGCCCATCAGATTGAGGATGATAAGATGAGCTATGAGCTAACTGAGTACCAAGACAAGAAAATAATTATGTCCAAAAATTTCCAGTGAAAATGGGATCTCTGTCACTTACAATAATCTTTGGGTTTCCATGTAGCTTTTGAATTGTTTCCATAAATGCAGTAGAAACTGTACTGGCTTTAAATGGATGTGATAATGCACAAAAGTGTGCATACTTGGTAAGTCTGTCAACTACCACCATGATGACACTCTTTCCCTCAGACTTGGGTAAACCTGTGATAAAATCCATTGAAACCTCCTCCCAACGTTGGCTTGGAATGGATAAAGGTTGTAATAGACCCGGTGTCTTAATTGTTTCAACTTTATTTTGTTGGCAAACCAAACATTCCGCCACAAACTTTTGAATATCTGATTTAAGGCCATCCCAAAAAAATTCCTTCTTAACCCTGTGGTAAGTTTTTAAAAATCCTGAGTGCCCTCCTAAGGGAGAAGTGTGCAATTCCATAAGAATCTTTTGTTTTAGCTGGGAATTCTTACAGAGGTATAAGCGATCTTTGTACCATAACGAATCATTTTGCCAGCTAAATGTATCAGAAGTACTGGAATCTTGTTGTAGCTTTCGAATAAGTGCCCACACTTCTTCGTCATTCTTCCATTCCTCCCTTGCTTCGTTTATCCAATCTGGTTGGATAATAGAAATGGCACACAACAATGCTTCCACATCCTCATCCTTTCTTGAGAGTGCATCTGCCACCACATTTTGCTTCCCTTTTTTGTAGATGATTTCAAAGTCATAACCCAACATCTTTGTGACCCACTTTTGTTGCTCTTCAGAGGATAATCTTTGTTCTAAAAAGTATTTAAGGCTATCATGATCCGTTTTTACCTTGAAGTGTCTTCCCATTAGGTAGGGTCGCCATTTCTTAAGTGCATGGAGTATTGCCAACATTTCCTTCTCATAAATAGCTTTGCTTAAAAACTTTCCCTTGATTGGACGACTTTCAAAAGCAATGGGTCTTTCATCTTGCATTAGAACAGCACCAATTCCATTTCCTGAAGCATCACATTCCACAATAAAGGTTTTTGTGAAGTCCGGTGTAGCTAAGACCGGTGCTTGGCACATTGCCTCTTTAAGATGTTCAAAGGCCTTTGTTGCTTCCGGAGTCCATGAAAATGAATCTTTCTTCAATAATGTTGTTAGAGGTGCTGCTATTCTCCCATAATTCTTAACAAACTTGCGATAATACCCTGTCAACCCAAGAAATCCTCGCAGATGCTTTATGGATGTGGGGATTTTCCATTCCTTAATGGCTTTAATTTTGCTAGGGTCTACCTTAACTCCTTCATGAGATACAATATGACCCAAATATTCCACCTCCTGGACTCCAAAGAAACATTTGGATCTTTTTGCATATAATTGTTTCTCCTCCAATAGTTGTAGCACCCTGTCAACATGTTCAACATGATCCTTCCAAGACTTGCTGTAGATTAGTATATCATCAAAAAATACTAACACAAATTTTCTAAGGAATGGTTTGAAAATTGAATTCATCAAACCTTGAAATGTTGAAGGTGCATTGGTAAGGCCAAAAGGAATGACCAAAAATTCATAATGACCCTCATGAGTTCTAAATGCCCTTTTTTGGATGTCTTCAATCTTCATTCTGATTTGATGATATCCCAAACGAAGATCCAACTTGGTGAAGTAAATTGATCCATGCAATTCATCCAGTAATTCATCAATGACAGGAATGGGGAACTTATCTTTAATAGTGAGCTTGTTGAGCTCCCTATAATCCGGACACATGCGCCATGATCCATCCTTCTTGTGCACCAATACTACTGGAGCTGAGAAAGAACTTTGACTCGGTTGAATTATACCAGCCTCTAGCATTTCTGCAACCATACGTTCAATTTCACTTTTTTGGACATAGGGATATCTGTACGGCCTGATGTTTGGAGGAACACTTCCTGGAATCAGATGAATAGCATGATCATGATCACGCATAGGTGGGAGACCTTTGGGAGTCTCAAATACCTTGGAATGATTGTCCAGGACTTTTTGGAGATCTGGAGAAATAGATGATTCCAATGTGGAAACATCTAGCGAACATAATTGTGCAATTACACCTCTTTGCTCCTTTTTTAGAAGCTTTGTCATGCCATTAGAGCTGATTATCTTTCCTGGTTTCCCTGCAATACCCCTTAATTCAACTTCCTTTCCTTCCGTAGAAAATTTGATGAAAAGTTCTTGAAAATTAAAAGCTATTGTACCCAAGGATTGTAGCCATTGGACTCCTAGTACAACATCAGCACCTCCCATTGGAATGGAAAGCATTGGGCTAGTCAATACATATTCTCCCATGGATAGCTTGATATTATGGCACTTTCCAGAGCAATTTATTGTTCCTCCATTTGCAATCATCACTTGACACTCTGGTGCTGGATATAGGAAGCAATTCAATTCTTTTGCTACCCTACAATGAATAAAATTGTGGGTGCTTCCTGAATCAATCAACACTATTACCTTTTTCTTCTTGATTTGTCCTTCTATCTTGATGGTTTGAGGAGTGGTAATTCCCGCCAATGCATTACAAGATATGGTCGGATTTATTTGTTCTTCATCTAGGCTTTGTTCCTGGAGTATATCCTCTTCTTTTGACCTTTCTTGCTCCTTTTCTTCTTCCTCTTCACAATCTATGTAGAATAATTTCTTCTCAGCACACTTATGACCTTTTGTGTATTTGCTATCACAATTGTAACAAAGCCCTTTTGCTCTTTTTTCTTCCAATTGTTGTGGTGTCAACCTTGTAGGTTGTGGAAGACTAGGGGCAACAACACTTCCGTCTTTATAGTTGTGAATGGTATGCTTCCTAGTTGCCATAATTTTGCTTTCCATTTTTCTTGCTAACCTGAATGCCTTCTCTAATGAATCAGGTTCCCAAAGGCGAACATCATGTTGGATATTATCCTTTAAAGACCCTATGAACACATCAATCCTATGCTCCTCTGGAATATCTTTTACCCTTATGTTCAATTTTTGGAACTCCTCAATGTGCTCCATTATTGAACCCTTTTGTTTGAGACTTATCAATTGGCTAAAAAAAGTGTTGCTTTTTGTATCCTCATAATGTGCTATCAATTCTTCCGTAAAAATTGCCCAAGTGATAAATTTTTTACGAGAACAAAGCCATTGATACCATACAAACTGATTTGGTTCCAAATATACAGTTTCCATACGTACCTTTTGTGCGTTTTGCACATTATTGAGATCGAAGAATTGCTCCATCTGTAATATCCATGTGGCGGGATCCTTGCCATCAAACTTCCTCATATCGATTTTTGGAATATGGTGATTCTTCGATCCAACATTAGCGTATATGATATCATGCAAGATCCAACTTGGTGAAGTAAATTGATCCATGCAATTCATCCAGTAATTCATCAATGACAGGAATGGGGAACTTATCTTTAATAGTGAGCTTTTTGAGCTCCCTATAATCCGAACACATGCGCCATGATCCATCCTTCTTGTGCACCAATACTACTAGAGCTGAGAAAGAACTTTGACTTGGTTGAATTATACCAGCCTCTAGCATTTCTGCAACCATATGTTCAATTTCACTTTTTTGGACATAGGGATATCTATATGGCCTAATGTTTGGAGGAACACTTCCTGGAATCAGATGAATAGCATGATCATGATCACGCATAGGTGGGAGACCTTTGGGAGTATCAAATACCTTGGAATGATTGTCCAGGACTTTTTGGAGATCTGGGGAAATAGATGATTCCAATGTGGAAACATCTAGCGAACATAATTGTGCAATTACACCTATTTGCTCCTTTTTTAGAAGCTTTTTCATGCCATTAGAGCTGATTATCTTTCCTGGTTTCCCTGCAATACCCCTTAATTCAACTTCATTTCCTTCCGTTGAAAATTTGATGAAAAGTTCTTGAAAATTAAAAGCTATTGTACCCAAGGATTGTAGCCATTGGACTCCTAGTACAACATCAGCACCTCCCATTGGAATGGAAAGCATTGGGCTAGTCAATACATATTCTCCCATGGATAGCTTGATATTATGGCACTTTCCAGAGCAATTTATTGTTCCTCCATTTGCAATCATCACTTGACACTCTGGTGCTGGATATAGGAAGCAATTCAATTCTTTTGCTACCCTACAATGAATAAAATTGTGGGTGCTTCCTGAATCAATCAACACTATTACCATTTTCTTCTTGATTTGTCCTTCTATCTTGATGGTTTGAGGAGTGGTAATTCCCGCCAATGCATTACAGGATATGGTCGGATTTATTTTCTCTTCATCTAGGCTTTGTTCCTGGAGTATATCCTCTTCTTTTGACCTTTCTTGCTCCTTTTCTTCTTCTTCTTCACAATCTATGTATAATAATTTCTTCTCAGCACACTTATGACCTTTTGTGTATTTGCTATCACAATTGTAACAAAGCCCTTTTGCTCTTTTTTCTTCCAATTGTTGTGGTGTCAACCTTGTAGGTTGTGGAAGACTAGGGGCAACAACACTTCCGTCTTTATAGTTGTGAATGGTATGCTTCCTAGTTGCCATAATTTTTCTTTCCATTTTTCTTGCTAACCTGAATGGCTTCTCTAATGAATCAGGTTCGCAAAGGCGAACATCATGTTGGATATTATCCTTTAAAGACCCTATGAACACATCAATCCTATGCTCCTCTGGAATATCTTTTACCCTTATGTTCAATTTTTGGAACTCCTCAATATGCTCCATTATTGAACCCTTTTGTTTGAGACTTATCAATTGGCTAAAAAAAGTGTTGCTTTTTGTATCCTCATAATGTGCTATCAATTCTTCCGTAAAAATTTCCCAAGTGATAATTTTTTTACGAGAATAAATCCATTGATACCATACAAACTGATTTGGTTCCAAATATACAGTTTCCATACGTACCTTTTGTGCGTTTTGCACATTATTGAGATCGAAGAATTGCTCAATCTGTAATATCCATGTGGCGGGATCCTTGCCATCAAACTTCCTCATATCGATTTTTGGAATATGGTGATTCTTCGATCCAACATTAGCGTATATGATATCATGATTAACATTTCTTTTGTTCGCATCATGAGTTTCCTTTACTACCTTTTCACCATTAGTAAGTATTTCTTGTAGAAAATTTGTCAAATCTGTCTTCATATCTGTCATGCATGTCTTCAAGTTTGTGTTCAAATCTATCTTCAATTATTCCATGTCTGTCTTCAAATCTGTCTTCCAATCATCCATCTTAGCTTCCACGCCCTTTATCTTAAATTCCACGCCATTTATCTTAGCTTCTGTTAGCTTTTGTGAGCGTGACATTTATTGCACTTGTTCTTGTAATTTTGATATATCATGTAGCATTTCTTCCTCTTCTTCATGAGTCATGCTAGAGCTTTCAGGTTCCTTACTAGGTATTTGCATTTTCTTTCCTCGGGGCATCAGTTACCGATAATAATTCTTTACTATGCCCTTTGAATTCCTTCAAACCCAGCTCACACAAAAATTAAAAAAAAAAAACTACACACCTTTTTTCACTTTGTAGAAGCATGATATTGAATCTGATGTATCTCTATAATTAAAGATCCTCCAACTTTGAAATTGAAACCTGTAGTATCCTTCTGTGTCCTCTTTCCAATGCCGCAAGTCTGACCCAAATTGGATTCTCCAAGGAAGAGTTATGCGAAATCTCCCACAGTGACTTGATTATAGACTAGTTCAGTAGAGCGAACTTGTACGACGTGCCACGAGTCATTGTATCGACCTATGGATCTGAAAAATGAACACAAGAAACTACAGTCTGTCCTCTTTCTATACCTTCTTACGAAATTTCAATCCTATCCCCAGAGAGAAAGTTATTACGCTTTTCCCCAGGTCACCAGTTTTGAATGTAATTCAGGAGTCTGCAAAAAGACCAACTTCCTCAGATCATATCTCCGCAAATATCACGTGAAAAGCTCTGAAATGTGGATCCAAGGTTCAGCGCAATTTCTTCTCAAATGGGTTTTTTTTCGACTTCTGAAACGTCACAGAAAAAAGTTATAGCGAAAATGCTACGATGACCTGTTTGGAGCAGCGAAACCCTAGAATCAAAGCTCTGATACCAAATGTTATGAAACCAACTCAAGAAAAGATAGAAGAGATAGATCAACGCCTTAGAATTTAGCCTCCTCGAGGGGGAAACCTCCTTTAAATTACATAAATGAACAATTCTTGGATGATACAAATGACAAAACCTCCTTTCTATATATAGGAGTCTAAGGAGTCACAATATAATCCAGCCGACCTAACAATAATAATATAAAGCCACAAAAATAACAATAGAGGGATTCTATGGGGCACAGAAATAAAAATATGGGGGTAATAGGGGCACAACAATATAAATAAGTGGTACAACTACAATATTAATGGGGTAATCACTAGTATTATAGGGACCCAACAACATGGTTCCACAACCCCTGGTTAGGGTTGCACGAAGGCAGTGTATCAGGGCGAGAGGAACAGGGAAGTGCGCGAAGTGACCTGCACGTAAGGATAAATAATGGGACCAGTTGAACCTCTCAAACATATCAAGGGTGTAGAAACCTGGTTCAAGCACCCTCCCATACTACTTTGAGTGAGACCTCAGTCTGCGCCCTGTGGACTGTTGCCGAAAGGGCCAGTAGTACATGGATTTGTTTGGCTAATTAAACTTCGAACTTGGGTCAGGCCCCCACAAGCCAACACTTATAAACATAGTCGATGACATTGAATTGGTAGGTGTCATATCAACAAGGTGGATGTTTTTCTTTGAGAGGTATATGAAAACTCTAAAAAGATATGTCTGACAAAAGGCACATCTAGAGAGTTGCATGGCTAAAGGGTTTGTATTGAATGAGTAATTTTTCTTCCTATGTGAATTCTTTGGTAAGGATTTCGAAGATGGGCCATGCTTCTCGGATGAAGAATGAGAAATAGATATTATTGATGGAGAAAAACCACAATATAATGGTGTTATAGTAGAAATTAGTAAGAAAACTTATGATCATTGTGGTTTTTTTATTGTGATCATTAATTTACTCTGTAATTTATTTGTCAAATTGAAAACATGGCTTTTGAAGTTTGAAATAAGCATGTCAACATGTAATAGCTGTATACGAAATTTCTATACTCGACAAATTCATTATGTACCACATGGACTTTACGAACAAATGGATTGATCTGTATGAGAAAAAGAGAGAAGTGTTAGAAGCAAGGAGACAATTTAAGAGATCAAACCCAAGGAATACGCCATTTCCTATTGATCTACAAGGGAAATGGGCCAAATATTGCACACTAGAATGGGTTACTGAACAAATTCAAAATCAAATAGAAGATGCAAGTATAGATTCAAGAATAGCAGAAGATGAAATCAACATGTCTAGAGGTTGTGAAAGAAAGGTACAGTTGGAATTTTACGCAATGTTGTCTCCTTACAGTTTTGACACTATTAACTATTTTAATATTCATCACTATATTTTCTTTAACTAAAATAAATGGTCTTTCATAGGCAAAGAAATATCCAACGATGTGGCCATATGGTTGACATTATCATGAAGAATGTGTAGATGTAAAGAGGCAATCCTTTGATTGTGGCATCATGGTTGACTTCAAGCAATCCAGTTGATCAAGCTCAAAATATAAGAATATTATTGAATGGAATCTACAATATGTTGGGAAAATACAAGAAATTATTGAGTTGGATTACTGCTCTTTTAAATGTCGTATTTTTAAGTGTAGATGGTATGAAGCATTTTAGAGGACATGAATACATTATACCCATAGTGGATTTTTTCTATATATTCCTCAAAGATCCTACCAGTGGATAGGGAACCTTATGTTTTACCAATTCATTGTGAGCAGGTATTTCTTTAACTAAAAGAATTAGAAGAGGTAGTGATCAATAATTTATAAATACATTGTTTATTATGAATATATACATGTGTTTGATAATCAATAAAATTGTTATAACATACTTCTAATAAATGTATGTACTTGTTCATGTGCAATGATTTTCTATGAAGATATTTTGGACCCAAAATGGATATTTTTCATACATTATGATCAAAGAATAAGGCATCTATTTGGTGATGCATTAATGGATACTAAGAAAAACAATGATGGCCAACAAAAAGAGAGAGAGGGATTAGAGAACATCGAAGAAATTGACATACATGACGATGTTGAAGATGGTTATGTTCAGACACGAGAAGACAACATTAATACATAGTTACATGATATTATAGAAGACAACAATATGGATGGTATAGAAAATTATGATCCAACTACATCTGGTAAGAATATGGATGGTTTATAGTCAAATTTCAATGATGATGAGGATGATTCAAGTCAAGACAAGGATGATGACAATATTTACTACTTGAAAAATCATATGGGCATTGACAATGATACATTGGATGACATTGTTGTAGACAATGATGTTAATGACTAAGACTTCTAAATTTTGAGAATTATTTGTAATTTTTGTTTAAAAATTGATGATTCTTATAGCCTAAACTTTGAAATGCTTCAATATTATTTGTCTCAATACAAATTACCTATTGCAATATCATTAAAGTGTTCAAGATATGGTATGAACTATTGGCAAAAAAAATTAGGGTAACAATGCTTCTTCCATTGATTTTGTATCAAAATATGTTGATGAATACATAAAAGTTAATAAGATATTAATTCCTCTATCTCACAATTATTTGAATAAGAAACTTTGTTAACTTCATTATTTTTATATTGTTTTCATTTTAATGTTGATGAACTAGCTATTACATTTAATTATGGATATGGGTAGGCTTTAATTTTTACAAGACTATCGTACAAAGTATATGCTAAGGTAGATGATCATTAGTATAAAATAATCTCAATCTAAATTTGTTGCACACACACTCTCATCAATCAAAAAAATTGTTACACATTCCACATGGATTCAATGTGAAGAAATATTGCATAATAAGCTACTATGTCATTCAACAACTCTCCCAACACTCCTGAAAACCATCACTCATTCAATCTACACACATAAAAGGAAGTGCCATCCAATCTATAACAACAAATAAAATAATACACTGCGACACTAAACTAAGGGGTTCATCCAGGGCTTAATTTCTCACACCATCCAAATCTTACTTCAATTAATTAAATTACACATAATTAACTATAACAATTAAAAATTAAATTACACACAATTAACAATTATGGGTGATCACACTGAAAAATTGACAGTTGTATGCACGTGCAAGGTGTCCTTCATCTCATGGAAAATAGGGCCTCATTACTCCACCCATCATGTCTCCTTAGAATGTGAAAACCACCTTGTCGATCGAGGCTCTTGATCTCTCAGTGACCTGGCCTCCCTACTATTCATTCTCTGGTTTCCTGCCCTCATGATCCTTATTACTCCATGTAACCTCATCCCTACACCTCACTTCCCCTGCATCACACTCATGAGTAGTGACAGAGGGATATTTTTTCGCCCAGGTTAGCGAAGAGTTTGTAGACAACTCCCAACCACCCAAGATGACACCTTCATAGCCACATTTGTTTTACCACAACACGCCTAATCGCATTCACGAAAAGGTGGTGGCCATGGAAGAAGAGGAGACCTTTCATGTAAATTCATCCATATGGGTGTTCTGCAACCTCCTGGCTAGGCATTTGAAGGACAAGGAAGAAGATAAAACCAATTCCACAACTGAATCATTGATCTCTCTGCATTGTTCAACCACTTGTCCTCCTCCCTGAACCGTTTGGCTAGATTCCATGATATCAATTACCCTCCCAATGTCCCTTCCCCTATTATGTCTCTTGTGAACTCCCCTCCAGTCAGTTCGTCCGCTCCCCCCTCTTGCAAAGCTTCTCCACCTCCCTCTGTGCCCCTCACTCCCTCGTCAACGACTAAAGATCCCTTCTCTTCTCCCCCTCGACCCAGCTCACATGGGTGTTTCATTGTGGAGGATCTTCCAGAGGCTAACAGTTTCTGTGCAGGATCATGGTAGCTCTCAGGAATGTGGCGGCTCTGTTTCAACATCAATTTGGCTTCACAACGACATGTGTTATCTGTTCTCTCTCCTTTTTTTTGATATCTTGCACAATAGTCTCGTTTTGGCTCAGTGGTGATCATTTCAATAACACCCCTCATTCTCAGCCCATAAGTGCCACTTTTGAGATTGAGGCACCATTATTTTTGTTGCAATTCACATTTGCTACCACCCCTCAGGCTATTATCTAGTTGCCACAATGCTCATCCCTCCTGTGTAATTTGTATGGCCACACATTTTTGAGAAACAATTTGGAAGTTGCAAGCTTTGGTTTCCCCCTTCATGGGCAAAGAAATTTTTATTTTTCTCTCTGGTTTCCTCATTCTAAGGCATAGATGAACTACATGGCTATAAATACTATATATTTTGTTTAGTTAATATAATTTTCAAGATATGGTATGAATTTTTGGCATAAAAAATTAGGATTACTTGAATGCTTCTTCCATTCATTTTGTATAAACATATGTTCATGAAGACATAAAAGATAATAAAATATTAATGCCCATATCCCACAATGATTTGAATAGGAAAAAATTTTAACTTCATTATTTTTATATTGTTTGCATTTTAATTTTGGTCAGCCCTCTCTTACATTTAATTATCGATCTAGGTAGGATTTAATTTTTACAAGGTTGTCATGCTAAGTCTATGCTAAGGTAGATGATGGCCAGTATAAAATAATCTCGACCCAAATTTGTTGCATACACACTCCTAGCAATCAACAAAGTTGTTAGACACTACATAGATTCAAAGCAAAGAAATATTTCAGAATAAGATACTATGTCATTCAACCACTCTCACAACACTCCTTAAAACCATCACTCATTCAATCTGCACACATAAAATGAAGTGAAATCCAAACTGTAACAACAAAGAAACTAATTCACTGCTACAACTAAATTGAGGGACTAGTTCAAGGCTTAAGTTGTGACACCATCCAAAGCTTACTGCAATTAATTAAAATGCACAAAAAATTAACTATAAAAATAGTAGTAACAACAATCACATAAATGAGAAATATTTATGAAATATGTCATTCAACAACTCTCGAAACACTCTTGAAAACCATCGCTCCTTAACTATGCACACATAAAAGGAAGTACATTCCAAACTATAACAACAAAGCAAATAATTCACCGCAACACTAAACTGAGGGAATGGTACAGGACTTAATTTATCACACCTATTATCAACCACGTTGGTGGGGGTCACACTGTGTCAACCCTTCAACCCAGAGTAACTATTTCAAACTAGCTTTTGATTGGAAGTTAGCCCTTCCAATTTGAGAGGGCTCTCCCAATATTTTTTAAGAATACTAATGGATAACTCTTATTTTCTATTTGATTTTTTAGGTGAAAGAGTGTGAGGAGAGCCACCATTGGGCATGGAGTCAGTTAAAGAAAAACAACAACAAACAACATTGTTTTATGGAAGCTAAGGCATATTTGGTTTACTAATGTGTATAGGACGTTCACAATAATCACAAAAAAATGAAGGAAGTTGGAGAAATACAAAATTGAATTCCAAGTAATCAATAAACTATGAAAGCTAATAAAAACACAGGAGTAGGATATGATGGGACTGAAACTGAAATGAATCTCAGGTTAAAAGAGAGTATGCTACAATCGTATTTTCTATTAACTAAAAACAATACAATGATGATTCTCACATCATCGATCCCCCCCAATTGGAGAGTCAAAAATATACATATTTATAGAGTAGAGATACCTTTACATAATATGAAACTTGGGCTAGATTCGATCAACAAGTATGAGACCTAATCCTATATGATGAATAAAACTTTGAGCCTTCTTAGGGAATTTCTATTACAATAGAGTTCAAATACAAAAGGGAGTCGATGTACTGTTACGATAATTTAAAGCATGCCATTGTGTTTGTGGAAATTCATACATCTGACCCTTTGAATCCTTGATGTGTTGTTTGTTGTTGAAACCTGCTAAAAATGCCTCGTTGTCTTTGTGTCTTGATGTTTTTTTGTTTCATTTCCTTTTGTATCTTACTTCCTCTTTTCTTTGTGTTCCATTTAATAACCATGCTACTAAATAAACGTCGATAAACACCTTCCTTGTTTCATGGAGCAGAAGTGGAATGGATGTGTTGATCTGGGCCATTAATCCATGCCTTTTTACATTGCAATCACAACATAGGAAGAGGTTCCCTTAACAGTGATTCATGGTAATTACCCGACGGTCCAGACATGATGGTTCACAGAATGCGTTACATAAAATATCATCTCGGAGAGTCTTGGCACATCGCAATCGTGAGTCGAAAGGATTAACGGAGCAGGAACTAAGATTGTATGATGCCTGATTGTGATATCACAATTGGCAGGAGAAATGACTTTATACGATATCACAATCAGCAGGGATGAATTGCAATATTGGTGGAGGAGAGGTAACGGGTTATGTGATCCTCGATTATGATATCGCAATTGGTTGGAGGAAGGAGTTATAGCAATCAGCTATCGCAATCGGAAAGCAGAAAAGGTCTAGACTTAACCGTAGACCTGGATCCGAAATGTAATAAAATATAGCATATAGTATTTTCGATCCGACTTTCTACATGCATATTGCAATAAAAAAAGGTCGGGGGGAATGGGTGTTGATATTGTGGTGGTTATTGCAGGTTGCGATTGTGATTGAGCAATCACAATTGGAAAGGAGACAGGGGGCCAATTTATGCGATATGATGACATGTGGCCTGCGGGCCCAGTTTATGAGGGAGGTGGGTTATATAAAATGCAATATATATATAAAATGGACTTGTAGCTTATGTCTTATGAATGTTTTAAAACATTTAAAAATGGAAATGGAATTGCGGCTAGAGTTGGGTTAACAGGTAATTGCGACTAAGTTTGGGAATGAGTCTGCAGATGAAATGGAATGAGTGAGGGAAATGAGTTTTTAGAGAATATGGGAATTCCTCCAAAACAATTAGAAATAACATTTCCTTCCTCCTTAAATCTTAAAATGTAAGCACAACAACCTCTTTCAGAAAAATAACAGATAGATGAAAAGATCAGTGGTGGAAAACCTTGACTAATAAAACTAAAAATTTATTTTTAGGAGTTATCATGGATAACATTGGCTCCAATGGGGACGTTGCACCCTTGTGGTGCAGTAAAGAACTAGAAGACCAGCTACTTGACCATTGAGCTTATCCCAATTTGAAGACTACATTCAAACCCACTTCACCAAACTGGAAAGAAAACTGCAACATGTAATCTAAACCTAAAGGAAATGCTTTCCCAATAAGCTTATTTATGTACCTACTCTAATATCTGAAAATCCAACTGCTTAATTCAAGCGATATAAAATTTCCACTATAACCAGGCAAAGAGTTGATCCAACACCTAGGCTTCTTTGTTGTGATTGAACAAAAGAAGTAGTGGATCATATATGGGAAACTCAAAATAAAAATTTAATCCATCACCTAAGCTTCTAAATGGAAGAGACTTCACCTTCATTGATGACTAGAATAGACTTGCGATAGATCTCATCTTGAAAATCTTCAAGCTATTGACCTGCAAGTAGTGGAGTCGCCATGAAACTTCGATCTTTGGAATCCTTTAAGAGTGGAGTCACAAGGGTAATATCAAAACCTTCAGAACTTCTGATTTTTCATTACCCTCAAGAATCAGAAAGAAGAAACTCGAAGAGAATCCCAAGAAAAGGAGCTTTTTGGCTCCCAATAGACACACCAAAATGTTATCAACAGGGATGTTGGGGGTCGGGTTGTGTCAAACCTTCAACCCAGAGTAACTGTTTCAAACCAACATTTTATTAGAATTTAGCCCTTCCAATATGAGAGGGTTCTCTTAATATTTTTTAAGAATACATATGGCTAACTCTCGTTTTCTATTTTCTTTTTCAGGTGAAAGAGTCTGAGGGCAACAACGATTGGGCATGAAGTCAGTTAAAGAAAAAAAACAACAAACAACATTGTTTTATGGAACGTGAGGCATCTTTGGTTTACTAATGTGGATAGGAAATTCATTGTAATCATAGAAAATTGAAGGAATTTGGAGAAATACAACATTTAATTTTGAGTAATCAATAAACTATGAAAACTAATAACAACACAGGAGTAGGATAGGATGGGATTGAAACTGAAATGAATCTCAGGTTAAAACAGAGTATGTTGCAACTGTATTTTCTATTAACTGAGAATAATACAACAATGGTTCTCACATCATCGATCGCCCCCTATCGAGAGTTGAAAATCTACATTATTATAGAGTGAGATCTCTTTACATATTTTGCCACTTGGGCTAGATTCAATCAACAACTATGAGATATAATCTTATCTAATTAATAAAACTTTGAGCCTTCTTAGGGATTTTCTGTTACAGCAGAGTTTGAATACAAAATGGATTCGTATGACCTGTTACAATAATTTAAAACGCGACACTATGTTTATGGAAATTCATACATCTGGCCCTTTGAATCCTTGTTGTGTTGTTTGTTGTTGAAACGTGTTGAAAGTGCCTCGTTATCTCTGTGTCTTGTTGTCTCTTTGTTTCAATACCTTCTGTATCTTGCTGCCTCTTTTCCATGTGTTCCATTTAATAACCATGCTACTAAATAAACGTCAATAAACACATTCACTGTCTCACAGATCAGAAGCGGAATGGATGTGTTGATCTAGGTCATTCATCCAGGCCTTTTTACATCACAATTGCAACACAAGAAGAGGTTCCCTTAACACTGATTCATGGTAATTCCCTGATGGTCTGGATGTGATGGTTTATAAAATGTTTTACATAAAACAATTTTCATCCAGGAGGGTCCTCACACATCACAATCGCAAGTCGAAAGGATTAACAGAGCGGGAAATAAGGCTGTGTGATGCCCAATTGTGATATCGCAATTGGTAGGAGAAATAACTTTACGCAATATTGCAATCAACGGGGAGGAATTGCAATATCGGAGGAGGAGAGGTGACGGGTTTATTCAATCCTCAATTACAATATCACAATTGGCTGGAGCAAGCAGTTATAACAATCGCCTAGCTATCATAATTAACAAGCGGAGGAGGGAAGGACTTAACCGTAGACCCAGACCCGAAATGTAATAAAATATAGCATATAGTATTTTAGATTTAGCGGGATGCACGCATATCACAATCGGCAATGGTGGGGGGGAATGGGCCTTGTTTATTGCGGTGGTTATTACAGGTTGTGATTAAGATTGTGTAATCATAATTGGAAAGGAGATAGGGGGCTGATTTATGTGATATGATGACATGTGGCCTGCGAGCCCAGTTTATGCATCAAGGGGAGGTGGGTTATCTACAAGAATGGAATTGCAGCTAGAGTTGGGTTAATGGGTAATTTCGGTTAGAGTTGGGAATGGGTCTGTGGATAAAATGGAATGAGTGAGATAAATGGGTTTTTAGAGAATATGGGAATTCCTCCAAAACAATTAGAATGAACCTGTACTTCCTCCTTAAATCTTCAAATGTAAGCACAACAACCTCTTTCAGAAAAATAGCAGATAGATGAAAATATCAGTGGTGGAAAACCTTGACTAATAAAACTAAAAATTTATTTTTAGTAGTTATCATGGATAAAATTGACTCCAATGGGGATGTTGTGCCCATGTAGTGCAACAAAGAACGAGCAAACCAGTTTCCTAACCATTGAGATGATCCCAATTTGAAGACTACATTCAAACCCACTTCGCCAAACTCAAGGAAATGGTTGCCCAACAAGCTTATTTATGTACCTACTCTAATATATGAAAATCCACCTGCTTAATTCAAGCGATATAAAATTTCCAGTATAAACACACAAAGCGTTGATCCAACACCTAGGCTTCTTGGCTGTGCTTGAACAAAATCAGTAGTGAATCATATGTGGGCCACTCAAAATAAAAATTGAATCCATCACTTTTGCTTGTGTCGCGCGGAATGAGTCGATCTTGCGGACAAGATGGACCTTCCTAGAATCTAAAGAAGACCTAACGACAAGCAGACCAACCAGACACTATCTTTCTCTAAATATGCTTTAATTAACAATAGCAAACAAAGTTTTTAGGGCCTACCTTTGGTCCAACGCAAGCTTGTGGATGCCATCGCTCCTTTGATCCAAATGAGCTCCTTTTCGCGAATCTGCAAACACAAACAAGGCAAACACATTAAATAGCACCTGAAAAACCAATTGCATAAAACACATTTAACATGAAAGTCAAGGAGTCCATGAAACAAATAACATAAGATACTTGTTGAGAAAAATGAGTTTGATTGTATTAATTCAAAAGAAGAAGAACCTTACAACCTTTGCCTTGACGTTGTACAAGCTCCTCCCAGGGTCCAACAAGATGTCTCCTCTACTTTGACAAGTTTCACTCACTCTCCAATGGAACCAAGAGTTATGTGATCTCTCCTCTCAAGCTCAACCAAAGAGTCTCAATTTCACCAGCATTTACCCTCAAAATGTTCAGCTTCTAACCTCCCTAGTCCTCACCCCAATGCCTGTATTTATAGTGCAATGGAGGGAAGTTACTAGGTCCTCCTTCAAAGGGATAAAGCCCTCCTTCAAAGGGATAGCTCCTTTAGTCAAGGGATTAGCTCCTTCTCTTTTGGGATGCGTGAACCACCTCATAGCGAACAATCCACTTCAAAATTCCTTCTAGAAAACTCTAGAATTAACCCAAAGTGAGTTTTTTAAGATAAAAATTGCACCTTTTGACTTTCACAGGGGTCTGCACCTGCATTGTTAGGAACAGAGCAGGTAGGTACGCAGCTTTTGTACACAGAAGGTGCGGGACCGCAGGTAACCATGGGAGAAAGTGCGGAACCAGAGTTACATTGAATTTTAATGTCTTTCTCCCACTTCCAAAGCTTGATTTGAAGAGCTGAGGTTTTAGACTTGCTTAGGAGGACAGTACAAGTGATGATAGACCCATACTGACTGCAAATAATCATGGTGACGATATTTTTGTGTAACAGATTGCCCCCTAAAGTGCGAAGTCTGTAGTAGATGAGGATTTCATTTATCATATAGGAAGAGTGAAGTACTTTATCATTTCGAGGATTATCTTGTGGAGAGCCCAGTCAGAACCTGTAAAAACATTCAATGCAAGATATATATATGAGATCATATCATCGCTGAGGTAGGCATTCCCATACTCAGATAATAACTAACTAGAAAACCTATCTATTGTATGATACAGGAATGATCTTGTAAAACATCATAAGTATAGACTCGTGTGAACACAGTATGGACGCAACCATCTGTTTATGAATAGTCCACAACATAATGAATACAAAATTCCTCGCAGCCTGGATGGTGGAAACTAGATCCAGGGTCTTCATTTCTATATCCCGAGATAGTACGATTCTATCCATGCGAATAAATGTGTTGATGTTGAACATGGTAGAAACCACTTGATTACTAGTCAATGATGTAAACTGTTAACAAGTATGAGAGAAACCACCAGTGATGGCAATGGCTCTCAAAGTACCCAGTACAATCCATGAGATGTGAGTAGATGTGTTGATGTCGAACATGTCACGGAATCCTTCGATTGAAAGTCAATGATGTAAACTATCGTCAAAGGCGAGAAACCTGCCATTGAGGCATGCAGATTTCAAGGTACTGATGATTCCTAGATCATTTTTCTAGATAATGTGGTGATGTCGATAGAAAGCAATCCGTCGTAGGCAAGCACACAACACGAAATCATAGATCAAGTTGAAGAAATTTAGTTGCAAGGACTGACTCAGGGATGGTCAAGATGGATGACAGATATTTTGCAGATGAATGGCTTATTGGCAATGACCTGTTAAACACATAACGACACAACAGATGGCTTGGTGACAATTGACCCAAAGTTAATACCCAGAAACCGGCTGAAGACTTTCAATGTGATTTGATCAACTGTTAGGCAAAGGATTTCCCAAACCAGGTGAATAAAAGTGTCGTGTTCAAGAGTGGTTACAAAGTATGACAAACAGACTCATTTTCCTCTCTTTTCCCCCACCATTTCTGGCAAGTACCTCTTTATTTTTTACAAGCTTGAGGAGGATAACATTTGCTTGATTATAAGCTCATCCTTCGGATGAGTCCAACTTAGTTTAGATTCGAACCCTAAGAAGGAGTGGTTCGTTCCTGTTTGTAATTGAACAGGTCCTTTACTGTGAAATTTTAACGAGTCCAGTATAGAAAAACTCAGTGTTTTTCAATTTTAGAGAGTCTGAAAAAACTTAAGAAGACTCCAGGGTTGACCTTTTTCGTAAATTTGTGTCTCCCAAGCCCGAAAAAGTATAAAATAATGTTAGGATATTCCAACACATAGGAAATAGTTAAGTTCAACTTGGTCTAGTATAGAGTTAGGTATAGAGTTAGGTAAAGTGTGTTTCTTTACCGTTGTACATTTTGTAACTTACAATCCGACGGTCACAATATGTAGTGATCCGACGGTTTACTCTCTCCTCAGTATTACCGACACTTGATCCGTGGCTTGACACCCGATTGGTCCATGAGTTCTATTTAAAGCACATGGAGGGTCATTGTTCGTGTAATTTGTGCATGAGAGAAGCTTATGTAAATTTTCATTCTTTGATTAATAAATTGCCTGTAGTAGCCACGTTGGCGCAGGCCGTGGACTGTTTCCCTCTTTGAGGGTTTTAACCACGTCAAAAATACTGGTGTATTGATCTGTGATCTGGTTGTGAGCGGTGTCCTTTTGGTGTTCCTTCTAAGGAACTTACCCTGCAAATTCCTACATGGTATCAGAGCTATTTGAGGGCCGCGTCCATTGGTGATCCAAATCTGAAGCCGGTAGAACTGCATCCGACTGCTGTTTCCTAGATCTACTGTTTCTGACTGCTTTCGGGCCATGAGAGGACTGCTCTGTTGTGTTCGGAGCATCTGTTCCAGTGAGGAACCATTTTCGTTTCACGCGAAAAGGTTTCCGGTAGCCCTATCTGCGTCATTTTTAAGATCTGGAGGTATACAGTCTTTATTTGCAGTTTACTGTTATTTTCTCTCTGCTTATTTCGGTTTCAGTTTATTTAGTTTTTTTTTAACCAGATCTATACCTTTCATTTCTGCGTATGCTCTTTGCCCTGTGACTCTGTGCGATCTGGGCAAATCAGAAACAGAAAGGAAGGATTTTTCTCATGCGTATGCTCTTTTCCCTGCACCTTAGTGTGATCTTGGAAAATCAGAAACATTGAGAAAAATATTTAGTTTTTCGGCTAAAGCTAACTTTGAGCCGCAAGGTTCATTTTTTAAAATATCTAGTTTTTTGGCTAAAGCTAACTTCGAGCCATAAGGTTCGTTTTCTTTGCATGTCCGTGTTGGGTTTTGTGTTTTGTGTTTTGTAGGGAAAAAGAGCTTTCTCAAGGCAAGCACGCAAACCAAGGCCCCCCCCCTCTCTCTCTCTCTCTCTCTCTCTCTCAATTTTTTTGTATAGATCAATTGGTTCAAAGCTATTTTAAGAGAGTAGAGGCCTTGGGTTCAAGTCTCCATTTTGTGGGGGCGGATTTTTTCATTTCCGCACATTTGCACACTTTGCCGGCAACTTCAACAATTGTTTTTTCAAAAAGCCATAACTTCTTCATCCGGAAGCCTTTTTCAGAGCCGTTTTTTTTAAAACCGCCTAGTTTTTCGAGATCTATCCATTGGAACACTTACTTTCAGCATCTTCAGCTTCAGTTTTTTTTTAAGTGGAAAGTCAATGCCAAGTCATTCTTGATAGCACTAACTACTTCCAATGGATATCCTACATCGAAGATTTACTTAGAAGTAAAGGTCTCTACAGAATAGCCACAGACCAAGAGAAGAAACCAAAAGATGAAGACAAGGCTGCAAAATGGGAAAATAGACAAGATCAAGCACGTGGTTTGATAGGGATGTCTATTTCTCCTGATCTTAGATTCCATATTGCAGAACTTGAGACTCCTCATGAAGCATTGGAACAACTCACTAAAGTTTTTGGGATTAAAAATGAAATTAGAGCCCATCAACTTGAAAATGAGTTGCTTACATTGGATCCTAATAATTTTTCTTGCATTGAAGATTTCTTGTCCAAATTCAAGACCCTTAGATATCTCTTGGAAGGTGTTAAGGTTAAGAAAGAAGATAGTAACCTTATTTATTCCATCCTTACTAAGTTGGGACCAGCCTACTCTGTATTTGTTTCCACCTTCCATTCTACAAGGGAAGCTTTCATTTGTCAGGGAAAAGACTACAAGGCCCCTTCCTTTGACTCTTTTTGTGATTCTTTAATAAGAGAACAAGAAAAACTCTTACACCTTGGTCTTCTTAATCTTGGAAACTCTTCCAAGAAAGCGTTAGCCGCCCAGCAGCAACCAAATTCAAAGAATCCTAAGAAGTCATATCCTAAAAAGAATGGTCCTAAACCAAACAAGGGTCCTAAGCAAACTCAGCCTCAAAATGAAAGATCATTTCAGCAAAATGATAGGACCAATAAAAAAAAATGGAAGAAGACTGATAGACATTGTAACTTTTGTAATCGAGATGGCCACTTGGAATCTAAATGCTTTAAGAAGATGGAACCCTTGGAAGCCGCAATGAAGAAACATAACATCCATGTGGAGCATTCTTCAACTTCAACTTCAACTTCATCTTCAGGAATGGCACTTTCTGCATGCGTTGTCAATCATCTCAGTCTGGTTATGCATTAAATGTATCTTCTTCTTCTCATTCTCATGAGTGGCTCATTGATTCTGGAGCCTCTTATCACATGGCCAAAAACCAAGCCATGTTTTCTTCTTTAAATGATTGTAACACCAAAAATATATATGTTGGTGATGATAGATTTCTTAATGTTGTAGGGACTGGAACTGTTCATCTAGACAATGGTCAGTTTAATGATGTATTATGTGTTCCAACCTTATCCTGCAACCTTCTATCTGTATATCAGATAACTCATTCAGGTGAAGGTAAAATTGTTGAATTTTCACCTCATGATGTTGTAATCAAGGATCTAAGAGATCCTAAACAGATTCTAGCTACTGGTATTGCTGATGATTTTACAAGGTTGTATAAGTTTCACAACTTTGGGTCATCAAATCTTCCTTCAGTATTTGTTGCTCATAATGATGAAGTGAGAAAACTTTGGCATGAGCGATTTGGTCACTTAAACTATCGCTCCCTTCAGCATCTATGTAAAGAAAATATGGTGACAGGTCTTCCTATGGTATCTTGCAGAGATGGTGTTTGTTCTGGATGTGTACTCGGAAAACATCATCGGGACAGTTTTGAAAAACGTGCCCCTTGGCACGCCTCAGCCCCTTTACAACTTGTGCACAGTGATTTATGTGGTCCACTTCCTATTGCTTCATTCTCTAGCTGCAAGTATTTCTTAACTTTCATTGATGATTTCTCCAGACGCACTTGGGTATACTTCTTAAAACTTAAGAGCGAAGTATTTAACACATTTTTGGCCTTCAAAGACTTTGTTGAAAAACAATCTGGACATCAAATTCTTAAGCTAAGAACTGATAATGGTGGAGAATATGTTAAAAACACATTCATCAACTTTTGCACCGAAAATGGAATTCAAATGCAACATACTGTTCCATACACTCCACAACAAAATGGTGTAGCTGAAAGGAAAAATCGCACCTTAAAGGAAATGGCTAATTGTATGCTGCAATCTAAAGGACTCAGTCTTAGTTTTTGGGCCGAAGCAATTAATTGTGCAAATTATATAATAAATCGCACTCCTACTAAGGTTCTAAAGAATCTCACTCCAGAAGAAGCTTGGAGTTCCATTAAACCAGATGTAAGTCACTTTCGTGTTTTTGGAAGTGAAGCATGGGCCCATATTCCAGATGAAAAGCATAAAGCTTTAGAACCTAAGAGTGAGAAATGTACTTTTGTTGGATATTCTGAAGATGTAAAAGGTTATAGACTTATTCCATTTAAGTCCAAAAATGTTATCATTAGAAGAGATGTAAAATTTGATGAAAATAAATCGGCCTGCGAGCCTAGTCCGGCGGATGTGCCACCTCTTCCTATCTCTTCTACTTTTGAAAACATTTCTTCTTCAGATGATGAAAGTGAGGATGACAATCCTCCCCCACCTTCTCAGGATCCTCAACTTCCAAGATGGGTTCGTGCTACTCGGGATGCAACAGGTGATCTTGCCGGTGATCTTACAGCTCATCGACGTACACGTTCTCAGTTTGAAAGAGCCTCTTCTTTACTGGCTCAAGCTCCAGTAAATCATGATCCTGACACTTTTGCAGAAGCTTCAGGCCATCCACATTGGGAAACAGCTATGAATGAAGAATATCATTCATTGTTGACAAATGATACATGGGATCTTGTTCCTCTACCAAAGGGACGCAAACTTGTTAGATGTAAATGGGTTTACAGAACCAAGTATGGACCAGATGGGAAAGTTGATAAACATAAAGCTCGTCTTGTTGTTAAGGGCTTTTCACAGGTTGAAGGCATTGACTACACTGAAACCTTCTCCCCTGTTGCCAAAATGAACTCTATCCGCCTTGTTCTTTCCCTTGCTGCCTCTTTAAAATGGGAAGTCCATCAGATGGATGTTAAATCTGCCTTCTTGCATGGGGACTTGCATGAAGAAATCTATATGGAACAACCCATTGGCTTCATCCAAACAGATTCCAGCCTTGTATGTCGACTTAAGAAATCTCTTTATGGTCTCAAGCAAGCTCCTCGGGCTTGGTATGCCAAAATGGATAGCTTTCTTTTAGAATCTGGCTTTTCTAGGTGTTATTCTGACAATACTGTCTACACCAAGAAAGTGGGAAACTCTCTTATCATCCTTGTTCTTTATGTTGATGATCTTATTCTTACTGGTAGTGATCCCAACCTTATAAACCATGTGAAGTCCAGCCTTAAAAAGAAATTTGAAATGACAGACTTAGGACACTTACACTATTTCCTCGGTCTTCAAGTCTTGCAATCCAAGGAGGGTATTTCCCTTTCCCAGTCCAAGTATGCTTGTGATATTCTTCGTCATTTTCACATGGAAGACTGTAAGCCAGCCCCTTCTCCCTTTCAGTATGGAGTCAAACTTTCAGTCTCTTGTACTTCTCCTGAAGTTGATGCTACCTTATACCGTCAACTTGTAGGAAAACTCTTGTATTTAACCCATACTCGTCCTGACCTTTCCTTTGCTGTTGGCCTTGTTGCTCGTTTTATGCAAAACCCCCGTGAAAGTCATTGGAAAGCAGCTAAAAGAATACTTCGTTATGTTCGAGGTACAGTATAGTTTGGGATTCATTACAGTGCCAAAGCAGCTCCTCTATTAGTTGGTTTCACTCATTCTGATTGGGCTGGTGACCCTGATGATCGGAAGTCTATTGCCGGTTATGTCTTCACTCTTGGTTCAGGACCTATTACATGGGCTTGTAAGAAACAGGCTGCCATTTCTCTTTCGTCAATAGAAGCAGAGTATCATGGTGCCATGGAAGCTAGTAAGGAAGCCTTGTGGCTTCGTCAGATCCTATCAGAGTTTGGCTTTGAGCAGCAGCATCCAACCACATTTTGGTGTGATAATCAAAGTGCCATTCAGCTATGCAAAGATCCAGTCCAACATCAGCGCAGCAAACACATTGAACTACACATGCACTTCATCAGAAATCTCATTCATGACCATGTTCTTGAAGTGCAATATTGTTCAACAGATGATCAGGTTGCAGACATCTTCACAAAGGCTCTCACAGAGGCGAAGTTCACCAAACTTCGATATATGCTTGGAGTTCAGGAAGTTGTCACTAAGGGGGGATAGGCTCTAGTGCCTCCTTCCTTCTCCTATTGTGTCATATTTGTAAATCCTTCAATCCTATCCCAAGTTTTTCTTAAGGGGGGATGTTAGGATATTCCGACACATAGGAAATAGTTAAGTTCAACTTGGTCTAGTATAGAGTTAGGTAAAGTATGTTTCTTTACCGTTGTACATTTTGTAACTTACAATCCGATGGTCACAATATGTAGTGATCCAACGGTTCACTCTCTCCTCGGTATTACCGACACTTGATCCGTGGCTTGACACCCGATTGGTCCATGAGTTCTATTTAAAGCGCATGGAGGGTCATTGTTCGTGTAATCCGTGCATGAGAGAAGCTTATGTAAATTTTCATTCTTTGATTAATAAATTGCCTGTAGTAGCCACGTTGGCGAAGGCCGTGGACTGTTTCCCTCTTTTAGGGTTTTAACCACGTCAAAAATACTGGTGTATTGATCTGTGATCTGGTTGTGAGCGGTGTCCTTTTGGTGTTCTTTCTGAGGAACTTACCCTGCAAATTCCTACAAATAATACTTGAGAGAACCGCTTGATCTTTTACAACCAAGGAGTACTTTTCGTTATTAGTGTCACTGACCCGAAAAAGTAAAAAAGCGTTCAAGGACACGTCGTTTTATAACCAATATCGAATTTGAAACGACAAAAATCCGGCAAACTTTTCATGTTTTTTACGGTCGGAAAAGAGTTGTAAGTGGACCATCTTTTAATTCCGTTTTAACGAGTGTAAAAGAAACGCTCGACAATCTTTTCATGTTTTAGGATCTAGAAAAGGGCTTAAAAGATGACTCTACTTGTTTTTTCGTTGAAAATAATAGATTTCGCCTGAACAATCCTGTATTCTGCACAAAGACACAAACATTACTCATACCTGTTTGAAATTGATAAAAATGTCGTAAAATACCTTTTCAAAGTGAAACATAAACAAATTTGGAATTCATTTACTCAAAAAACTTATAAAAAGCGGTTTTGACAATTCATTTTTACCGTTCGAGTTTGGGTGAGAAAATAGTGCTTTTGCTTAGAAAACTTCCCGTGAAGATTGTGGAAAATCCAACCATCGGAATCGAGCGCCGTCTTCTCCAGGTAATCCACATCATCTTACTCTTCATTTTCAACCGTTTAGTTTTTTGATTTAGCCCCTCATTTTGTTTTTTGGGAGGGTTTTTAGGCGCAAAACCCACGCGCGCGGGTCAGTGGGTTTACCATTGCAGACCCGCGGACCCCGACTTTTTCTCCATTGGGAAAAAGCTCGGGGTCCGCACCTTCCGTGTAGACAAAGTGCATACCCACGCACTGTGTCTAACGTGGAGGGTGCGTACCCCACCGCAAGGGTTTTGAACCCAAAATTTCTCAAAAATGGACCAACCAAAAGTTTTTCTAGCAATCTAATTAATCTTTATTCTTGATGCAGAGAATATATCATGCTAGATTGGCGCGAACGGGAGCATGAGGACGTGGATACCACCACATGGAATCATCAACCTTCACTTGATGCTTTGAGGGCATGCGGACTGTACAAGTTCTGGACCATTCCTGGCATGAGGGCTCAGGTAGATTTCTTACAGTGGCTGGTTAATAGGTGGAGCATTCAGGACTAGTATTTCTTCATTGGCGGGCACCGGCTCGAAATCGAGCCGGAGGACATTTATTTCTTGACTGGTTTGCCTAAGAGAGGCGAGGACTTGACTCTATATGGGACTAGGCCAGGTGGCCAGTCTGTCGATAGCCTCCGGCTAGAGTACTGCAACAGCCAGGCTAAAGACAAAGGGATAGACATAAAAACCATATCCTGTCATGAGGTCATGGTGATTGCGTTTACTGTCACCAGACTTTGCGGAGCTGCCGCATTACATGTTGCCACCAGATCCCAGATGCGTATGGCAGTTGATTGCTTTCAAGGCACCATCTTCAACTGGTGCAATGCTGTGCTGGCCAATGTGAAAGGCCAACTGACCAGGACCAAGAGCGGATGACTAAAGACCTTTGGTTATGGGGCTTTGGTCGTGAGTTTTGGCCTGGAGAGGGTTCCTATGCTGATCCCACAGCATCTTAATGTTGGATCTGGGCTTCCTCGAGAGCCCAAACTGATGCGATGGGTTGCAGTCATGGCCCATCACCCGGACGAGAGGACAGAGGTTGCTCGGTTCAAACCTGAGTATTTCCAATGGTTGGAAAACCAAGTTTTTGCCATTCAGGACTTCCCTTACGCTGGGATAGATTTCCGTGGTGACCCAGACATGGCTCTTCCACCAGGAGAGCAGTGGGACGAGTCAGGTAAAATCCTTTTCAACTTTTCTATTTAAATTTTTTTTTTAATTTTTTGCATCGTCTCAAAACTGATAGTAAAAATTTAAAATGCAGATGTGGGTCCACAGCGACCAGCTGCTCTCCAGCCTTTCGAGAGAAAACAACCAGTTGCACCCTTGCCAGCCCCACAGGATGAATCAGCAGAGGTTTTGGCCGAGTTGGAGGGCCATTTTGAGCGCTTGACAGGGGATATTCTTGAGACCACTATAGACGACATTCCTCGTCGACTTCAGCGCTATCTGATTGGAGTCCCGGGACCTTTTAGGAGGTTCCTTTGCAAGGTGGCCCGGGCAGTGGTTTCTTATAGAGATCATCACCAGTGATAGGATGATCGCCTTTTGTGGGCACATGTGACATTTTTGTTTTTTGTACTTATCATTTTTGCCGATCATAAGGTGTTTTTCAACCTATGATCGAACACGATGTATTTTTTGACACACTCCTATATATATATGTGTATCACTCCTACCGGCTTATCTTGTAAATCATGTTATGGAATGGTTTTAAATTTACATGTATGATTATTGCAAATGTCTATTTAACATTCGAGAAGCAATTGCATCTACTAATGTATTTAAAGACCTTGGAATATGCTGATATTCAATGTAATCAAACTCACGTTCCAAGAGACGCACTCTCAAAAATAATCTTAATAACACTGGATTTCTAATGGCATACACTCTATTAAGCTGTAATACAACGAGTTCAGAATCTAACCTCACTATCAAACTCCGAATCCCAAATGAAATAGATTCAGACAATAATTCAATCACTGCACTGTACTCTGCAATGTTGTTTGTTGTTTGACCGAGGCTTACCCCATGCATAGAAACTAACTCGTCAGAGGGTGAATAGATAACCCAAGCTGCAGAAGAGATGTTCCGTGTACTACAACAAGCACCATCCGCAAATCCAATGTATGCTTGGAGAGGCATCGGCATCTGCAATATCAAGAGTAAAACCAAGATAAGCAGGAGTAACGACGGAAAACACTCTCTAAGCTAAGCACACTTTTCAACTAAAACACACTTGCTAGAAAGAAAAACTAACCTAACTAAAAATCTCCATACCCATTCTTTTAAGAATAATACCTCTTCAAGTAAAGACCATTTCTGGGTTTACCTAAAGAGTCCCCGTCAAAGTCTACCAACTCATAGGCCCCTTTTGCTAGCTTTCGCTAGACAATATAGGGCCCATGCCACATAGGAACGAATTTTTCAGAACCTAATTTATCATTAGCTTGATCATACAATAACACTAGGTCTCCTTCCGAAAAATTTCGAGGGGTCACATTGCGATCATACTAAGCTTTCATACGTTTTGCGTGAGTCTCGATCGCCAATGCAGCATCACGTCGATTCTCATCTAATTGAGCTAACTATAACAAATGATTTTCCTCTTCGGAAGTAGCTGGAAGTAACTCGATGGCCATTTGCAGTGATGGGATTTCGCACTCAATGGGTAACATGGCTTCCAAACCATAAACTAGTTGGAAAGGAGTGAATCCTATTGATGTTTTTACTGAAGATCGGTACGCCCAAAGCGCTGAAAATAGCATGTTGTGCCAATTCGACCGATGAATCCCAATGATTCGTCGGATCATGATAACTAAAACTTTTTTGATGGACTCAACCAGACCATTCGCTTGTGGATAATAAGGAGTTGAACTATCGTGACGTAAACCAAGCTGGCCTGTAAGTTCGGTCATCATAACGTTTCGAAAATGACGCCCATGATCAGTGATTATCGCTTGTGGGACACCAAACCTAGAAATTATATGATTGAATACGAAAATTGCAGCTGTCTTGCCCTCTGCCTCGAATGTAAGCATCGCCTCGGCCCACTTAGTAAAATAATCTACCGCAAGGATGATATACGCATGCCCCCTGGCCGAGTGAGGGTTACATGTAATAAAATCGATACCCCATTTGGCAAAAGGACCAACAGAAATTATAGGGTGGAGAGGAGCAGGTGGAGCACGCATATTACGATCAAAAATCTGGCAGTTGTAGCATTTTCGGACCGCCGTAATACAATATTTAAATAAAGACGGCCAAAAGTAGCCAGCGCGCAATATCTTTTGGGTTGTGGCATACCCAGACATTTGACGGCCACATGCTCCAGAGTGACAGTCATTTAGAACCCTTTCAGCTTCTTCGTGAGTTAAGCAACGTCGAAAAATAGAATCCGCCCCACGGCGATAAAGAGTATCTCCAATAATTTTGAATTGTTGGGACTGGAAGCGAATTTTCTGACGTTCCGACTTTGAAATTTCTGACCGAAAGGATTGGGTCTGGAGATAGACGATGATATCCCCATACCACAGATCTAAAGTGCTGATTAGAAACAAAGATTCGTCCACAATGGGCTCCTCTGCCACAGTTTCCGTGCCAGCACGCGGGAAGTCACACATTAACTCTGCAAAAACTAAGGATTTCTTAGACTTGGATTTCTCAAACTCCAAGTCGAACTCCTGCAGGATAGCGATCCATTTAGAGTACTTGCCCCCTAGCAATTGTTTGGTCAAAATGTAGATCATAGGGTTGCAATCCGAAATGACTGTAGTTTTGCGTAGTAAAATGTAGTGACGAAAACGTTGGACAACTTGAACAGCTGCCAATGCCAATTTCTCCACATGTGAGTATTTTAGCTTAGTTGGATTTAACGTGCAACTAAGGTAATATATCACATGTTCTGTTCTGAATTCATCTTCCTGAACTAAGACCATTCCAATGGTGGAATGGGAGGCGGCGAGATACAAAAAGTAATCCTGGTTGTAGTTGGGAGGATGCAACAATGGTGCATGGGTCAACACATGTTTGAGTGCATCAAAAGATTTCTGAGCTATCTCATCCCAAGAAAATTGAGTATTTTGTTTTAACAACCGTGTAAAACCCTTTGTAACCTCGGCGTAGTTAGGAATGAATCGTCGTAAAAATTTTGCTTTCCCCTGCAAACTTTGGAGTTGGCGAAGACTCGAAGGAGGAGGCAAATTGATAATAGCTTCGACCTTCGAGGGATCAACGCGAATGCCGGCTTTCGGAACTACAAATCCCATCAATCGACCCGTTTCTATACAGAAGACACATTTGTGTGGGTTCAACCGAATACGATAATGCCTACACCTCATAAAAATTGCATGTAAGTGGACGAGGTGGTCAGCTCAATGTAATGAATGAGCAGGCAAATCATCAAGATACGGTTGCACAATGTGTTTGATGTCATGAAACGCATAAGACATCGCCCTTTGAAAATTTGCTCTGGCATTCTTGAGCCCAAAAGGTAATTTGCAATAAGCAAATATCCCCCATGGACAAATGAAAGCCGTTTTTGGTTGATCGGCAGGTAGAATATTGATTTGATTGTATCCGGAAAAACCGTCCATAAAGGAAAATATTTCACTGCCGGCACAATCATCAATGATTTGATCGATATAGGGAGTTGGGTAGTTGTCCTTTGGACAAGCTCGATTAATGTCCCTATAGTCGATGCATATTCTTATTGTTCCCTTTTTTTTGTTAACCGGAACAATATTCGATACCCAATCCGTTAACGGGATTGGATAAATGAAACCTGCTTTCAACAGTTTTTCAACTTCCGCTTTAATTGCAGCAGCTTTTCGTGGGTGAATCTGACGCAAACGTTGCCGGACGGGTTTAGAATCTGGGTAAGTCTTGATCTCATGAACAACAATCGCGGGATCAATTCCTGGCATTTCCTCATAGGACCAGGCAAACACGTCGCAGAATTCTTGAAATAGGGCCTTATATAACTGGATTTCGTCATCTGTACACGAGGCACCTATATGAATGTTCTCAACAATTTCGGGCTGAACCAAAATGTCAATGGGAATAGTTCGAGAGATGTTTCCCAAATTTAACTCTGAATCGGGATGTTTCATTGGATTCTGAGGTTCCTTGACATATTCAGTCGTAAAGATTGATGAGAAATCATTTTCAAAACGATCATCCTCAGGTAAAAACGAAGATCTGTGATGGAGATCTTCCCATGGTAAATCATCTACACATAGGATTTCACGAATTTGCTCATCAGAGTGAACAAGTTCAGAAAACATAGTTAAATCCGAGGTTGATGTGAAAAGTGATTCCTCATGGACCACATTCATTAAGTCATTTTCGGTTGAACACGTGTCGGAAAAAGACTGCACGGCTTCATAGGCAATTTCATATGGACTCAAAGGCATGGAATTACCAAATGAGTCTATTTCAGATTCAGAAGAAACGATCCAAGGATCGTCATAAAAAATAGTGTCTGATGTAATCATATGAATGGTTGCAAATGAAGATGATGCGTTGATTGGAGGAAAAGGAAAAGTTCCCAGTAAACTGGCATCTTTAACTAATCCTACTCCAACATCCTTATATGGGATAGTCGTTTTACCGACATGCTGAATACTGTCCGAAGAGGCTGGGTCGGATGAAAAGTAAGTCATCTGGTCTATTGTAACGATCTTTCCGTTATGTGGAAACTTTATGACTCTAAAGACCGATGAAACGACCGTTGTCATAGCGTAAGACCAACTTCGACCCAAGAGAAGGTTGTAGCCTAGAGGGGCATCAACCACCTCCACATCTAGACTAACGGTTTTTCCTTCAACCCTTATAGGCAAATCCTGTAGAATGCCAAAAGGATGAAACCCACGGCCATCAAAGGCCTTAAGAATTGTTAGGGATTGATTTAGTGAAGGAGAACCAAGCGATCTCTAACACTGTATCGACATAATACACGTTGAGGCTCCCTCATCAATTACAGTCCGATGAATAGGCCTGTTTTTGACTATCACTGGGATCTGGAAAGCCATTTGATGAGGCAACCGTGATGTACTATTTTCTAGATCAAAGATTATTAGGTTCGGGTCCTGAACATCAACAGCTCCTATAGCCGACAAAAGTAAATTACGCTGTGCTGGGCATGATTGCAGCACTTCCAAAGCCAACATTGCTGAGGGTGAAACAGCTAAATCCTCAAAAATGTTATAATTTTGAGCCGCTCTCACATGTGGATTGAAAGCTGACTTTCGAAGTATACCCTTGGCAGGCGGTTTGATTACTAAGTCTGGATTAGGTTTCTCGATCTGTAGTGGATCGGAACCGGGAGCTGAGGTTGATGGATTAGAATGAGAAGATTCTGCTTCTTTGCCATCAACAGGACTTTTACTACCATAATCTTGCGATCGAGTCGCAATCCTTACATGGGACATCATTAATATGGGTTCTTCATTGGCACTCGAGGAAGAACCTATCATCTTGCTATCTTGATTTGGAAATGGATCCTTCAAAACAACAGGAGTTTGGGAACCTTTGACGATCTTCGCAACCTTTGCTCGATGAGGGCAGTCTCTTGTAAAATGTTCTTCGTCACAAATGAGACATGGATAACGAGGTTTGCGCTTTTCATCATTGGATTCCACCTTTTCAGATTTCTCTTTTGAACTTTTGTCCATTTTATTCTTCTTCTTTCCTTTCTTCTTTCCACCGGATTTTGATTTAGTCGTAGATGATTCTACAACGTGAATATTGGCGGAAACCTCTGTAGAAGAATCTCCTGTCAGGGAATCAGGAAAGGTTATGATAGGAGAAGAATTCTTGGAAGACTTCTTCTTACTTTTAGCGTTAACCGTACCAATTATACCATCAGCGGCATGAGATCCCGAAGGAGCTGCAGTGATTTGATTCGACTTAGGAAGATCGAGGATCTTTTCGTGTAACGTACCTGACTGAGTATAGACCAAGTCAAGGTACTGTGCTTGAGCAATCACTTGCTCCTCAGTAACAACTTTGGCTTTAGCAACATCTTCAGTGATCCTTGGCAACAAAGATTTTACAAACCACTCAGCCAAGATTTGATCCGGAATAAATACCTTCACTAAATGTCGTCGACGTCTCCACTCATGAATATGATCTGAAATGTACGTGGATGTCGATTGTTTTAGCAAAGTTAATAATTCCGTGCCATTGTCATATCGGACTGGCAACTGGAAATGAGTTAAAACCGAGGTAGCTAACTGACTAAAATTATAAAAAGTGCCTTGCGGTAACTCAATATACCACTTGGCCGCGAGACCAATTAGAGTGCGCTGGAAAATTCTAAGATGGATCGAATCATCTGTGATGGAGTTAGACACACACAAGAGGTGGTAAGTCATCACATGGTTCGACGGGTCCTCTCCAGATTTACCTTCGAACTTGGGAATGTCACTAGGAAACTTGTTCGACATTGGCGGCCAAAACAGAAGATAATTAATTGGATTTTTTGTTAGGCGCGACAAGTCTGGTAAGTCCAAAGTTGCGATAAACGATAGCTGCCGATTAGGATCCCTCAAAATCTGGGTCATGAGACCAGCCCCAGGAGGAGGATATCCAGGATAACTAGGAATAGGAATCGCGTTCAGGATATTGTATCCTCCTGGAAAACCAGGATTAACCGGATCGTACTGGGGTTGTTGAGGTTGTTGATAAGTGTATCCAGGATACGGTTGATACTGATAAACTGGCTGTCGGACAGCAGGACCGAATTGGTACTGTCCCTGGTACGGTTGATAAGTGAATTGTGGTTGACTTGTAACAACCGTACTTAAACCAGGTTGTCCTACAGGCATCTGAACTGTAGTTTGAATCATAGATCCAGACGGTGGTAAAGATGTCTGAGGAGTAGATACAAGAACAGTAGAAACCGGAGTTGTCGATACTCCAGAAGTAGGTGGGGTAGATTGAACAGATGTTGCGGCAGTTACAGCAGTCATTTGAGATGGAGTACTAGGCGCAATAGGCCCAGACTGAGAAACTACCGAAGGTACAGAAGTTTGAATATTAGACTGGACTGGTTGCTGGGGTGAACCAGAAACTAAGGGTTGTCCAGTTTGAGATGACAACTGTACATTTGGCTGCAACACCTGTTGAGTTTGCGATGGATCCCACACTATGTTCATTCCAGGGTACTGACCCATAACAGTTTGAGAATATTGAGGACCATAACCGGGTTGAGGGTAGGTTTGATAATTGAAAGGTACATTTCTCGTCCCTTGAACATAAGATTGACCTTGGAGTGGTTGGAAACCTTGGTTCAAGTACTGACCTTGAGGTAGATACCCCTGAGGCATGTACTGATACTAAGGTTGAACTTGAGGTATAAATTGATACTGGGGTTGACCTTGGGGTACATATTGATTCTGGGGTTGACCTTGAGGAATGTATTGTACCGTAGGTACGTATTGTCCTTGAGGTTGCCCCCCAGATGCAAATTGTGTACCTTGAGGTTGCCCTCCAGGCGTTAATTGAGGCTGCCCCCCAGGCGGTAACTGGCCACCTCGAGGTTGAGAATTGGGAATAGAACCTGACATCATAAGAATGTCTTCTACGCTCAACGACTTTGCACCATTGCTTCCAGTGAATAACCCTTGTTCAATGGGTTGAGGAGATGCTCCCAAAAAAGTACCAGAAAGTGAATGATACCCAGAGGGAACAGAAGGACCGCCATACAAAAAAGATTCAAGTGATTGAGTAAACATGGACGACTGACCTGACATATTTACGGGAGTATAAAAACCCCTAGGTTGATAAGGAGTACGAGGTGGTGAAAAACTTAACATTGGGTTTTCCAAATAATTAGTTAAAGAAAGATACCAAGTAGTACTTCTAGGTGGACTGTAAAAAATTGATTCACGCTCCCTTAGATCAATAACAGGTTGATTTTCAGGGATAGGGATGCCTACTTCTTCTTCCGGAGCAAGTCCTTCAATAGCTATCAAACCAGAAGGAAGATTTTTGGTGATTACTCTTTCTACCCTAGGTGAATTAGGAGCACTAGAAGTTGGAGAGACAAACCCCGATGTTGGAGTAACAGGTTTAGATATCTCAGGTTCTTCGCCTATATCACTAGTAGATGAAAAGCTACCAGCGAGTTCGGAAACCGAAATAGCTTCAGGATTATAACCTGTTTCTAGAGTTTGGTAATCAGGATGAACAACCAACGAAGACTCTCCTTCTTCAGGTGACCCAAATTTACTGCCACTAGGAGTTACGAGGACTTTCAAGCCTTCAAGTTGGCTCGGGACTTCTTCAGGAGGTTGGCCCCGAAGTCTACTGGACTTCCTCAGTAAATCAGCCACGGCTACAAACTCAGGAGACTGGCCCCGAAGTCTACGAGACCGTCTCGGTAATTCAGCCACAGTTAAAAACTTTTAACTACTTCACACGCAAACAAAGTAAAATCTCAATGAAAAACACCTAAAGCCTCTAAAGAACCAAAAAAATTCGAATCACACGCCTAAAGAATCTAGAGATCAAACACACACAAACAGTAACATTCCGGACCGAAAACACTAGTTGGTGATGAAATCCAACGTTGCAGAATTCAATACAAAAATGGCGATTGGAACAGTTACCCCGGCAACCTACTTAATGAATAGACTGGACCAAGTTCATCCACTTTAACCATCTCGAGTGAAGTGAACCCCCCAAAAAATCCAAGTGAGTCTAGCCGACGTCTGCTCCAGGTATAGTGGGATCTTCCCACCACTGTCACCTTAGGAAGAATCCTAATATATGGTCACTAAGGCTACCAACTGAGACAAATACACCTGGGGGAAGAGTCTACGATCCGATACGCACGCAAGGGCAGAGTAGCAAGCTCAATCCCCTTGAAGGCTCCTTGACATAATCCAAGGTTTACCAACAAGTGACCCCAGGCTCCTCGACAATGGTTAATCCGAGGTTTACCGTTTTTAATACGCGAATATCTAGCGTCGTTCCCAATGAGGAAGGATTGATTCCCACACTGGTTCGGACACGATCTCGTGCTTCTCCTTTAAGAGGAGCTTTCCCAGAGCATAAATGCAACAATTGGATTTCTTCCTACCACAAGATACAGCTACTTGTTTGTTTTTACTGTCTTGGAGAGTTAATTACTCTCCTACTCCAAGACACCAGCCTAAGGTAAGTCGGTGTATCAGAGCCCTAGAAATAAAATTTTACTAAGTGAATTTTACTTTAAGTGTTAATTTTAGTGGTTGTTGTTTAAGTCAAGAGGTGGTGGAGATGAAACTCGTGGTGTAAAGACTCGACTCGAAATCACTAAAAAGATGCACCTAAGATGATTTAAACAATCTTTCTTTTCGTTGAACTTCTAAACTAAGAAAGAGTTTGAGAATGCAAATATTTTGTAAACACAAATCTTTCTCAATTAAACAAATTAAAATCAGAGCTTTTCCCTTTCCAAAGCACTCAAAAACGAGACAGCTAGTTATTTCACACAAATTTCACTTTTCTTTTCAAAGCACTCAATCACTACGAAAACAAACTTTTCAAAAGAGATTTTTTTTTATATTTTGTAAATAAAACACTCAAAACTAATAAAAATGACTAACTTTGAGAGCTACAAACTATAAAAAGCTACTTGAAGTCAAAGCCTGCTAAAAGTCTTTTTGAGGATGTTTTACTTAGCTAAATGTGAGCTAAGGACTAATTTATGCAGAATCACAACTAGTCAAAAAACAACCAATCTTTCGTTTTCTTTTGTAAAAATGAAAATTCCAAACTTTCAACTACAAGCTTTTCTAAATTTTGAAATGAGAAAACTCAAAGCGAATTCCTCAACAAGGGGAGATTTCATAAATGGTCAGACTCACAAGAAGACCAGTAGACACCAAGGTAATCTGAGGTCCCTAGGGCTTCTAAGCTCAGAGCCACTACACAACCAAAAACGAAAAACAAACCCAACAATCAAAATTCCTAGGAATTCCACCTAAAACCCTAATGCTAATGAAATCAAACCAAGGAAAGTTTTTGACAGGGAACAAGCAGGTCTGGGCAATGGCTAAAACCTATAAACAAATTCTAAACTGATAAAAAGAGGAAAATTTAAAATTTTTCAAGTTTTTGACAGGGTACGCAGGCAACCTGTTTACACAGGTGCGTCTACGCTCTGTGCACAAAGGAAAAGTGCGTACAGGTACGCACTGTGCCTAACTCAGAGGGTGCGTACCTCTCCCAAAACTATGAAAAATGAAAACTAACTCAAAATTAACTAAATTCACCCAATCTCACAATCATCAAGTCAAAAACAGAAACATGAAAAACAGTTTCTCAGGTCAAAGTATAGACAAAGAAAACAATCAAGTCCCCAGCGGAGTCGCCATTTTGTCGCGCGAAATGAGTCGATCTTGTAGACAAGATGGACCTTCCTAGAATCTAAAGAAGACCTAACAACAAGCAGACCAACCAGACACTATCTTTCTCTAAATATGCTTTAATTAACAATAGCAAACAAAGCTTTTAGGGCCTACCTTTGGTCGAACGCAAGCTTGTGGATGCCCTCGCTCCTTTGATCCAAATGAGCTCCTTTTCGCGAATCTGCAAACACAAACAAGGCAAACACATTAAATAGCACCTGAAAAACCAATTGCATAAAACACATTTAACATGAAAGTCAAGGAGTCCATGAAACAAAGAACATAAGATACTTGTTGAGAAAAATGAGTTTGATTGTATTAATTCAAAAGAAGAAGAACCTTACAACCTTTGCCTTGACGCTGTACAAGCTCCTCCCAGGGTCCAACAAGATGTCTCCTCTACTTTGACAAGTTTCACTCACTCTCCAATGGAACCAAGAGGTATGTGATCTCTCCTCTCAAGCTCAACCAAAGAGTCTCAATTTCACCAGCATTTACCCTCAAAATGTTCAGCTTCTAACCTCCCTAGTCCTCACCCCAATTCCTGTATTTATAGTGCAATGGAGGGAAGTTACTAGGTCCTCCTTCAAAGGGATAAAGCCCTCCTTCAAAGGGATAGCTCCTTTAGTCAAGGGATTAGCTCCTTCTCTTTTGGGATGCATGAACCACCTCAGAGCGAACAATCCACGTCAAAATTCCTTCTAGAAAACTCTAGAATTAACCCAAAGTGAGTTTTTTAAGGTAAAAATTGCGCCTTTTGACTTTCACAGGGGTCCGCATCTGCACCGTTAGGAAAAGAGCGGGTAGGTACGCAGCTTTTGTACACAGAAGGTGTGGGACCGCAGGTAACCATGGGAGAAAGTGCAGAACCAGAGTTACATTGAATTTTAATGTCTTTCTCCCACTTCCAAAGCTTGATTTGAAGAGCTGAGGTTTTAGACTTGCTTAGGAGGATAGTACAAGTGATGATAGACCCATACTGACTACAAATAATCATGGTGATGATATTTTTGTGTAACAGCTTGTAAATGGAAGAGACTTCAACCTCACCAGTTACTAGAATATAATTGCGATAAAACTTCGATCTTCAGAATTCTTTAAGAGTGAAGTCACCAGGGTAATATCACAACCTTCAGAACTTATGATTTCTTGTTACCCTCAAGAATCAGAAAAAAGAGACTATAAGAGAATCTTAGAAAAGGGAGCTTTTCGGCTCCCGACAGATGCACTAAAATGTTATCAACTGGGCTGGTGGGGGTCATGCTGTGTCAACCCTTCAGCCCAGAGTAACTGTTTCAAACCAACTTTTGATTGGAAGTTAGCCCTTCTAATCTGAGAGGGATCTATCAATATTTTTGAAGAATACAGATGGCTAAATCTTGTTTTCTATTTGATTTTTTTGGTGAAAGAGTGTGATGGAAGCCACCATTAGGCATGGAGTCAGTTAAATAAAAACAACAACAAACAACATTGTTTTATGGAAGCTGAGGCACCTTTGGTATACTAATGTGGACATGACATTCGTAGTAATCACAACAAATTGAAGGAAGTTGGAGCAATACAACATTGAATTGACCAAGTAATCAATAAACTATGAAAACTAATAACAACACAAGAGTAGGATAGGATGGGACCAAAACCGAAATGAATCTCATGTTAAAACAAATTATTTTGCAACTGTATTTTCCATTAATTGAAAACAATACAACAGTGGTTCTCACATAATCGATTCCCCCTTGTGGAGAGTCAAAAATCTACATATTTATATAGTGAGATCTCTTTACATAATCTACCACTTGGGCTAGATTCAATCAACAACTATGAGATCTAATCCTATCTGATTAATACAAATTTGAGCCTTCTTAGGGATTTTTTGATACAACAGAGTTTGAATACAAAATGGATTAGTATGGAATTTTAGAATAATTTAAAGTGTGACATTGTGTTTATGTAAATTCATACATCTGGTCCTTTGAATCCTTGTTGTGTTGTTTGCTGTTGAAACATGCTAAAAGTTCCTCATTGTCTCT